>OX940865.1:23385681-24036147 GCA_954871525.1 Parietaria judaica | reverse complement strand
CCGGGAGTAAAGCGTTCAACTTCTCTAGATTCGGGAGGAAAGCAACGCCAAAATCACATAAGATGGCTGGAATCATTTAAGAAAGAAATAAAAACTTGAAAGAAGGAAAAGAAACCTAAATCAAAGAAGAAAGCGAGGAAATCAAACCTTTCGAAGGGCTGTAATTGACATAATATAAAACCATAAACGATATTTCACAGAAGGAAATCAAACCTGGACGAGGAAAAGCCAAAAGCAGAGAGAAGGTGGGGAGAGAGTCGCAAGCGAGAGTGAGGAATGAGGAAGGAGGCATAAACCCTAATTTTTAATGGTAAAAAACGACATATAGTTCTAAAGAAGAAAAAAAAATGACATATTAAACCAAAACGACATAAAAATACATAAACTGGAACCTGTACCAAAAATCAAGAAAACCAGTTCTAGTTCCCAGTTCCGGTTCACGGTTCCCGGTTTTAAACACAATTTCCCTATTTTTTTCTTAAACTGGTCCGGAATCGGTACCGGAACCGGGACTAAACCGGAAAACGGTGACAAGATTTTCACCCCTAGTGAATACACCCTGATTGGTAATGTTTTATTCACTATAACTTTTTTCCTTTTTTCTCAATTTTTTTTTACTTTGAAATATAATAATTCTGATTTCCGAAATTCTTATGCCTCTAATATTCATATTCTATATTAGCCCTTGTGGCAATGCCTTTCAAATCATGGTAAAGTTACTACATTGTTTTTTATTTTTATCGTATTATTAAGTGATAACACTATCAACTAACGTTACATACATATGCCAAAAATTGTATATCATGATCAATGTGAAACTATAATCTCACTTTGGAAAGTTTGAAGCAGGTCCTTCTGGAATGAAACTTGTCAAACAGTCAGATTACAAGGCCCCATTATTCAAAGGCGATATATATATAGTCATTCGATATTTATATCTTTCTGTTCTTCTTCTTCAAATGATACAAAGAGAAAAGGAAGAAAGGAAGAGATGACGGAGAGATACAAACACATTTCTTCATTAATTAAAGGGTGTGCGGTTAACGGTTTCAAAGATTTAAATCTTTTGAAGCATGCTTGCATGCATGCATGTTTTGCTTCTAATAAAGCCTTTTTCAAAGTCTTTCCTTTGCCGAAAGCAATACTATATATGTGTATATATATATATATTATCATATTTATTTGATTATATCACAAGAATACGGAGTTGAATTTTTCTAGATTGAATTTATGAGGCTCTATTTTGTAGGAATACATGAAATGTAACTACTCAATCTTTTATCTCAAATTGCTAATTTTTTTTATATAATGATAATAGTATGAAAAGTAACAAAATGAGAAATCTAATTTTGTATACGTCGAGTTTACGTATGTAGCGCGTACGTCTCAAATTTAATAAAAATTGCTATATTTTGAGTTCGTTTGTAATTGTACACATGATATTTTACATGTAACAAAGAGATTAAGAATTCGCAAGTGCCTTAATATAAGATTTATCCCATATTATTTCTCTTTTAACAGTGTTCACATCAGATTATCAATCGCTATTGTATATCTCTTGGAATTTTGCGAGCATGTGCAGACTGTGTGTGCTGTGATATAGTGTTACTATATATGTATGTATATATTTGTACCATACTTATTTTATGAATTAAACTTAATAATAGAGAGTACAAAAATAGTGTTTTACTTACAATTTGATATGTAAAATGGCTTAATTAAAATTGATTAGTAAAAAGATGTTTAGAAATTGATTGAGTCATTTAACAAGAATTCAATAAATATTATTTTTGGAAAGTGAAATCATTTTTTGGAGAGACAAGGAGAAAAGTTGCATGTGGTAAGTCATCAAAAATTGGATAAGGCAATGGAGTAAAAGTTTTTGGAATCCCAAAGCCATGTTAATTTGAATTCATGACAAATAATACACTGCTCTGACCAGAATTGCAAAAGTTGATGATCAAAGATCGTAAAAACTGTATTTACTTTTACATCCCTGTAAATAAAAAGGCCTACACTTTGCATTACTTTAAATAATTTTTGCTATAAATTATTTGATACAAAAAGTACTGTACAACAAAGACTTATTCTATTGCACAAACTTCTTTATGAGACATACTCTTCCATTAATCAGAGATCTTTCTACTAAAGCTTATAAAGATCAAGACTAATATATGTCACAATATTCATTAAACAAACATGCATTTTGTTTTTATCTTAAAATCTTGTATTATATATTTTACTAATTAGCATATGTGCTCCTCCAACTTTGAGTATATATATGTGCATAATCTCCTCTTAACTTTGTTAATAATTAATAATAATCCCCTTCAACTTTATCAATTTAGTCATGTCCAGATGGGTGGGTCTGGGTTGCCCACGTCCACAACCAATTTAAGTAGGCCAACCATAAGCTGGGGCTAGCCGGCGCCCATTGCAGGTTTTGCTTGTCCATTTTTTTCTTTTTAGAATACGTTATAATTAAAAAAATATATTGTTGCTCGTCTTTAGAATGGACATGGCAGATTTCATCATAGGTTGGGCTGCCTGCGGGTGGGTCCAACTGGGACATTGGGGCATAAAACATGAGATATGCAAGCTCACTCGCAGGTTGCCCATCCAATACAGACAACACTACTAAATTGTATCATCAAATTTCTTTCAATTTTGTTTTTGCGCACTCCTCGAACATTTTGTTTTTGTTGTACGTTTCCTATAAACTAGTATTTTGTTCCATTTACTTATTTTTGTACATTTTTTTTCTTTCTAAATAATAAATTTTAAGAGTGTAAAATTTAATAAATTATAGATAAGAAGAAAATTTTAATTATAACATGATGATTCAAATATAGTTCATAATTTTTAACTTCAATATTTCTTAGGACCGGGCTATCTGCCAAAATTAAAGTTAAGTGAGGAATATTATTTTTAAATTTTTAATCAACAAAGTAGAGGGGTGTATCTGCACCTATACTCAAAATCGAGGGGTCTAGACGCCAAGTATTTTATTTTTTCACGCATCACGGGAAAACTACCGGCCAACAAAAATCTGACTTTGTGGGACCAATACGCTGAGAACTTATGTGGCCGAAAGCTTGGAACAAAGATATTATCATATTAATAATTTGATGCATATGATATTGCTTGTGATATCATTAGGGTTTTTGTGTCTTTAGAGACAAGTGCTCTGGTCTGATGATTCAACATTTTCTTGGATTTTCATGGCAATAATAACGATAATATTCCTTTCTTTTATAACTACCAAAACTGATCAAACCTCCACCAGAAAGAAATGAAACTAAATATTTGCAAAAATAAAAATAGCTTATATATCATTGAGCCTTTCCCTTGATATACATACTACTTTGTATGGTGATAATAATCAAAATGTTTATCAGCTTATTATATGAGCCAAAAAATACTTTGCACATTTGAAATAAATTAATGTTTTAGTATGTCTGAGCTACGGAAGTTTAAAGTTTAAACAATTTTTATATGAACAATATTTTAGAAAGAAATTCCCCCTGAATTGTATAAGTTTACCCAGTAATGTTATCACAATTTATTTGCCCCTCTAAATTTACTTGTATAGTTAATCCCTTAAACTTGTAAAAATGATCAATTTTTCCCATGTACTTGTATCGAAATTTACTTTGAAAATTGTCTCTCGGAATTTATTTGCTCTCGCCATTCTCCCGCAATATTAACATTTTCGACATCCCAAGCTTTTTCATCCACGAAGTTACAAATTTCTCATCATTTGTCATATTGAAAATGACGATTTTGACAAACAAAAACCGTTAAATATTGAACATAAAGTAAGCATTTGATTCATATTTCATAGTAAAATTTCTTTGAAGGACAACTTATACAAAGTGATAAGATTCAGGGGCCAGTGATACGAAAATAATTCAAAGATAAGTTGATTCACAGGGCAATTTGATACATATAAGAATATATTTACGGAGTAAATGTAATATTATACAGCACACACCATAGGCGGGAAGAACATGCACAATATAGGTGGGGCTCAAACCCCTACTTCAAAAATTATGTACTATGAATATGATCCCTTTTTATTTTTACTCCTTTTAAATTTTACTAAAATTCAAATACAATCCTTCAAGTATAATTTTAGGCAATAAAATAAAATAAAATACAATCTAACCCTCCAAGATGTAAACCCTAGTTTTGCCACTGCACACGAATATATTTGTGTGTAATTGTGTGTTAGTATATATATGTAGAGGGCGATTCGCACCGCCTTACCAGTCACGAGGATAATCAAACAAACACAACAAAATATGAATAACAATTATCCCCGATTTATCTATCCCGAAAGGACTCGGTTTTTCCCGTTTGATAGCTCGGACACACGAAGGAGTAATAATGGAAAACATGATTTGATGCCGCACCCCGCCGCCTTCGGCGAGGCTGCCTACGTACCCGTCGAACCGGGATCAGGTCATCACGTAGTTCAATGGGTTTGGTGTATTCTCTTCTCCTTTCTCTCTTCTTTCTTTTCTTTTTTCTCTCCTCTCACGGCTGAACCCCCTCCCCATGAGGTTTTCTTTTGCATTTATAGGCTTAGGGTTAGTAGAGGCTTTACTCTTTGGGCTTTTTCTGCGAACTGGGCTTTTATTGGTTGTTCTATCGTGGGCTGAAACTCCTCTCGTATCTTGCCTCTATTTTTATCGTTTTAATGTTAAAACGACAAGTGTAGAGTTGGGGATGGATTTGACCAAATCCGACCTTAACAGTTAGTCCCCCATTTTATCAAGTGTGAGCACTTGGTAAAATGTAGAGAAAAACTTTATCACTTCCGATCTGAAATTATCGCTCCTAATGATAGGAATCATAGACCAAGTTATTGCCCGGTGGTGCTCTCCGATAATAATTCCCGTAGCAAGCGATAGTGTAACCATGAGTCGTCGGGTAGGTGCTTTGACTTTATGATATCGTCAATGAGAGGGTTGGCAACTCCCTCGGGTAGCCGATGGTCTCGCCGTTGTTTGACTTCTCACGAGCCCAACGGGGTATGCCTCGACGGAGGCCTTGACCGAACGGGGACGGAAGTACCACTTGGACCGACACCATCCTCACTGAAGATCCTCGCTATGGACTCGGCCCTCGTGATATCCGATGAGCTTGTCGAGCGTTGTTGCGATGGACTTGTCGACTTCGAGGGAGATGATACTTTTAAGGAAGCCGTGTGAACGCTCCATAGTGTGAACTTGACTTTATGTGGTGGATGGCTTCTCAGTTGAGGACTGTAGCTTATCAATGCGGTATTTGACTCTTCGATCCTTGCGTCATCGGTGGAAGCGTCCTCCTCTCAGTGCGAGCTCGTCCAGTCGGCCAGTTTCTCTGCGATGACGAGCTCGTTACCTCGACGATACTCATTAGCGAGATAATCTCCTTTGTCGACGATGACCCCGACGTCATGAGCGCAGTGATCCTTTCCTCGTTTCTATCTAATTCTTTCTCTTTGTCCTGCATTTTAGCTGAGAATTCTTTTGTTTTGATCGTAAGTAGATATGAAATATGCACATATGTAAAGAACAAAAAGAAACAAAAACTTGATCTCATCGTTATATATATGTATATATATATGTATATATATTTTCTTTATGGTGTCGTCGATACTTTCGTCGAGGCCCTTTTTTCATTTCTTGGTGCCGTCGAAACTTTCGTCGAGGCCCTTTTTTCATTTCTTGGTGCCGTCGAAACTTTCGTCAAGGCCCTTTTTTCATTTCTTGGTGCCGTCGAAACTTTCGTCAAGGCCCTTTTTTCATTTCTTGGTGCCGTCGAAACTTTCGTCGAGGCCCTTTTTTTTTCCTTCCTCATCGAGTCGTGCACAGTGACGAGTCCGATGATAATCTCGTACCCGCCACGGTGGCGTACTCGATAGTGCATCGAGGCCCTTTTTTTTTTTTTTTTTTTTTATTTCTTGGTGCCGTCGAAACTTTCGTCGAGGCCCTTTTTTCATTTCTTGGTGCCGTCGAAACTTTCGTCGAAGCCCTTTTTTCATTTCTTGGTGCCGTCGAAACTTTCGTCGAGGCCCTTTTTTCATTTCTTGGTGCCGTCGAAACTTTCGTCGAGGCCCTTTTTTCATTTCTTGGTGCCGTCGAAACTTTCGTCGAGGCCCTTTTTTCATGTCTTGGTGCCGTCGAAACTTTCGTCGAGGCCCTTTTTTTTTCCTTCCTCATCGAGTCGTGCACAGTGACGAGTCCGATGATAATCTCGTACCCGCCACGGTGGCGTACTCGGTAGTGCATCGAGGCCCTTTTTTATTTTTTATTTTTTTTTATTTCTTGGTGCCGTCGAAACTTTCGTCGAGGCCCTTTTTTCATTTCTTGGTGCCGTCGAAACTTTCGTCGAGGCCCTTTTTTCATTTCTTGGTGCCGTCGAAACTTTCGTCGAGGCCCTTTTTTCATTTCTTGGTGCCGTCGAAACTTTCGTCGAGGCCCTTTTTTCATTTCTTGGTGCCGTCGAAACTTTCGTCGAGGCCCTTTTTTCATTTCTTGGTGCCGTCGAAACTTTCGTCGAGGCCCTTTTTTCATTTCTTGGTGCCGTCGAAACTTTCGTCGAGGCCCTTTTTTCATTTCTTGATGCCGTCGAAACTTTCGTCGAGGCCCTTTTTTCATTTCTTGGCACTTTCGCCGTAAAACTAACACCTTTCTTGTTGATGGAAGTTACCTGGTAAGGACCGAAAAACGCATGTGCATGTCGTTATTGGTCGTCGTTTGATAGGATGCATTGACCATCTCCTCGCATTTGGGTTTCATTGGTCGTCTTTTAGCTTCTCGGTCCTGTGAAGCCCTTTCTTGCCTTACAATGCTTTCGTCGCATCGTCAAGTTTTCCTCGTCTCCTCGAGCCTCCTGCGCATGTCCCTGTATCCTCGTACCTGAAATGTGAGCAAGTCAGAATCGAACCAGTGGTCAGTTCCATGTAGTGCGGAGTTCGCGTCAGTGGCCAGCGCGAAGCCGGTATCCTCTTGCGTAGAAGCTGCTCTCCGCTTGCCTAGCGAGTAGCTCATCGCCTTGGACGGAAGTAGCTCTCGTAGTAGGCGGCGAGAACCTCATCGTTGTGGGGGCAAGCAGCTACCGTAGTAGGCGGCGAGCACCTCTTCGCTTACCGTCCCCATCGGGAAGCCTGGGTTGTCGAATCTTAGCTCTTAGCTCACAGCGCAAGCTGCTCTCCTGCCAAGGGGAAGCAGGTGTCCTTGGCGAGCGCGTCGTCGGCGTCATCGGATCGTAGCTCGTCGTCAGGGCGTACCTTCTCGCGCCACTGGGGAAGCACGCGACCTGCCACTGGGGGAGCACGTGTCTTTGCTGACTGCGACTGCCCTCGCAGTCAGCGAAGACGTCGTCGGCCTTCCTCGTCGTCGGCTCCTTGGTTTTCGCAAGCTGCTGACCTGCCACTGGGGAACCACGTGTCCTCGCGTTTAGTGAGTCGCGAGGACGTCGTCGGCCTTCCTCATCGTCGGCTCCTGTGTTGTCGCAAGCTGCTGACCTGCCACTGGGGAAGCAGATGTCCCCGCATTCATCGAAGAAGTCATCGGCCTTCCTCGTCGTCGGCTCCCGGGTTGTCGCGAGCTGCTGAGCTGCCGATGGGGAAGCAGCTGTCCTCGCACTCGGCGAAGACGTCGTCGGCCTTCCTCGTCGTCGGCTCTTGGGTTGTCGCAAGCTGCTGACCCGCCACTGGGGAAGCAGCTGCCCTCTCACTCGGCGAAGACGCCGTCGGCCTTCCTCGTCGTGGGTTGTCGCAAGCTGCTGAGCTGCCACTGGGGAAGCAGGTGTCCTCGCATTCAGCGAAGACGTCGCCAGCCTTCCTCGTCGCCGGCTCCTGGGTTGTCGCAAGCCGCTGAGCTGCCAGTGGGGAAGCGGGTGAGGTGCCACTGGGGAAGCAAGTGTCGTCCCACCTGCCATCGGCGAGAAGACCTGCTCGTTGGCGGGCTGTCGCCCTCCTGCGGGGAAGCAGCTCTCCTCCCACACAGCGAGCAGGCCGTCGACCTGTTCCTTGGCGATGAAACTTGCAGCGTCTGCAACTTTCTCCTCGAGCGTCCGGTAGGGGCGACTGACCCGTCGAATCAAAGCTCACGGCAAGGCCTGTAAGAAAACTAAGAAATGATACAGTTTTATTCATCAAATGTATAGACGAGATGAGCGCTCGGTGTTGTCGTTGTCGTCGTTGGTCGTCATCTCTTCGAGTTCCTGGCTGTGAGTTAGAGAAAAACTAAGCCCCTCGGTGGGCGCCAAACTGTAGAGGGCGATTCGCACCGCCTTACCAGTCACGAGGATAATCAAACAAACACAACAAAATATGAATAACAATTATCCCCGATTTATCTATCCCGAAAGGACTCGGTTTTTCCCGTTTGATAGCTCGGACACACGAAGGAGTAATAATGGAAAACATGATTTGATGCCGCACCCCGCCGCCTTCGGCGAGGCTGCCTACGTACCCGTCGAACCGGGATCAGGTCATCACGTAGTTCAATGGGTTTGGTGTATTCTCTTCTCCTTTCTCTCTTCTTTCTTTTCTCTTTTCTCTCCTCTCACGGCTGAACCCCCTCCCCATGAGGTTTTCTTTTGCATTTATAGGCTTAGGGTTAGTAGAGGCTTTACTCTTTGGGCTTTTTCTGCGAACTGGGCTTTTATTGGTTGTTCTATCGTGGGCTGAAACTCCTCTCGTATCTTGCCTCTATTTTTATCGTTTTAATGTTAAAACGACAAGTGTAGAGTTGGGGATGGATTTGACCAAATCCGACCTTAACAATATATATACTGTTGCACTGAAATTTCGGTCGATTGAAAAAAAGGAGAATCTGATAACCAATTTGAGATTTAAAGTCTTTTCACATATCCAAATTTGTACCTGTTTGAGTGAAAATGATTTCTTTTTTAATGGATAGTGAAAAGTCGGTTGGATTGTATATGAATGTGTGTCAAAAACAGGGGACAAATGTTTGATCTTGAAGGGAACAATGTGAAAACATATGCATTCACTTCTTACTGTATCCCATCTCTGCCTCCTCACTTTGTCCCTCTTCTTATATAGGAGCCAATTTCTAGTGTATATATAACTAATTATATATGATGTTGGAAAAATCATAATTTCATGACGGTGGAACCTGTTATGGGTATTTTCCGGAGCCTAATAATGTTAAGGCCCATCCCAATAAACGTATTTAAAAAGGCTCAAATGCCAAGGCCCATTAAGACCATTCAGATCCTCTCTGAAAAAGTCAACTCGAACCCGACTAGTAAAGTCAATGGGACGAGCCAGAAAAGTCAACTTAAACCCGACCCGGGAATACTGGTGTGGGACCCCTAATTAGGGGTCGTTGCGACCCCTAATAAATAAAGCATGCCTTTAGGAGTCGTTACGCCGCCGATCATACTTCCCGATACTAAAATACTCGACTAATGTTGAGCGTCGGAGCGAGTGACAGAGGTCCCTCCCCCCCTCCTCGAGAGTTTACGTTTTTTACTATCTTTTCAGGAGCGGAAACGGAGGCGAATTATTCGGACGCGACTTTCGGCCCATCAAAGGCAAAGAAACGAGCACCCATCCCCTGTGACCATCACACGGTCATTGGGCCCGGCCCAAAACGGAGTTATGGACCGCTTTTCACGTTGATCTAAAAATGCCGTTAACAAAATCCACAAATTTTATCAACTGGTTCTCTCGATCCTTTTATGATTTTAAATATTTTAATTTTATGTGTTCATTTTTTGATGTAATTTTGCATAAATACGCTTCGATTCAGCATGTAGGTCAGAATATAGGGAAGACGAAAAACACAAGAGAAAATCAATTAGGTTTTGTATTTTATTCAAAATTGATTGTGAAATAGAAAGGAGAAAACATATTCATAGATCCCTTGTTATATAATAGACATTTCTTAAAAGATTTGACACTAAAATAGACATTTCGTATTATTTCCAAATTATTAAAAGCTAAAAAAAGAAACAAATAATGAAAATTAAGCCCTAATTATGTACACTTGTAAATAAAACAAACATATGGGCCATTTCCATTTGATACTCACTAATCTCGCGTCATTTTCATACGCAACGGCTATGTTCGTTTTAAGCTTTGAAATTAGTATATAGTTACTGCCTTAAACGGATTAGGTAATTCTGTGAAAAGAAACATGATCTAGGTGACCTAAGTGACTGTTATATATATATATATTATAACTTTGCAACCAACAGAAACCCTAAATAAAAAACTAAGACCTATTAATTTGACTTACTTTTTGATGCCATAACTATAATAACTGTATAATTAACTGTACCTAATTGTACTAGGAAGATGGGGTCACCATTAATAAAAGATTTTTCAGTTATATTTTCCCAAAGAGTTAACTATAACCCACCGACTGGTCCAACTTTGTCGACAGATTGAGATGACCAAAGAAGAGAAAAAAAAGTCCATAATTAAATATTTAATTTTGGTTCAGCATCAATCATATTCATATATTTGAATGTTGATGTTTTCTTTTGCTAATTTGAATGCAAAACTATGCAACATTAATTAAGCATGATTATTGCCTAAGGTATCTTCTAGTCACAACTATATATGGTCAAACTTCTCAAATCCTAAATTGTCGGCAAAATATGTGTTATTATTACATAATTTTAGAAATGTGTAAAAATAATAGGATAAAAAACACTTTTTACTATAAATCTACGTGTAAAATGCATGTTACGTAAGATTTTTTAAGTTAGTCCTCCTAATAAAGTTTCGGTTTCTTGCATGGTGAAAAAGCTGTCTCTTCTTTTTCTTTTTGTTAGTACGTGAAGGGATATTTATGACATAAGTATCTAAGTTTATATTAAGCGTAATTTGATTTTTGTGATAACATTACCCAAAAGCCAAAAATTATTGTTATCGTATTAGTTTCGAGACACCGTTTAATCAAAATATTGAATAATTAATGTTTGCAAAATTTGATTATATATATGTATGTGTCTCTATCATAACAAATCTTGATCGGTGGGACATGAAAGAAATTGGAACTCGACATTGATTTGTAGTTTTTGTTTTCTTTTTTCGATAGCTGGTAAAAAATTATGAATATGTTAGTACACTTGATATAAGATTAGATACTTATACCGCTAATATTCTATATGTAAACTCATAACACACTTTTCTTCCTAAACACACACATCTCTCTCTCATTATATATATATATATATATATATATATATATATATATATATATATTATATCTAATGAAAAGAAGTTAGTCAGTCAAGGCTATGTTTGTTTGAATCTTCCAAATCCAAGTGATGTGAGGCAAAAAGCACGGTTTGCTTCAAGCTTTTTAATGGAAAATAGTCAAAATCCATGCAATTAGGCTTTTGTTATCAAGGCCAACTATGTACTTCTATTGCAATATGCAAACAATAATCTCTCTCAATAATGCTCTTCATTATTATCATCCTTGACAAAAGTCGAGAATTCGCTAATATTGTTTTAAAGATATTGTAAGAGCATCTTATAATATTCGCATTTGCTATCATGTTGTATCTCTTTTGGGTAATAATTATTAAATATAGCCACTGATCGAGACTCCGTTTTTCTGTAAAATCGTTTAGTTTTTTACTTAATAATAAAATTTGCCTCTATTAACTTAATTTATCACATATTCTTTATGTGTGTTAATTAATTTATGCAAAGTAGATGAAACCATGTGTAGTAAATAATATTGCTATTAACATTAATAACTCATTTATTTTTCTATTTTTTTCCCTCTTTTTGTATAACAAAAAAAAAGTGTTACTTCTGTTATGTAGTAAGATAATTAAATATGTTTCGTCGCTTATATAGTAACTAGTTTGTGATCTATAATATTAATATACACATAATGTGGTGTAATGTGAATAGTGAGTCAATACTCAATACCAATACTATACCCTAGAGAGAAACTAAAAATAATATGCTAAATTAATGGAGATACCTAGCTAGTCTAAAATGTCCATTTCTGTTTCGAATCTGTCTATTTTAACTCATTTGTCTTGTATACAATTTTGTGTGCAACTTGTAGAAGAAATCATATCGACTATTTATGGAAGAAAAATAGAAAGTAATCGTGGTAATAATACTAATCTCATGTATAAACTACAAAACGAGCAAGGTAATGAACAAATGGGTCAAACACTATAATAATACATTCATATATGTATATATATATATATATATATATATATATATATATATATACACACACGTATAGTATGAATATGGTGTGTCATGTGTGGATAAAAATATTATTAAAAAAAAACCCTAGAGATTATGGAAAATTAACCTAGCTAGTCTAATCTAACACGTCCATTTGCTGAATTAGTGCAGCAACGGCACATGATATGATAATGGACAAACCATGATGTAATAACAGGCAGCTTCCATTTATTTAGTCATGAAGATCCCAAAGTGCACACTCCAACATGGCATTCTTGTCCTCTTCCACTGCCACGTGGCATCACCCTATTGAACGGTACGAGTCCTTCTTCACAGGCAGGAAATAACAGTGACACATGGGCTGTACAATACAATATACTTTTTATTTTATCTCTATTTTTATTTAGGGTTTTGTCTTGATACCAATGGCAAAAGCATATGAAGCATTATGATTGTTCAAAAATGTCAAAGGCTCTGCCAATATACTTTTACAAATCATCCTTATCTTTCCAAACTAGAAATTTTGAAACACACATTTGAATTAATTTCACGACAATTCAAACGATATATATGTATGTTTAGTCTATGAATAATAAACGGGTGACAAATCAAGATGGTGCAATCTCATGCATTAGTTGAGGATACTATATTACCTTCAAAAAAAAAAAAAGTTGAGGATACTATATTTTTGTATTTTGTGAGCGATCAAAAGTGAAGCTCTAGGGTTTAGGAGACCCCTAGTTTTATATGCTTGGTATAGATATGTCGAGTAAGTGATTATGGGACAAACATATCATGAATGCGCGTATCATGGGTTACCCGCACCCAAAACGTTGACCCGAGCACTGATTTATTGACTCGTACATATGTTAACGAAGCGAGCGACATAACCTACGGACAAGCAACCCGGCCATCTATGTTATATTAACGCTTTGGAACACTTAAAAATAATATATACGCGAAAAACCCGCCTGTAAAATTGGGGTTTGAGTGAATAAGCCCTAGCGCAGAGCCACATCTGTGGTCTAATCTCTATGGTGTTATCAACAGTTTGTACTAGTGTGTATACCAGTGAGTGCACGTGCATACAAATATAGTTCTGTGGTTGAAACTTCGCCTTACACTGAGAATTTTTACTTTCGTAGTCTAATCTTCATGGTGTAATTAATAGTTTGTAGTAGTGCGTGCTTCAGTGAGTGCACGTGCATACATTCACTTTTAAAAAAATAAAATCAGAATTGTTCTCATTTCCTCCTGCCGTGTTTACTCGATAAATCTATTATGTAATCCTTCCAAAAGTAATGTTATCTATTTATATGTTTAATAGTCGTTTAATATAGTTGTTTATAATTTTTGTTTTTAGAGTATTTAAAAAGTAATCAGTGAAAATATACTTTGAGTTTGTGCCACGCCAAGGGGCAAGCACGGGCAAATCGGTCAATTAATGAATATGTTAACTACTATTTATAAAGACTTACATGCCAAATTAGAGACTTAAGATTGGTAATACTGAGTTTCAAGTTTATCAGTCGTGGAATTAAATGCCTTTTACCAATTCCACAAGTACCAATAGTACTAAACTGTAGTTAAGTAAGAGTGTTTGACACCCAAAATAGAAAAAGAGCCATAAAGAAAGAAGCAAAAAAAGCCAATTTCACTACAACACTTCTAATAGACTAATTCTAGCTTTTGATTATTTAAATTATTTTTGGTAAATTTGGAATCATTTTACTCTTAACCCACTATGTGACAGTTTACCTATTAAAGAAAGATAATTCATTAATCGTCACTTAAACCCCTTACTTTAATCGTCGAGATCAGAAATCGAGTCAAAAAGGAGAAAATCCCAAAAGAGAAAAAAGACCCAAAAATAAAAAATGAAATAAATCATGACAATTGACAAGCAGACAAGTCTTTTTGTATTTTTGTATTTTTTTTTACTAATTTCTATTTTGATGATGTTACAAAAAAACCCCGTGAGGAAATTTCTGCTGCAATTTGGGACAGACAAAAGCGACCTTATTGTGCATCAACTTTGAGAGACCATTCATAAAAGCATTGGCCATTGGGATGGGAAATGACAAGTTTTACTTTCTTGTGGGGGACAATAAATAAACTCTCAAGGACGTAACTGAAAGAAATATGGATTTTTGTGGCAAACATGTATTCCTTTTATTTTTGGTGAGAAATGGATGTGCTACGTGTCAAGCAGGGGACACTTTGTAATAGTATCGCTGCCTGGACCTGGACTGTTTGTCGCAGCAAAAGTATTTTCATTTTTACCCCCACAAGATTCATTTTTTGATAAAAATTCCACAAAAAAATAAAAAAATAAAAGTGCATCTGAGAGATAAAGAGAAATTCATCGCTTCTTGTTAAAATGAAGAGCATGATCATCATGATTGATGGCTGCTCTGATCATCCTGCACTGCAACTTGCCAAACTATGTTTTTAATTTATTAGAGATGACTCCTCAAGCACTATTTTTTTTTTAATTTTCTCTAATTTTATTTATTATTTAATCATATATTAATAATAATATTTCTTACTTCTTTGTTTGAGTTTTTATTTTTTATATTTAAGTCGGGAGTTACTTGTCTTGAATAGACATCACTGCATACGTCAATTATCCTTTTCATTTTTCTTTTTCGGCTTGAATATTACTCGATCTAATCAATCACTGCTGATCCTTTATTTCTTAATTTCAAATATAGATGAAGGGTTAATTGCGATAAAAAGACTTAATTTTTGGTTAAAGTTTATTTTGTGTACTCAATTTTCATAAATGACGGTAATAATACTCAAACTCCGTGTTTGGGAGTTGACCGAAGAAATCTGTCCATGTGGTTGTTGGCCTTTGGCACGTGGCATGCCACATAGCACTTGGCTGCCACGTGACATGCCACGTAATTATTATTTTTTAAATAATTAAAAAATAATATTTTTTAAAAACTTTTTAATATTTTTAAATAACTCGATTAATTTTCAGTAATAACCAATAATGAATATTTTAATTTAAATATTATTATTGATTATTATTATTAAATATAATTATTCAATTTAGAAAAGTGGGTTAAACGAAATAAATAAAGAAAAAAATCAACGTTCACGGTTCACTCAAGCTCTGCTTCCGATCCGGTTCACGGGTGGAACGAAATTGCTTAATATGTTTAATAATAATAACCAATAATAATCGTATGATTATTAAATGATTTTTTTTAAAAAAAATACTATATAAAAAATATATTAAACAATTATTATTATAAAAAATGCACACACAAAAAAAAAACCATGCAAACAAATAAAAACAATTTTTCGCTAAATATAAATACGACTACGATTTTTTTATTAAATTATGTGTATTTAATTATGTCTTGACTTTTAAACAATATGTATGTGTTTATTGGTTATTATTATTATAAAACATATTAAACAATTTTATTCGACCCGTGAACCGGATCGTAAACAGAGTTCAAGTGAACCGTGAACAGTGATTTTTATTTCGCTCTACCCACTTTTAAAAAATAAGTAATTATAACCACTAGTGAATATTTAAATTTAAATATTCATTATTTGTTATTATTGGATTTTTTATAAAAAATAAAAATGATTTAAAAAGTAATAATTACGTGGCAGGCAAGTGCCATGGCAAAGGCTAATAGCTACATGGACAGATTTCCTCGGTCAACTCCCAAATGTCGAGTTTTGGTACTTTTTCCGTCATTTAAGAAAGTTGTAATACACGTAAAAACATTTGAACAAAGTTTGGGGTCTTTTCGCAGCAATTAACTATATATGAATCATATATATACAATACCACATATTTTTATTGATCACTTTATTATATAACCACCCTATAAAGCTTATAATTTAATAGAAAACACGTCACGGATGAACCCTATTCGTACAATACCAAGATTCCGAATATTATATATTCTAAAAATGGAATTAAAAAAAAAACATTTTAATAGGTTGAAACTTAACCTAACCACTTGTTCTCCTTATCTTTTTCTTTCATTTTATTTTATTTTATTTTAAAATTGAAAATGCTCGTAGGGAATTATAAATAGCGGGGCATGCAATTTCCAAGTGGCTCATACACAAACACCCCTCTCCCCCTCTCTCTCTCTCTCTGATCTCTGCAGAAATTACACAAGAGTAATGGAAAAGGCTAATAACTATGAAGAAGAACATCCAAAGAAGGCCTTTGGATGGGCGGCGAGGGATTCCTCCGGTGTTCTTTCTCCATTCAAATTCTCTCGAAGGTGATCACTTGTCACCTTTTTGCTTCTTTGTCGTATTAATATATTATATACGTTATACATATATTATATATATATATATATGAAAGTTCCCGTCTCTTGAAAATGATTTCGTCATTGTTTTGCTTCTATGAAGATTTCGACTTAATCCGTAAATAAATATTAAAAAAGTTAAAAAAAAAAATCAATATTACAGTGCTAGTTATTGGCTCTTAGAATAAGGTGTTGGTTTCAGTAGTTACGATGAATTAGACTTTACAAACTCAATTCTTTCTTTGTTTGTTAAGTTGTTTATATATTGATGGTCATAATCCATTTGTATTCCTCTAAACACTATTGATTAATTCTGTTAATGTCATAAGTCTATTCAATCAAACGAACGTAAATACATGCATATGATAACATGCAGGCTCGCAAATACAAACGATTGTGCATCGATTCATTGGCCTTTTTGAAGCCAATATCATTAATGCTTCTCAAATATTTCATAGCTAATTACTTTATTATCATTTAAGTAATACAATGAAAATAGGTGATATTGGCTTCAATAGTCCTTGTATTAATGTAAGGAAATAGTCCTTTTGACAAAATAAGAATGAGCGACTTTTGAGGAGTGCGAATCTCCTGTGACCACCATTAAACATTATATAGAAAAGAAAATAGAAAATTTTAAATACGGTAGTTAGGGGTGGCAAATCGGGTCTTAACTAGTCATTTTTTTCTTATTTTATGTAGACTCAGACCCGCCCGTTTATTAATCGTGCTAAAAGATGAGACCCTGACCAGCCATATTTAAATACCGTGTTTATCGTGTCTACCTGTTTAACCTATTTAACATA
This sequence comes from Parietaria judaica, assembly GCA_954871525.1. Taxonomy (NCBI): domain Eukaryota; kingdom Viridiplantae; phylum Streptophyta; class Magnoliopsida; order Rosales; family Urticaceae; genus Parietaria; species Parietaria judaica. The sequence continues at coordinate 24,018,850 of OX940865.1, read as the reverse complement.
TTCATGTATCTTAAAAATTAAATTAATTCAATTTGTACTCATTTAACTTAATTTATTTAATTATATTATCTAAGATTTTCAAATTTAGTAACACTTTTTTATGTTCATTAATTGTACGACGAAATAAATAAGTCAAAAACATAACTGATATATATAATAATTATAAAATACTTAATAACATATATAAAATGCAACTTTTTACTCCTTAATCGTATCTAATTGGCTCCTCTCGTGTTATCGTGTTCGTGCCGTGTTTACCCATTATTTAATCGTGTTAATCGCGTTCGATGCGGTTGGATCCATATCTATTTATGATAGACCCAGATCTGTTTAAATCGTATCATAACCGTATCGTATTTTGTGTCATGTCCCAAATTGTCACCCCTAAAATATGGTCCATTTCATATTTTATTAATAATGTAATATTGTATACTAATTTTACGTTTGATTAAGTGTAGCTTAGAAAAGATTTTTTTAAAATTTCTTACTGACCAATCTGTATTATCTATTGATTATTATATACAATTTCGGGAATTGGGATTTCTTATCATGGGTCAAATTTATGAGACATAAGTTCTTATGAGTTAATTTATAACTGTACTATTTATTAAGGATTAAATAATCAAAATGTTTTTTTAATGTTAAAAATGATTGTCGGGATTCTATTGTACTGCACCAACACCATTATAAAAAAGTTAAAACTATAATGGAGTGACCAAACTTGTTGATTTTTTTGGTAAGAACAGTTTTTGTACGAAAGTTATTATAAAATTAAAGACCGAATCAGTTTAATTATTTAGATATATGGATTATTTCTACCCTTGACACCGTCAATATATTGAAGGATTATTGAGAACCTATAAATAATAACTATCACTTCTTTAGAAAATAATAATAATAATAATAATAATAATAATAATAACTATCACACTATCACGTGTGACGTGTCACCAACACCTAGGCATATGCTCCAAGCCTCCAAGAATTTAAAATCTCCATTACTCGCTTAAGTATATTCTCTTGTGCAAATCATGATTAAGGATCCGAACCGGACCAGGGACACGTGATTTTTTATTTTTATTTTTTCAAAAAATTCTTAGTTTAACTTTAAATTAATTAGTATATTGCGTAATTGCTATTTGGTTATGTATCTTTTGGAGCTCACTAATAAGTAATTAATTGCCTTAAAATTTTTTGTAGAACTTGCTTATATTGGTTGCTAATAAGAAGACTTAGGGCGTATTTCCTTACATTAAGATTAAGAAGTCTGGATTTGAATGCAAATCTAAATGATAAGATGTGACGTCTGAATGTGAATGAATAAAATTAAGTATGTTTGTTTTTAAAGATTTGAATGCAAATCTAAATACATTTTTTTTTGTAGAATTAAATTTTATTATACACTTAATGATATATTATATATGGATTATTTTTAAGGGTAAATGAGGCAAATGCCCATTTGTGACTCAAGATTTTTAAAAAATGTTCATTTCTAATTATGGTAATCATAACCACCAATAAATTGAAATATGGACTAATATGCCCTTCCACTTTTTAATTCACATTCTTAATTCGTTTTTTTAATTAAAATAAAAATATATTTTCCTTAAATGTAGCAAACAAAATAAATTAACATTAAATCCTTCCTATTTTAACGATTTTACAAAAAAAAAAATCGAATTAATCCTTCATATTTTAAAGATTAAAAACAAAATCTGATTTTTGAATTTTGGTCCCTAATAATCAATATTATTTGAAACTGTATATGAGAAATGCCGAACAAACATTATTCATAATTTGAAACTGTAAATAAAATTACAAAAAATTGTATATGTATATACAATTTGAACTGTAAATAAAATTACGAAATTTACGAAATCATGTCAAACTGTAAATGAACTTACAAAATGAAATTAAATTATAAATGATGTCAGACTGTAAATGAAATTGCAAAAAAATGACGAATAAAACTGTAAAATTATTTACAAAAATCATGTCAAACAATTTACATACCATTTACCACTCAAAAATCGTGTAAAATAATTTACAAAAATCGTGTCAAAATGTTTACAAAAAAGATTACCACTCCCAAATCGTGTAAACCCAATTACAAAAATAAAAAATATTACCGTGTTTGATCCGACGGCCGAGAAACAACGAACAAAAGGAGAATGACGGAGGAGACTGCGACGGAAACGATGGAGGAAGGATGCACGATGGAGGGCGACCGCGACGGAGAGCGGCTGAGGAAGGGTGCGCGACGGGGGATCAAGGCGCGATGGAGGGCGACCGCGATGGAGGCCACGGTCGCCTCCTCGGCCGCCGTGCCCGCGGTCGCCGCGCTCTCCGCCTGAATCCGGCGATGGTGGTCAACCCGACGCGCGTGTGTGTGTGTGTGTGTGTGTGTGTGTGTGTGTGTGTGTGTGTGTGTGTGTGTGTGTGTGAGAGAGAGAGAGAGAGAGAGAGAGAGAGAGAGAGAGAGAGAGAGAGAGAGAGAGAGAGAGAGAGGAGGAGGAGGAGAGAGTACTAATACCTAAAGCGGTGAACCAAATACCTACTACAGGCCAAGCAGCTAGGAAGAAGTGTAAAGAACGAGGATTATTGAAACTAGCGTATTGGAAGATCAATCGGCCAAAATAACCATGAGCGGCTACGATATTATAGGTTTCTTCCTCTTGACCGAATCTGTAACCTTCATTAGCAGATTCATTTTCAGAGAGAGAGAGAGAGATGGTGGTCAATCCGACGTGTGTGTGTGTGTGAGAGAGAGAGAGAGAGAAAGAGAGAGAGAGAGAGAGAGAGAGAGAGAGAGAGAGAGAGAGAGAGAGAGAGAGAGAGAGAAGGAAGGACTCGACGCCTGTGTGTGTGAGAGAGAGAGCGAGAGAGAGAGAACGAAGGACTCGGCGCGCGCGCGCGCGAGCGAGTGAGAGAGAGAGAGAGAAGATTTGACGTGAGAGGGAGAGAAAGATAATTTTTGGGTCAAAGTAACAAAATTAAATGATAACCTAATTAATAGGAGAAGTTTTCAAACAAAAATTTAGTATGATTAATTAAATCTCAAAATTTAAATTATATAATAAATAATTAAAACGAAAATAAATAAATATAATAAAAAATCATGGTTAATATGGTCTAAAATATTTTTAAAATGGGTATAAATGAATTGTTTAAAAGTATGGTTAATGACGGCAAAAATACCCAAAGTTTGGTCAAAGAACCCCTCGGGTACCCAAAGCTTAAAAGTGGTGGCAAAAATACCCAAAGTCACATTTGGGGAGTTGACCACTTCATTCTTGTAACGCCATTAACTTACCCAATAACTCTGGCCACGTGGAAAAATCTGTATCGTTAAGTGTAATCATTACAGGTTCAATTAGTTGTATTAAATAGTATTACTTAGGGGTTTAATTCGCTGTTTTCTCGTAAACGAGGTTGATGTGGGCTTGTCAACATGGAAAAAATTGTTCTGTCGGCTACCCACGTTTGTCCGCATGGTCAGAGTTAACATGTAAATTAACGGTGTTACGAGATTGGAGTGGTCAACTCCCCAAATATGACTTTGGGTATTTTTACCACCATTTTTAAACTTTGGGTACTCGAGGGGTTCTTTGACCAAACTTTGGGTATTTTTGCCATCATTAACCCTTAAAATTATAGGCAATTCACTTAAACATTAGGTGGTTTTTGGGTATTTCATGAGTTTTTCTTATTTTTTAATAATAATATAAATCTAAATTTAAAATAATTTATTTAATAAAATCAAAATATTATATTTTTTTATCAAAAAATCATTGAAGATATTTTATAGTAATAATAATTTAGAATAACTTATAAATATAATAAATTTGAAAAATTATACACTATAAAATTCTATCATCGGTAAAATTATTTATGATAATTAATTAATTAAATGTAAATTAATTTTAATTACATTAATAAACTTGTAATTAACTAATCAGTCCATTCCTTGTTTATGAGTTTAATTGTGTTGTGCCAATTAGGCCTATAAGTAGAGCTGCACATTCCACACGCCGCGGCACGTCGCGACTCGGTCGCCAAAACCGCGAGAAGACACGTCGCGACGCGTCGTGGCGTGTGGCGTCGCGGCGAGTCGCGAGAGAGAGAGAGAGAGTTCTGTGAGACGGAGAGAGAGAGAGAGCGGGAGAGAGAGAGGGGGGGGGGGAGTTGCGACGAGTCGCGAACGGAAGCTCGGAATCGCGAGAGTCGCGACGCGCCGGAATCCACCGCGACGAGTCGCGATCGTGGTTGGCGACGGAAATGTGCAGCACTACCTATAAGGTTCTAATTTCGCACTCTGCGTAATAGAGCTTAAGTTAACGAAACAGAAAGTAAAAAAATTAGTCACAAACTTGAATCTCTCTCAAAAAGATGACATTTGAATTTAGTGAAAGTCGACAAAAGTTTTCGATCGTGTTTGTTGCGTTTTTAATTTCGGAATTAGAAATCTTAGTTCGTAACGGGGTTGGTTGCAGGGAAACCGGAGCAAAAGATGTAATGTTCAAAGTGTTGTACTGTGGAGTGTGTCACTCGGACCTTCACATGGTGAAGAACGAATGGGGCATGTCCACTTTTCCTTTGATTCCTGGGTACCCCCTTCTCTTTATTACATTTATTTATTTATTTATTAAATCATGTTATAAAAAAAATAACATAAAAAATAAATTAATTAAAACATATAATTCTTCATGCAACGAGAACCAGTTGCTATAATACTCATGTCTTCGATTTCAACCAAACAAAGCTGATCACCATTTCAGGCATGAGATCGTCGGAGTCGTGACGGAAGTGGGCGGTGAAGTTGAGAAGTTCAAAGTCGGCGACAATGTCGGCGTCGGATGCCTGGTCGGATCTTGCCGCTCCTGCGACCAATGCTCCGGCGACCTCGAGAATTATTGCACAAAGATGATCCCCACCTACTCCACCAAGTACCATGATGGAACGATTACTTACGGAGGCTACTCCGACGTCATGGTCGCCGACGAGCACTTCGTCGTGCGAATTCCCGATGGAATTCCTCTTGACGGCGCTGCACCGCTTCTCTGTGCCGGAATCACTGTGTACAGTCCCCTGAAGTACTTCGCATTGGGAAATCCCGGCACTCATGTCGGAATCGTCGGACTCGGAGGGTTAGGCCATGTTGCCGTGAAATTCGCCAAGGCTATGGGGTCGAAGGTCACCGTGATTAGCACGACTGCTGGGAAGAAACGCGAGGCCATCGATCGCCTCGGTGCAGATTCGTTTCTGGTTAGCAAGGATCCGGAGGAAATGAAGGTAATAATTTTGGGGCTTTTTCGTAGGTTTTCGATTGGACACGGTAATGAGTGATTGGAATAGCCGATTTCAACATTATATTTAGATTTAGGGATTTCGTGCTTTGTAGTTACCTAGTATTAAACCTGTAAATACAGAAACCAAAAAACTGAATTTCCGTTTTTTTTAATCTGTAACCAAAAAATCCGGTTTCAGATTTTACCGGATCCAGATTTTTTTAGTTTTTCCGGATCCGTTTTTCAAAAAGGTGTCGTTTGTTTAAAAAAAAAAAACTGGTACAAAATCAAATGAACACATATTTTTTTTAAACAAAAAAAAGAGTAAAGAATCCGGAACTGGATTTTGTTTTCCGAAAAAGAAAAAAAATCAGAACTAGAAAATCCGGTTCCGGATTTTTCCGGAAAATTAAAAAACAAAACCCGGATCCAATTTATGTTCAACATTTACAGCATTACCTAGTATTAGAACGAAACGAACGCATAAATTAGGATGAAACGACCAATACCGAGAGGTTTACCGAAGGTATGTATAAAGTTGAAACGACCGATACCGAGAGGTTCACGGATGGTTCAACTTCACAGGTTAACCGATGAGTATTAAGTAATTAATAATATTTATAAATATCAATTATTCATAGATGAAAGTAATTACAGACTAAGATATTTTTGAATGTTTTCCATTCGAAATTTTAAAAAATTCAATTATAAAATTTAATATATTTTATATATATTATGGGTTCGAACAAGGCGATGATGGGCTTCGAGTAAGTTCTTTTGATTAAGGAATTTCGCAATTTGTCGATTGACTTTTAAGTTTAACGTTGGACTTGAGCAAGTTGATAAGTAGTTAAATAGAGATTAACTAGTTTGGATTTTTTTATATTTGGGGTTTAGGCTGCGATGAGCACAATGGACGGAATAATCGACACGGTCTCGGCTAATCATTCTGTTTTGCCGTTGATCGGTCTCTTAAAGCCTCATGGAAAGTTGGTGATGCTCGGTGCTCCAGATAAGCCGCTTGAGATTCCGGTCATGCCTCTTATATTTGGTAAAGTTTCATAACATGTCCTTCGAAATATGATACATAACAATATTTAAAGTTTAGGATTAGTAGTAACATAGACTTCAATATTTTTATTTTTATATTGGTATAAATTGATATTTTTTTCAAAGTTCAAGTTCCAAATATTCACATGTTTTTCATCAAATTTATGTCTACTTTCTTCGACTTAAATAAAAAAAATTATGTACCATTAATAAAATTATCACTCTTGGAAGTGACATGTGTCCAAGTGGCCACATTCCATATTTTGTTAAATCAATTTAATACACGTGAACTTGTAAAGAAAAGCAACAAAAAAAGAAGAAGTAACATTTGAAATTGTAGCCGTAAAAATAGTGCAAGATTGAGACTTCGAGAGTAAAAAAAAACTAAACTTAACTTATATGCCGATATTAGCCTAAAATCTAAATCGATGAATTAATTTTTACAGATTGCATAATTGTGACAAAATTAAATCTAGCTTACATTTATGTTATTATACATATGAATTGATGGGAATGTTTGGGATAATAGCGGCATAAGTCCTCAACTTTTACTCAACTGGGGCGGCATAGCCCCAACCTCATTTAACAGCGGTATAAGTATCAAAATATGATTTCCGTCCATATTTGACTAACGGAAGTAGTCAACGTTTGCGTGTCAGCTTCTCGTCAACGTGGACGCCACGTAATCCGACATGTCACCACACACGTCATCCTCGTGTCATCAAATTTAATGCAAAATTAGTGGTGATGGAGGGATTCGAACCATTGCCCTCGCATGTGGTGATGGATGGATTCAAATTTAATGCAAAATTAATGGTGATGGAGGATGACAAGTATGGTGACATGTCGATTACGTGGCGTCGACGTTGACGAGAAGCTGACCATGGAAACGTTGACTACTTCCGTTAGTCAAATATGGACGGAAATCATCTTTTGGTACTTATACCGCTATTAAATGAGGTTGGGACTATGCCGCCCCAGTTAAGTAAAAGTTGAGGACTTATGCCGCTATTATCCCGGAATGTTTTACTCATCTATTAGAACTAAAGCAGTAACAACTAACAAGGCTACGTATATATAATGAAGCTAGCATAGAAACACTAGTACCAAAAAAATAATAAAAAAATACAAGAAATTGTCAAAGATATCTTTTCGATTGTGCCGCGATAAGAGCTAATCTCTCTGCAACTCAGGTCGGAAGACGGTGGTCGGAAGCGGCATTGGAGGGATGAAGGAGACTCAGGAGATGATTGAATTTGCTGCCAAAAATGGCATAACCGCCGACATCGAGCTCATCGGAATGGATTACATCAACACCGCGATGGAGCGCCTTTCTAAAGGTGATGTCAGGTATCGCTTCGTCATTGATATCGGGAACACCCTTAAGCCCACTTTGTAAGCTAGCTTTTCTCGTTGAAGACGTCGCTTGTTTGTGTTGCGTCTTTGGTTTGTTTGTTACGAGTGTTTTGTAATGGTTATTTGTGTTATATTTGGAACAGTCCGCATTTGGTATTTGTAATATATATTTGTACTTTTGTTACGAAACGATAAATTAATAATAATTTTGGAAAATAAATTGTCTAAATTTAGACATAAAAAATAGAAATCTTAAGCATCTCTTTTTTAAATATCTTTCTTATTTACATTATATACACCAAGTGTTGAGAAATTACTTTTAAATGATTCAAGTTGTAACGAGAGAGTCTCGACCCTTGTTCTCCAAGTTCGTTTGGCTATTGTCAATGCTAATATGATATGGAGTACTCTTCCGCCCGAGCCGCACCTGTTAAGGAGACTCGGAGGTTTAAAGAGGCTTGTCTCTCTTAAAAAATATATATTATTTTGATTAACTTTAGATACTTAAGCCTTTTTCCATTGTTATAGAGCGATGTGAATTGGTCAAAGATCTTTGGACAAGTAATCAGTGATCTGTTGCAGCGAATCTCAAGGAATATCATATATTTGCCCCTGGCAAATCAAAAGAAATCACATTATATGCATTTAGAGATTAGCCTAAAAAACAATTATAATAGAATGAGACTTTAGTTACATGGAAGTGTGATGTAGTGAATATATTTGCCCCGGCATGTCAAGTGTGCATCTTTTTGCTTATCTGTCTAGCTCCACAAACTTCTCAAGTTAAATTTTTAAGGCCCAAATCACTTTAAATTAGTTTCTTTAATTTCATTCTTTTCTCATTTGTTATCTCAAAAAAATATGATTGAGATACTCGACTAAACAATTTTTATTAGTATTTTTGTCTATAAAATTACTAATTGTGTCATATTTGAATGACTACTTATTTATTATACAAACATTTTATATATCGTAATTTAATTTTTCAATTTCCGTATGGGCCTAAAATTTAGGTTTGGACCTTTATTATTATTATTATTAGGGAAAATTACGGTAAAAATACCTAACTTTTGGTCAAACTGTCTCCCGGGTACCCAACCTTTAAAACTGACGGCAAAAATACCCAACCTCCATTGACCTTGACTTTGGCATGAAAACGTTAAGCTTTCCGTTAAAATTCGTCATGTGGCCGTTAGCGGCAAAAATACCCAACCTTTATAAAAAAAAATTAATTTTTTTAATTTATGTTTTTTTTTTCTTTTATTGATTAGTGATAATTACTTGAATTCCAAATACATGGAATAACACAAAAGTTAGTCAAAACATCTATTGATTTCTTAATGTGCTTGTATAAGCTACATATGGTGATAAAAATCTTATTATTATGAGAAATTTTAAACATAATGTTACATGTATTTTAAGTAATTGAAAAGGGTTTGGAAAATAGGTATTTGGATTTCCGGGTATCCGGATTTTCGGATCCGGATACGGGTACTGATTTTTGGATACCCGAAAAACTGAATCCGGATACGGGTAGTTCAAAAAACTCGGATAATCGTTTCGGTTACAGCCCTAATTACCATTTTTATTGGTAATTGACCATTTTAGATCGAATTAATATTGTCAATTATTGTCACTGTATTGAGAAAAAAATGGCTTAAGAATATATGCCACTAATTTTTTTTATTTTTTTTAATCAAAAGTCATAAAGTTTGAAAGAAATGGCCTCGGAACGCTCTCGGAACCTCGTGAGTCGTGACGATCAAATAATCTCATCATTTCGCGAAAAGCCAAATATATTTCTACTTCAATACGTTGCCATAAAAGCTCTCGATTTCTCCGTCTCAAGATTATCACTAATCAATAAAAGAAAAAAAAACATAAATTAAAAAAATTAAAAATATATTTTTTAAAAAGGTTGGGTATTTTTGCCGCTAACGGCCACATGACGAATTTTAACGGAAAACTTAACGTTTTCATGCCAAAGTCACGGTCAACGCAGGTTGGGTATTTTTGCCGCCAGGTTTAAAGGTTAGGTACCCGAGAGATAGATTGACCAAAGGTTGAGTATTTTTACCGTAATTTTCCCTTATTATTATTTAATTGATCTCCAAATAATGTTTCTCATGTAGGGTTTGGGTCTTTTTTAATTATTGTTATTATTATTATATATAAAAGCTTCATTTATAATTGATTTAGAAACTCCAAATAATGTACTGCATGTCTGTTTCTGCCAACGACTTCTTATTTCTTTCTCTGCTAATTTAGTGCTCATATATATATGTATGAAGAATTATAGTGGATATGTGGGCATTTCTTCTACTATATAATCATAATGGTATAAAAAGTGGAGATGCAATTGCCAAGCAAGTGGTCAATAAATACCTCTCTCCCTCTGTGTGTGTGTGTTAGGTTAAACCAAATACATCGTCCTTTATAACAGAGAGGACAGGTTTCTTAGAGAAAGTAGAAGAACAGAGATCAATGGAAAACCCTAACTTCGAGGAAGAACATCCAACCAAGGCTTTTGGATGGGCAGCCAGGGATTCCTCTGGTGTCCTCTCTCCATTCAAATTCTCCAGAAGGTAACCACTATATACATATAGTCATATACTACATCTGTATGTATTTCTGTATAAGTTATAATACTCTGTAGTATAGAATAAGAGATAGTTATTATAATTTCTTGATGCAAGTAAAGTAAGTAATCATTTCTTTATATTTTTTAATCAATATTAGGTTGAGATGCAGGATTTATATAAAAAAAGTTTTACTTTACCTTTTCTTGATGGTGTTTATAATTGTTTATTTATTCCTTTATGGCAATGTTAATGATTCCTTTTCATTTCCTTGTTTGCTTCTTGTACTTGACATAAACACTTGAACAACTTTACTTTTTTTCTTAGTGTTTATAATATGTGTGTATATATATATATAATATTGTCTATTTCTAAACCGCAATAATCTATTTTATTTCTAAATGAAATATTTACGGCATAATTACTTGCAAATTAATTAACGAAATATCGATTTTGTGCAAATCTTTTTAAAACCAACTATTATGGGTAGTTTTTAACACACACAATGGGTAGTTTTTTTTACAAGATTTGACACAAAATGAGTATTTTATATAATTTCCTTTAAAAAAAGACGGCATGTCAAGTGTGTAATATTGTTGGTACATGATTTTTATGTGGTATTTTGTTGTTGTTATATGTCACATGTCCAATTGAAAAAGGCGATCCTTGAAAAAGTTATTTAGGAGTCAAGTTGATAGAAATGATATAAAATATATTTTTGAGGGTTAAATTGATAAAAGTTTAATATTTTAAGGCCAAATGAGTAGTTTTTTAAAAAGTTTGCACAAAATGAACATTTCGTATAATTTCCTAAATAATAATATGAGACATGTGATATTTAATTAAGAGAAGAAATCACCTTATGTATTTATATATTTTCTTTGACTAGCTAGTAACCTTATTTGGTCATCTAATATTTGTTATTTAAGTCAATCACCTTATTTGCATTACTTTCGTAGTTTCACAATTATTTTACTCAACTAATTGTTTTACGTTTTCCATAAATTTCCATTTATTACTATAAATGCTCCTAAGAAATTAAATCTCCAATATTTGCTGGAGGATTTAGTTTCGAAAATGTTTTCATTCTTAGCATTATGCCATATGAAGATAATTACTATAAAAAAATTATAATATATATCATAGAAGTGCCACTTCGATGGACTTACGACGGATCTCGACCGAAACTAAAATTTCATAGTGAAACGACGAGTCTCGCTCTTTTTTTTCTTTTCTTTTCTTTATAACAAAAATCCGGTTCCTCCCTTTTCCATCCATCATTTTCTTACAATTTTCTACAACAGTATTCTATTAAAATAAATGAAAAGAGTCATCAGTTGTTCGTCTATATCATCGATTGTAATGGATTTTGAATCGACATGTTCGTCGATAATCTAGAAAACGGCACGACATCTTATGGAAACTCTAACAAGCTAAAAAACCGGCATACCACGAGCATCATTCAATATTTGAATCATTGATAATTGATATATGAATCAATAAATAAATTTGTAAGTATTTTTGCAGACATACTGGAGAGAAAGATGTGAAGTTCAAGGTTTTGTATTGTGGAGTGTGTCACACAGACCTTCACATGGCCAAGAACGATTGGGGCATTTCCATGTTTCCTTTGATTCCTGGGTACCACCTAATCTTATATTCTATTTATTAAATCATCATCTGTTATAATTGCATTATTTTATCATTATTATATGCTATTATTGCTCTTAATTATTTCCATCTTGTCTTTAGCTAGTATCAAAGAAGACAACATAGCAAAATTATTGAACTTCAACATGAATCATGTGTTACAAATAAAAATAATAATAATAATAATAATAATAATAATAATAATAATAATAATTATTATTATTATTATTATTTCCAAGTTGACTTTAGGAAGTACCAAAGAAGACAATTTTAGGAATATAATAGGGTGTAATCGGTAAATTTGCCCTTTGAACTGAAGTTTTGGCGTAAATCTCCTTTTAAACTCGTTATTTTTGGGCAGTAAACCCCTTCACCGTCAATTTTCCGGGAGTTAGAGCACGTTTTTGGGGAATTAGAACATGCTAGTGAAAAGTGGTAGCATTAGTAAACACGTGAAAATCTAAAATAAATAAAAATTTAAGAGAATTAACACGAAAAGGGTTTCATGATCCTAAATAACGAATTCTAAAGAGATTTCAGACGACATTTGTACATTTATCAAAAAGTTTAAGGAAACAAACATGCCAATTAACTTAACGTGATTCGTGAATCTTGTCAACTTTTTAGGCTTTTTTATATCTAGGGAAATGCTAAAATTGCAGCATTTCAATAGTTTTTCATCACTTATTTTTAATGTTTGTTCGTTACAAATTTTTATTAACATAAATCAAAGCTATAAGCTTATGGTATATATACTTTATTAATTTGGTATCAACACATATTTCGATAGGTAGGAATAGGACCTTACCTTACCTTCTCTTCTTCTATCATTTTTCTCATGTTTTATTTAAAATAATTGCATCTCAACAATAAATACTTGAACATTTAATTCAAACCATATATTATATGAATCTACTCTTATTGATATCTTTTCGGGTTCTCACTTTCCCGGTGGTTGGTGGAAACTGGAAATGGTGGTTCAGAAAGAAGAGCCCCAAAGTTTATAATTATGTCCAATAATTTAAAATGCTGACACACTTCCCCTACGAATATTCATTAAAATGCATTGTAAATTTGTAATAATCAAATCAAATTATTTTAAATTAGATATAGCATAACTATAATTTGTAATATTCGTTTACGGGTAAACCACTGACCGGCGGGTTTTTACAGATATATAAGTTATAATTGTAATTTTATAATGTAAATATATATTGCAATTGAAATTTTATATTAAAATACAGATTATAATTGTAATTTGATATAAATTAAATCTAATAATTAATGAGAATACTGTGAACATGCCGACTAGCCAAAATTTTGGATACAACGTGGGCATGCCGAAGGCACATCGGGAATTTTTCAAACCTTACGTTAAATAATTACTTAAGAAAAAAAAAACCTACAAAAAGGACGGATTAGAAATGACATTAAATTAATTACAAAGATCATTAAAGTAACAAAATTATATCACAAATACTTGGCGTAATTATATTTTCCTCAAACTAAGCCGTACACTCTAAAATTTAGTTTATTCTTTAAAATTATAATTATTATATAACTCAATAAATTATACACTTCAAACAAAAAAGCTATATCAAATTTTATAATTAAATATTACCATCAAATAATTGAGTATTCAATTTATAATTTTTTTAATTTTACCGGTATGAATTTTCAATAGAGGTGTCAGTTATGCCGCGTTGGCCCAGTTAGTCGCCCGACTTGTAATATGTGCAAGTTTCCCTGTGCCGTCTCGTTTATTTTTTTTAAGGCCGGGCCAAGCCTGTTCTTGCCAAAAGGATCCGACTGAGTTATGTTAGATCAGTTTCGAACTCGCTCGCCCCGTTAAAAACCCACCCGAAACCCACGTAAAGCCGACACGTGTCCGACCACCCTTGTGATTCTGTAGCTAACTGAGGCTTCTCAATTTCAGGCACGAGATCGTCGGAGTGGTGACGGAAGTGGGTGGCGGAGTTGAGAAGGTCAAGGTCGGCGACAATGTCGGCGTCGGATGCCTCGTCGGTTCTTGCCGCTCCTGCGACGACTGCGACAACGACCTCGAGTCCTACTGCGCGCAGATGATCCTCACCTACGCCACCAAGGACCACGATGGAACCACCACTTACGGCGGCTACTCCGACGTCATGGTCGCCGACGAGCACTTCGTCGTCCGCATCCCCGACGGCGTCGATCTCGCCGGCGCCGCTCCGCTCCTCTGCGCCGGGATCTCCGTGTACAGCCCCCTGAGGTACTTCGGATTGGACAAACCCGGCGTTCACGTCGGAATCGTCGGTCTCGGAGGGTTAGGCCATGTCGCCGTGAAATTCGCCAAGGCTATGGGGTTGAAGGTCACCGTGATTAGCACCACTGCTGGGAAGAGGCACGAGGCCGTCGATCGCCTCGGTGCCGATTCGTTTCTGGTTAGCTTTGATCCGGAGGAAATGAAGGTACGAGTTTTTTGGGGATTTTTCGTATATATATCCATTACGATTTGGGGATATGGAATTCGTCGATTGGGAATATGAGTAATTAGAGATTAGTGTGACTAGAATGACTGTTTTCGATTTGGGATCGCTTTCGTTTAGGGATTTGGCGGTTCGTCGATTGAATTTGGAGTTCAGGATGACCGATTTCGATTTGGATGTTTCACAGTTTTTCGATTGAATTTTGAATATTTTGGAATTTGAACAAGCTGATGACTGATTTGTGAGACTAGAGTGAGTGTTTATGTTTTCGGATTGGGGGATTTTGCATTTTATCCATTGAGTTCAGATTTTGAAATTGGGTTTGAACAAGGCGATCAGTAATTAGAATGTCCGGTTAGGGTGATCGGTTTCGATCTCGAGTTTTTAATTTTGGAATTTCGCCATTCATCGATTGAATTAGAATACCGTGAGCACAAAGGCTTTGAATTCTTATTAGAATAACTAATTTCGGTTCGATTTTTCGACTAGAGGATATATAGCAGTTTGTGGATTGAATTTATATTTGAATTTTGAATTTAGGTTAGAACAAGACGATGAATAATTAGATTGACTTATTTAAATTTGGATATTTTTATTTGGGATTAGGCCGCGATGAGCACGATGGACGGAATCATCGACACTGTTTCAGCCGATCATTCTATATTACCTCTTCTCAGTCTCTTGAAGTCTCACGGAAAGTTAGTGATGGTTGGAGTTCCAATTAAGCCGCTCGAGATTCCGGCCTTGCCTCTGATATTCGGTAAGGTCTTAAGCTTGCATTACAGAACTTAAATTCCATTAGAGATTGCGAGAGCCAATAGCTTTTGTTGATGTTATGGAAAGTCGGAACCAGCGAACAATGCAAAACCATGATAGAATATTTCTGAGGAACAGGTCGGAAGACGGTGGTCGGGAGCTGCTGCGGAGGGATGAAGGAGACTCAGGAGATGATGGAGTTTGCCGCCAAAAATGATATAGCCGCTGACATTGAGCTCATTGGGATGGACTCGATCAACACCGCGTTCGAGCGCCTCGCTAAAGGCGACGTCAGGTATCGATTCGTCGTCGACATCGGGAACACCTTGACCTCTATGACTATGTAATAAGAGGATACTGCTCTTTCCACATGCGTGTTTCGAATAGTATTGTGAATGTACGAACTGCATTTTCGTTAAGAGTCTTCGAATTTGAGGTGACAAACAAAAGCTCTGTACGGATTTATTTGTTTACGTACCAAACTGAGAATAATATTGATGGAATAAATCATTATGATTAAAAAATCATCTTTAAATTTTCCCGCGTCAATTTAATTTTACAGTTCTACCATACATATAGTTATTTATATAGATATTATTATATTGCATCTTTTATATATTATATTTCATGATTCTTATAGTGATAACAATCAGGGTGAAACAAAAATATTATAAACTGAAAACCGGATATACCGATATAGTTTATCTCGACTACTGATCATAACAATCTTTTCTTATATACAATATATTTTATGATTAAGCAAGTTATAAATTCATATGATTCAGCAAATTAGCGCACAGCTCAAAATCAATATTTATCTAATATTTTTAATAAGTAGTTGTGTTAATTTTATCGTGTATAATTATCTTTATTTACGTACTTAAAAAAATGGGTAGAACATACGTGTGCACAAATATCTAGATATTTAGGCACAGCGACATTCATTTGGACACATCACTTTTATGTTATCCACTAAATCAATGGAATGTGGCCTTGAAAATGATTGTGGTCCTGTGGATGATAAAGTAATTTAACATTTATGTACACTTATTTTCTCTTTTTAGGTACAAATATACTCACTTCACTTGCAATTGCAATTACTCTCTCTCTCCCTCTAGTTCATGCAAAATTTCTCATCTCTCTTGAACAATATATTCTATAATCTGATCCATTGATTACATTCCATTGCCAAGGGAAAACTTGTTTTCTTCCTTGAGAATCGGATGGCGAATTCCAAAGAACTCTCTAAGCGGAAAGTGTTCGGATGGGCAGCCAGAGATTCCTCCGGCGTCCTCTCTCCTTTTCCTTTTTTCCGAAGGTTTACACATATATACATATATATATATATATATATTTATGTATCTGTGAGTTTGACTTTTGATAATTAGTTCTCTCCAAATCCTTTTAACAAGGATGCTTAAATGAGCTGGCTTTGCATTAGAGAACTTGAGTTGGTAATTTGCTTTTTAATGGATTTAATTAGCAATACGCTAGAAGTAGTGGTAATCAAATGTGTTTTTTAGTTACTAGTGGTAAAGGTACCATATCGTATAAGCCGGTTCTATTCTTTAGAGGCTAAAATACCAATGTCTAAATAAAGTTGGTCCATACTCTATAAATTAGACGTTAAGCCGCGACACATGTCATGCCCAAGATAACTCTTAAACAGATTTTAAATTAAAAGTGTGTCCCACTTCGACCCTAGTTCCTTATTCTCTCTATCTCTCCAGCATTGGAAAGTGACGGGATCGCAACTTAACGACCATTTACATAACCAATTTTGGTAGTTGTTTTAAACAATTTAAGCATTTTGGGCGTAACAGAGGTCGTGGCTTAACGTTCACTTACATAACTTATTTGGGTAGCTGATTTAAAAAGAGAAACTTAAGAAAATGGCTAAAAAAATACTTTAATTGAATTTTTGAACACATTTAAAAAAAATAATATTTTTAAACTTTGTCCAATTTCAGAAGATTTTACCCCTGATTAATTAACTCCTAAACTGTCCCTAATTATCAAAAACTGTCCCCCAAATCTAAATTACTGTCCCCAAATTCTGAAGAAATTGTCCCAAGATGGGACAATTTCAAAAATGTCCCTAAATTACCAAAAATTGTTCCCTAAATTTACAAAAAATTGTCCTTAAATTACCAAAAGTTGTCCACTAGATTTACATTACTGTCCCAAAGGATCATAAGAAACTGTCCCAAGAATGTTAATTGTACAACCTCCCCAATGTTAATCAGGGGTAAAATCGTCTGAAATTGGGCAAAGTTTCAAAACATTGATTTTTTAAAATGTGTTCAAAAGTTCGATAATGGTGTTTTTTTGAGCCATTTTCTCAAGTTTCCCTTTAAAAAAATGATACTTTAACTTCTAAAAGAAATGAAACACGTTGTTGTTGGGTCGAGTTTGGTTCAGGCCCAAAGAGGACTATATAAGAACTTTCTCGGCCCAAGAATAATGCAACCGGAAGAGGAAAGGCCAAAAAGATGTACTTTTCCCAGATGAGAAAGGACTCAGTCGAACTAGGATCCAACCGAAATCGAGGACAAGATCGAGCCAAACTAGCCGGAGGAAAACCCAACCGTAACAGAGAGCCGACGTCCTGCCCGGTCCGACGCAAAAAGCAGACAAACCAATTCACGAAACGAACAAAGAAGGATGGTCATTCGAAACTGAGCAAGCGATAACAAAGACTCACTTGAGTGAATTTGTCTACTCATGACCGATTGAGGACCGACACGATTCCGTAAGACCTAGGTCGTACTAATGGATCTGGGGACCACCGAATTAGGGTTTGTTAATACCTTGTAATCATAGTCCATTATGAGGCCCAAATCCTTGTCTATAAATAGCATAGTATGTCACTCATAAAGAAGAGATAGCCAATCAAAAAGAGTTTCATCACTAATTCCAAGAGAACATTCTTTCCTTTTTCTTTTTTTAGCCCTTGTTATACTACAGAATTCAAGCTTGTACTTGTTTTCTCGACACTTTTGTACCAAAATGCAAAGAAGTAGAAAGGACACAAGGAATTCCATGATCATTTTGAGCTTATCTTTATATCTCTCATTTCTCCTAAATTACTTATTATGATATCAACGGAGGCGCACGGCCTAATTTAGTTCACCGGAAAAACACACTCTAAAAACGGCATTGCCACGCGCGACCCGTGACTGTTGGCAAGCGGTTTTCACCCACAATAATTGTTGTATTAGACAAAAAGACATATAATACTTTTACCGCTGACAAGTTTTTGTTAGGAAATACTTTTTTTAGGAAAATATGTTTTTATTGAAAAAATACATAATTTTGAACAATGGTAAAAGTTGTTATTGGATGCAGGGAATGTGGGCCAAAAGATGTGGTATTTAAAGTAGTGTATTGTGGAATATGTCACTCTGATCTTCACGTTCTCAAAAATGACTGGGCCAATTCTATCTACCCACTCGTCCCCGGGTACGCTTTATTATGTGTAATAGTATTTGTAAAATTAAAATACTCCATAAATTAATACTTTTAATAAAATACATTTTTATATAGTTGTAATATATTCTAGTTAATATGACTAGTTTGTTTTATAAATAGTAATTTTTTTAATTTCAAGTCCCAACCGTATTAATTTATAGAAATTTTACTTTTAATTAGATATATCATTTGTCTGATAGCTATATAAATAACAAAAAAAATTATTTTTGTGGTAATATATTTTTTTATAATTAAACTTTTTAATATTTATTATTTTTCACGATTAAATTTTAGCATTTGTTAGAATTTTTATTTTGTATTTAGGTTTTTATTTTTGTAAATAATTTTATTAATACGTTTAGAAAATTCATTTGTTTATTTTTTCCCCTTCAAAATTCAACCAAAATTTTCAATCGGTCTATTTGATACGCTTTAAAAATGCGTTTGCTTAGAGAATTTTTTCAACGACCCATCTAAAAAATGAAAATGTTCTCAGAATTTTGATAAGAACAAAATATTTAGTAAGAATAGAGACATATTTTCCCCATAAAATCACGTGAATCTTTATCAAATTATACTATAACACTACTGGGTAGGGGTGTGCATGGGTTGGATTGGGTCGACCCGAGGTAAAACATGAACCCGACCCGATCTTATTGGGTTTTGAAAAAGCAACACAATCCGACTCAATTTTTTTGAAGGCCCAATCCAACCCAATCCAAAAAACTCTGGATGTGGTTGGGTCATTGGGCTAAATTAATTTTTTTAAATATATATATATATATATAAATATTTTATCAAATAACACTTAAATTTAAACCGTCAATCAATAAGCAGAAATTTCATATTACTGTTTTAAACACCCAATGAAAAATTTAAACGTTATTATAATCTTAAAACATTAAATAACACAAGTTCGAAACATAGTCGTAAAGTATACTAGAAAGTAGAAACATGGTCGTAACCATAAACTAGAAACATAATCATATACATTAAATAATGACTAAACATAAAAATGAGACTCTAGAATTATTTTTTTTATTTGTCGTGTGCTTTTACTTACTTAAACAACAAAAATATATTTTAAAAAATTAATTAATTATTTGAAAAAAAAACCTTGATTGGGTCAATTGGGCCAACCCAACCCAATACATCTAGCCCAATCCTGACCCGACTATTTATTCGGGTTGAACCCAACCCAACCCGATAACTATTGAGTTAATTCTGTTGGGTTAGATTGATGTTGGGTTCAATTGAATTGTGTTAAATTGTTGGGTTGAGTTTTTTTTTTTCACACCCCTAGGTGATAGAGTACAAAATAAATAGGTAAAATGTCTCAAAATATCAATTACAAGGACGAGTGAAATAATAAGAAAATTTCATAGAATATTTATACGAATTAATCACATGAATTCGGACAATTTGTTACGAGCAGGCACGAAATGGTTGGCGTCGTGACGGAGCTGGGCAGTGAAGTGACGAAATTCAAAGTCGGCGACAAGGCCGGCGTCGGGTACATGATCGGCTCGTGCGGCGCGTGCGGTTCCTGCAGCGACGATCTCGAGAACTACTGCAAAACCTTCATCCCCACGTGCAACGGCACGGACCACGACGGTTGCACTACTCGCGGTGGCTTCTCGGACGTGATGGTCGCTGATGAGCGCTTTGCTGTCCGGATCCCCGACGGTCTTCCCCTTGACGGTGCGGCTCCCTTGCTCTGCGCTGGAGTGACTGTGTATAGCCCGCTGAGATTCTTCGGCCTCGACAAGGCCGGCTCGCACTTGGGCGTGGTCGGGCTGGGCGGGCTGGGCCACATGGCAGTGAAGTTCGCAAAGGCGATGGGGGTAAGAGTCACGGTGATCAGCACGTCGCCGGGGAAGAAGAGTGAGGCGGTCGAGCGTCTCGGCGCGGATTCCTTCTTGGTCAGCCGGGATCAAAAGCAGATGGAGGTAGGTAAATCAGTTAGTATCGTGAGGTGGGCAAAAGATGACAGGGAGTTTTGCAATGCTTTAGGTGTACTTTTGTATAATAATCTTGGCAAAAGTATCTAGATTTTCAAAAAATATTACAAGCACATTCCCATTTCAAATTACATTGATTAAATACCAATTTGGTTTTTTTTTTTTTTATTGATTATAACCCATTTATCTTAGGAGATTTTTTTTTCATGCGTACACTCAAATCAATTCTCATTTTTCATGTTTTGAGATTTCTCATTTTTAATTAATTTATATATAAGTTGGTTAAATGTGAAGGGTGCGGAGAGCACAATGGATGGGATAATCGACACAGTGTCTGCAGTGCACCCACTTCTGCCTCTCATCCATCTCTTGAAGCCTCACGGGAAGCTCGTTATGGTTGGCGTGCCCGACAAGCCTCTCGAGATTTCGATTCCTCATTTGATATTTGGTACGTCTTATCCAAGGTTGTAAATATCGATACCCATAGAAAACCACAACCCTGTCGATGGATAACGGGTTTACCAATGAGTTTTTCAGAAAAAAGAAAAGAAAAAAAAAAGTATACTAACAACTAAAATTATCGATCAGATTTTACGAGCAAACCGCAACCTTTAATTTAGTTGGTTGAATATTTGAATCAATATCCTTAAAATACGATGTATTAAATACAACAATATTAAGAAATCGATAAATGTTGGCCTTATATAATAAACAGATAAATTAAAAAGACCGCATCTCTAAAAAGTAAATTATAGAAATAAAATGGATGTGAACAAGTATGTCGATTTCTGTTAAAAGGGTCAGCTGAGTTAGTTTGGTTTATTTTTTAGAGCCAGACTCGACCGACTTGTTTGAATTTGTCCTTTTGAACCATGCTTGACAACCTATTTCAGTTTGTTTGTCTAAAACGGTCTCGATTAGTTTTGTATCGATATATCGGTCTTAAACGGTGTCAATCGGCTTGATTGAAATTGTCTATCTAAAATAGACGGGCCGGATTTTTAGGGTATATATTGTGTATATATATATAATATTTATAATTTGAGTTGATTGGATGATGATAAGTTGATAACTACAGGGAGGAAGATCATAGCCGGAAGCAACATCGGAGGGATGAAAGAGACACAAGAAATGATCGATTTTGCTGCGAAAAACAATATCACAGCTCAAGTCGAAGTTGTTCCGATGGACTACGTCAACACCGCTATGGAACGCCTGGCCAAAGCTGACGTCCGATACCGATTTGTCATCGACATTGCCAACACTTTGACTCCCCAGGAATGATGACCAATCTTCTGTGTCTCTCTATATATATATATATATTTGGGATTGCTACATTAATTAAGAGATTATAAGTTAGCTTCTTCATTTTGATATACGTAATAAGAAATTTCCATTATGGAGAGAGCTATAATAGTTCATTACCCATTTTCAATGGATTTAGCAATATTTTCAATGTGCCGTTCAGGTTTAATGAATATATACATATATATATATATATATATTTGACTTCGACAATAAATAGATGAAATTTTAGAGAGAAACAAAAGAATGAATATGCAAAATCATTTGGCCGTGAAAGAAATAATTTGCACGAAACCCACTGCAAAAATCAAAGTATTCCGTATTTACATGGCTATTGAGCATAAATATATAAACATTTTACAATTTGGATCACCTTATCTTTTAAAATTACATTATAACAACAATAATTATATACTTTATAGAAAAATACAATTTTCGTCTTTACACACAAATTATGATGTGTGAGGAGGTCCTTCGAACCTTATATAATCATACATTAGCCCTGCAAAAGGGCCAGGGTGTATTACTTGAGAAAGATAAATGACATTGTTTCCATAAACAAGAAGATAGCTCGGCACGCTTATGCTGTAAAACCAATACAATCCGTGAATGCCATGCCTCGCGATCGAGTTGTCTTCGCCGATCAGCCCCGTCGCAAACAATGGTTCTGAATTCCGGTCGTTTAATCGGACCTGCAAATTATTATCACGTATTAAATGCTTGAACAAAAAGGACATTTCAATATCTAATTAGTAGAAGAAGAAAATAGTTTTTTTTTTAATAGTAACAGCATAAGTGCTCACTCTTGTACTTAATGTGCTGATATGTTCCTAATTAATCTCTTATTTCAGCGGCAATAGTACTTATAGGCCACAAGACATTATCGAAATCCGATTTCATCCACGTACCGGCTAAGTGTTTTACACGACGAAAGACACATGTACATCTACGACGAAACCACAAATCAAAACATTATTTTCTCAACAATATTAACAAACTAGAGACGTAAGCGTATCTCTAGTTTAACAAAATTAACTTTACGTGGGCAAAATGAGACATTGATACTATTTTGTAGTTTGGACTATTGTCGCTAAAAAAGAGATTGAAAAGGCACACTTAATACAGAATTCAATATTTAACCCACAAATATTTCTTTTTATATATATATATATATACACACACCTGTAAGTCGCTACGTTTGGCAGAGGCTAAAGCTAGCTGAAATGTGTAATTTGCAGGTCTCAAAATGATGTCAAGCTCGAAGACTATCTGCCATGTTGTTGCTTGGTATGTCTTGTTTCCTATATTTCTGAAATCCATGCATATTATATAAACTGGTCCTATAACGAAAACATTGACGACATTGACCATCGTCGCTATATATAGGACCCCAAATACGATAAATTTATTGTTTGTTTTAGTTCTAGTTAGATATTTTTTTTTAAGTAACGTCGTCATCGTCACTGTATAGTATTTCCACATGCGTTAAATATTCAACATTAAAATGCAGGTGCCTAGTACTAAAACTCAAGCGCATGTCACGCTCTTTAAATTGGTATCTTAAGGTCTTAAGTTCGAGTCGTCCTGACACTAAAAAATAGTATATGGTTACTCAGTGATCACTACGTGCTATTTGGTCTATGCTAATTATTATACTTAATTATTGATTTTAAAAGTTACAAAAATAACATAGCTGATTTTTGCAAGGAAATGGATCACCTCATGATATTTCATTGATATATTTGAAAAATTAAATGATAGATGAATCAAAAAACTCAAAAGAATTAGAACATATATAGAAGCAAATCTGAAATATATTTTATATATATACACTGTATAACGTACGTACCTAGTGACATGTGCATAAAACCAATCGAATCGATAGTCACTGAGACCAACGGTGTAAACAAGATCTTCATTGGGGTATAAATCAGTATAACGATTCCAAAGTCCATATTGCCTGAACCTGTTACCAAATTTCAAAAATAAATGAATAGCCAAATAATAATTTCATAATTTATAAATAAATAACAGGCAATAGATATGCTTCTTAAAGATCAAACCATATACCATTGCAAAAAACTTGAAAAAACTCTTCATATTTCGACATAGTTTTGTCATGTGTACTGAATAATTACATAATATAATAAAATTCGTTAATAGCGTAACCTCGGTCAATAGTACGACCAATTTAGTGAAAATTGATCGTATTTTACAATCTCGGTCAATAGTACGATCACTTTAGTGAAAATTGATCGTATTTTGCAATCTTGGTCAATAGTACGATCACTTTAGTGAAAATTGATCGTATTTTGTAATCTCGATCAATTCAGTCAATAGTAATCTCGGTCAATACTATCGATAGTGCTAACGACACTATAGCACTATCGATAGCACTATATTAACGGTTATTCATTTTTCTTAATTAATTTTGTAACAAGATTTAAGATTATATTTTGCACTAAACACTAATGGCTAAAAAGTGCCATGAAAATCGATAAAGTACATGTCGTAGCAACAGAGATGACATACTTGTCAGGGTGGTTTTTATACAAGTTGTTCATGAGCGTCGGATACGGTTCCGGTACGTAGAATTCTGCTGCCGATCGATCTGCAACCCCGATCTCCCACAATGTCGCACCATTTCTCGGTGCCTCAAACACGAGTATGCCTAGTTGAATCTTGTTTCCTGTGCCTCCGAGAATATAACGACCATTGATTATACGTATATGCAAAGTATATATATATATATATATATATGGCTTGTTTCAAAATTACCCTATATTTCACTTTTTTCTTAAACTCTAAACCCTTAACTTCGTTTTATAATACCGCTACCCTTCAAATTTGAATCATAGTTCCGCCACCTTATATTAACCGAGTCATTAGCGTTGTTGGTCCCTTCCTTTATGAGAATTGTACAGATTTGGCTTACCTATTACAAAAATAGCGGAATTGACCCATCCATTATGATTGATGTGTGGATTTGCCCCATCCGCTATAAAAATAGGGAAATGGGTCTCTCCTTAAAGCTTTTGCTATGGATTTGGCCGCTTGTCCATCAATTAAGAAAGAAAAAAAAAAAGATTTTTCTAGTTTATAAAGATTAAAAAAAAAAAACTTTATATTTTTAAGGCTTTTTTCAAGTCAATAATATTGTTATTTGATCACTAAATATTAATTCTCAAATGTTGTATATATTTTCAAAATAGAAAAATAACTAATGTTTTTGCTGATTGAGGGTGAAGGCAACACTAAAGCCATAAATGACTAGCCACTTTTGCTATTTTATAATATGAAAGGGCCAAATCAACACTAAAATAATAAATTAGATAGGTCATTTCCGTTATTTGCATAACAAATGGGCCTCATAGAGAACGGGGGAACAATTTGTCATGGCGCGGACAATAAGTCCTCGCGATAGGGTTCCCCACACTCCCTCCATCCGTCGTGGAGCGGACAATACGTCGATAACTCTTCTATATTTTTTTTATTGAGTATTATCTAGTCTAGATGTTATGAATAATAATGTAAAGATATGGATGATTTATTTACCTGGTTCGATGGTGATATTTTGTTCATATTTATAGTCTCCAATCACGCCGGGGACCCATGCGTACAAATTGTAGTTGCCAGGTATAACGTTATTTATTGAGAAGTAGCCTCTTTCGTCTGCTTCACTCCAAAATTGGTACCCCTGTCGCCAATTCATAACGTCAGCCACGGCCCTATAATTTCAGAGCCTTTGGACAACAAATAAAATAAAATAAAATAAATACTACGAATGTTAAATTATTAAAATATAATAAACACGTGATGTTTATTGCAAAATTTTATATGTAAAATTCTTATTTTATCGTGGTTTCATTGGACGATCGCTCTTTTTTTTTTATATACAAAATTTAGAAATATCTAAATCTCGTCCAAGACCTCCTAAATGATTTGGCCGGCTCTGGTTGAGAGTAGGCAATCCGGTATTTACACCGTAGCAAGAGTAGCATACATCGGAGATTGAAGCTCAATCTTTGAACCTGTCTTTATAAAGAGTGTGCTCATTTGATGTTTCTTGTTTGAGTTAATACGGAACAAATATGTATATATATACCTTACTCTCGATCTGCCATGAACCCCTTTCACCAGGCGCAGCCAACCCCACGTAGGCAGACCCAGCCCACATTAGTCTCTCGTCAATGTACCTATATATATTTATAAATATTGTTTCGGGTTTTGACATATTCATGTAAACAATATAACGAAAATTGAAGCAATCATATGTAATTATATATATATACGCATGTATATACCTGTCATGAATAAGTAATTGACCACTAACATTCCCTCTTTGATGAGATTTAATGAAGTCCTTTGACTCCGGAAAACTGAATGGCCATTCTCTGACTTGTTCTTGCATCTAACATCCATTAATATTAGAAATAAATTAAGTACAGAAAAAAAAAAACTTAATAATCTGTGTATATATGTGATAATTGCAGTAAGAATACCGTAAGTTTTCCAAAAATAGCGCGGCATATTTCACTAGCTTGTAATTGTTGTGTACTGTGCCCATGTGATCCGTTAATGTTAAATTTTTTACACGTGTGTGCCTTAAATTAAAAATCTTATTTTTCACGTTTTATACTTAAGGTTAACTTTACTTTGAAGTTTACACATGGAAAAATATAATGTTAAAACGAGGCATACACGTATAAATATTTTAACGTTATACTTGGGGTGGTTCAATCTTCAAACCACCTCCTAAAAAAAAAAAAAGTACAATTATACCATTATTTCAACATTTTTAGTATAAATTCATGTAAAAATTTAGTTTAGCCCTCCTTGATTTTTACTGCAATTAAAATATAACCCACCATTTACAATTCATGGTTCCACCGCATGGGCGAAACTAACGAAATGCAAATTTTATAATTTCGGATACTCATTCAGCACCAATTTAAAGCTTGAGAACATGCGGCTATTTCAAAGAAAAAAAATTGAGTATTTTCGTTCCAATTTTCCATATATATATATATATATATATATACCTTATTTTTAGCGTCCGACCAGAGTATTTCAGGATCTTGGTCGGTAGAAATGGAGTTGAGATAAACAGAGACGGGACCATACACCTTCTTCCATGCCTCGCCTTCTTCGAATTTCATCGATGTGGCTCGGCCAGCATAATGAGTGCTAGTGAACATCTGCGGATACAAACATTTGATTTCTATTATACATATAATTAATTTTTTTTAATACAGATTAATTAATATGAAATATATTTATTAATTTTTAGAATACACGTACAGAGAGTGCAATTGGTCCTGCATGGTTTGTTAGCTCTTGCTTGTTTGGGCCCGCACTGCGAAACTCATGGGACGGAGTGATAACCCAAAAGCCCGTTGGTGGGTCCGAACTCATCCAACCATGTACTTTATTGTCTTTGCTCTCACAAGAATATTGGTACTTGTCATCAACCTCAAAAGTAAATGAGAGAATATCAAACGGATAGGCGAGCACATAAATGTGTAACATGTTCGAAAGTCCAAAAAAGTTGTTGATTTTGAGTCTACTTTTTTTTTTCTTTTTCTTTTGACTTTGAATCTTTGTCACATTTTGGTAAAAATTTAAGATTTTTTACTGCGATTATGTCTCTATAGAACTACATATAGACGCACCTCTCCTCGAAATTGAGGGTTAGAAGCGTTCGTCAACAAAACGGCTTCGGGATAAGCAAGTCGTTTACCCTTTTTAATGTCCTTCAAACTTGGCATAAACCGTTGTCTATCATCTGATATTGCCATATATTGAAACCTAATCATCCCACATCATCTCGTTAATTATTATTATAAAGTAGTAAATTAAGAGATAATAGAAATAATTATATACATAAATTAGGTTCGATAATTATAGACTTACTTATCATGACGAAGCCTGTAAACAATCCTGAATTGAATAATCTCTGATACAGGCCATCCATTGAGTCGTTCAAGTATAGCGTATGTATAAAATCCTGAATAATTGCGTAGCACTATATACCTGTATACAGAGTGTGTATATATATATATACATATGTCTGTGTGCGCCATAACAAAAAATACTACAAAGCACGATAATGTTTTTTATAATAAATAAAGCTAAACTCAAACCTTTTATCTATATTTAATGGGAATGTAGTGCCACTCGAAGTAACGACGTTCCATTTTCTTGTGAATGAAATCTCTGCTCCATTTTCATCTTCCCTTATGATCTCGTATCTTGATCCTTGTAACCTATACAAAATAATTTTAAATAATTATTTATAAGTCTCAACTATGAACTACCTAGCAATAAGAAATAGATCGAAGAAAGAAAAATGAAATAAATAATCTTTTTACCTGTCCATTCTAACTTTTTCCCCTCCAGGTGTTTGGGACCAGTAGATGTCCCAAGACCTAGAATTAATAATAGTTAACAAAAGTAATTAAAAAAATAACAGCATTAATGATACTAAAAAAAATTCAATTTCATAAATATGAGGGATAAAACTGAGTTAAAAATAATGAATACATCTAAAACACACCTTTAACTTTTGTTCATTAAATACAAAAAGAATTCAAAATTATTTAAAAAGTATTTATTCAATATTACACCAAATGATGTACTTCAATTATTTACTCCACTGTTTCTATTTGAAAAATGGAAAATATTTTTCAATGAATAATCAAATAAGGCCTTAGTTTTGACTTTTGAGAACTCATTGATGGACCTTTTTTTTTTAGGGGGCAGAAAGAAAGAGAGATGCGTTCTGTTCTGCTCGTATAAATTCGCAGAAAATATAAAAATAACAAAGTCTCGGAGGAATTTGTCACTTGAATCGGCTCCGGTTTAAAGAAGATTGACTGTTTACTCCTTTAACTTTTGTTTGTTTATAAGCCTAATTAAAAATCTTAAGGAAAAAGAATATTATTACTACTAATTTACCTTAATTCAATACTAGGCATTAAGCAATTAGTATATATACTTCAGATGTATACAAATTGAAATGAAGAACATACCCTCTGCGATTTTGTTCTCTCTCGAGTAAGTTATCAATTCCGTTGTAATTTATTCCCATCAAATCACCGCCGGGCTTGGAAATAGTAAGTCGGACAAGGCCATTATCCAATATCACAATCTGAATAGTAAAAAAGCATAGTATGTTTAAAGAAAAATACATTGTTATCCAAAGAATATGTTAAAAACCGTCGGTATTACCAAAGGATGAACCGTTGTAATTCTAAAATATAATCGCTACTACCAATAGAAATATAGTTTAATAAAATTAAAAGGTAATTATCTTGTTATAGTTTTACTTTTTTTTTAAATTCGAGATTATTAATTTCTATCTGAAATTGTTCTCAAAACAATATTTCGTTTGCTTTTTGATCAGGTCAAGGTCAAGATATTATATTTTACAGACACATTTTATTCATGTATTATCATTCTTTAAATGATTAAACTCACAGATAAAATAAATTTGATATTGTATCTATTGCGTCCAAAGTCACACTTGATCATATTCCGTCCAAAGATATCTTTTAGACCTTTTTTTTTTAATTGAAATAGTCAATAAGAAATTTCTGTTCGAAAATATTTGGACTTTAATGATATATGTAGTTGTCAAGAAAATTCGGACATTATATTAAGTAATAAAAAAATCTAACACAATACCTTCTTTTTTTTTTTGAAGGATATAACAGACTAACACAATACCTTAACCAAAAGAATTAAGATAACAAGGTTTATAAATAAAAAAATCACAAACCTTTTTATTTGTTAGTAGCCTAACATCAAGGAAATTCCGGGATGGCCTTACGGTGATGCTTTCGAATGCTATTAATCTGCAAGAAAGTGTGATTAAATGGACAAACAAAACTCTATTTTCAATTTTTGTAAAATTATACCACTTATTTTTTATAAAAAAAAAAAAAAACTCAAATATACTATATACCCTCAAAGTATATTATAGTTTTATTTTTATATCACCCCCTTCATTTTTATTTCTCGAGAACTCATAATTGCCCTTTTACTTATAAAATTAGAATTTTGTTCTATAATTTCATTTTTGACAAAAATATACCTTTTCTTTTTCTTTCAAAGACCAAAATATAACCTGAAAATATTTTGTAGAGATATTAATATTTTAAGAAAATAATTAAAAAGTGAAAGGTGTTTAATTTTCAAAAATAGAGAGTAATATATTTGCACTAAATGGAAATCTAGGGTTAAAAATCAAACAAACCTAATTTCCCAATAATTAGATATATTACACGAATTTTTTCGTCTTCTTGGTAAATTAATTTAGGGTCAAAAAACCGCGATGCTCGACATCAACCATGCAGACCAACATGCGTGTGTCAATTTGTGTGTGTATATATATATATATATGCCCAATCTCGGCTACAGGCGAGTTATGCCGGTGCCTCAGATCCCTTAATATAAAGGCTCTAACTTTTTTTTACATGATCTATATTTAATTAAGCATAAATATCATTTTAAATATTTATAAGGCCCGAAAATTTACTAGCGCAAAACCTCGATAAAATACGACTAACTCATGGCCAGCCCTATATATATATATATATATATATATATATATATATATATATATATATATAATATACACGCGCGCGCTCACAGGAGTTTCAAAGCTGGAAATAAGAACCTTAACGCTGAATGAATGTTCATAGTATATGAAAAGTCAGCGAAGAAGAAAACTACGAAGCCGGTCATCATTAAACCGAGACACCAAAGCCATGGCAACACTGCTCTTCTCGTTCTTTCCTTATCCATCTCTTCCTATATTCTTGCTCTAGATTCCATGCTCTTATATAGTCTTATACTTTTAGAGTATATTTTATATTCCCAATCGTTTTGATAAAATTATTTGCTGATCCCAAAAGCGTTGAATGTTTATGGGCATGATAAAGGTCTAGTATGTCATTTTCTTCCAATATTTCGTTTTAGGAGAATTTCTTTCTATATCTTCTTCTTTATTCATATGGGGCGTTTTAGTACAAAATAAATAAAGAAAGAAGATATGTATTTAATCTCAAACAACAACATTCCACACGAAATGTACGTTTCTAGTTCATCACATGATTTGAAAGTATATAAAAATCGAACTCGTTGAAACACAATATATTTAATTATGATAAAATAGTTTGTTAAGATTACAATAAACATTCGTCAATATTTTTGATGATGATGTTCTCAAGTTTATAATTGACGAATGAAATGGCCAAAGCCCTAATGGGTATATTTTCCAATATTAGTTATAGGGATAATAGTGGTAAAAGTTCTAATAGTCTTCCAATAATCGTCGATAAGTTTTTTTTTTTTTGGTGGTAAAGTTCTCATTCTTTGCAATTATAAGGCAATTAGTCTTCATCAACTATTTTCAAAAAGTCAAATGTCATGTGGCATCATGTTGACAGTCATGTGGCATGCCATGTCATTTGACTGCCACGCGGCATGCCATGTCATCTGACTACCACGCGGCATGCCACGTGTATTTATTCATAATTTAATTAAATCTAATTCCGGCCAAGAAAGCCCCCTGAGAACCAATTTTAAAAACCTAAATGCCCTATAAGATGGAATAAAATATTATTTAATGATATTCCAAATTAGCACGCCCTCAGTTATTCAGTATTGTAATTATTAAGAAATTATGATATTTAACTTGAAAATAGTGGATGAAAGACTAATTGTCTTACAATTTCAGAGAATAAGAACTTTACTACCCACAAAAAAATAAAATGTGAACGTATCAATGACGATGAAAAGACTATTGTTACTATCACCGTGATTATCCCTTAATTATAACTACTTTTTTTTTATATAGAAAGAATCGTTAAGTATATGCACGTAACTATGTATTCTCATTATTCATGAAATTATATTGTCTTCAATTAAATAAAATATATAACAATTATGAATCAACCATGAATTTAAATATGATCGGGACCTCCTTGCTACAAAAGAAGCCACAAAATCTGAAATCAATTGTAAATCAATAAGTTTATGTATATATCATTAAATGTTTTCTCTCTTCTCATTTTTACAATGAGGATAACCTATAATCATTTCCACATCAAGAGAACTTAACAATAAAGACTATAATTCAAGATAAAATAAAGTATCTATGATGTTCTAGGAGGTCCTTCAAGCCTAATATAGTCATACATTAGTCCAGCAAAAGGGCCAGGGTGTCTTGTTTGAGAGAGATATATGACATTATTTCCATCAACAAGAAGATCGCTTGGCACTTCTATGCTATAAAGCCAATATAGACCATGAATTCCGTGCCTAGCAATCGCGTTGTCTCCGCCGATCAGCCCCGTTGAAAACAACGCTTTTGAATTCCGCTCGTTAAATCGAACCTTCAAATAATTGATAGCACAATCAACATGCATGCATAAATAAGGGAATATGTAATATATATATATATATATATATTAAACATACCTGTAATTCCATGTTTGCGGCTGAGGCCAAAGCTAGTTGTAGTGTGTAATTTCCGGGCCTCGAAATGATGTCTAGTTTGAAGACTATCTGCCATGTTGTTCCTTGATATGCCTTGTTTCCTATATTTCTGTAATCAATGCATATATATATATATATATATACACACACGTGTATAAGACAATCTCCATTCGACAAATTCATTTTCTACGATCTATTTTGCACAGAGGCAAAAGCAAGTGTAATACTAGGGGGACTGTAGTCCCCCATAGTTTTCTATTTTTGCATTTTTTATCCCTTAAAATTTCTGTTTTTTTATTTTTTTTTAGTTTAAAATTTTAAAAACTACAAATTAGCCCCTCCTTTCCAAAAAAAATTAAACCAGCATCCCTATGATTAAATCCTAGTTCCGCCACTGATTTTGCAGTACATGTCACATCATACTCTACTCCATCTCCATTCGAACTTCACTTTTTACACCAATTTGAAATATTAAATTTATATTTAACTTTCTCTTATGTATCTCCATACCCTAATTATATCTATTTAGTATCTTTCAATTATACCACTTACTTATTATTTGAATAAAATATCATTTCATAAAATAATCCAAAATATAAATACAACTTATTGTGATGTTATTATCTTTTAGTTCTACCAATTATTCTGATGTTATATTCTTTCAGTATTATCGATTTTCGTCAAATATACTATCTATAGTGTATAAAAGAGTACTTTAGTTTCATTTTTATACATAATATGTGTAGATACCTGGTGACGTGTGCAAAAAACCAGTCGGTTCGGTAGTCACTGAGACCAACGGTGTAAACAAGATCTTCGTTGGGATATAAATCAGCATAACGATTCCACAATCCATATTGCCTAAACCTGTAATTACCAGATTTTGATTATCAGTGAAATAGCCTTGGGTTAAAACCGATAGCTGCGGTAAAAAAAAAAATAGTTTTTAAACCGCCAATATTATTCATAAAATATAAAAATGTAATATAGATAATAAAAAAAATAATCAGCAATTCTGTGTCGGTTTAGGATGGTCGCTAAGCGTAAGAAAATACCTAGTGATCACTATTTGTTAGTTTTATAATAATAATAATAATAATAATAATAATAATAATAATAATAATAATAATAATAACTAATGACAACAACTCGGATATTGGACAAAATTAAGGAGGCAAGAGATAACAAACTTGTCACTAGTGTTGTTGCTGTACAACTTGTTCATGAGACTCGGATACGGGCCTGGCACGTAGAATTCCGCCGCCGTGCGATCTGCCACGCCGATCTCCCACAGTGTCGGTCCATTTCTCGGCGGCTCATACACCAATGAGCCCAAGTCAATCTCGCATCCTGTATTTTTTAGAGAAAAAAAAAAAACGAATCAAATCATAAATAAAGCTAGGTCAGACGTTAATGAATTCTTTCTGTTTCAAGTCAACTAATATAATTCTTAAATACTAGATCTAAACCATGCAATAGATACAAAGCTGAAAAGCGGTCGAACCAAAATAAGAGAATGTATTGTTAATGCCTATATATAATTCTCAATGTTAATGTGAATTTTGCATGTACCTGGTTCAATGGTGATATTTTGCTCATATTTATAGTCTCCGATCACGCCTGGGACCCACGCGTATAAGCTATAGTTTCCAGGTATGATGTTTTTAATTGAAAAATATCCTCTTTTGTCTGCCTCATTCCAAAATTGATAACCCTGCAATGCAAATTTTTGGCCATCAATTAATCATCTTAATGCTTTCATATTTGTTGCTCTTACAGAAATATTGCTCAATTATGAAATATAGGGAATAATAATTTTATACACTGTATTTTTTTTTCACATGTACTATATATTTTCAAAAACAGCTTAGATATACCCCTTATTTTTCCAACCATTTAAATTTTCAAATATCCAAATCCAATATTACCCCTTATTTATAATATCTTAAAGTTTTACTTTTATAAATCCTGTAGTTTCATTTTTGCAAAAAATATTCCTTGTATATATATTTAAAAAAAAAAACTAGAATAATATTACATAGAGGGTCGTAATGTCAAATTATACAGAGGGTGTATTTTAGATGTTATGAAAAATAGAGAGTATATTTTGTATAAAAAAAATATATGAAAATAAACAGTCTATAAAGAAAGTAATGAAGGACATTACCTTACTCTCTATTTGCCATGAACCTTTTTCACCATGGGCAGCCAACCCCACGTACGCAGAGCAAGCCGGCATTGGCCTCTCGCTAATGTACCTAATACATATTATACAATGTTAATTATGACATATAATATATCTAATATATATATATATATGTCAGTGTGCTATGTGCATGCATGATATATACCTGTCTTGGATAAGTAATTGACCTCTAACATCGCCTCTTTGATGGGATTTAACGAAGTCCTTCGACTCTGGGAAACTGAATGGCCATTCTGCAACTTCTGCTTGCGTCTAACAAGCATAGAATGGATTGAGTTTGATAATAAGCAGTATATATTATATATACACAGCCTTTTGGCTTATAACATATATGAATATATATATATATATATACCATGTTTTTAGCGTCGGACCATAGCATTGCAGGATCTTGGTCGACGGAAATGGAGTTGAGATAGACAGAGACGGGACCGTACACCTTCTTCCACGCCTCGCCTTCTTCGAATTGCATGACTGCGTCGTGACCCGCGTAATGAGCGCTTGTGAACATCTGCGAGTAAATCACTTCGTTATCGACATAATCTCATCATGCAAGGAGGCAAAACTATTCCTAATAAAGCATTATATACAAAATTCACTACAAAATAATAAATATATATTTTTTGTGTATAAATATAATATATAGATAATGAGTTAAACACGCACAGAGAGCGCAATTGGGCCCGCATGGTTAGTGAGCTCTTGCTTGAGTGGGCCCGCACTGCGAAACTCGTAGGATGGAGTGATAACCCAAAAGCCCGTTGGTGGATCCGAGCTCATCCAACCATGTAATTTGTCGTCTTTGTTCTCACAAGAGTACTGATACTTGTCATCCACCTGTAATTAATGAATATATATATATATAAATAAATTCAGATTACATTTCACAAATTAGTGTTATGATTTATGGCTTCTAACCATGTGATATGTGTGATGAATTCCATAAATTGGATAATAGAGAGCATATATAGTGGCACCCTTATTATATGAAAATCATATTATTAATTCATATATATTGAGCATTGTGTCATACAAAAAATAAAATAAAAATCAATCATAAGTTGTTGATAAAAATATAAACAAATTTGGTTAAAATATTAATATGATCATTTTACCTCTTGATTCAGTAAAATAAAGTGCGGATATACTATTAGCAAACATGTCTTAAATTTATAATTAGCAATTTAATATTAAATATTATATATATATATATATATATATTTACCTCTCCTTGGAACTGAGGGTTAGAAGTATTGGTTAAAAAAACAGCCTCGGGATAAGCAAGTGGTTGACCATTTAGACGATCCTGCTTATTCGGCATAAACCGTTGTCTATCATCTGATAATGCCATAAACTGAAACCTAATCATCCATAATTCATGTCATTATTCTCACAAGAGAAATTCATATATAAACTTAAACTACATTCACTTGTAAAAATATTACATGAATTAATAGATAAATATACTTACTTATCAGCTCCAAGCTTGTAAACAACCCTAACTTGGCTAATCTCTGCCTCTGGCCATCCATGGAGTCGCTCGAGGATAGTATATGTGTAAAATCCCGGATAATTGCGCATCATTATATACCTGAGATACTAATGCTTATTATATCACGCTTGATAAAATATATTTAATAATTAATTAAAGCTTCTCTAATATTTCTTTATGGCTAGCTCGTTCTCCTTTCATATTAGTTATGCTATTGCGTAAGAAGCTGAAGTGATGGATGCAGTATTTGCGTTTGAAAAGGCTAGCTATAGAATTTTATGACTCGAGGGTTATTCTAAATGTACGTGTACAATTTTTCTATTTAAGAAGTCAAGTTTGGTTCCTTAGAAGTTACGGTCTCGATAATCTAAATGCATCTTCTTTGTGTTAAGTCGTTAATTTTATATATCTCATATTTATTTAAAACATAGTCGTTGACTAATTGACTAATTTTAGTGCTTAGAATTTGAGTCATCATTGGTGCCCTTTCGCACTTGTATTTTATTTAGTTTTTTTGTGAATGATGACATGTACTTTTTAAGACTTAAGAAAGAACTATAGGTTTAGCTAGTTCTCTTATTTTTTGATAAAATTTGATTTTTCTCATTTATATTATTCCGAGACCTATTGTGATTCTTGAGTGCCAAACTTAGCAAGATTTCTTGCATCAAAATTTCAACTAAAAAAAAACTTCTCTAATATTGGATGAAACTCGTACCTTTTATCTATGTTTAAAGGGACTATAGTTCCATTCGAAGAAACGTTCCATTTTCTAGTGAATGAAATCTCTGCTCCATTTTCATCGGCCCTTATAAACTCATAGCTTGCTCCTTGTAATCTACAAATTAATTCAACTACTTGGTCAAAAAGGATTTAACGAAAATAAACGACATAAAATAATCCTTAATAATTGTACAAAGTTCAGGAATCTACGTGTCAATGTTGTTAGTTTTCTCTCCACGCTTCTTGTTCCAGACGATGTCCCAATACCTAAAAAAATCATAATTTTATTAACTTACCTAATAAATTCAAAACTAGGTTGCAAATGACTAATTAATGAGAAATGGCATTACCCTCTCTCATTTTCGTCATTCTTAATCTCAAGTAAGTTTTCTATCCCGTTGTATTTTATTCCGATCAAATCACCTCCTGGTTTTGAGAAAGTAAGTTGAACAAGGCCATTATCCAATATCACCACCTGAAAAATAGATTTTATTAGTAAAGAATCAGAATATTATTAGGTACTTTTCCTAGTATTTGGAACCTTATACTATAATATTATATACTTTTCCCAACACACAAAAGAAATGGAAAAATCGAAATAAATATTTCATATTCATAGAAACTTATGCCGCTATATTTTCTTATTTAAAAAAAAAAAGACACAAACCTGACTGAGGCTGTTTGTTTGTAGCCTAACATTAAGGGAAAATTGGGATCGTTGTTCTTTGATTCTTTGCAACGCTCTCCTGCAAAATTACATGCATTTATATTTTGAATTTAAATAACAAAAAATATAGTCAATCATGTATAAAGAGCGTATTACATCGAAACAAAATTACTAATTAAGGCCACTAATATATTTAGTAACAATTAAAGATACGTGCAAAAAGCATACGAGCTAATAGGTTTAAAAAAATCATGAATTATTTCCCTTTATTTTTTAGACTTTAGTTTGAATTTAATGTGAAACACTATAATACTTGTCTCTTGATAAAATCACTGAAGTGCGTAGGGTGCAAATTGTAGTTGTTTTCTAAAGTTGTCGTATTTCATATTATTCCCATGAAAAAGACTGATACTCACATTCAAATCAGACAAAATCCTCGCAATAAAATTATAAACATAATTGTAAACGTCCAATATATATATATATATACACATATATATATATATGTGTGTATATATACATTTATTAGTTTGGTAGGATTTTATTAACAAAGAGATCATGCATTCCAAGCCGGGAGACATATTTAAAAGGTTACTTCATATTTCGACATTTTCACTGTAAATGTTTTTTTCTTATCTCGCGATAAACACATTTTTTTTAATACGTAAACATTATAAATTTGTTAAGTGTAAATAGAAAATATTAAAATATTAAATTTATATATATATATATATTGTCTATTTGTGTACATGTGCTACTTAATATACCAAAAGATATTATATTGGAGATTGTAGAGATCGAAAAAGAACCTAATAACTGAGTGAGTCTTCAAATCAGAACTTCCAGCGAAGACGAAGAACATGAAACCAGTCACCATTAAACCGATAAACAACCATAGCTTTTCTCTTCTCCATTTTCGCTCATCCATTTATACGCAATATATGTACAATAACTTAATCACCTGCAAAAAAATTAATTAAGGACTCTTATACTTATTAAAACATAATCATATCATAGTTTACATGCATGGCATGCGATCGACGGAATATGTCTTAAAACATTATTCAATCAAACGCGTGTCGTTTAAGTTCTTTCGAAGAAGAAAAACCGAGATTTTTACTTTATTTTATATAATAGTTACCGTGATTGAATGATGTACATGAGAGTATCTGTGTTGCGAGGGCTAGTGATTGAAACCCAGAAGAGAAAGAAGGCTATGGAGTCCCATAATAAATTATATAGTACTATAATTATAAGAAGTTATTGTAGGGTTTGCTTCGTTCTCTCTCTCGCTATATCGCTGTTAAGAGTGTATAATTATAGCTTATGTCTTAATTTAAGTTCCTTTATTGTTTAATTTGTTTTTTATAAGAAACTAATAATGGCAAGGGAGTGAGGCTTTGGAAGACCAACGACTTTCTTAGAAACCGTATCATTACTATAAAGTATTATAAATTATAAAAATGGCAATGATACTTTGACTTGGAAGTATTTATATATAGAGAGAGACAGCAATTAATTAGTGGCATTTATAAATTAACATTAGGTCGCCAATATATTACATTAATTATTAATTAATTTGCAAATTAATAATTAATTAATTCATACATAAGTTAATCAAAATCAAATATTTAAATGGAGTATTAATTGTAGAATCATCAAAACTAACCAAGAATCTCTTTTCTAACATAGAGTAAATTATACTAAGTATTAAATTTTGCCGAATATCCATCGGCATGCCCTTCGAAAATCTTTTTTCGAGGATATGCGAAACGATATATCCATCGGCATACTCATCTACATACTCATCGACAAGCGATATATCCATAAAATAAAAAATGCGAAACGACATCGGCAAGTGGTTTAAAACCTTAGAACTAGTGTACTACATTGTTTTAAAAATCAATATTTAATGCTCAAAGCTCGTAAATTCTTAGAGTGTGTTTTGTTTAGTACTTAATAATATTTTAAATGATGAGGGGCAGATTGCTTATTAAATTCATGTATTTTATTTTAAAAAAATTAATCACTTAATAGCTCTACATAAATATGTGCTAAAAATGAGTCTTAATTAATATCTCTAAATGAATTTTATCTCAAGTAACTTCACGTTCTTTCTCCTTTTAAGTAGTATATTTCGCTCTACATTGATGGCGGTAATAATTCCCGATATCGGTGATTAAAAGTTTAACACCAATAGTAATCGATCGTCTAACTCAACTTTTCTTGATCTAAGTTTTTCTTCTCTAATTTTCAATCATATTTTTCATCCCGAGCATTTAGCTTTCGTATGTTATTGTGATTTTATATCCAATCCGATTTCAACAAACTAAAGTCGACTAGATGGTTCACGTCTTTGCGGTTTGTTCTTTGTATCGTGACACATGGGCGAAGCTATTCAATGGTCATTGTATGCACGAGCTGCACCTGAATACCATGCATAAAAATTTGAAGGAGGAAATAATTTTTTGAAAAAATTAAAATCGATGAAAACTATAGGTTCAAACTTCAAAGTCACCATCCAAATATTCAAAGAGCATGATTCCTATCGCCCTTAATACTGGTAAATTGGTAATGGTTCCTAGTGGCTAGTATTACTATTTTTTTAATCCTTTTTAATTAATAAATCGACGCAAGAACTTGTCTTTAATTTGTAAGCTATATGATATATTACATTTTAGTACTAATTATATGTTTTTAATACCAAAAATTGTTGTTATTTATGTGTTTGAAAATAAAAATTTTAACTTTTTATTTAGTAAAATTAGTAATATTATTTTTTAGAAAAAAATTATTTTTATATTTTGTGTTATACAACAGAGACAAAAATTCTTAATATTTTTTACAGTGAAAGTCTTAATATTATCATTATCATTTCTTATTAAATTCTATCCATATTGTTAATAATAATCGTTGAAATCGACATAAGAACTTATTGTTTTTATTTTTAGGGTTAATGACGGCAAAAATACCTAAAGTTTGCTCAAAGAATCCGTCGTGTACTCAAAGTTTAAAAGTCATGGCAAAAATACCCAAAGTCGCATTTGGGGAGTTGACCATTCCATTCTCGTAACACCTTTAGCTTACTCGTTAACTCTGGCCACGTGGACAAATTTGTTTTGTTAAGTGTAACTATTTGGGTTTAATTAATTGTATTAAATAGTATTAATTAGGGATTTAATTTATTGTTTTGTCGTAAACGAGGCTGATGTGGGCTTGTCCACGTGGCAAAAATTGTTATGTCAGCAACCCATGTTTTTCCACGTGGCCAGAGTTAACGGGTAAGTTAACGGCGCTACGAGAATTTGAGTGATCAACTCATCAAATGTGACTTTAGATATTTTTGCCACCACTTTTTAACTTTGAGTACACGAGGGATTCTTTACCAAATTTTAGGTATTTTTTCCGTCATTAACCCTTGTTTTTAATTTATAAGTTATATTACATTTTGGTACTAACTATATATTTTTTAGTATCGAAGATTGTTGTTATTTATGTGTGTGAAAAAATAAAATCATTGAATATTTATTTAAAAATCGTTACAAATTTACGTAAGACACGACCTGAATTGAAATCCTTGGTCGGCCGTTTTCGTGAAGCTCGATGGTCCTATTTTTATTATTTTATTTGTAATTTGGTCATATTTAGAAAAGAGTAAGTTTCGATTTAGGACAACGTCGTACTCTACTAATTAGTGAATTCTCGTACTTGTCCTTCGTCTTCGACTCTCTCCAACGCAGGTCCACCAACTGCGACCTCCGACGATCGTATATCGTCGAGTCTCCGACGAACCCACAACGCCGAGCATCGAGCTTCTGAGTCTGCGTCTCAGCTTTTCACTCCTCGCTTCAACGCTAAGATTCTCTCTCTCTCTCTCTCTCGGGTGGGCTTTTGAAGTTTTCCTGGTAAGTTAGAATACTGTATTCAAGCATTAAGTTGAACATAGTTATGGAGTATGGAGTGTGTAATTGTTCATGGGTGTCTGTGTAATTGTTCATGGGTGTCTTGTGAAAAAATGTTCCACACAAAGTGTTTGTGGAATTGTCTAAGTGGAGATTCATAGTACAAAGTGTTATTAAAGCTTGTATAATTATGTCTGATTTCATTTATGTTCAAGCTTTAGATATATAGACGATAAATAAGATATTGCGATAATTTGTGTATCGTAATGATTTATAGTAAGCTTGTTTTCTTCTCGTTGACATTGAGTTTTGCTCGTTTTTAAACAGACTCCGAGAAGAAATTGTTGCTGGGTATGCCACGAAGGTTGAATTACCTTGTTGACAATTTCGTCAAATTTTGTCGATGAAGCGATGATCCCGCCATGGCAGAACTCCCAAAAGCTCTCTCGCCGAAGCAACTCTTGAAGCTCCTCAAAGCAGAGAAGAATGTCCACAAAGCGCTCGCTCTCTTTTACTCCGCTAGTCAACACCAGACCAGTTACTCGTCTGTCGTCTTCCACCATGTTCTCCGTCGCTTGATCGATCCGCCTCTCGTCTCCCACGTGAGTCGGATCGTCGACCTCGTACAGGCCCACCAATGTAAGTGCCCCGAAGACGTGGCTCTCTCCGCCATCAAAGCCTATGCGAAGAACTCCATGC
Organism: Parietaria judaica; assembly: GCA_954871525.1. Lineage (NCBI taxonomy): Eukaryota > Viridiplantae > Streptophyta > Magnoliopsida > Rosales > Urticaceae > Parietaria > Parietaria judaica. Next base: position 23,976,774 of record OX940865.1, on the reverse strand, counting down.
CTGACCAAGCTCTAGACATTTTCCACCGAATGGATGAGATTTTCGGATGCAAGGCAGACGTAAGGTCTTATAACTCTATGCTTAACGCTTTCGCTGAGTCGAGCGAATGGGATAAAGCCGAGAAGTTCTTCGAGTATTTCAAGACTCATGGGGTTTCCCCGAATTTGGAGACATACAATGTTTTGATCAAAATTTCATGTAAGAAGAGGAAGTTCGAGGAGGCCAAGATGTTGGTGGATTGGATGTGGAGCAATGGTATCAAGCCCAATGTCTTTAGTTATGGAACTTTGATCAATGCCCTTGCAAAGGACGGGGATTTATGCGGTGCATCTGAAGTGTTCGATGAAATGGCCGACAGAGGTTTAACTCCGGACGTGACTTGTTATAATGTTTTGATTGATGGGTATTTGAAAAAAGGCGATATGGCTAAGGGTAAGGCAGTGTGGGAGACACTGTTGGAGGAAACCGATGTTTATCCGAATTCCGTTACCTATAACGTTATGATCAGTGGTTTATGCAAATGTGGAAGATTTAGTGAGAGTTTGGAGATGTGGGATAGGATGAAGAAGAACGAGAGGAAGCTGGATTTATTCACGTACAGTTCGTTAATTCATGGTTTGTGCAAAGCTAGAGATATTGATGGGGCCGAACGGGTTTTTCAAGAGATGATTGCGAGTGGAGTTTCGCCGGATGTTGTCACTTACAATGCTATGCTTGACGGGTTATGCCGAGCAGGGAAGATTAGAGAGTGCTTCGATCTTTGGGAAGTTATGGGAAAGAGTGATCGCCGAAACGTTGTGAGTTACAACATATTTCTAAAAGGCTTGTTCGAGTACGGAAAATCAGAGGAGGCTTGCTCTCTATGGGAACACCTCGTTGAGACCGGTTGGCGCCCTAATTCAACAACCTATGGTGTGTTAATCCATGGATTGTGTAAGAGTGGCTACTTGAACAAAGCGTTATCTGCACTAGAAGAGGCTGAGAAAAACGGAGCGGAGTTGGACGTGTATGCATATTCTTCCATGATTGATGGGCTAAGCAAAGAAGGACGGTTAGACGAGGCGGCTAAAGTAGTGCAGCAAATGGATAAACATGACTTTAAGCCTAGCCCTCACATTTACAATTCAATAATTGAAGGATTTGTCCGAGCTTCCAAGCTCACCGCTGCAATAGCTTTTCTCCGTGAGATGAGTTATAAAGATTGCTCTCCGACAGTTGTATCGTATAACACACTCATTAACGGTTTATGCAAAGCAGAGAGATTCAGCGAAGCCTATCTTTTTGTGAAGGAAATGCTGGAGAACGGATTGGAACCGGATATGATCACGTATAGCTTGTTAATAGATGGCCTTTGTCGAGGAAAAAAGATAGACACGGCCCTCAACTTATGGCTGCAAATTCTTGACAGAGGCTTCAAGCCAGATGTGAGAATGTGCAACATTATGATTCACGGGCTTTGCTCCGATGGAAGAATGGATGATGCTTTGAGGCTATTTCTCCAGATGACGGAAGTGTTCGGATGTGTTCCAAATATTGTGACGCACAACACTCTCATGGACGGTTTCTTCAAAGCTAGAGATTGCGGTAAGGCGTCGAGTATATGGGCTCGTACAGTGAAATGTGGGCTAAGACTTGACATCATTTCGTATAACATTGCAATCAAAGGACTTTCCTCGTGTAATAGAATGGCTGAAGCCTTGATATTTTTTAACGACGCTCTGGATCACGGAATTCTTCCGACTGTCGTGACATGGAATATTCTTGTTAGAGCAGTTTTCTACGATCGCAGCAAGTTCGTTCGTAAAGAGCTCGCTGCATTACCCCCGATCTTCCTCTAAAGGCGAACAATACGTTCTATTTTTTCTTTTCTAGAGTGCTTCAAAAGTTGCACTGGTATCACGGAACCCCTCAAGCTTTAGTATTTTGTTCCTTTAATCTGAGTTATATGTTCGCATTTCGCTTTGTGCTCCATCGTTTGCTTCGATTTCTGTTTTCTAATGCAGGGTTTTTATACTTTACATTGTTTGAACAGAATGGGTTTCCAATTCCGGGTCGTATAATACATTTTATGGATTCTGGAAAGCGCTTAGCAGCTGATGGTGTTAGCAACGTGATTTTCTTCACAGGTGAAAGAATACTATCCACTCATTTAGAAACATTATATTTACATCCATGCTCGCATATCCTTAGAAAGTTAATCATAAAGAACATATATTAAAACCGCATCCGGATTAAACTTGAATTTGCTTTGATTTCCAAGAGAACTTTATAAGCTTGTAAAACTCGTTGTTGATAAAAAAAATAATCCATAATTAATTAGTTTTGTATCTCCGCAACCAACGACAAATCAGTAATTATTTAATCATGTTAATTGTGTATAACTCGATTGTAAACAGATTTATAAAACGGCTCTATAGTATAAACACTTAATTGATAAGAAATAATGGATCGATTTATTTTAATCTCAAGGCACCTCTCTACAAAATGGATATCACCTTTCATCAAGAACCCTTGATGTCAGTAATTACTAAATAGCTAATAAAAGAATTAAGGGTACTTTTCTAACAATTAAATATATTCCTCATCTACAAAACCAATGTTTGAGGAGGCCCTTCTAGTCTGATATAGTCGTACATTAGCCCATCAAAAGGGCCAGTGTGTCTCGTTTGAGAAAGATAAATGACGTTTTTGCCATGAACAAGATGATAGCTCGGCACGGTGACGCTGTAAAGCCAGTATAAGCCGTGAATGCCGTGCCTTGCGATCGCGTTGTCTCGGCCAATCAGCCCTGTCGAAAACAGCGGTTCGGAATCCCGGTCGTTGAACCGAACCTGTAGCTCCATGTTTGTGGCCGAGGCCAGGGCTATTTGTAGTGTGTAATTTGAAGGCCTCCAAACGAAATCTAGCTCGAAAACTATCTGCCACGTGGTTCCTCTGTATGTGTTGTTCCCTATATTCCTGATATTTATGCACATAATATTACGTAACTATTGGAAAGTATATAGAAATATGTATGTACGTATATATATATATATATACCTAGTGACATGAGCAAAAAACCAGTCGGTTCGATAATCATTGAGACCAACAGTGTAGACGAGATCTTCGTTGCGATATAAATCAGCGTAGCGATCCCATAATCCATATTGCCTAAACCTGTTACCAAGTTTCAATTATTTGTATTAATTTCATGAAAATAATACACACATAAAATGATAACTCAGGTATTAATTAGGAGCATATATACTTGTCAGGGTGGTTGCTGTACAACTGGTTCATGAGCGTTGGATACGGGTCGGGCACATAAAATTCTGCGGCTGTGCGATCCGGCACGCCGATCTCCCACAGCGTCGCTCCGTTTCTCGGCGGCTCGTAGACGAGCGTTCCCAAATCAATCGTGCTTCCTGCGCAGTGACGGAATCAGATACAATTTATAGGGAAAGCAAAACCTAGAGGATTAACTGTTCTCGTAGTTTTTATAATACAATGTTGATATAGTGCACATGCAAATTAATTTATATTTATCTTGTAAATTGTAAGTTTAAATCTTAAACGCTAAACCTTAAACCTGACTTAGTCGAATGGTTCATTTTGTTTTCGATAAAACGATGATGGTTAACATATACGTAATTTTTAATTTTTATATAGAGTATTGTCTAGATCTTATTCTTAATGTAAATATGAAAGATTTATTTACCTGGTTCGATAGTAATATTTTGTTCGTATTTATAGTCTCCGATCACGCCTGGGACCCACGCGTATAAGCTATAGTTTCCGGGTATGATGTTTTTAATTGAGAAATACCCTTTTCTATCTGCTTCACTCCAAAATTGATAGCCCTGCAATGCAAAATATATGCGGATTAAAGACCTTAATTTTCTCATTTATTTCTAGAAGGAAAAAAAAAAAGATCATAAGATTATGATCTGCCTAGTATAACTGATTTGTTAAGAGTAATTTACATGAATTTTCTTTCGATTTTTTATTATTTATTACAAATGTTGCTTCTATTATTAATTTGATATTGAAAAGTGGATACTCGCTTGAAAACATTATTATAATTATCAGTTAAATAGATTAAAGGCAACAAAGTAGAACTATTAATTAAGTTAAAAGGAGTGTTTTCACGCCTATTACCTTACTCTCGATTTGCCATGAACCCGCTTCGCCCGGGGCAGCCAACCCGACAAACGCATAGCCAGCTCGCATTAGCCTCTCGTCAATATACCTATGTATAATTGTAAATACATTTTGTTGTATTACATGTTTATATTAAACATATATAACATAAGTAACATGTGACACAAACACACACATATATATATATGCATGCATATACCTGTCATGAAGTAGCAATTGACCACTAACATTGCCCCTTTGATGAGACTTAATGAAGTCCTTTGACTCTGGAAAACTGAATGGCCATGCTGAAACTTTTTCTTGCATCTATCAATTGCAATGGATTTAATAAGCAATAACATTGCAGATATATTATATATATACACCTTAAGTCCTTAACTAATTACCTTATTTTTAGCGTCCGACCAGAGTATTTCAGGATCTTGGTCGGTAGAAACGGAGTTGAGATAGACAGAGACGGGACCGTACACCTTCTTCCATTCCTCGCCTTCTTCGAATTTCATTGCTGCATCTCGACCGGCGTAATGAGCGCTCGTGAACATCTGCCATTAAATCATATTAATCTCAAATGAAATTACTCAAGTATATTCCTGTGATTACAATGAAGTATTTGTTGACGTTATTATACATAGGTTTTACTCATAGTAGCAATATCTTAAACTCAAAGCTTATCTTAATAAAGTTATATGAGATACATTTAAGAAACAAAAAAGTGATTTTTATATGTTTATATATAATAAAAAGAAAAGACACTAAATAAAATTGGTTAGATACGTACGGAGAGTGCGATTGGGCCCGCATGGTTAGTGAGTTCTTGCTTGTGCGGGCCCGCGCTGCGAAACTCGTGAGATGGTGTGATAACCCAAAAGCCCATTCCAGGATCCGAACTCATCCAACCATGTAATTTGATGTCTTTGCTCTCACAAGAGTATTGATACTTGTCATCAACCTTCAATCAAATTATAAATAAAATAATTCAGATTCTTTACTTACAAGATATATCTAACTAATTTACAGCATATTCAAAATAAATGTTACCTCTCCTCTAAGTAGGGGGTTGGAAGGATTAGTTAATAAAACAGCTTCGGGATAAGCGAGTGGTTGACCCGTTAAACGATCCCGCATATTCGGCATAACCCGTTGTCTATCATCTGATATTGCCATAAATTGAAACCTAATCAATCACAAATCATGTCATTTCATACACATAAATAATATTATTTTAATAAATATCATCATAAAAAGTAACATAATCTATGTAGTATACTATATACTTACTTATCTGGTCGAAGCTTGTAAACAGTTCGAACTTGACCAATTTCTGCCTCTGGCCATCCTTTGAGTCGCTCAAGAATAGTGTACGTGTAAAATCCTGGATGATTCCGTAGCATTATATACCTGAAATATTTAACACTCAATATTGTATATAAAAATTCATATATAGTTAGTTATATATAGCTCACTTCAGCATAGTATAGTATAAGATAATTTGCATAAGTACCTTATATATATGATTAACATTCACATCTGCGTTAAATTACAAAAATTTGGTCTTTTAAAAAAAATTATTTAAATATCCATGGTTGTATTAATGATTAACAAAATCGAACCTTTTATCAATGTTTACTGGGACAGTAGAGGCACTCGCAGTAACGTTCCATTTTCTAGTGAAGGAAATCTCTGCTACATTTTGATCTGCCCTTATAACTTCATATCTTGCTCCTTGTAAACTATACAAATTATATTTAAATAATTATTTCAAATATTTAGGAAAACGGGATTTGGATAATAGAATATCAGTAATTTAATAAATTTCGAGAATTTACGTGTCAATGTTGTTTGTTTTTTCTCCGGGTTTCTTGTTCCAGACTATGTCCCAGTACCTAAAAACCATAATTTTTAGGCGATATTAGTCATATATACATTGATTAAACATTAAAAAAAATGCAAAATGACTCACTTACCCTCGGTTATTGTCCTCATTGTGAGCGTCGAGTAAGTTATCAACTCCGTTGTATTTTAATCCAATCAAATCACCTCCCGGTTTTGTAAAAGTAAGCCGGACAAGGCCATTATCCATTATCACCTCCTGAACGGAACGATAAATTTCATTAAAAAAATAAAAAATTAGATAAAGTTCATATGCAGTAGCGGATCGAGATTATTTGGGAGACCGATAAATTTTGGAGACAAAATAAACACAACTAAAGGTAAAAAAAGAAAAAAATGAAAATATTTAATTTAAACTTAAGAATTAAAAAGTATGTAGAGAAATTTAATTGCTTTTACTTTCATCTTTTAATTTCGATTTAAATGATTTCAAAAGCATGCATGTGAGTGCACTAACGAGATATGTAGAGAAATTTAATTTTTGAAAGAAAGAAAAAAATTCCTTTGAAGAGATAGAGTATTTACCCTTTCATAATACACCTACTCGTTGCAATCAATTTTTGAAGAATTTTCCTTTGATGATTTTATGGGGTTGAATAGTTTTTTTTTTTTTTTTTGCATAAAGTATGTGCTTATTCTAAACTTATTTGAACTTCCAAATTTTGACCACCTTCAAACCGTGTTGTCAAATTAGTCAAAAATATATTTTTCACTTTAAAAAGTATTAGGACTTTAAAAAAAATCGATAAAAAAAAATATAATAAACAAACCTGACGACGTCTATTTGTTTGTAGCCTAACATTAAGAGAATATCGTGATCGTTGTATGTCGATGCTTTGTAATGCTCTTCTGCAAAATAATTAAACAGTGAGCATGCATGTTATTATTATTCATAACAAAATGTCTCAATATATTAGTAGAGCCTATATTAATATGTCATCATGAATTAGTTATCTAATTAACGAACCCAACTAAAACGTCGACATAGTTACGTCATCATAAAGACCAAACAAATATATATATAACATAAAATATTGTCTTAAATTCAAGAATGATGGTTCACATGCACTTCCACTTTGTCTATTTCCGGCAGTAAAATTTACATTATTGTCTATCAAAAGTTGTCATATATAAAACATATTTGCCCATCATATCATCATGGAACATTCAAGAATACTTAAACTAGAAAAAGTAAATATATAATTATATATAAGAATATTTGTGGTAAAAGTTTACAAAGTTTAATCATTAATTGAGACGTAATGTATACAAATTTACTTTTAACTACAAAAGTATACAAAATCAGAAAGATTGAGACGGCGTGTGATACTAACGTCTAGTCGTAAATTCGTAATGCATGGATGGAAAATAACCATCCATACTTTTTTAACGTATACGATATATTTATATACTTGCTTTTTAAATTGACTAAAACTTGTATAATTTTGCCCTTAAACTTATATAACACCGAGAAACACATTGAATAAAAAAAGAGGTTCGAAAGCCACGTAAGAATGGGACAAGAAAACATTTTGGCAAGTGCTAGAATTTTTCTTTTCTCACACATAATTTATTTGTGGTGCATAACATATATGTTCCCTCGTGAGCGTTAGAGTCGTACGAACGACAGAAGCACTACGAAAACGACAAGAAGAAAACCAGAATACGAGTTTTATTCCCAACATATATGTCACGGACCCTGTTAGATCGAACAAAACCGAGTCATGACTCGTGACTCGCGACAAAACCTCTAATAAATATTTATTATATATGTATATGTGTGTATATATATATACTTATATGAGCTCGAGAGCAAGAAAATTATACCCTAATTTTAGGCAAACCGTGCATGTCATGTCTGTAAGGCTTAAATATAGGAACCGGAAAAAATGTGTTTATGTTTCATATTATTCCCATGAAAAAGTGAGATTCCAACTCAAACTCAAACAAATAATATATATATATATATAGTGGGATTCTGGGTTTAAGAACTGCAATGCTGATCAATTATATATAGCCACACTAACATATATTTACAATAAATATATATATATATAATGTTTGTATATTATCATCCACCCAAAAATATGATTCAAAGATGAGAAAAAGAACCTAATAACTGAATGAGTCTTCTGATCAGAACCGGGAGAGAAGTCAACGACGAAAAAGAAGAAGAATACGACCCCGGTCGCTGCTAAACCGAGTAACCAAAGCCATGCAGGCTTTTCTCTTCTCCATCTTTGCCTATACTCCATATCTGATGATTTCTAAGAGAATTACTGATGATCAATCACCTGCAAAATCATCATAATTGACATGGTATGACAAGAAGAAGAAGAAGAAGAAGAAGAAGAAGAAGAAGATTGTTGTTAAACGGTGTCGTTTGGGTTGGCTTATTACCTCGGTTAAAGCAACGTAATGGGAGAGTAGTTGTGTTGCGAGGGTTTTAGTGAAGAATATTGAAGAGGAAGAAAGGTAGAACAATATTTGAAGGAAATAAATAGGTATTGCTTGGATTCTATAAATATATGGGATGAACTAGCTTAGGTCTTAATTTTAGTGCTTCCACTTAAGATTATTCTTAATTTAATTTGTTGTATACTAATAATAATAATATTGATTAATGGCAACGGAGTTGGTGACAGAGGCTATTTCGGAAGACCAATACAACGACTTTCTTATGGCATGGTTGATATTAATAGTACTATATATTGTATACTTTGACTTTATAATTAAAGTTGTACAAGAAGAATTTGCATTATATAATTTGGACTCTCTCGTCAATTTCAATATTAGTCGCTGAATTCTTTGGCGTAGAACTATTAGACACAAGGAAATTAAAGGCAACAACGACAAAAGTATCTATTGTTATGGTTTTCTTATGGTGGTACAATATTAAAATTTTCAGTGTTCATTATTTTGCTAATTTTGTTTTGAATTTTATCGGTTTGGTGCTAAAGTCATGAGCATGTGTCTATACCAGAAAATTGTAAAAATTAAAATCAAGGAAGTGACAAGTGTCCAAGACGTAATGACACATCCAAAAATTCAATGAAACAATTGCAAAAAGGGAACATAAGTTTAGAGGGAAGCAAATTGGTGGATCTTGAGAACTTTGACCGTAAAAATTAAATGAATGGATATATGGCACTATTTTTGGTGGATATTGAGAACTTTGACCGTAAAAATAAAATGAATGGATACATGGCACTACAAAAATAGAAGTATTCAATACTATTAACTCATAAGAATTCTAAAGAGAAAAAAAAAATACTTTGACCGTTATTTACACGTTATATAAAAAGTTTTGGGTATAATCAGGACTTGTACTTGGAGTTGGTGACTTGACCATAAAGTTGAAAAAGAAATATCTAAGCCTTAAGCGTACTTGGCATAGGGAAATTTGTTATTATCTAAGCCTTAAACGTACTTGGCATAGGGAAATATTAGATTCTAAGGTATAAACGTACTTGGCATAGGGAAATTTGTTGTTCATCTGTTTTTAATTTTTTTTTTTAAATACTTTTTATTATTAAAATAATTAAAATCTACATTTAAATTGTATTTTACTTTTATTTTTATACTCATCGTTAGTTTAATTGTTTTAAAAAAAATCAAAATTGCGCCTTATAATTCATAAGTTATTTTTTTTCTTTTAATTACTTTAAGATACTTTCGTTTTTTTACTAGTTTTCACATAGAAAAAATATTATAAATTATAGATTAATTTTTTTATTTTTTTAAGAATTAAATGATGAAAAAAAATGTAGGTTAAATGATCAAATTAAGTATTTTTTTTTTCATAAGTATCTATATATATACATAACACATATATGGTTATATATAATATGCCAACTATTTTCGGCAAAATTAGTGGGTGAACAAATGCGTTGAAAAGAGTTAACCCATGATAAATGTCCTTTTGAAATAGGTTATGGAAATATGCTATTTTTTAATGTATATATACATATAATTATTGTTTCTACAATTACAAAAAACAATATGGTGACAAAAAAAAAAGACATCGCTATTTGTTGAATGTATCTGTCTATATCTCATTGTCTATTCATATTGGCTGTAAAAAACTACAAAACTAAAATAAAATATATATAAAAAAAAACTATGTATTATTTAACTAATAGCTGCATGCAAAAACAGAGCACGTAAAGGGTAAAGCTCGCTTCTAAATAATCAGAGTAATAATTTCTGACTTTTGTAAAACGAGTCTACAAAATTCAAACATCTCATTAAACACGAAAAAGTTATGAGAAATAGTCATTCGTTGGTTTTCTATGTTGTCAATATTGGAAATTTCAATTGTTAATTAATCAGATTCAATGCATTGATATTTGTAAAACCTATGAATTATGTAATGTTTAATATAAAATAATAATTCTAAATTAAAATGTTGTATATGTTTTGAGGTCTGATATTCAAATAAGGCAGTTACTTTGAATTTTCAAAAAGTATGGAATATATCGACATTCTCGTTCATTAAAAGTGTTTTCTCGACATTAATTAATTTGAATAAATTAAATTGGGTCCCTCCTTGTTACTTTTTTTTATTTAGATAGAGAATATATATATCGATAAATAAATATATATATTCCTTTTCTTAGTTAACCTTTTGCTCAACAAAGAAGGAAGACTTTTAAGTTTATATGTGATTTCATAGAAAAACCATCAATTATATGATTCGAATATGAGTCAAATTCAAAGTATGTCACAACAATTCTCTATAAACTTTATTAAGCCAACAATAATTGCTGTAACATCAATAGTCAAGTTTGTTCATAATTTTGAGAAATTATTCGACTTCAAGAAAATTATAAATGCACGACACTCGTCAAATACGACCTTTTATTTATTAAAAAAGATCATGAATAATATTATATAAGATCTTTTGCACTTTCAAAACAAACTCTATTGCTTTATATTTTTGTTATAAGGTTTTTACGAGAAAAGCAAAAAATGATTCATCATTTTACATCTTACATTTATAATTCCTTCTAGATTGTATTCAACATTTCAACGCATTTTAGGTTTAAAGACACTAACGATTTCCGTGTACATAAATTCCAAGACTAACAATGGTAACAAATTAATTGATTGAACTTTTCAATTTTCCTTGCCAATACATATACACATACATATTACAACTTCCAAATCAAACTTTTTTCACACATTTATTACATATTATTCAATTGCATATACACATTCCGCAAGGTCTCATTTTTACTCTTAAAATACTTCGATCATATTATTCAATTATTTGAGATCAAACCATGTTTGTATATATCAAAGTTAAGATCCATTTTAAAAATCGATATTCGGTCTTGGATTTTATTTCGGACCTTACTAGACCTTGTATTTATAGTAAAAAAAAAAACTATAGAACTTTCTTATTCCTCATAGTATTTTTTTTCTTTTTAATTTAAATAACTCATAAGTAGGCATTTATTATTCATGAACTGATTAACTTGTGATTAGGTTTAGTAATAGATTGAATTTAATTATATAAATGATTTAATTGTTCGGCTTATATTAATGAATGTTCAATACTAATTCCGATTAAAGTTAAAAAAATTAATACGGACTCAGTGCATAATTGGATCGAAGACCTTGTTTAATAAATCCATATCTAATTGGGTCTTAACATTGTTCTTCTGGTTTTTATTTACACCACTACCTCTCTCTCCCGTTCGAAAGAAATATAAAAGTGTAGCCTTTTTATTTAATTTAGAATTCACTACATTACATAAAACAGAGCCAAGAGAGCCGTATATATATATATGGATGCAAAATTGGTAAAGTACTATTTTCAATCTCAGCACTCCTTCATTAATATTCAAATTAATACATTCAAAAGTGGCGACAAAAGCTTATGGTATGTGTATATATATATATAGAGAGAGATAGATAGATAAGTCATACAATTTGTTAACCCCGTATGATAGAAAGACTTTTGTGATGATGTAAACCACCAGAGACAATGGCGCTGCACGATTAATAGGTTAGATTAATTAGTATAGTACTATATGAGAATAATGGAGTAATTTTATCATTTAGATATATTGACCGCATGATGTATGTGATTAATGGAATAATAATATCATTTATATATATATATATAAATATGTAGTCTCCTTGTATGTAGAGATATTTGTGCCACAAGTACAAATAACTTGAGGTCTCTATTTTTAATTTTAGTAGATTAAAACATTATATCTAATTATATTATTTGTATTTACATGTAAACAAACAAAACTCGTGATAAACTTTATTCATATTTTCACACCTAAAAACACAAAATATTTAATTTTTCAATCATCCACAACTTGAACTATATATTTACTAATATTTACCGTATTGTTGACTAAATCTATACATCGTTTCGTCGAGGAGTCCCTAAACTTTACTCGGCTTACGAGTCTCATAAACTCGGGGCCCCGGATTTGACTGTAAAATTAAAATTGTGGTACACTCTTCAAATTTGATATAATCTTGCCACTTCTATTTAAGGTCTTAGTTTTTAGGTAATAGCTTTGTACCGACCCATTATTAGTTATTTAGTTTATCTAAATAAACTACTTTGTTTACTTTTCTTTACCACATTTAGCCCTCATTTCACTACCTATATTTAAAAAAAAAAAAAACAAAACATTCTCACTCTTATTACATTTCAACTGAAAAGTGGATACACCAATAAACATATCTTTGTCAAACCCTAAATATAAATCTCCTTTATAATTCTCGAACCCACCTAAACCCTCCAATTATTTAATCAAAACGGCACAAAAAGTGTGACATAAAATAATCACAGAAAGTGTATGTTTCTTGTCTTAAAGGGCATTCACTTCTATTTTCACATATTATATATTATAATATATATGTATATATATTCGCAGAGAAAAGGTTGTGATTTGTTTACTTAACCCACGCCTCAAGAAACGAAGGGCGGTTACCCCAACATACAGACTCCTTTATAATATGATACGGCTATACAGTAAAACCTCTATAAATTAATACTCGATAAATTAAAAGTCGTGATTAAATAATATTTTTCGGTCCCGACTCGAGCCTAATGAACTAAATTAATAATTCGCTAAATTTATAAGATAATAATTTTTTTTAATAAGTATATAAGTCCCAAGTGATATATAAATTAATAATTCAATATAAATAATTATAAATAAAATAAAATATAAACAACTATAAAATGAAATCACATTAAATAAAGATAAAATTACATCACTAATTATGTAGTCTTCTTAAAATATGATTCTATAGTAATTATTACAGCTTTAATTATCACTACTCAAATTGTTGTCATTCCTCTTTAATATCATTGGGCTCTTTAATATTTCTGACATTGGTACTAAATAAAATCTTTTTAAACCATAATAATAGTCTCTCTTTATATTCTTAATATTGATACTTTGACATTCTCGATATAATAAAATGAAATAATTTTTTGTTTGTAAAGATGTTTATATACTTATAGCTGACAAATATTTTTTCTTCATTAATGTATAAATTAATATATTGTTAATTTATATGTGAATTAATAATTCGATAAGATAATATTTTTTGTCGGTCCCAACAGTATTAATTTATAGAGGTTCTACTGTATATGTATATCTATATTTAATGTATATCAATATGTATATATATATATGTGTGTGTGTGTGTTATATAGGATTGATTTATATAGGATTATAGGATTATTGGTAATAAAATATATATATATATTATTATTTGGTATAATTTAATCTCTATCTTATTGTTATGGTAAAAGTAGATATAATGTCTAGTAAATAAGTCTCTGAACGTTAACTTATAATTAATATTAAATTGATACATGATAAATTGATAATATGTGTTATGTGATTTATTTTTATTTTTGTGTGAAATATTTATATTTATAAATACGTACTCAACAATAACAATTTATATGTATATATATACCGCTAAAAAATACATAAAATTAAATAACATTTTTTTTCTTCAAAAATGGGTTACTTTCTTTCCCAATTACACAACTTCATATGACTTGTGTTATGGAGAAGAATCTCATTAGAATGTTTGGCTTTGTGCTATAATACGACAAAAATAAATGTAGGTTAATCCGTCAAGAGACAAAAGTGTAAGAGCCAATAATTTGATCCCGTGACATAATGTGCCGTGGGACACGTGTCGGAACTGGGTAAATCTGAAAGGCCAGATTTTCTTATCTTTTGGAAGAAAGTCTACATGGTAGTTTATGAGGCAGGTAGTTATTAATATTTCTTAGATAAAATTATTTGTCAAATTTTGTTGGAAACTACTGTAGTTAAATTAAAATTGAGATAGAATCGAGTGGGTCGAAATTTCGAACACTCGAGACGAACGCTCTATTCAATTACCAGGATTTGTTCCGACGTTTGAGCGTTACGTAAAACAGTCATATTAGTTATGACCGTTGTGAATATTGAATTCAATTCATTAGGTTACACATTAATTGCAATCTATTATTAGCCGTTATAGAATTAATTGAATATTACTTCATTGTCTTCCTCCCATATCTATAAATTGACAGTGATCTCGACCCTTTCGACACATCAATTGCAATACCGTCTTCCGAAAACTCTCTAGATACTTTGAATCCGCTTCTCGATTTTTCACTCCGCGGATTCAATTTTTATGCTTCCAATGTCTTGTTGTCGTGAGTCTTTCAGTAACGGAGTTCAAGAGGTTTCATTTTGCCGCCGGACTTCGAAGTGCTACGAAGTTCGCGGTTATAATCTTGTTGTATCCTGGGAAGCTAATCGTCTAACGAATCTCAAGCACGTAGAGGAGGCGAATCAAGCATTAAGGAGAGTGTCCAACGCGTTTCGAGAATCGTTAACCATTTTATGTTTTACAGGATATCAAGAACACTTTTTTTTCTGGATCAAAGCAACAAGCCGATACTCGTCAAAGCGAAGAACACCATTTTAAATTTATTTATTTCACTACTACTTTTTCGTTTATTAGTTTCTCATGTATCATCATTTCTAGAAATAGACGTAACAAGCTTAAAGCTTGAATTGCATTTTATTTTATGGTGTTTGAATCCGAAATCTCTTTAAGAGACACGAAGTCGAATTATCACTAAACGACTAGTGTGGATGGTTTTGGGAAATATATACTCTTACTTGCTAATAAACACATTTGATGAAGACAACTTTTTTTATGAAAGAGATATCAGGCTATTTTGCATCCAGTTAAAAAAAACATGTTGACACAGTTGTAACTTTTCTTTTTAACTTTCCACGAAGATTCATAACCGAATAATTTGATTAATAATGAGCGTTTTTTCTTAAAGAAAAATAAAATAAAATAATGAGCGTGTTATTTCAAAATAGGAAAAGTTGCACGTTCGCTGAACTTCGATAAAAGTTTAGCACAAATATTAGTTATTATCAAGATTTTAAATACCGCTTGCCGATGTCGTTTCACACTTTTTCGTTTTACGGATATATCGCTTGTCGATGGGTATCTCAAGGTAAATAGATGAGTATGCTGATGGATATATCGTTTCGCATATCTTCGAAAAAAGATTTTCGATGGGCATGCCGATGGATATTCGGGAAATTTAATATCTTGGTTATTATCACGTAAGTTCGGTGTCATATCTTTCAAATACGCGGAAACAACTCTCGCATTCCCAATCTATATAGCCAACATTACAAAGACATTATTGTCAATGCTAAAAATGTCATTTTTGAATCACTCATTTTTATTTATTTATTATATATTATGACAAGAACAACCTTTAAAATCTCATTTTAAAATGATTTTTTTTTTCTAGGCAAATTCCGGTACAAACCACCTCTCACAGTATTCATTTTTGCCAAGCTCTACGCGACATATAACTTTAATTATTTGAAATTTTGAAGAGACTTAGAGATTTTAAACTTTCACGGTAAATTAATATTGATTAGGGTATTTTAAAAAAAAAAGTTTACTAAATCGAGTGTAGTTCTAGAATACAGAAATTTAGAGGGTATAAAAAGAAATTTAAAGTAGCATAGATTGAAGTTCTCCATTGGCTATTACATGCTAAACTGAGAAACAAAAATAAATCTGATTTAATTTTTGGGTTATTACCGGCATATGTTCCCGTCTTTTGTAAACATCCGACTTATGTTCCCGTTCTTTTTATTTCGCGGCATATATTCCATAAGTCTTAAAACATACTCAAATTCAAACTCCGTTAACACTTCCGTCTATGTCCGTTAGTTTTTGCCATGGGTCACGCCCTTAAAACTTGCATATGTTCCCGTTCTTTTGCAAATATCTGACTTATGTTCCTGTTCTTTTTTTGTTTAACGGATATATTCCATAAGTCTTAAAACATACTCAAATTCAACCTCTGTTAATACTTCCATCTATATCCGTTTGTTTTTGCCACGTGTCATGTACACCTCGACAAACTTCATCATCTTCACCGATTGGTTCGAGCAGAGCCCGAGTTTCACAGCCTCGCAACGCTAGGTATATTTTCTAGAGATGATAATATATGAGAAATAAATTATAAAAAAAATAGTAGCGAGTAAATTCAAAATACATATCGATGTGTTATTGAATTTGACGAGCATCGGCTTATCTCTTTTGTCTAAAAAATTTTCTTGATATCCTGTAAATTGAAAACATTAATGATTCCCGAGACGCGTTAGAAATCTCTCCTTAAAGCTTGATTCGCCTCATCTATGTGCTTGAGTTTCGTTAGGCAATTAGCTTCTCATGATATAATTGGTCAACCCCAAACTTCGTAACATTTCAAAGTTCGCTAGCGAACTAAGACTCATTGAACTCCGTTACCCAAAGACTTGCAACATAAAACAAACAGAAGCTATAAAAAATTAAAAGTACAGAGTGAAAAATTAATGAGTAGCAAACTCATAATATCTAGATAGCTTTCGATACTTCGTTTTGAAGAAAGCGTTCAACTCGGGTGTTCAACGTTTCGGCCCACTTGACGTTATCTCAATTGTATTTTTATTGCAATATTTTCCAACTTTTCGGAGACAGATCATTGATGGTTTTCCTATAGTCATCGGTCATGGTGATCCCAAGCTCGGTCCACTAGAACCTCCTTTGTGTCTTTACTGCTTCTTTCCAATGCCAATTCTCCTCGGTACTGAACCCTCCCACGACGGAAGCTCGCAGGTGTTGGTGAGAACCTTGGTTTTTGCGGCAATTCGATTGGTTGGTGCTTTGGTTAGGGTTGGTAATTAAGGATTTGAGAGCTTGTTAGAAGGGGAGATCGAAGACTTCCACGACAAAAGAGGATTTCTTGATTAAAATGGGAGATCAATTCTACATCGATGAGAGAATGAAGATTTTTTTTTTAAAAAAAAAGAGTAATTTTACTGCTTAAAAATAATAAGTATCATCTAAAAATGGTACTTTTATTTCTAAAATTTTTTATTAAGAAAGTAAAAAAAATCATAAATAGAAAGAACGGGAACATAAGTAAGATATTTGCAAAAGAACGAGAACATATGCCGGTATTAAGGGCGTGACAAACTAACGGACATAGACGGAAGTGTTAACGGAGGTTGACTTTGACTACGTTTTAAGACTTATGGAATATATGCCGCGAAAAAAAAGAACAGAAACATAAATCGGATGTTTGCAAAAGAATAGGAACATATGCCGGTAATAACCCTTAATTTTTTAAAAAGGGCTCTTCAGTCTTCAGCTTGGGCGATATATTCAAGCATCTTTGGGCCTTATATGGGCCATATCTCACAATTCAGTTATCAGTCACACTTTTGTTCATCATCAATAGTGACAACATGTGACACCTAAATTACTGAAAACATCTTAACTTATATTTTATTTTCCCATTTCTATATGTTGTGTGACGTGCTATCAATAAGCAACAACTGAATTTTATATGATTTAAAAAAGTTTATCAGCTAAAAAAAGTAAAATTTGTCCATTGATCTAGTCAAGTGATAGATTAGTTGCTAACGTTGAACCTGACCGACCTGGAGATCAAGCCCGGGTTAGTCCACTTGCAAGGGAAGCAGAGTTCGGGTCGGGTGGGCTCGGGCTGGTCCACAGTGCACAAGTATACTTGCTCTAGATAATTAATTTTTTATGAATTAAATTAAGAGAATATATACAATAAGTAAATAGGATATTAGTGTCATAAATATATATAAAAAAAATGTTTGAAAAATCAACTTTATTCTTTATTTTATTCGGATAAAATACCAATTCTTTAAAATTTTACATAAAACAAGTAACTTCTTTGGGTTTTTCGGTATCTGTCTTATACATAAATATAAAAAATATATTGGTATTTTGTTTTGCAAAAAAATAAAATTTACCGTCAGTTTTTGAAAGAAAATTGGTACTTGTGCCATAATGATTACGAGGTAATTAAGCCACGTACGTGTCGTTGTCTGTGAGGAATCTATCGCTCCATGGCATTCAGAATCTTAGACTGTAACTAACGTCCCATCAATCTCTGACCATTCATACATACACTCATCTCTTTCAACATTCATCCTTCGTTTTCATGGCACTCGTTCATTTTTTCTCAGGAAATTGGAGCCTGAGCCCAGCAAGAAATCTCCTAATCTCGGCCTTGAATTCCACGGCCTTTCTCTTCTTAGACCTCTTGGACTTGGCTCTCTGTACCTTCTACAGATTCGTCGATGGGTTCTTCGAGGGTCCAGATTCCTCTCCGTGTTACTGTCGAAGCAGGGGAAGCGAAGAGGAACTGTCCGAGACTCTGCATCGGAGGAAGAACGCGTTCAGGGAAATGGGGTTTCGCAGAGAGTGTGGAGGAATTTTCTCGGGAAAATTCGATGGGGAAACGGGTGGTTCAACTTCAAGGTGGTCGGATTGTGGATGCGAGTCTTGTCTTTCATGGATGAAAAGTGACACTCTTCATGTTCGTGTTCTAGAGCCTTCACAAGGTACACTTCTGACCCGAATCCGTTTTCATATGCTCGGCCTTGACTATAGACGAGCAAGGCCGGAGTCCCGGACTTGAGAACCCCAGTTATATATATTTGAAATTGAATGTGACGTTGAGACCAAAAAGAAAGATATTCAAAGTCAGTGTAAGAAGAGATTTGTTTGTTTGTAATTTGATTTGGTGCCATTTCATTTATGACAGACATTCATGAGAATGTAGTTTTCTTGCACGGGTTTCTCTCTTCATCGTCGTTTTGGACCGAGACGGTGTTTCCGAATATATCGGAGCCCGTGAGGCGAAACTACAGGCTGCTCGCCGTTGATCTGCTAGGGTTCGGAAGAAGCCCGAAGCCGAGGAAATGTCTTTACACTTTAAATGACCATATTGAAATGTTAGAAAGCTCTGTTTTGCGCCCATTTCAGTTAGACTCTTTTCACTTGGTTGCGCATTCAATGGGCTGCGTTGTCGCACTCGCCTTAGCTGCAAAGTTTCCCGAATCCGTCAAATCAATCACCCTCGTCGCACCGGTACGTTTTAGAGCTCAGAGACATGAATGTTTATGATCTATCATACCATGAATCACCGACGATAGTTCAACACGAAAAATGCAACTTACGAAGTTCCCCGAGCTCGAAATCTGCTATTGTGTTGATGCTAATGAAATCGTGTCTTTTTTCTCCCGTGTTCAGCCTTTCTTCTCTTCGTCGGACGGTTCTCTGAAAGTTCTTGAAAAGCTTGCGAAGAGGCAGTTGTGGCCGCCATTGTCGTTCGGTTCGGCTGTCATGTCATGGTACGAACACATAGGCCGATCCGTTTGTTTCGTTATATGCCGAAATCACCGTGCACTGGAGAAACTAATCAAGCTAGTTACTTGGAGAAGGTAACAAAAGCTTCAAATTCTTACCAAAACAACAAATAAATATGGTAACACAAGTCATACTCGAAGTTCATTGTCGTTTACAGATGTTTGTGTCGGATTACTTTTTAGTATTAATCACATAATTGGGTCATACATAAAACTGAACAAAAGTTGTGGGCTAATATAATATGATAGTCTCAATTAAATTGATTATTCAGTCGACCTAAAGTTGTGTTTCTCGGGACCGGTAAACCCGGATTTGTCTACATTTCGTTCCAGTCCCAATTTTATGGAATTTCAAAATGTCCTTCCGATCGTAGTCTCAATTTTATAAAAAAAACAAAACGGTAACCGGGATCGGAAAACTATCACATTTTACTGGTTTAAATGGGTGACGAGTAAAAATGCCAAGTTTAAATCAAGGAATGCCACTATAAACAGGCTTTTCTTTTCACCGGTTTTGTATTAAAAAAAATTAGTAAAACTAATAATATATAAAAACAAAAACCTGAGCTTGGAGCAGAAAATATCGATATTTTAAACCGATAACCGGTAAAACCCTTTAACCCTAGTTTATGTATGGATTTTATTTTATTCTATTATATTCTAATCATTGCTCTCTTGTCCTTGCAGTGGAAATATATTAAAAGGGTAATGTGAAAATAAAACAAACAAAAAAATCATTAACATTAACTTTAAATTGCTATGGATTAATTATGTCTAAAGATCCTGTAATTTAGGGTTTATTCTAATCTCCAGAGATCTGCATTTCATGGTCATGGATTTGACAAGGCACACACACCATTCTGCTTGGCACACAATGCACAATGTGCTATGTGGAGGAGCACAACAAGTGGAGGGCTTCTTAGAGGCGCTGAGCGAGTCCGGGGTGAAGATTTGTGTTGCTCAAGGCGACCGGGACGATGTCGTCCCCTCCGAGTGCATCGAAAGCATAAAGGCCGTCGCTCCCGCTGCGCAAATCGACCTAATTCGAGGCGCCAATCACAGCTCAATTGTTCTATGTAAGGAGAACAACTTTACCAAATATTTAGAAAATGTATGGACGTCAAAATCAAATGTTGGCAGATGAAGATCAAGTACGGTTGCGAAACAGAAAATAATTGTTCCGTGAACGCGTCGTAAACACTGTTGTAGCATTTGTACACTGCGAAAACGAATTTTTTTTTTTTATCTTGAGTAAGATGATAAACAAGTTCTTTGTCTCAAGCTTTTTTTTTTCTTCACAAAATTAGTCCATTAATTCGGTTAACAAATTCATTTATCGATTTTTTTGCTTAACATTAAAAAGAAAAAAAATACTTGATTAATGATTTAAAATATATACATATTACCAAATAATATAGAGTACGTGCTCAATGACGATCGCTAATAACTTTAAAAGAAATTCATTATCTAGTTCAAAATAATACCATTATTTATGAAACCATTGATATGAAAGTCAGAAACCATGTTCTTCCTTAAGGAGCTGTATGAAATTTAGAATTTAGAATACTAGCATAATTAAAATAAGAATATTTAAAATGTATAAAATGAGAAAAGCATTAAGCTGAAGATTTTTTTTTTTATGTAAAATAAATTAAGCTGATTGTTCAGTTGGCAACGTGAGAAGGTGAGACTGTGAGGTGCTCCTCACGTGGGAAGTTTTTTTTTAATCTATTTTTATATTATGTCCTAGCTTAAACAAACAGTAAGTATAATAAGCAAATATAGAAACAAAATAGTACTTTTTGAAGAAGAAGAAAAGAAAAAAAAAACATTGACTAACACTAATTCATGACCCACGCCTTGAAATAAACTTTTCAATATTTTTGGAGTAAATACTAAATATAGTGAATACACCTTGATTTTTTTATAATTTTTTTTATAATTTATTATTATATATCTTGTCACCCTTTGGTTTTATTACTATCTATTTATATGCCATAAATTCATTATGTGTATCTCGTTTTTCTCTTTTTAACTTTGAATTTGTATCAAAATGTTTCATTTCTAACACATGTTTGCAATTTTGGTCAAATATGATCGGATCAAACAATTATTAATTTTATAATTTATCTGTTATTTAACTAGTATTCACTCGGCTAACTCGTAAAATTAGACCGGTTGAATTTTGCCTTATTTGAATACTTATCCGACCTGATTTTATTTGCAAATGAATTTCTAGTCAAGAATTACAATGAATTGCATTATTGCAAAGAAGAAGAAAAGATAACCTTAATTGATTTCAAATGAAATTCTCATGATTTTGGACAGCACTAAAACAACAATAAAAAAATATAAACACGCAGAATCTTGTTATTAATTTATTTTAGTGAAATTTATTGTGGAAGTAGATCATTTAATAAATAAAAACTCAATAACTTTTTAGATTGGATATTAACAAATAAAACATATAGCAAATAAAGGAAACTGTGCTATTAATGCTTGTTTCTATAGAAGGAAAAAGAGCAGAAAAAAAAAGAGCATGAATATACGCTTACACGAATATCGATAAATAAAGAGATAACAGTGGAGAAGTATCATTCTTAAAAAAAATAGTATGGCGTGATTTCAATTTTTTAATTGCTTGAATGAAGTTTCCAAGGATACGAAATTCACTTATTCCAATTCCTCTATTACGCGCAAACATAACTTGGAATTGAAACATCTTTAACAAAATGGTAAAAAAGCCTCGGTCCTACACGCGTATTAAATTTAACGTCAACGAAAGTTATCGTAACAAAATCGTTGGAGGAAGCAAATTTCATGTCTTTCGGAGCTCAAACCTGCAATTGAAAGCTTGAGATTTGGTACCGATTTCGAAGAATTTAAGTACTTTTACCACTAGTGTAAGTTTTTGTTGGTAGGTTAAGTGGTTCAAAAAACGCCACAATGTTACGACGTCGTTTGCTTTCCAAACCGGAGTAGGTAGCGCCATGGATCAGCCACTCACCAGATCTTCCTCATAGCCATAGGTGTTGCTAACGTAATATCAGTTATATAATAAAAGTATAAAATTACCTAAATATTTAACTTCAACAAATTAAAAATAATTATATTGTTAAGTTGCTAACTATTTGTAAAATTGGGTTTATATTTTTTTTATAAAAATTTAAAATAATAATAAATAATATTAAAATATGGTCTTACACTCTTACTTCTTCTTAAGCAGAGCTTACCAATCAACGTCCTTCACCAAACCCATCTCGTCTCTCTCTTTGGGATAATCGAGGGGAAAAACGAGAACCCATTTAAAGAAGAGAAGAGATCAGCCAAAGCGAACCTACTTTCACTCTTCTTCTTCTTCTTCTTCTTCTCTTTTTCCTCTTTTGCCCCTTTCTCGATTCTCCTAGCCCACCTTTATTCCAAAGATTCAGGCTCAGATTTGATAGGAAAGAAATCAATGGATTTCTTACACTCACTGGATCCGCAGATTCTCGTAGGAGCTGCCATTGCCGTCCTTGCTATTGGGGTCGGTGGGTTCATCATCTTATCCTCCTCCAAGCCCAAAGGTTTGACCACCTCCGTTGACTTTTTTTCCCTTTCGAGTATTTCTCATGCTGTGCGTCGTTTTCCCGAGATTCGGCTTCTGGGATCTCGAGGATCTTTTGAAATGGGTTGTTTTCTCTTCCGGGGCTTGTGATTTATGCCGTCACTGGGTTACGAATGGAATGCTCTTGTAATGTATATGTATGTTTGGTGTGTATATATATATATATATATATATAATTTACATGCATGCATGAATCCAATCTATGTTTAGTTATCCGGGTCAGCTTGTGATTTTTTTTATTTTTTATTATTTATTTGGATCGAACATCTTGTGGAAATCTGAAATGTTTAGCCTGAGGTAAGCAGATAAATGTTTCTGGATTTTACTTTGTTCGATTTCTTCTCTGTTTGATTTTCAATTTTTTCGTGTATAAAAGATTTATTTTCTATGTATTTGTTGTATTTGCAGGCTCCTTAGACGCTGCGAATTTCAAGGAGTTCAAGCTCATCAAGCGCTCTCAACTCAGCCACAATGTGGCTAAATTCACGTTCGAACTTCCTTCACCGACTTCGATTTTGGGGCTTCCGATCGGGCAGCACATAAGCTGCAGGTTTCTTTTGATTGCTTTTGCGTCGATGTCGTCTTTATTTCCAATTTTTTTGTGAATTGTTCATTAAACAGTTGCTTTAAATGTATGTTTCTGAATAGGGGAAAAGACGGTCTAGGTGAAGAGGTCATCAAGCCTTATACTCCAACCACTTTGGACTCCGATGTGGGGTACTTTGAATTAGTCATTAAGGTAGTAAATCGTTTCGGTTTTACGAACATCATGATCCATGGAAGATTTACTGGGATGTCAATCTTTTGTTTCAAAGATTCTTCTATATTTCCATCAATATGTTGAAATTTTGATTATTGCAATATAGATGTATCCTCAAGGAAGGATGTCGCACCATTTCCGCGAGATGCGCGTCGGTGATCATCTCTCCGTAAAGGGACCTAAGGTATGTGTTCGCTGTGTTGCGAATTGTAATAATAAGTGGGGAATTTTATGTAATTGCACATTCTTAGGTATTAAATTAGTTGTCTACTCTTGCCTCATGAAATAATCATCAGAAAATTAATCATTTTATAATCTCAATCTCTATCTTGATAGAACTGTATTTTAGGACTAATGAAATTCTATTATTATTGATTTCTGTTTTATTTATTAAGGGCATTTTATGTAGTTTGTAATAGTATGGACTAGGGTTTCCAAATTCCTATTGCATAGGGCTACTAGCTCATGGTTTTTATGCTTTGTTTGAATATTTCTCCCTTTGCATCACTGGGAGCTTTTCTGCTGTGCTCTTGAAGAAAGGCTGTTTATATTTCCCGTTTGATTATCATAATATTTTGAAAAGGGGAGTCATACTTTGACTGAAAACCGATGGCCGAATTTTTTGTGTCGGAATCGTTCTTGGAACCTATCATATTGTCACGCTGTTAAAAAACTAAGTTCTCTTCTCAACCGTGACTGATATTAATTTTTTCCCCGCTTCATAACAAGATTATTCTAAGTGCAATTGGTATCAATCCAATAGCTATAGAACTATATAGTAGGACAGTTACATGTATATCTATAGGTTATTGAGGCCACAAATAAACTATTTAGTCCATAATCAAATAAAGCTATCAGTGAGTAAAATTTTAGAATCGATTTCCAAGTATGAAATTTAAAACCGGGACTGATAAAATGTCCCCAAAGAGTTTGAGTTTTTCTTATTTACAGAGATTGATTGTAAAACTTTTATGTAAATCCCCTTTACAGAGACATTAGGTTACTATATTCTAGGTTCAATATCTGAGATTATTAATATTTCGATAGTTTGAGTAAAATCCTTGTGTATTTATATCTAAAAGTCCTCGTGTATATAATATCAGGGCCGTTTCAAATACACACCGGGTCAAGTTAAAGCATTCGGGATGCTTGCTGGAGGATCTGGCATCACTCCAATGTTTCAAGTATGAAGCTGAGAGTTTCGATTTATAACTATTTGCTACTTTTTTTTACTATTTTGGTTTATCTTCGACATGTAAGTTTTTTTTTTTCTGATGATTAAACATTCTCATCTTTAGGTCGCTAGAGCAATCCTAGAGAACCCGAAGGACAAAACGAAGGTCCATCTTATTTACGCAAATGTGACGTCCGATGATATTCTTCTAAAGGTAATATATATTCCTCTGTTTTTATGTTCCTTCTACTTTTTAGTCTACGATATATGTCGGAATTTCGCAATCCAAGAAATTGAAATTGAATGAATTGATTTTAGCCTGAAAATGACCACCGCTTTTCATTATCCATCTATTCAAGAAGATTGAACTAAATTAGAATTTTGAGGCGATTATTTTTCATTATTCTAATTCATTGACTTATTCAATCTCGGAATAATGTGCAGGAAGAGTTGGAAGGTCTATCGTCAAACTATCCGGATCAATTTAAAATCTACTATGTCTTGAATCAGGTTAATTTCTCCTCCTGCATTTACATTAATTTTTGTACTATAATAGATTGCCCGGTCATGCCTTTAGTTCTTCGTATCTGAATTAACTGGCGAAATGTAAGATTTGGGATCATTTCTTATGTCATCTTATCGGGCAAATGCCTTTGCTTTTGACTTTTTTAATAATATGTCTAAAAATGCAGTCCTTATTAACCCGGTATCGAACACAAATAGTATTTTTTTTTACTGACTCTACCCTTCTATTGTTATTACATTAATACATTTTCTTAAGAAATTTGCATATGAAATTTACATCTCTGGGTTGTATTCATTTGCTTTGCAGCCTCCTGAAGCCTGGAATGGCGGTGTCGGATTCGTGTCGAAGGAGATGATTAAAAGCCACTGCCCTGCTCCGGCATCCGATATTCAGGTAAAGTAAATTCTCACATTGCTCATAAACCATATTTGTATAATTAAAAAGAGCTGAAGAAAAATGAACTGAGGATACAAAATTATATATATATATATATATTCTTTTTTTTGCAGTTTTTTGGGTAATGTTTTAATATTTTTATGGATTTTAATCATTTGTTTGCGTAGCTGTTAAGACTTAAATTCTTATAAATTTTATTGTTGAGTCAATCTTTACTTTTATTTACAAATCTCTTGAGACATTGATCCCGGGATTCTGCAGATTCTGAGGTGCGGGCCACCGCCGATGAACAAAGCTATGGCTGCTCACCTCGTCGAACTCGGATACACCCC
Organism: Parietaria judaica; assembly: GCA_954871525.1. Lineage (NCBI taxonomy): Eukaryota > Viridiplantae > Streptophyta > Magnoliopsida > Rosales > Urticaceae > Parietaria > Parietaria judaica. The sequence continues at coordinate 23,950,183 of OX940865.1, read as the reverse complement.
CGAAATGCAGTTCCAGTTCTGATTTGTGATCCATTGGTGCAAATGCAATGCTTCTTGTCCCATAACAAATATGCATTTTCTTTTTCTTTTTCTTTTTGTTATTTGAAGGGGTTATTTTTAGATGTTGGAGCAACCAATAAATAGTTTATGATGTGGACTTGGATGGATTGTTGCATGAGAAGTTTTTCAAAGTTGCTTCCTTGACTTATCTTATTTTATTTGTAATATTTTGTTCTTACTTCTTAGTAAGGTTCAAGAAAATTAGAAAGAAAAAAAAAACTAATGGTTCGATTTCAAGAGTTATTAGCGGTTTATCCACGATTTCAAAATTTAATTATTTATATGTCCTGTGACCAATGCACCTTTTATACGAAAAACTTAATATATATATATATATATATGAAATTAATTGGGTGGAGCCGTGGAGGCTCCGATGGTACGTTGTAAACCCATGCCGTTATTCCGTGGAATCAATCTATTGAACAATGCCGCATTTTGCCCGCCAAATATGGTGTGATACTATTCCTCAAACACATTTTTTTGCGCCTCTCGACCCGCTCACTATTGATTAGATAGACCATTCAATGTTGTCTCACTTGCAAATTTTTCATGGTTACTAACAAACCTCACTATTGATGTAATGTAACCTCTCAGTGCCTTGTAAATTATCTAAGCTCACATGAATTTCAATTTCAATACAAATTAAAACAAAACAATTTATCTTTTTCTTCTCTTAAATGAATATGAGTTAGTCTTCCTTATCTTCGTCCTCTAAATAGTTCGGACCAAGTGAAAATTGCTACATGTCGTGCTATAATTTACTCAAGTTTCCCGTTGAAATTGATTCATGTGTTAAATAATAATCAAGAATTACATTACATGCATGAGAGTATGTTTATATATTAAAAGAGTTAAAATATGTCCTACTTTAGTGGAACTACCTAACTTAAGAATGGTAGTTTGTGAGCACATTAGTTTAGGTGTTTCCACGTTGTGTGGAACGTGGGTTTGCTATCTTATAATTCCCTTCAAATAGTTAATGTTGTTGTAACTCTTAAGAAATATGGCTGCAAAGCGCTCTAAAATTGTATAAATTTGCACAAAAACTCCTTAACATTAAATTTTGGCCGCAAAACTCTCTCACGTTACACATTTCTTGCATTGTAACGGAAAGTGGCCAGCCTTGGCTTGCCATGATGTTTGCGCGTCTCACGTTTCAAAATAGAATTGGGGGATTCCGTATGCAAAACAAAATGTGGTGTTCTCTGAAGCGTGGTTTTTATCGATTTTTTTTTTTAAAATCTAAATCATAAAAAGCTCATTGGTTTTCTAGGAAACCCTCAATTTTCGATGAGAAGGCAGAGAAAAATCGATGAGTAATAATCATTGGTGCTCGACGTGTTGAAATCAAAGTGAGAAAGAGAGAATAATTAACAATGACAAAGGAAATGAAATAATGACGGTGCAAAGGCGATGAGTAGGAATATCTTAAAGAGAGAGAGTTGAATTTATTGTAAGAGTATTTGGAAAACATAAAAACCATAATATTTATTTTATACATATTCTTTATACTATAGGACTCTATTTATTTCATTGCCTTTTAATAAGATTTTTTTTTTCAATTTATTTAGATGGGCTTAAGACTGTTATTTCCTATTTCTTTGTTTTTCCATTAAATTTGGAATTTGTAACAAAGTGCAAAGGAAAAGAAACCGACAAAAATAATTTATTGTTCTACGCTATTTTTTTTTTGTCATATATTTAACCCGGCTTAAAATTTTAGGGCTTATTAGCAAAATACTCAACTTAGGTGAAACTATTTTAAAAACTACTCAAGGTTTAATTAATCCAAATCATACTCAATTAAAAGACTATTTTCCTAAAATACCCCTCAGGCTTTGAGCCCTAACGAGCCATCCCTTCTCCTTCTCTTCGACTCCTCGCGGCGATCCCTCTCTAGATATCTTCTTCCTCGCAGAGTGAGTTCGGCGGAAGCTGTGTCGCAGATTCGCGAGCATCGGAGATTTGCCGAACGAGCAGGATTGCTCGGAGCAGAGACGAAGAGGAAGGGCTCGTCGGAGTGAGAGACGCTCGTGGCTGCAAGAGGCGTCGTTGGAAGGGGCTTCGCCGGAGAGGCGAGCTGCGTCGGAGCTCGAGGAGGAGAGCCCTGAAAAAACCCGAGCTGAGATTGGGGCTCTGAGTTTCAGGTTGGAGGGCTAGGAGATGAGCTTCGCACAGAAGAGAGATCTGAGCATCTCGCAGAGAAGACGGAGGGAGCGCCAGACGGAGCTTCACCGGAGAGAGCGTGAGACAGAGATTCGCGCTTGAAGGCTCAGAGTTGAGGAGCGTCTTCTCGGATCTGGTCTTGCGCTGATCTGAGGTGAAGCAAAGGTGGAGAAGCTTCGTTGGAAGGAGATCACAAGCTTCACGAGCTAACTCGTTTTTCTGTTTCGATTCTGTTAGGGTTTTGGTCCGATGGGTCTTGCTCGGAATGAGGCTTGGGATGATTTGTATAAGAAGCCGAAGAAGAAGAAGAATAGAGAGAAGAAGAAGAAGAAGGTCGACGATGGTGAAGAGATTGGTTGCTGGTTCAACATTAGGTTTCTGGGAAGCTGCATTTCTTCAAGATCCAAAGTCGATACCTCAATTAGTGGAACAAGCGCTCACTGTGGTAAAATTTCTTGCTTTACGCTGCGGAAAGTAGGATTTTCGTGGAATCATTTCGGTTTTGTGTTTCATTTTAGTCAAATTATTGCTCGTTTAGTGTTTCTCTTGTCTGAAAATTGTGATTTTTGTGTTAGGAAACTCTACGGTCTAAAAATGGTAAAATTTATTGTTCGATGAATTTTTGGTGAATTTAGTTGTGGTTCGGGAGTATGAACTCTACATGTTTGATGAAAGACATGAACTAGATAGTTTGATTGGTTATGGAATTTTGATCAATCTTCTTCCTTTGTCATTTTATTCGGTTCTTTGATCCTTACGGGTTTCTTCAAATTTGGGGATAGAAATTAAATGGCTCTGATGAACAAGATTATGCGTTACGGTTTTGGTCGTGCAATTAGTGATAGTTAATCGCAATTGTATTTGGTTTCATTCCTCGAGCTCATCGCGTCATATAATTTCACCTACCGTGCGATTATGGAGACCGTCGAGTCGTGTACCATAGAAAGAATCGACACTCTGAGGCCCAACCCGAGGCAATTGGTCGAGGCTTGAGCGAGCAACTTTAGGCGGCCTAAGGGGCTGATTTTAATTGCTTTGATTTATTTAATTTGTGCCGTTAAGTTTATGGAATGTAATTTCCTAGCAAGAATGTAACAATTGTAATTTTCAAAATTATTATACCAAGTATCAGTTTTGAAATAATTTCACTTATGTTACATAAGTGTACCTATACTAAATTATGTGAAATTATTGCAACATACCTTTATATGGAGACTGGATTAATATAATTATGTAACATAAGTGTAACCATATATGACTAGAATTACGAAAGTGTAACTCCTGTTACAAAAGTGTAACTTATGTAACTTGAGTTACAAAAGTGTAACTTCAGTTACAAAAATTATTTTAATACTTCCAAAATAACTCCCAAAGCACTAAATTATTATTTGAACAAATATATTGAAATTGTAACTCCAATTACATAAGTGTAACTTCAGTTACGATAATGTAACTTCGGTTACGATAATGTAACTTTAGTTACCATAATATAACTTTGGTTACGATAATGTAACTTTGGTTACAAGAATTTAATTCCAATTAAATTAGTGTAACTTCAGTTACGATAATGTAACTTTGGTTACCATAATGTAACTTTGGTTACGATAATGTAACTTCGGTTACAAAAATTTAATTCCAATTAAATTAGTGTAACTTCAGTTACGATAATGTAAATTTAGTTACCATAATGTAACTTTGGTTACGATAATGTAACTTCGGTTACAAAAATTTAATTCCAATTAAATTAGTGTAACTTCAGTTACGATAATGTAACTTTGGTTACCATAATGTAACTTTGGTTACGATAATGTAACTTCGGTTACAAAAATTTAATTCCAATTAAATTAGTGTAACTTCAGTTACGATAATGTAACTTTGGTTACCATAATGTAACTTCGGTTACGATAATGTAACTTTAGTTACCATAATATAACTTTGGTTACGATAATGTAACTTTGGTTACAAGAATTTAATTCCAATTAAATTAGTGTAACTTCAGTTACGATAATGTAACTTTGGTTACCATAATGTAACTTTGGTTACGATAATGTAACTTCGGTTACAAAAATTTAATTCCAATTAAATTAGTGTAACTTCAGTTACGATAATGTAACTTTGGTTACCATAATGTAACTTTGGTTACGATAATGTAACTTCGGTTACAAAAATTTAATTCCAATTAAATTAGTGTAACTTCAGTTACGATAATGTAACTTTGGTTACCATAATGTAACTTTGGTTACGATAATGTAACTTCGGTTACAAAAATTTAATTCCAATTAAATTAGTGTAACTTCAGTTACGATAATGTAACTTTGGTTACCATAATGTAACTTTGGTTACGATAATGTAACTTCGGTTACAAAAATTTAATTCCAATTAAATTAGTGTAACTTCAGTTACGATAATGTAACTTTGGAATCTCTTATGTAGAATCTCTTACTATGTAACATAAGTGTAATTATATATGACTAGAATTACGAAATTGTAACTCCAATTACAAAAGTGTAACCCCAGTTACACAAGTGTAACTCCAGTTACATAAGTGTAACTTCGGTTACAAAAATTGTTTTAATACTTCCAAAATAATTCCAATAAAGAAAAACCACTAAATTATTTTTTTAAGAAATATATTGAAATTTGATTCCATAATAAATACACTTTTAATATCGTTTTGTTTTATCGCTAAAAGAGTAGTGAGGATGGAGGCCAAGTCCTCGGGAGTGTCCAGCGCAGGCCACCACTCCGCGTCACGGATGTCGGCGTGGCCCACGTTGATGGACTCTGAGTACCAGCTCTGGAGCTCACGATCATTGCGGACCTGGCTCAAGTTCGGGTAGTACCTGTCCGGCTCTGTTTTTTTTTGCCAGTCTTGGAGGTCCGGGTCCGGATAAAAATATAATGAGGCTCCAAATGTCCGGACCCTCGTACATTTTGAAGATTAGTATTTCGATGAGTAATTTGATGAGTTTATCCAAATCCTTAGTTGGAGAAATCCTGTAAGTGTTTAAAAGAGAAGAACTTATTATGTCTCATTGATTAGTTGAAGACTCAGATGGCTTTCGAGTCCCCCTAGTTTTTGACTCTCGGTTTTGCAGGTTTTCGACGCTAATGTTCATTGTCGCTAATTTCTGCTCGGATTACGTAGCTTGATTGTACCAAATTGATTGATTGATTTGCGTTGACTATTTGATAACAGAAAGAGGAGAACACAGTATAATGGTTCAGTTGTATGAATTATCTGTGCAAAACTGCGGCACTATATACATGAATCCAGTTCATGACATTCGATCGCACAGATCTGTATCGCAGAACAAAACACGGAAAACAATAAGCTAGAAATTCACTTGCGTCCGATGGCTGTATCCTGAACATCTAGCTCTGCAATAATGGTGTTCTTTCATGAGGTGGATCAAAGCCAGATGCTTCTTCTTGAGCTTTCCCCAGTAGTACAGTATACAAACCCTCTGAACAATCCAAACCCAAATTACACAAAACAAACAACCAGAGAAAATCCACTCAAAATCGATCAGTTACCCATTCTTCAATCGATCGTAGAGCACGGAATTCTCCGTCTGGAGCACGGCCACGAGATCGAATCCTCGAGATAGTCCACCATGTTGCCTCCCTCCTCCATCAGATCCTCGAGCTCGTCGCAGACCTAAAACCGAATTTGATTTGATGAATCGTACCAGAGAGAGAGAGAATGTGCGCAAAAAAGTTAGGGTTTGGAGACGAACGAGGTCTTCGTTGATGACGTAACAGACGAGCTCGTCATCCCAGCCGTCGTGGGACTCTTCTCCTTGACTAGGTCGCGGATGTTGACGTGGCGGGGGTCGGCGTTCTCCGTCAGGGCCGTGGCCGTGGTAGTCTTGCCCGTCCCCAGAGTTCCGGTGATGAGGATGTTGGGCTTGGTTCTCGCGGTGCGTCCTTCCGCCATTGTTGTTGGCTTTGCGAAGCTTCTCTGGTCTGATGTGTGAGTCTAGGGTTTCGAGAAGAAGAGTCGAGCGTGAAGGAGACGATGAAGACGAGGGTATATTTGTACATAAAAGGCCAAATGAGTACATTTTTAATTTTATCAAACTTTTGAGTATTTTTTTAAATAGTTTAGCTCTAATTGAGTATTTGCCTAATAAGCCCAAAATTTTATTAGAAACTAATTTCAAAGAATTTGATATAATTTAATGTAAAAAAAAAAACATAAATATGCCTCTAACGGCACTTAAAAATGATTATTTATTTATATTAAAGCAGAAAAATCAAGGTTTGGTGAAATTTAGGTGGTCAGATATATAAATAAAAATTAAGATCCATCTTCGAAATTATCACCGACCAAGACTTTTTTAATAGCAAAGGAATCGTGTCGTTTTGTGAGATCCAAGAAGGAGTAAATATTGTCATTCCATGCAGAGGCAAAGATGCTAATTAAATGTTTGTATTTACATTGATATTCACTATATTATGGGAATAATGTCCGACACATTTTTTTAATTGGATTTACGTAGGACTAAGTTATGCTCAATTGTACGATTAATAGTAAATTATATTTGATACCCGTTAGTAAATCATTACATGATATATTAAAATTAATATATGACAATACTATAGACTAATATATCTTTTATCTGAATAAAGTTATGCATTTTCCTCTAGAGAGTCTAAATTAAAATTGAAAATATAGTGTCTAGAAGTAAAACTCTTAAAAAATAATCTTACATTTAAGAATAAAAATGATCACCAAGCTTGCGGGTCTAGTAGTAATTCTACTACATACATCTCTAAGAAGCCACAAGTTCAAACTCCCTGAAAATATAAATTCGTGGATATAAATTTGACAAAGAGTGTCATATGTTCTTCTTACACTTAATATATCTAACAATACGAGAGTGCATTGTAACTTCGGTAATTAGTGACACCTCTTTCATAAAAAAAAAGATCAAATAGTATAAATAAACTTAAAGTACATTGGTATTTAATTTTTTGTAATAATATTTTTGTAAAAAAAAAAATGTATGATAGAAAAGGAAAAATTGTCAAATAAATGAAGTAAGCAACCTATATTCTAAGTTCCAACTTATTGTAGGAAGGTAATGGGCATGGTTGATTTATAAAGGTATTCAATTAATGAAAGGGTGAAGATGACAAGTGGAACATTAATTCATATCTGAGTGTACAAGAAAAAGTAGATACCATATGATATGGGGTCCTCATAAGAACTTTAGGTTGAATAATGTTGAGAGGAAGTAGGGTAGAAATAGAAATAGAAATAATGATCTATCAAGCAACACTATATTAATAAATAAGTGATGACTTCCTTACCTATCCATACTTTTTTTTTTTTTGGGGCATTTTTATCATCTTATCAAACTCAGTGTCACATGACTACATTTTTATACTTGTCTTTTAATAATTTTAGTTACCATAAATGTATGATAATTTGTTTAGTTTCTAAGACACTTTATATTACATTACATTTATGCCCTCAAGACAGAAGACAGACATACACAAGCCGCCAAATAAGGAAAGGAATATAGTTTGTCTTCTTCAACGACGTAACTTTTTTTTTTTTAATTACTTTGTTTTTAATGTTGACAATTCACTTTTTCCAATGTTGAAGGGGGCTATTTTGAAGCTGGGAGAAACTTCAGAGGTAAAATTGACACTTTCTAAATTTTGCGATGCCAAAGTGACGCAAGCTATAGAAGTTGAGGGGTGATATTAAAATTTACTTTAATCAAATAATAAAAGTGATATTACTAATGCTAATAATCTGATTCTAAATTATTTTGCTTATTGATTTTTATCTTTATATTCTGTTTCGATTGGTGAGAGCTTTTTTTCCCCTCACCTATTTGAACCTCGATTTTACATTACAATGCCCTTTATATAAAAAAATTATCACTTTTGTTAGAATTTAAGGACAATATTTTTTCTTCTTCTTTCCATTATCTTTAAAATAATGCTATATTTACTTAAAAAAAATTGATAATTTTTTTTGTAAAATATTTTTCATAATTTTTCTCGGTTTTTTCGACCTCTTGATTTTTACTATCACCAACACCAAGACTCAAAGTCTCGTTATTTCAGTTATATTCTTGAAATGTTCATTTTTCTTAAATATGTGTATAGTTGAAATATTAACGACATAAATATCAACAGTGGTTGAAAAATCAACGTTAAATATTGATTCATTGTTTTACGAGAACAAAATATAAATATTTTTCTCAAAAGCCCCATCAAATGTAGTTTTCTTATACGTTGAAGACAAGTACATCAAAATATCGGTACCGGCTTAAACAAAACAAAAAATAGGTATTAATATAAAATTTTCAAAGTCTTCTAGTTTTTGTGCCGCTAATAACCTTTTTAAAGTGTATGAAACAAATGCATAAAACACCTGGGAAAAATGGTGTAGAATTAGAATTTGAGGGACCAAAACTTAAAAAAGAATTATAAAGTCACACGCAGCAGAATAATAGGGCATTATGTCAACTGAAGCAGATTATGGTGACGAATTACACACCAAAACTCCCTTAATCTCATTCTCAAGTCTCAACTGAAGCCCGCTTCCACCGATTCCCCAGAGACACCCTATTCCCACGCTTCTCCTTCCACATGGATTCCCCGCACAAAACTTCCTTTCTTCTCCTTCGATCGACCCGCGACAATGGCGTCTAGACATTGATGCTGCTCCTTTCTGGGTTCGCGTCTTCGCCATCGATCGACCCGACCATGACGTGTGCTTGTTGATTCTCCGTTCTGGGTTTCGAGCGAATGGCTGCAAGAGCTTGAGGTCCCACAACAATGGCGGAACGGCACAGCTCCCTCTCCGTCGGGATCATCGCTCGGAAATCTCTCTTCTGCCTCTTCGTCCTCGCTTCCGCCCTCTTCATATTCTCCTGGTTCTTCGTGCTCCGCTCCACGGGTCGCCCTCGCTCCATCATCGACCACTCTCTGCTTCCCAGTTCCAAGTTCCCAAGCTTGATAGAGAATTGGAATTCCGCTATATACGGCCAGAACGGGCTCGAAACGACGCCTTTCGTCGCACCGGAAGAACACGAAAACCGCGAAGAATGCCCTTCCCCGGCTCGAGCTCAACCCGGGGAAATCCTTAAGATCTTCATGTACGATTTATCCCCTGAATTTCACTTCGGGTTGCTGGATTGGGAGCCACAAGGAGGTAGTGTTTGGCCTGACCTCCGAACGAAAGTGCCGGAATATCCGGGAGGATTGAATCTCCAGCACAGCATAGAGTACTGGCTGACTCTCGACATTCTCGCCTCGGAGCTCCCGAATCCCCCGAAATCGCGCTCGGTCACGAGGGTGAGGAACTCCAGCGAAGCCGACATCGTGTTCGTGCCGTTCTTCTCGTCCCTGAGCTACAACCGGTACTCGAAGGCGGACCCGGGCAAAGGGAAGAGCAAGAACAGGGATCTCCAAGAGAAGCTGGTCCGGTTCTTGACTGGGCAAAGGGAATGGAAGGCTTCTGGAGGGAGAGACCATTTGATCGTGGCTCATCATCCCAACAGCATGTTGGAGGCCAGGATGAAGCTCTGGCCTGCCACCTTCGTACTCTCCGACTTCGGGAGGTACCCTCCGAACATTGCGAATGTCGATAAGGACGTGATCGCCCCGTACAAGCACGTGATCAGGACCTTTGAGAACGACTCGTCGGATTTTCAGAGCCGGCCGACTTTGCTGTATTTCCAGGGAGCGATTTACAGGAAAGATGTATGTTATTTTCTTACTCGTTCCTTTGTTCATGCCGTTTTTTTTTTTATCGTCGTTAGCTCAATCTTCGATCGTTTAGGTTGCTTCTGCCAAGCTAGGGTGAAACCGGGACAGGGAAACGGTATTTTGAGTTTTGTTGGTCCCTGTCCCAGTTTTTCCAGTATTTCCAAATTCGGAACTGGTAAAAAAGCTCGAAATTTTTCGGAGTTTGAATAGGTAACTGGTAAAAAACAGAGGATGTTAACTGAAACTAGTTCTGTAAAAATCTTATAACAATCTCGGCTTCTCACTCAAACTACAGGGATTAAGTATTTAGAGGTTGTTTGGTCCCCGTCACAGTTTTCTGATTTTTCCGAATTTGGTCACCGTCCCAGTTTTCGGATTTTTCCGAATTTGGTCCGCTAAAAAGCTCGGCTTTAGTAACCACTAAAAGCCGAGACCGGTAACTGGAACTAGTTCTATAAAGATCTATTTACAATCCTGGTTCTCAAAATATCGAGAATGGAATTTTTTTGAGGTTTTTTGGTCCCCGTCCCGGTTTTCTGATACTTCCAAATTTGGAACCGGTAGAAGCTCAAATATACCGGTGTTGAACTGGTACCCAATAAAATCCGAGACCGGTAACCGCTATTGTTTCCATAAAAAATTAATTCCTATCCCGGAAATCAGTACTGGTAAGCAGCAGTTCCCATTTTTTATCCCAAAATACCGGAAGTCAAACCGTTACCGTATGTTTTTCCGTCTTCCCTGTCTTCTTCCTTCATTGAATAAAAGTAATGGTGCTATCTTCACTTACGTTTAATTGAGTGTGATATTAATTAGAGTGACTTAGAGGTGTTTCTGTTATGAGATTCTTTTGTGGATACTACTAATCAAATCTAATTTATATATGGGTTGGATAGGATTATAATTACCAATAATGGAATTATGGTCCTATTCTATTCTATTCTATTCTAGCACAACGTGGATACTGGTTTGTTGGTTGTATTTGACTATCTTTTTTTTCTTTGGAAAATTAGCGACATAAGTACTAAAAAGTATCCGAACCCTCTTAGCTAGTAAAGTATTCACGTACTCCGGAAATAATACCTATTTTTGACGGTTAACGCACACCTATTAGTTTACACGCTGCTTCCTTATGCGATGACACGTGCGTCTCTCTCAAAAAAAAGTTTGGGAATCTGTGGCCAAATTTTCTGATACTTGGGTACTTATGCCATCAATTTCCTTTTTTCTTTTTATACGTGTGGAGTGTAATCCGAGCTATTACTTTTTATTTCAGGTATTTTTTCTCACATTTAATAATCTTAGATTATAATCCAAACTCATTATAATCATTAATGATACTTTAACGGAAATTAACGACAAGTCTGATTTTGTGTTCTTGAATGTCTTTTTCTTCTCATTTTCATTGAGATTTTTTATTTTGAATCACATGCGCGTCATTATTCTTCTGTTCGTCGTAATAAGCCCTTACGTTTTCGCAGGGTGGCTACGTCCGGCAAGAGCTTTTCTACCTTCTAAAAGACGAAACCGACGTGCACTTCGCGTTCGGCAGCGTCCAAAAGGACGGAATCCACAAAGCGACTCAGGGAATGCAGTCGTCGAAGTTCTGCCTCAACATCGCTGGCGACACGCCGTCGTCGAACCGCCTCTTTGACGCCATCGCGAGCCATTGCGTCCCCGTCATCGTCAGCGACGACATTGAACTCCCTTACGAGGACGTCCTCGACTACACTGAGTTCTGCATTTTTGTGCGCACGAGCGACGCGCTCAAAGAGAAGTTTCTGGTGAACCTCGTCCGGAGCGTCGGGAAGGACGAGTGGACTCGGATGTGGAACGCGCTGAAGCGCGTCGAGCGATTCTTCGAGTTCCGGTACCCTTCCGTGGAGGACGACGCCGTTCAGATGATCTGGCGCGCCGTCGCGCGGAAGGTTCCAGCGATGAGAATGAAGGTTCACAGATCGCGGCGGTTTTCTCGGTCGGTGGAATCGAGCAAAAGGGAGTTCCGGTCTATCTCTGTTCCGTCACCAAGGAATTTCTGGTGATGTTGAGAGGTGTCAGCCATTGTTTTTGTTAGGGTTCTTCTCTTGCTGCTTGAGAAAGGTGAGAGTGTTGATAGAGACTTTCTCACTGCAGATTTTGCATTATATATTCTTGTAAAGTAGGGAATAAGGAGAGAATAATGTTAGTTAATCATCCTTTTTTAATCTCATCAATTTTGGTATTTATCTTAATATATGATTCAATACTAATTTAATTTATTTGCTATTCTTTATTTATAGCACTTATTAGTAGTAGTAATACTCAAAATTTTCAAATTTAATAAGATGTCCGAGAAAATAAAAAGTGCAAACATAAAATGAAATTATAAAATTATCTGATAACTTAAAAAACTAAATAATTTTAATTAATGAGTTATTAGTTTATTGGGTTGATCCTAAGTCCTTACAATGGTTTAAAATGTCAATATTGATTAGATGCCGGTAATTTGATTCAATTTCAATGGGTATATCGTTTGGTAAATTATAAGTACTAGTGGATTACCCGATAAATATATCAGTAAATTTGAATGAAAACATTATTAATTTAATATTTATAAGCTATATTTTTATGAGAAATATTTTAAAATATGGATGCAATGATTTATTATCATAGACATAGACTGTTGTTTTTGTTTTTATTAGATAGATCGATCTAATTTACTAAGTTAAATTTATTTAGAATAATTAGATTGAAAATAAAATAAATAAAAAACAAAATAAACGCATTCTATATAGGGATAATAGCGGCTAAAGTAGCCAAACTTTCATGATTTGTGTCGATAAAGGTCCAAACTGGATTTATAGCGGCCAAAGTAGCCAAACTCGGTCAATCTGTGGCAAGCACAAATTCCGTCCAGTCAAACTTAACATCCGTTAGTCTATCGCCACGTCACTCACACGTGGCAAACTTTGGGTATTTATGCCATGATAAAACCAAAGTTTGGGTATTTATGCCGCGATAAACCATTTTTTTATATTTTTTTCGCTTGTTCACGTCATCTAAATAAAAGTTAAAATATTATAGTTCTGGGAGGACTCAAACTCATCACTTTCCCTCTCATAAAAAGACAATTTAACCATCAAACCACATTCACTTCACATTATATCTTGACAAAAAAAATAATACACATAGAAACTTATTGATAAGTGATCATAGTAATAGAAACATATGTATTTTTCGCACCGAGTTCGGGTTGACTTATTTGGAACAGGGTGAGTTGAATTTTTTGGACCGGGGTCGAGTTGACTTTTTTAGAACGGGGTTGAGTTGAATTTTTTGGACAGTGGTCAAGTTGAATTTTTTGTACCGGATTCATGTTGACTTTGTCGGTAGGAGTGCAGGTTGCCTTTTTCAGAACCGGGCCGAGTTAACTTTTTGAAACAGGGTCGAGTTAACTTTTTCAACCTGAATTCGGTACAAAATATTCAACCCGACCAAATTCTGAAAAAGTCAACCATTGGTCTTAAAAAGTCAACCTGACCCCGTTCCAAAAAAGTCAACTCAATCTTGGTCCGAAAAGGTCAACCCAACCCCTTTTCTAATAAGTCAAACCGAAACCGGTGCGAAAAAACATATGTTTCTATTACTATGTCACTTATTAATAAGTTTCTATTTATATTCTTATTTTTGTCGAGATATAACGTGAGGTTTATTTATTTTTATTGGTTATATGTTGCTCTTATATGTGGAGGAAGTGATGAGTTTGAGGCCTACCAAAGCCATAATATTTTAACCTTTATTTAAATGATGCCAGCAACCAATTTTTTTAAATAGTTTATCTTTATCGCGGCATAAATACCAAAACTTTGGTTTTATCGCGGCATAAATACCCAAACTTTGGTTTTATCACGGCATAAATACCCAAACTTTAGTTTTATCACGGCATAAATACCCAAAGTTTGCCACGGGTAAGTGACGTGGCGATAGACTAACGAATGTTAAGTTTGACTGGACGGAATAAGTGCTTGCTACAGATTGACCGAGTTTGGCTACTTTAGCCGCTATAAATCCAGTTTGGATCTTTAACGACACAAATCATGAAAGTTTGACTACTTTAGCCGCTATTATCCCTTATATATATGATATCTTTAAATAATCAAAAGCATGAAAAACAATAATTCTATATGTATTTTCTTTAAATTTTAGTTTTTTCATTCAAAATGCAATATAAATACAATTGACGTATTAATAAAGAGAAGATTAAAAGACTTTTAAGACTAAAAGTCTTGACTATAATCGCACATTAATTGTTTTATTTTATGTGAGTATTCAAGACATGTAAGTATAGAGATGTTAGAGCGAAAATTGCACAAAGTCCTGAAAAACATATCCAATGAAACTCTATATTATTTGCTGAGACACCATATATTTATGACAATAAACACTCTTGATAATGCTCGAAGTAAAAAATTAGATGACAAAAACATCCTATATTCAGCCACATTTGGGGGTGGCTGATGTCACCCCCGACTTAGGAAAAACATAAATTTTGTTAATATTTTGATTGTTTTAATTTAAAAAACTTATGCAAGCGCCATTGAAGAGACAGAGAAGAAACGCTGAGCCTGTAACTTTTAAAGCAAAGTTTGATGAAGAAGAAGATGTGTGGGTCCACTCCTACTTTTACACTCTCTCTCTTTGTTTTTATTATTTTATTCTTAGTTGTGCACGGCATTATTTTAGGCTCTAGCCTTTAGGTGGTTAAATACTTAAGTGAAGTTTTTGGGTGGGTCCAATCTGCTTTTTCTATATAGGTCTTTTTCGTTTTTTATTTTTATTTATTATAATCATAGGCTATAACTTATTATTACTTATACTATATTAATTATTTGTGGATAAATACAATAATTATATATTTAAATTTTGAAGAAAAAGTGTTCATACAAAAATTACAATACTCTTTCAATTTGCGAAGGCTATCGTCTAATTATAGAATTATATATTTTGGAATATTGTTATTTATAATTATTATAATAATTTATTTTTAATTTCACGCGTCACCCACGATATTATTTTCTGGGTCCGCCCCTGCCTATATTGTGATAAATGATAAAACATATGCTTGTTCTTAGTCTAAAACCGAAATCGTAACAATATTAATATGATAAGATATATTTATGAGCCAATGACTAACAATAGAAGAAAAGATTTTGCCATGACATGTCACTTTATAATATACAGATTTTAGACAGTCAAAAAACATAGACGAAGAAAAGACACAAGGAAAAACCAGGGAGGTAATGCGAGAGCTTTTATTGTCCATATTACTTTTGGTTACTCTTTAACTCTTTTTAGAGAGCTTTGAGCGGCCTCAAGTCTCAACGATTCTCATTGCTCAATAGTCAAAGCCATAAAGAATGAGCTTGTTTGTGCAATATGTTGACGCTTTCAACACAAACTTCTTTGTCCTTTGTTATGGACACAAAAGTGAAACATACAAATTAGTAAAAACAAACGTGTAGAAAAGACAAAATGAAGAAGAAGAAAAAAAGAACGAACACAAAGAAATATGAGTAAAAATAATTACGGTGCTTATTTATTTGCATAATAATAATAAAAAGAAAGAACTAAGAAAAAGAGAATTGACATGGAAGATATGTCTTAACAATAAATACAAAACTTTAGTAATTTTAAATCATAAAAAGAAAAAAATGAATGATAATGGGAGCACATCAATCTTAAAATTTGACAATATTAATCAACAATTTCTATATCGTTATTTATCAAGACTGCGAGATTCTTTTCCGCAGTCTATAGCGCATCACGAAGTCTTGTGTCACTTTCGCCGCTACATTCTTTTCCCACCTGGTACGTCTTTGTTAGCCGAGCTTGTACCTTCCATTTAGTGTCCACGATCCACATTAACATTAAATGAACACAACAAACACAAGATAGCATTAGGATAGTCACAACTTAATACCTAGACATGTGCATAAAACCCGAAAATGCGGGTTTTTACCCGAAACCGGGCCGAAACCGATTTTAAAAAACCGAAACCGAATTAAAACCGAGTTAAACCGAAACCGAATTTTAAAAACCCGCTACCGGATTAAACCAGCTCCGGGTTTCGGGTTATAAAACCCAGAACGCGGTTAGTAGGTTACTAAAACCCGGATTTTTAATTAAATATTTAATTTATGTTTATAGTATTTTAATTTTTAAACTGTTAGTCTGAAAAAAAAACGACATTGTAGTTTGTATCTCACTCAATCAGCTTTACAAAAATTAGGGTTTGATTTTCTTTCCTCTTTTTTCTCTCAATCGACTCTGCTCTCCTTTCTCTCTCGCCACTCTCGCGGCAGAGGGCGGTAACTCTCGAATCGGTTATTGTTTCTGTTTGTTATTCGGTGAAATTCCATTTTCAATCTCCTATGGCGATTCTAATGGCATGTGATTGTTGTTGAAGATGGAGGAGACGAAGTCGTTTAAAGAGTTGGGGATATGCGAGTCGTTATCAGAGGCGTGTGACAAGTTAGGATGGAAAACCAGCACCCACATTCAGGCCCAAGCCATTCCTCATGCGCTCCAAGGCTCGCTCTTTAATAATACTAAATTAATTATGAATTAATTAATTAATTAATTATTAATTTAACAGGTAAGGACGTGGTAGCACTTGCACAAACCGGTTCTGGTAAAACTGGAGCTTTTGCTCTGCCCATATTACAAGCTCTTTTGAAAACTCCACAACCTTTCTTCGCTTTTGTTCTCTCTCCCACAAGGTTAGCTTCTTCTTCTTCTTCGTTTCCGTTGTTTTCTTCTTCTTTGAAAGTTAAACCTTTTGCTCTGAAACTACAGGGAGCTTGCCATACAGATTGCACAACACTTCGAAGCTTTGGGATCTGAGATAAGCGTTAAATGTGCTGTGGTCAGTCTTTTATATCAATTGTTAACGCCATGGCTGTCTTGTATATTTCGATACAATCGTAAAAGGCGATACTGGTAGATCTGTAATTAAATGTTTTTCACTCAACTTATGCTCGATTCTCGGTTATAAAGCTTACGTTATCTTTTGTAGCTTGTTGGAGGAGTTGACATCGTGTCACAATCCATTAACCTTTCCAAGCGGCCACACATAATTGTAAGTTGTATTGATAAGTTGTTTTAGATTTAAATAATATGTCGAGAGTGAAACTTATTGTCAACTGATACAGTCGTAATCTTGCTAAATTAACATGTTTTCTTACGCTTTGACCGAATTGTCAAGTCAATACGCATCTTTTCCGATAATAAATTGCTATTTCTTGTATAATTATGCAGGTCGCGACACCTGGACGGTTAATGGATCACTTGACCAACACACCAGGCTTTTCTCTTCACACATCCAAGTATCTGGTATGGTTTTTGCTAACGAGTTTTTAGTTCTGTTATCTAATTATTCCAGTTCTCAACTTTCTTCGTTTCTTTTTCACCGATGGTTGATTAGTGTGACGTTTTCTGCAGGTTTTAGATGAAGCGGATAGATTACTAAATGAGGAATTTGAAAAATCAATCGATGAAATTTTGAGTGTCATCCCTCGTGATCGAAGAACCTATCTATTTTCTGCTACCATGACAAGAAAGGTAACGATTTCTAGCTCTCGTTGATGTAAAATTAATTAATAAATCTTCCTCCTTGTATTTATTTAGATATTCAGTACTTTAGGTTCAATGAAGGTTAATGTTGTCAGAATCATATCCTCTCTTGTTTATAAATCATTAGAAAATATATCTCACCTTCCTATCGATTTTGTAATTGTATAACTTGATGTCTAAGTACATACATGTTTTGTAATTCAGGTGAAAAAGTTCCAAAGGGCTTGTCTGAGGAATCCTGTAAAGGTCGCACCAAACTAGTCTTGGTGCTGCAATGGAGGACTGAAGTCTCTGAAGGAGATGAACTATTTTTCTTCTTCTTTTCAAATATCTAATAGTAGATGACGTAAATGACCCTGCGTTTTATTTTGTGGTAGTAATGGCCTATGTTCTTTAAAAAAAAAACATAACTATATACCTTAATTCATGAAAAATTGTGAAATAAATATTAATGTTGAACACCACATTACAAATTTCCGAGAATTTTCGTTAATTAGTAACGATTGGAATATTAGATTTTGAAACAATTGTGAAGCCCTTGAAAGTTTTAACTTTTTTTTTTTAAAAAAAATCTAAGATGAAATAGGTTGAAGAAGAAAAAGACTAATGAAATCACTCCTCATACATGTTACACACAACTGAACATTTTTTCGTCGTTTTTAACAGTTACGTTATTTTTTTTGGAAGAAAAGGGAAAAAGTAGTCAATTTTTTGTCTTCAAATACGCGAAATCAATCATAAAAGTATAAGTTAGCAAATACGCCGCGTTATTGATTTGAGAGTATGAAAACTCGTCTTCTTCAAAACAACCACTTCAATTTTCTATTCATCAAATTCTGAGAAATACAATAACATCCACCACTCTTATATAGAGTTAGGGTTTAAACCGAAAAGCAAGAAAAGAGGAACTAATTCTCTAAATCTCTCTAACTAAAATGGAAAAGAGTTACCGCCCTCTCAGAATGAATAGCCTCTAGTTTAAAATAAGGGTATAGGAGTAAATGTGGTTAAAATTAATTTGTATTATATATTGATCATGTTAATTATTTACTCTTTTGAGCTAACGAGGCATCTTCACTCTGCAAGAATCAATTAAAAAAAAAAAAAAACTTTTTAACGAGCACGACATGAACAAGCTCAACTCGAAAACATATTCAAAGCTCAAAATCTGAATCCCCAAAGCTTTGATCCTCAAATATATTATTAAAACACTCAATCGCATGAAAGCTACAACCTTTTTGCATAAATTCAGTAAAAACAGGAGAAACATTAATTCGAGCAATCAATGAATAGACAAACTCGATGAGATTCAAATTTAAGCGATGAAACAGTGATTGGAGAAATCTCTCACCACGAATTACGCAAAGAATCGAGCTTTTCTGGTCCCCTTGATCGCGCGAAAGAGAAGAAGCAGAAACCCTGAATTATTGAACACGAGAGACGCGAGAGAGAGAGAGGCTAGAAGTCTTTTACGAAAATATTTGTATAATAAACAAAAACGACATTCGGTTTTTGATGCATATATAAAATTACAAAACGACAAAAACATTATGGTATTAAGTTGTGACTATCCTAATGTTATCTTATGTTTGTTGTGTTCATTTAATGTTAATGTGGTTTGTGGACACTAAATGGAAGGTACAAGCGCGGCTAACAGAGACGGACCAGGTGGGAAAAGAATGTAGCGGCGAAAGTGACACAAGACTTCGCGATGCTGGGAAATAAACTAGTTATTGTAGAGTGCGCTTCTCGTACAACATTATTCCCCAAGGTAATTTGGAAATTTGCTTCGATTCTCTCTATATAAATGCTGTGAGAAATAAGCATGGGAAAATAGCGGCGAAAGTCCCTCATTTTGCATGTTTGTTTCAAATAAGTCCATATACTCAAATTTTGGTTGTAAAAGTCCCTATCGTAGCAATTTTGTAACAACTTAATGGAAATCGATGTTATTTGCCACATGGCATCCACGCTTCGAGTCACATCAACGAAAATGGGCCAGCATAACATGTATCGGCACATAGAGGCAATGTGGTACATAATGTCTGATGTAGGTCAAACTACGGAGATTAAAGAACGCGTCTTTGCGAGTATGAAAACCCGTCTACTTCAAAGCAAACGCTTCAATTTTCTATTCATCAAATTCTGAGAAATACAATAACATCCACCACTCTTATATAGAGCTAGGGTTTAAACCGAAAAAGCAAGAAAAGATGAACTAATTCCCTAAATCTCTCTAACTAAAATGGAAAAGAGTTACCGCCCTCTCCGAATGAATAGCCTCTAGTTTAAAATAAGGGTATAGGAGTAAATGTGGTTAAAATTAATTTGTATTATATATTGATCATGTTAATTATTTACTCTTTTGAGCTAACGAGGATTCTTTACTCTGCAAGAATAAATTAAAAATAAAAAAAAAAAACTTTTTAACGAGCACGACATGAACAAGCTCAACTCGCAAACATATTCAAAGCTCAAAATCTAAATCCCCAAAGCTTCGATCCCCAAATATATTATTAAAACACTCAATCGCATGAAAGCTACAACCTTTTTGCAGAAATTCAGTAAAAACCGGAGAAACATTAATTCGAGCAATCAATGAATAGACAAACTCGATGAGATTCAAATTTAAGCCAAGAAACAATGATTGGAGAAATCTCTCACCACGAATTACGCAAAGAATCGAGCTTTTCTGGTCCCCTTGATCGCGCGAAAGAGAAGAAGCAGAAACCCTAAATTACTGAACACGAGAGACGAGAGAGAGTGAGGCTAGCAGTCTTTTACGAAAAATATCTGTATAATAAACAAAAACGACATTTGGTTTTTGTTGCATATATAAAATTACAAAACGACAAAAACATTATGGTATTAAGTTGTGACTATCTTAATGTTATCTTATGTTTGTTGTGTTCATTTAATGCTAACGTGGATTGTGGACACTAAATGGAAGATACAAGCGCGGCTAACAGAGACGGACCAGGTGGGAAAAGAATGTAGCGGCGAAAGTGACACAAGATTTATTGATGCTGGGAGATAAATGCGCTTCTTGTACAACATTATACCCCAAGGTAATTTGCTTCGGTTCTATCTCTATAAATGTTGTGAGCAATAAGCGTGGGAAAATAGCGGCGAAAGTCCATCATTTTACATGTTTGTTGCAAATAAGTCCATATACTCGAATTTCGGTTGTAAAAGTCCCTATCGTGGAAATTTTGTAACAACTTAATGGAAATCGATGTTATTTGCCACGTGGCATCCACGTTTCGAGCCACATCAACACAAATGGGCCAACATAACATGTATCGGCACGTGGAGGCAATGTGGTACATAATTTCACTCCGCCAATTTGTTACAAAATTATTACAATAAGGACTTTACAACCAAATTTCGCAATAATATGGACTTTTACCACCAAAATTTGAGTCTAGGGACTTAACTGGAACAAATATGCGAAATGAAAGACTTTCGCCGCTATTTTCCCAAAAAACAAAGTTAAGTGTTATCATCTAAAATTTATTCACTCTAATAAGCAGGGTTTGGATGTTGTTGTTTATGTATGTTCTTAATTTGTAAAACAGTTAAAGAAAAACCCTGAGATTACGTTTCTTAAAGTCAACTTTGACGAGAACAAACCGATGTGCAAAAGCCTGAAAAGCCTAAACAAATTCAGGATCCAGATACCCGATCCGGGTATTAGAATTCTAAAAACCGGGTACCCGGTTTATTTTAATTATTTATTTTTACTTTAATTTTTTAGGGTTTCTTTTGTAGGATTCGTGTGATGTACTTACGTTTGATGCGCGAAACTATATATTTTTTTAATGCATTTTAATTTTAAGACAATGAATGTATATTTTTATTTATTACTATTATATATTAAAAAAAAAAGCGGGTAGTTTTCAAAATCAAGTACTTGATAGTAAATCCAGGTATCATAAACTAGATAACCGAATTTTCGGGTACCCGATGTCTGAATCTGAGTAATGGGTACCCTAAAAAAACTGGGTACCCTATCGTTTGGTAAAGTATACATATTTAAATGTCGATGTTGATTTCTATCGAATATTTTGTTTCGAATTTATAGTTAATCAGTGATTATGTTATAATATAAGGAAATTGTACGAAATACCCATTTTGTGTAAAACCTTTTTAAAAACTACCCATTGTATGTGGCGTATAAACTACAAATTAATTATTTTAAAAATTAACAAATTTCCAATGTATGACCATCAATTGAGACAAATAACAGTTATATTTTTATACTTAATTTGGAGTAATTAGCTCGCTAATACCGCTATAAATACATAAAATATGTACTTAATTAAATGTTTTTATAACATATAAGTATTTATGCCGTAAATTAATTTTAAAAAACATTTTCTTTTTTTAGAGAGTGGATAACCAAAAACCCCAGAGAAACCTTCTCTTCCGAAACCAATGGAGCTATTGTCAGCTCCTTCCTTCGCTCCCTCAATACGCCACCGTTTCACCTTCGCCACACCTCACCACCGAGCTTCCTTCTCCAATGGCGCCTCTTCCAGAAGCCTCCCACGGCTTCGCCGGAGCTCCGTCGCCGCCACCAGAGAAGACCTCCATTTCGACGCCGTCAACATCGCCGAAGACGTCACTCAGGTTCCTCCCCTTTCGCTCTCCTTTCACTTATCCTGCTCTGATAAATGTGCATTCTTTGTTCACCAACTGTTTGTGAAGAATTCGGGTTCCTGAAATCGCGTGAAACGATGTTATGAACATGAATTTGTAGTATGAATACTCGTATTTTCAGTTGTAGACTACATGTCTTAATGCTTCTCATGACTGCGATCGATCATCGGTTTAGTATATACCGGTGTTAGTGAGAATAACTAATCATTAGAAGATATAATCATGAAAGGTGAAAGCGAGAAAAGTAGTTTGCGAGTTAGCGAAAGTTTCTCGGGAAAACTTCTCTAGGCAACCGTTATCACACTATCAGCTATTACCCCAAGGGAGATTGTAAAGCGAGTATGCATGGGTGCGTGATTCGAAGCTCCGGAATGTGTTACTGTTCTTGATTCTAGTCGATTAAAGTAGGTAAAGGTGCCGAACCTAGTAAAAAAATCTCCTCGTGTTCGTTTACTTTTACAGTTCTTGTTTTTTTTTTTTTTAAGGAAACAACGATTATATTGATATGTTTTCAAGAAGCTTCTTAAAATGAATTATACTGCATTTTGTGTAGTTGATTGGTCGAACGCCTATGATATACCTGAACAAAGTTACAGAGGGCTGTGTGGCAAATGTTGCAGCCAAACTTGAATCCATGGAACCTTGCAGAAGTGTCAAAGATAGGTAATCTTTTCCCAGGGACGGTAAACAATGGGGATTTTAATATACCATCTATTTTTAATTTTCGCGAAAATATGTCCTCTATTTTTGAAAATCAGCCAAAAATGTATATTCTAAATATACTTAAGTTTTCTTTTGCAGCCCATGATCATTTTAGCTTTCAAAACCCCAGAATAATCCATTGTTCACGGTTAAGAACGCAAAACGTGACCCGATAATTGACACGATTTAGTATAGTGTGTCGAGCGACTACAGTTCAGAGCGGCCAGGTGACTAGCTCGGGAGAAAGTAATGGTTTAGGAATCTAGTTTTTTTTTTCTTTTTTTCCTTTCTAGCGTTAATTAAAAAGTAGAAAAGTAGAGGCCTAGAGGGTAAATAGTCAGATAAGATAACGAAGGCATATTTTTATTTACTTTTTTAGTTTTAAAATTGGGGGTATATTTTTCGGAAATTGAAAATAGAGGGTTTAAAAAGCAAAATCCTGTTTTTTTTTTTTTTTTTATTACATATTTCATAGGCTATGGTTTCCCTAAATTGCTGATATATATTTGACGGTATTGCAGAATTGGTTATAGCATGATATATAGTGCTGAGGAAAGTGGAGAGATATCTCCCGGAAGAGTGAGTCTTTTCTTTGCTTGTTGAGCCCTTTGAAAGCCTCATGAACATTGTATAAATTATATTGTCTTTATGATTTTGTGACGGGTAATTATTTTGGATTTTGGTTGTTTATGCAGAGTATATTAGTTGAACCGACTACCGGAAATACAGGACTTGGGATTGCTTTTATTGCAGCAGCTAAAGGGTACAAACTTATAGTCACCATGCCTGCTTCCATAAATATAGAAAGGAGGATTCTTTTACGAGCATTCGGGGCAGATGTAGTTCTAACGGACCCGGAAAAGGGTCTGAAAGGCGCTGTTGAAAAAGCTCAAGAAATCGCTCTCAACATGCCGAATTCCTACATGCTTCACCAATTTGAGAATAGTGCTAACGCAGAGGTTTATTTCCTTTGTTTACTGTGTTTTAATCTTAATTTAAAGTTCATTAAATCATATTTGGTATGTGAGTGTCTCATTTACTAAAACCTCATGAATGCAGATCCACTTTGAATCTACAGGCCCAGAAATTTGGGAGGACACCATGGGCAATATTGACATTTTTATTGCAGCTATAGGCACTGGTGGTACTATTACAGGGACCGGGCGTTACTTGAAAATGATGAACAAAGATGTTAAGGTGTGAATAAAATATCAGCATTAAATTCATTATATATAGATAGCTAAATAACTTGATGGAGAAGCTGAATGATCTCAACTTATTCCTACCTGAATTAGTCGGCCGTGGATTTTTAATTTAACGTGTCCAAGTACACCGGTTTCATTCCTCTATACACCAGCTTCGAATTTTAATATAAGACATGATACATCTCGTGCAGAAATGTTTTGCAGAAGTACAACTTAACATGTCCGAAAATAAAAATAATAAAATAAAAACAATTTATCTACTCTGAAAACCGGTTTTGTGAAAAAGAAAAAAAAAACTATTTATATTATATGGTACCGAAGCATTGAACACTGGTAACATTCAAAATCGAAGTCAGTTAAGAAAATAATTTTACTGAATCACATGAAATTTTACCTATCGGAATTCGCACCAAATACAAACAGAAAATAATTTTAAAAATCCACTAATATTTAGGATCTTTTGTATAGAATATCAAAATATTCAATTTCTACCATTATTATGATATTCCGTATTCCAATCCATTGTACCATTATTTCTACCATTATTTCTTTATGAAACTATTTCGTTTTCCATCTTCCGTTGCCTTGTTAGGTAGTAGGTGTGGAACCTGCCGAAAGAAGTGTCGTTTCCGGGGAAAATCAAGGTTACTTCCAGTTTTTCCCGTTTGTTATCACACGTAGAACTTCAAAGGATCATATGTCTGCTCTGCTAACTATGCAAAAAAAAAATTACAGGTTATGTGCCGAGCATTTTGGATATTGATTTGCTTGATGAGGTCATCAAGGTACCAAATTAATCAAAATATTACATTTGGGTCTCTTTTATTTCTATGGATTATGGTGAATGAGTCGTATATGATCAGTGGTTACTCATCGTTTTAATTGTGCGTTTTCTGAGTTAGATATGTTCTGCTATTTAATTTTTTGTTATTGGTTAGATTTGAATAAATCATAGTTGGTTTTGCCTATATTGAAGCATATCGATTATGATTAGGATTATATTTTATTGAACTATAAATTAGATTGTAATTCTCTGATAATCATTAAGCCATAATCAAATTATATTTACTTACTATATCTCATATTTCACTTAGTGAGTGTAAGGTATTGCCCCTCACGAGGATTGGAACTAAATTAAAGTTTGCTTTGAATATATTAGATTTTGTGATTATATCTTGAGTTCATAATAGCTTTTGTATATGTGTCTGAAAATAGTTTTTTAAACTCTTTCTGCTTTTTATTCGAATTTAAGCTTGTGATGTTTATATCATGTTTTAGTAGGTGACAAATCTGATATTGCTCAACAAAAATGTAGATTACAAATGATGAAGCTGTGCATATGGCAAGGAAATTAGCTTTGGAGGAAGGCTTACTGGTTAGTTTGTGCACATCTTGGTTCCGTTGAAGCGTCACTTCTTCCTTTATCATGCAAATTCCTAAAAAATTGTGATCTTATACTAATTCCTAAAATTTGAAATATATGCAAACTTAGAACTTTGTAATACTATGCAAAATCCTAAAACTTCTAACATTATGCGAATTCCTAAGATGTGGAACATTATGAAAATTCTAAAACTTTTAATATTCAGCAAGTTCCTAAAATCTGTAGATTTAGCAAATTCCTTAAATCTTATTTTATACAAATTCTACTCCAAAATTTGTAACAATATGCAAAATCCAAGAATTTGTATCTAATGCAAATCCTAAAATTTGTCATATAATGTACCTAAAATCTGTTATATTGTGCCATTTTCTGGAATTTGTTCTATCATGCGATTTCTAATACTATGCTTGTCAAATATATTATGAAAATCCCTAAAATTTGAAATATATTATGCTTGTCAAATAGGTCGGTATATCTTCGGGAGCTGCTGCAGCCGCTGCCTTAAATTTGGCAAGAAGGTCGGAAAATGCTGGAAAACTTATCGCAGTGAGTTTTTATTATATTTTATTTTATTATAAGGTATATGCAGGAAATCAAACTAAGAATCCCTTAACAAATTAAATTTTTTTTAAAAAAAAAAATCTCAGTTTTATGAAGAACCATTAAATTTATTTTAAAAGCTTTTAGTGTTGAGAAGTGACAAATAAAGTCAGTTTATAAAGTCAGGAGGGGCCATATGGGGATAAAAATTCAAAGTGAGAGGTCTCTAGGAATATTTTGTCCTCGATTCTATGTGCGCATTTTGAAAGTCAATGAGACTTAACAATATACAAGAATGTTTCAAAAAAATTTCTTGCCTCAAATCATATCAAGATTTATTATATCTATAATCTTATAATTCATTTTCGTACATTTCAATTTAAGGTTATATTTCCCAGCTTTGGAGAAAGATATATACACACTGTTCTTTTCAACTCCATCCATGAAGAGGTCAAGAGAATGTGACAAAAATAGGTCACATGTATACCAGAAAATCACCGTGATAAAGACGTAAAAGGGGCTCGAAATTTACAGGTAAAGCTCTCTTTCTTTGAGTATCCTGTGTATTCAGAACAATTGCGTAATTAAATAGTTACTTGAAGAGCTTATTATTTTACATTTGGAATTAATCTATCATTTTATTTCTCTCCAGGGCTCCCTTCCGGATAAGAACTATAACGATAAATTCCTCACCGAAGAATCTTACGAACGATGACGATTTTGTTTCCCTGTCGTCGTTGGTGAATAAAAAAAATAAAAATTCTAAGGTAAATAATTAGATAAAATTATCTAATATTTCTAAGAAATTCAGAGAGCTGGCTGTTGAGAAATGTTTTGTTCTAGGACTGTATTTGAAGGCTTCAAACTATTTAATGTGCTCGATTTGTACATTATTGAAAATTATGTAGATTATATCCATTTAATTTATTACATAGATTACATTATATATATATATATATATATATATATATATATATATATGTATATATGTATTGACAGTTAAGAAGCTGCCGTATAGAAAATGACATGACTTGTTTCCAAAAGCAAGTTTGCACGTAATTCTTGGCATCGTCGATCACGGTACAACTGTGTGTGATGTGTTACTATGCCAATAATTTTTTATTTTATAAAAATGTATGGTGTGGCAAATAGCCAAATATTATATGTAGAGATATATATTGGATATAGTTTCTTTTCTTATATTGAAATATATCTTACCATTGTCCTCCTTGTCTCGTCTTGAACAATATTTTAGAGCCCGTTTTCCTTTGCAAGAAACTACACATAAATTATTGGATATATATATATGGTTTAGGCTTGAAGAATTTTGGCTATGTAACGATCCCCTAAACCTTTGCAAATTGTCTTTGCAACTACAAAATTATTGCAAAATATTTATTTTCTTCTTCTTCTGGTTTTGGCAATTAAATCTGATAGAAATGCGTTTCTTGAGAGGGCAAGCAATCCTTTGCCGAAATTCTAAAATTAGCATAATTTATGTGCTCATGAAGAAAACAGATGGAAACGAATGGCATGTTAAACCAAACTTGTTTGATCTAGTGATGGCTCCATTATATGCATCTTTAAGAGGTCACGGATTCAACTTCATGAGGTGCAAATGTGTGCTTCATTTACATATAGTAAACTCGGTCAATAATGCCGCATGTTCTTACACTGAATATATATATTTATGCGAGAGTGCATTGTTACATTCGCCAGTGTCTTATTAAAAAAAAATATTATACTTTTAATTTATTTGATCTACATGGTACCATTTAGCCTATATTTATATATATATATATATATATATATATATATATGGTTAATTGCGGCAAAAATGCCAAACCTTTGGTCAAATTCTTTGCTGTGTATACAAACTCCGTAAATGGCGGCAAAAGTACCCAAACTTAGCATTTGGGAGTTGACCGAGAATATCTATCTATGTGGCAATCAGTATTTGCCACGTGGCATGCCAGATGGCACTTGACTGCCACGTGGCATGCCACGTAATTATTATTTTATTTTAAAAAATATTAAAAAATATTTTTTTTTACACGAAATTATTTTTATTTTTTATATTTTTTATAATTATGTGGCATGCCATGTGGTGTGCCATGTGGCAAATGCTGATTGCCACATAGATAGACAGGGGCGATTTTACATTGGGCCGAGCGGGATCGGCCGCCCCCACTCAATCCGAGATTCCGAGTTAAATTTTTTAATATTTTTTAATATTTATAAGATCATTAATATTAAAAAATTACTCATTAAATTGTTAATCTTACATTTTGGTGTAGTGAAAAAATATGTACAACTTAACTTTACTTTTTGATGAAAAGTCCAAGGTTCAATTCCCACCATAGACATAAATATTGCATTTTTTTCTTTTTAATTATTTTTTATTTTCAATAGAAAATCTATATAAATTACTAAAAATTACAAAACTATTATCATTCACAACTAATACATATATTTAATAATTCACACACATATTATTTAAGTCTATTATTAAAAATTAATTTAACACATACATCATTAAACTATCCCATATTCATGTTATTCAAATATTAATTTATCATACAATGACTGAATATTCGACAATCTTTTTAAAATTATCTTTTATAAAAAAATAATAATTAAGAATTAAGTATAAGAATCTAAGAAAAATATATTTTATTGTATCGATAAAGAGATTATAATAAATTATTTTAGTTGATAAAAATTTATAAATGACAATTTTAATGCAATATATGTTATTATATTACGCGTTTTAATATTTCATCTTAATTACGTTATGTTATTTTTCGCCCCCACTCTTGAAATTTTCTGGTTTCGCCCCTGTAGATAGATATTCTCGGTCAACTCCCAAATGCTAAGTTTGGGTACTTTTGCCACCATTACGGAGGTTGTATACACAACAGAGAATTTGACCAAAGATTAGGTATTTTTGCCGCAATTAACCCTATATATATATATATATTTATACCGGTCTGTCCAAGGAACTGAACTAGCTTTATTTAACATTTACCACTCTTTCAATTCAGGTGAAATTTTTAAACAAGAAAGTGAATTCTCCACAAATATACGATAAAGAGAATTTAAGAGCAGCTTTATTTCAATTGATAGTAGTACTAGTAGTACTATGCATATATCTAATAAATTTATTAACGTATTTAAATAATTGCTTTTATGAGGTTAGTTTTGTTTTTCTTTTATCATTGCTGTTGGATTTATTCAATAATTTATTCAATGGCGAAGACAATCTCATTGTTGGTCATTTACTTGCCCTAATGTGAATGCTATTCGGATTAGGACGTCAAATAAATGCAGTGGACTTATCATAAGCAACCCCTTTCTCTAATTTTATGTTTCACTTCATAACATAACATAGATGTTCATATTTTGTTAGCATTTTAACCTAAGTCTCGATACAGTTAAATCGAGTAAAATGAAAATAAATAGTGACACAAAGAGTTAGAGTGGTTCACTTTTATGCTAAGAGGTACGTTCATTTGTCGCTTGCAAATCTGATCATGTATAGTCCGATATGAGTTCTTCTTTTACGCCTATCCTCCCCTCGAGCTCTCTTGTACTACAATCCACACAATGAGAGCTATATATGTCATATGCAAAAAAGAAAAAGAAAAAAGAAACCTTAATAACACGTGAAAGACTTAAAATACTCTTATGTACCAAGTATAGTCCTTAGTTAAAAAATTGCTTGGGGGTTCGCCTTTTTCGATCCCCGGGCAAGAGGTTTACGAACCCCATGTCGACACATAGGTACAGGCTGATAAACTTGACTGCTCTACGTTAGATTCTCATAGCAATTCCTTTGTAAGCTTTAAAACTCAACATATATAATAAATCTTATATATAACTTTGCATCATTTCATGAGCGACCATCGAAATGCATGTGCAATCTTATTTGGACTATGGTCCCGTACAACATAATAATATATGATCAGAAAGGTCATTCATGAGGTCATAACCATAAATAAGATCTTATTATATCACATGCCAGCCACGCAATTTTATAAAGGATTGATAGTAATGTGAGAGTGATGTACTTTCTCTCTTAATGATAGTAGTAATCACACTATAATAATATATAACAATGATTATTTAGCTCACCAGCTATTAACTTAAATGCAATAGCTTATTACATCACAGAATATTTATATTAATGACAATGTATAAAACATTGTGACGACCCGATAGTTAAGAAGAGATTAATTAGTAGTAAACTTGTAATAATATTTCACCTCTTTGTTTATAATTTTGACGTGGATTTGACTCTTCAACCGACAGAATAAAGAATCATCGATTTTTTTTTCCTTACTATTAGTATTTGATTAATAATCTAATATATATTAATTAATGATCTACATTCAATATTAATTAATGATCACTAAAACCTGAAAACAATACCAATATTCAGGATAAGTCAATGATCATAGAACAACAATCATTCAGGAGTACTTAATATTTTGTGTGTTAATTGCTGGTTTCTTACTTGGAAATTGAATTGGAATTACCAAGGATCATTTTATTTGGAAAAGGGCAAAGGAGAGATCGATAGTTATTGCGTTTTGCTAAAAAAAGAAGAAACATAAGAAGTACAAGTCATTTAAAGGACTCCTAATCCACTTGCTTTCGTCATTACTGTATGTCCATTGATATAATCTTTTTTTTTTTTTTAATAAAGGTGGCGCTATCGGCCAAGGTTACAATGCATCTTGCAATAATACTAGATATATTCAGTATAAGAATATGTAAAGGGGGCACTCATTTGAGTCTCGTGGGAGGATTCGAACCCATAACTTCTTGAATAGATCGTGTAGTGGGATTACCACTAGGCCAAACTTGCTTGGTTAATATAATCTTCTTCTTTGCCATGGAAATAATATTCCAATCTATACATATAATATAATATAATATATATATACATCAACATGAGTACCCGTAGAGGGATTTATGGAAATGCAATAATCTTTGTCATGCTTTAGCATAATACACGTTTGAGTTAACAAATTAAATTGTATTTGCTAAGAGTGTCATATAAATTGCGCAAATTATTTGGTACAATTTTATATTTTGTGCCGTTTACAGCAATTTGTGTGCAGTTTTTGAGATATCTAGTGTTGATTTATTGCATCGCCTTACTAAGCAATGCCGTGTGAAATTCGATATTTATTTTAAGATGTTTAAAAAAATATTTGTCAAGTGCAAAAAGTAAAAATATAAAAAAACAATAATCAAGTAAGAAATTATTTTATGTATGAGTGGCGTAGCCAGACTTTTATTTCAAGCGAAGCACATAACATATTTCAGTCGATTTTTTTCAAATATGTAAATAAACAAAAATCATAAAAAATTATATTAAAGCGACTATTAGACATATATGTAAATAATATTACTTTCGAAAGATAGGAGAATAGATTTATCGAGTCAAAAAGGGAGGTGGAATGAGAAGAGTCGAATCAAGTCTTGAATAATATTTTTTTTAATTGAAGTGAGCGTAAGCACGTGCATTCACGGGTGCACATGTAGCTCCGCCGCTGACATGTATATTATCATAATATTATATTTTGACTAATGAATGGCAACAAAAATAGATATATATATATATATATATATATATATTCTTGACAATATATATATATATATTCTTGACATACATAATGGTGTAAATTTGCTCGCAAAATCCATGCATCGTAAAAGGTGCAAGATTTCTATGTCGTATTCGTATACATGCAAGTCATATGACATATATACTAAACAAATACACACGCGCATACTATTGTATATATACGTATGATTCATATTACGGCTAATGAAAATATATGAACTTATACACTCAACTTAACCAAAAAAATAAAATAATAAGTGTATGAACCCAATCAATCAACTTATGAATTGAAGACATGGATATGTAGCTTGGAAATAATAATGTCGTACTATATTATATTGGCAGCCATAAAGACATGTCTCGTTATTTTTCCTATGTTTTTTTTTTTTTTTACATTTTCTTTGTGATGAGTTCATAAATGATGCACCTCATGTTTGGTTGTCAACACGAATCAAAGTGTGTCACTTTATGGTATTTGAGAAGTTGCATTGAAACTTTATTGAAAAACCCAAGTCCACCATTTTTGCCATTTTTATAACTGCAACGAGTTAATGTTCCCCCTTTTTTTACCCTCTTAAATCATCATTGCTAAAATTTAAGAAATCATCAAAATTAATTATGATATAAGCAATTAGAGGTCTACCCTTCAATTAGCTCTGATTCTTTAACTTCTCTCACATTTGGTAAGCCATGTTTAATAATTTGGTTGGTGCAATGGAGAAAATACGAACAACCTTGGTTGTTGATTCGCGTACAAATATGAAATGAAAGACTTTCGAACACCTATTAATTCGCGTTAGAATTTTAGCATACCAAATATGATTATTTTTTCTTTTTCTTTTTACAAAAACACTATATTTCATCAAAATATCTAATTATTTATAAAAATGGAGGGGTTTAACTAATCCGGTACTAATTAAAGCCTTAAAGCAAAAAGGACATCGAAGTCCAAATGAACGCAAAAAGCCTTAAAGATGTTAAAATAACAAATTTTACGCTTCAAAATTCAAAATCGGGACATGCAAAGCCCGTCTACATATACATCTACAGCGGAGCTTTAACTCAAGATGTTGTACTCCACTTGAACACCCGATTCAAAACTTACGGATTCTCAAAGTTAAACGCTCCACAAATGTCTCTCGAAATGCTTAAAAAACATGTCAAGGTTTGGTCGTCAAATATTGATCGAGTGGCATAATATGATTGATGTGTCTCTCTCAAGTCTCAACCCGTTCAATTACTTAGGAGAGAGAGGAACTAGAGCGAGTCAAAGCCACAAATTTAGTTTGTCATCCTGTGAAAACGGCATTAATTAATTTGCATGGTAATTCATAAAAGTGGTACAAACATTTATAAGCCATGAAATTGGACGCCGAAAGTTAAATAAGATCACATGCGATATATATATATATATATATATATATATATATAATTCTCCCAAAAACAATACAAATAAAACAAGTCCCTTTTTGCAGAGGCAAAGGCCAAAGGCAACCATTTTAGCCTTATTTGGATGCGAGACTTTCGTGACGCAATACCATTTTTCATTTTTTTTTACGTATATATGATATTTTTCTCATCTCTCTAATTAATATGATCGTAAATTCTTCAAGTTATGAGCAAAGTATCACTGCCATATAATACGGGAAATAAAACCAAAATGAATATCCAACAACTAAATTATAATAATGTACATGAATACGCATATGTTTGTGGGGCTACTTATAATAAATTCACAACCCTACGTTGCGTGAATAGTGTCCACAGAACTTGAGGATAATAAGTCTGTTTAGTTCTATTGCTTCATCATAACATTTTCTCTTATTAGCCTATAATTAATACGCATATGTTTTCTTATTAGCCTATAATACTATGTTAATATTGCTTCATGATAAGGAAGTAATGTATTAGTATAAGTTTATATATAATCTTTTTCTTATTCTAGGGTTTTGAAGTTTTTAGTTATATAGTTAAACTTGTATAACTTAGTACCGTTGGTATCGAATTGTTATTATATTATCAAGTTTATTAATTTATTTAATAGTGAGGGTTAGAGTTGACGTAAAAAAATATTATTTAATCGAAATTATTTGTTTATCAAGAATTAATATATATGTGTGTGTTTTGTCTAAATAAAATTAGACCATGAGCCAAGGCCCCACAAAAAAAATACATTTATAAGAATTAACGTCTTGATAAAAAAATAACCTCATATTAAATATATTTTTATAAAAAAATACCTTATAATAATTTATGAAAGTATGATTTTTTTATTTTTTTTCTTAGGACCCCAAAAATTATTAGGCCGGTCTTCTATACATACAAAAATCTTATAATTTTATTTTTTATATATAAAAAAATTACATTAGTAAATGACATAGCTAAAAAAAGAACACAAAGAGCTTAGGTTACATGGAGATCATAATCCATTTATTGAAGAAGGTTACAATTAATCAGCAAATTGAAGAGATTTCAACTTCTTGAGACCTCAGCGTTAACTAAACCCACAAATTACCATTATTAACCCTGAAGAAAAATCAAACACTTAAAACTATTTTTTGTGTCATATATCGTCAAGATCACAAGCTGATCAACAAACTATGGAAAATGTTAAAAATATATTTTTATAATTAATTAGAATATGGTGGATAATTCCATCATTTCGTCCACTTGACCAACCGTAGCGTTGACCGTACTCGTCTCATCCAATAGCCACTTCTCAAGAAACGACATTGGAGGAGTTTCGCAACACTGCTTCTCGTTGGCCTCGTCGTGATCGTCGACATCGACAGAAGCCTTGTGATCAGTGTTCGGAGTTGACCGGTCGCTGCAAGCCGTGGAGCTTTCCCACGACGATATGGCGTCATGGTGGACCTGCACGTTCGGATCAAATGACATCATTGCAGCTCCGTTAACTGCGGTCGTGATCTTCGGGGAGGATCTCATCCATCCCTCCAGCAGTCTTGAGATGTTCTCCGTGCTCGAAGCGTATGTCGACGAAGAGTTGTTCGAGGAGGACGAAGAGTTCTTGATTAGGGTTTTGTCTAGGGTTTGTGACATGGCGTCGCTGAGAGAGTTTGAGCTCTTGTGGGAGATGAAATGGTGATCGTGATGAGCTGAAACAACTGACTGATCGGAGGGCACAACAATGGCGGACTGGAACTTCTTGAGCTTCTTCTTCAGATGGGTGTTCCAATAGTTCTTTATGTCATTATCTGTTCTTTGTGGAAGGTATGAAGCTATGGCTGCCCATCTGTAAATTCGCACAAAAAAGTGGTAATAGTAAGTCACATCCAAATTTAATAGCGGAGAAACATAACGAGAGAGACACGATGATTTATTAACGCAGTTTGCTATACTCAAACGAATAACTTACTTTCTGCGGGGCTCTCACCCAGTTTAATAAACTAAAATAACGAGTACAATTTAAAATGCATAAAAGTAAATGATCTTCTCGTTTTGTTCTTGTTGTTTTTCCTAATTTAATAATTTAGCCAAGTGTTTTTTTTATGTCGCGGGGAATGAACCTTGAATTTCAAGGATACAAGTCCGAGTGATCGATAATTTTTTTGGAAAAATATCTAGTTTTTCAATTATTTCGCAAAAAGATAAGATAAAAAAAAGAAAAAAAAAAGAAAGAGAATTAGATGATGTGATGATATAGTTAGAAGATTATACTTGTTACCCAATAAAGCTTGCAAATGGATTATCATTCCTTCTTCATGAGCTGTGAAGTTCCCTCTCTTGATCCCTGGCCTCAGATAGTTTGTCCATCTCAGCCTGCAACTCTTGCTACACCTTAATAGCCCTATACATATATATACACACACATCAGAAATTCACAAATTTCTATGTTAAAAGATAAATGGAGAAGAGCAACCCTCGGACAATATCGAGTCGATACATACGCCCGTGTAGCAAAGCAAAAGTGAAAAAATTCCCACGGAAACTCTTATTGGTTATAATTTTCCGAGTTCTTTAATGTTCCGTGAAGAAGTCGTTGCGAAAAACCATTTTTACTTGTAGTAAATATAGTCTAATTAATTGTTATGATCATGAAACAAGAAAAATATTAAGTAATCACATGATCAAGATACAAGATATATGTATAGAATTACCAGTGTTGGTTGGAACCGATCTCCAATTTCCAGGGCCATGTTCTTGAATGTAAGAAACAAGGATGATGTCTTCTTCAGGGGTCCATGGACCTTTCTTGACACCTACTTTATCGCAGCAAGGAGGTCTTCCCATGGCGATCGACCGAACCTTATTATCTCGGCAGCCAAACAGCCTCAAATAGTGGCCATGGCAGACATGTGAGACCTTATATACACACACACAGGTGTTTCCTTCACAAAAGTATTTGGAGAGAAAGAAAAAATATCATCATCTACTCTCGCTGAGTCATCAACAAGCCTTCCCAATTGATTATAGTTTAATAATGATTACATTTTTAGCTGTACTAATGAGTGACGTGGAAATGGAAATGAGTAATTAGCAGAAAGGCCCCAACAGTATGCTATTTTGAGCGCTTACTCCTATGTAAACTTTATTTTGTGTCAACGTTACTCTTGAACTTCGCTTTCTTGTGCGTATTGCCTCCTAGAATTGAATATTAATTTGTGCGCAACATATGATTTAATGTTAAGGATATATTTATCTATTAATAACCGAATAAAATCATATATTCAAGTCCAATCCTGAGTAATTTAAAAAGAAAAAAAAAAAAGAGAGAAAACTCGAACCCGTTTTAAAATTTTGAGGTCTTTTTTAGTAGAGATTTTTCTTAAAAATTAACCTCTAAGGCACATGCATCGTGTTCCTTAGTCAAGGGCCGACTCTGATAATATATTATCGATCCATTGAGAGTATTCAAGGAGTTCGATTTTGCAATAATAATAATTAAGACTTACAGTTTTAAAGAAAATAATAAAATTCACCAAACAAACCTCAAACGAATCATATCTCGAACACACGTTATTGTTTTCTACCAATTTTTAACGTTTTCGGACAAGCTTGCTTAGCTTAGTGGTAATCTCACACGACTCTTCGAGAGGTCTTGGATTCAATTCTAGTGAGACACATAAATTACGTATGTATGTAACCGCCTGCGGTTACAGTTATTCATACAGAGGGGAGGGGGGAAGCACACTACTTTTTAAGAAGTAAGGGTTAAAAGCGCTAGCGCAGCAAAGTGTTGGTGCGAAATAGTGAAATGGAAAGTATGGTCAACAAGGATGAAAGAAAAAAGTCAGAAGAGAGAGAAGACAGCTGGGGTCACGTGCCGCTCACGGAAAGGAACTTCACAATCCCTTGTATTTATTGCTCTCTCTCTGCTTGTGAGTCTCTCCAATAATAGCTGCCTTTATGCTCTTCATGCAAAAGCGACCCCATTCTTTTCCATTTCTTCTTTTATCGCCCTCACTTCCTAAATATTTACTGTTCCGACGTGAGATTGATGTAACAAACAAATACATATACTTGTTTCTGGTCCACAACTTCTATTTTACTTTTAAGCTAAGCTTTTTTATGTAACTCATAAATATACATATAGTATTACAAGAGAGTGATGCGTCTTTTTTATAATTCACCGTTGAGTTACCGCAATGCGATACATATATCGGGATATTGAGAACAAGGTATATGACAAATTATCTAGTGTTCGTGTAAGAAATTACCACAGATATATATTATTGAGTTACTAGTTTCTAGTGATGGTCTGCGGTCGGAGAATGCTTCTAGCGGTATTCTCCAACCGCGCTGTGAATATGGTGGTCGAGGCAGCCGCAGCCGTTAAGGCTAGCGGTTTCGGTTTGTGCACAGGGAAAGCTCATCGCTTGGTCATCAAACCGAGAACAACAACAGATTCGGAATCCTTAGTCAACACTCGAAGCCTCTGCTAAGCCGAGGGAAAGATAATATTACCCCTTGGTGTTCTTGTTATTACTTTATTTTCCTATCGACGTCTCACCTGCATAGAGAAATTCGAAGCAAATAATTCGATTCATAATTACAAGATTGCAAGAGAAAATGACAATTCTCTATTAACTAAGCATGAATTACTCAATTAATGGTTTACATAAACTCCTGAGATTCTTTCCCTTTCAATCTAGTTTTTGGGGATGAATTCTCCAAACATATGACTGCAAATTTCTAAGAGTTCTTATAAATTTCCGGTTCAAGGGAGAATTTTTTTTTACCTTTGCTATGTCTTTTAAGCTTCTTGGCTTTGACCTTGGTCTCATGCTCGTCTCTCGCGCCATTAGGCCGTAAAGGATGATACTTCAAAGAGTTTAACTCTTCTTTCGCAATAACAAGCCTCTGTTTCTCGTCTTCCTGTCTTGGAAAAATGCAGGCAAAACCCATCACACAATCCCTCCCGGTTCCATTTCCACCAAAACGTACCAAAAAATTACTGATTCCGTAATCTTACGTAGGCTCTCTTGAACCCTAATATATTCTGGTTGCAAAGCTTACACTCCATTTCCAAGGCACGGACCCGTGACTCGACTGGCACTACATTTTGTTCTACCATCTGTTTGTGCCGCCCACGAATCACTTCCGGCTGCCATACATTCAAAGCCACTGAAGCTTGCCTGTGTTAAACGATTAACGTTATGAATTTTCAAACAAATTTTCAAAAATATTCGGGTTGAGAAACCCCGATTCGCGAATTCAATATTACAATTAGGCTTCGAGAAAAATAACCAAAGGGACTTGACTTATCCGGACCGAGTATTTACCTAACTTAAACAATAGATCTGAAGTTGAAAAAATACCAAACTTTAGGCTGCAATTGCTGTTTCGAAAGGGCCGGCATATACTCTTTTTTTTCTTTTCATTTTAACGGATTAAGTTCCCAATGTTGAATAAAGCGTGTTTTCAGGTACCCACAACACGGTATAGTCTCGTGATATCTCATAGATGGAGGTAACTGGAAACGTGCTTTGTCCAATATTACGTATATGCCGGCCCTTTTCGCAATGGAAGCGGGCTTAAGCACAATATCCCGAAAATCGTACCAATGTTCAAACTTTTGGTATATTAAGTTATCTATATAGTCCTGTCTTCTGGTTGATTTTCTAATACCATTGAACAGTCAAGATCAAGAGATTCACCTGACCATGCGAAGGTTCGAAAGCTCCGAAATGGTTGACCACAATTTATCGGTCTCCTCGACCAGGCGATTCTCCAACTCCCGAATCTTCCTGGAATGCTCCGAAACCTGACTCTCCTTCCTCAGCACGGCCCTTCTGTGCGCCGCGAGCTTCCTCTCTCTCTCCCGCTCGAACCTAAACCCTAGCACCACATTTCACTGAGAGAAACAAAGAGACAGAGGAGGAAGAAGCGGCAGCTTCTGAGCCAAACAGCGACATGCCTGAGCTTGTAGAGCCGCTTGGAGGGTGGGAGATCGAGGTGTGGCGGTCTGAAGTCGGAGGAGAGGAGAGTCGACCAGAGACGGTCGTCGGCGGAGAGGCGGCGGAGGCGCGAGCAGGAGATGGCGACGCAGCAGAGGTCCTTGAAGCTCAATCCGCGGGTTTCGACGCCGATCTCGAGGACTCGCCGCCATAGCTCGTCTGGTAGGCACGCCATTGAAGATCTTTTGTCTTCGAGAAATCGAATCGAATTGGGTCGGAGAAGTGGAGCCAATTTGTTTCTTCTTCATTATAATTTTTTGGAATATTTGCCTGCTAAATAATAATATGATTTATATTCAATTTTTGTATAACATAAAATTCTTAATGATATAAAAGAATTTGGAGCGAATATTTTTTATAAAAAAATGTAATCTATGACTGAGGTTTCTACTATCTTTTTTCGCCCCATCTGATATTAGTAATTAAAATTATATGTACTTGCATTATAAAATATATTCGCGATATAAAAATAACGAGTATTATTGGCGGAAGGAACTAGATTTCTTGTACTTCCGCTTATGATTGGCCATCAATTCCGCAATTTCTATGCACTAGTGAGATCGAACCCAAGAATTCTCGTAGAGCCGTATAGTGAATTTGCCCCTAGGCCGATGATCAATGGAGAGGCGTACCTCGTGAAGGTTTCGGCCTTTCGGGAAAACGTCTCCATTTGTTTCAAGACTTTTTAAACCTTGCGAAACACGTAATCATGATTGTAACAATGAGTGTAATATTTGAAAGTGTTAGAAGAGGTACAAGCAGCATTTACAGGCTCCTATGTGTAAGTCTACACAAAAATCACTTCTTCTAATCTCCATTGATGTAAGACCCGAAAAAGGTCTGTCCAATCAAACTCAATCTGTGTACAAAAAGTATACCCCTTCCCTGAGATTATTTTGATCAGAACATCAACAGGTTCGTGGCCGCGCCCACCACAAACGGCTCCATCAACAGCCGCGTCAGAAAGTAGAACACGACGCCAAGCACGATCGATATCGGAAGAGCGGGCAAGGCTTTCTTGTGCACCGACAGAAGTATGAGAGTGCAGCCGAGACCGGAGATGATGGCGAGGTAGCAGGCGTACACGGTCATGAGGTCGAACATGGCGGCTCTGCCCACGAGCACGCTGTAGAAGATGAAGTCCCCCAGGCCAAGCTTGATCCCGCCGCTCCTCTCACTCTCGTGGAAACTTCGATCATTAGCTTCCGCCACTGCCGTCTCAACGAGTGGCGACATCTCCATGTCGGCCTCTATCTCTACCTCTCTCTCCTGCGAGGTGCCATTACTGCCTCCTCTGCTCCGATCGTCAAAGTCCGGAACCGAATTCACCAACGGCGATCGCTCTCCCTCATCCTCGTCCTCATCACCGTCACGGCTAACCGACTGAAGCTCCAAGGATCCAGCGAGGTTGGCAGCGGGCGCAGGACGGGGTGCAGGACGCGCCTCGTAAATCAGCGCTGGGAGATCGTCCTCGCGGCTCGAGGCGAGCTCGACGAGTAGCTTGAGCGGGCCGCCGGGAGCGAGGACGGCGA
Source organism: Parietaria judaica (assembly GCA_954871525.1). NCBI lineage: Eukaryota > Viridiplantae > Streptophyta > Magnoliopsida > Rosales > Urticaceae > Parietaria > Parietaria judaica. The sequence continues at coordinate 23,909,534 of OX940865.1, read as the reverse complement.
CGAGGTCGTACAAGGCGAGCGCAACGAGGAGCGTCCACGTGGTCCACTCGGGGAGCTTCGTGAACCAGGTGGCAACGAAGACGGCGAGCGCCACCATGTAACCCTGCTGGAGCAGAATCGGGAAGCCATGGGAGAAGAGCGAGAGGACTCCGACGGCGGAGAAGTTGAGGAGCAGAACCAGAGCCGTGACCGCATCGACGGGAACGGAGAAGCGCTGGACGAGGGCGAGGAAGACGGAGCCTCCCATGGTGGAGAGGACGAAGAAGGCGGAGAAGCGCGTGTAGTTGCGGAGGAAGCCGGTGAAGTTGTAGTAGTAGAGGAGGACGAGGAGGAAGGTGGCGGCGCCGACAATGGCGACGAAGACGAGGGCGTTGAGGACCGAGCCCTCGAGCTTCTCGAGGATGGAGTCGCCGGGGTTCTCGGAGTAGACGAGGTTCGCGGCGGTGCGGATCTGGAGGGAGGCGGCGGCGTCGCCGGCGGAGGAGGAGAGGGAGTAGACGATGAGGACGACGGCGAGCATGCAGATGGAGACGGGGCTCATGACACCGACGATGTCGCCGCCGATGGAGTCGAGGATGCTCACCGGCGACATCGCCGATCGGAAGAGCGACTGTGGAGATCTCTGATCGGGAGAGATCCTTCAAGCCATTATCAATCGGGGTTAGGTTTTCATTTCTGCGAATTGGGTTTGCTTGACGGTTGGGCTTAGTTGGGGAAGAAGACTCGCACAATTACAAATTAAAAAAAAAAAAAAAGATTATTAATTAACACAAACGTATTTTAATTTTTTTTGACAAATTATAATCAAATTGTATATTTATTTTGTCTATAATAAATATTGAACCTTACTATCCTTGATATCTTTTTTTTTAAATGATTTTTTAGTATTTTTTTTTAATAGTAATGAACGAAAGTGAAGTGTGTTTTTAACTGTATTCATTTTAATCTGGGTATTTCACCAAAATATCAACGTAATACACTAATATTAATATTATTATCAGTGTATTAAACCGAAACATATTGGCGTTCATATCTCACTTAATTCAAACAAATGTCAAGACCGAAAGAAAGTAAATATCAATAATAATGAGAATAATGTTTGTAAGCATATCAATTGAAAACAGGCAAAATGTTGAGAGCTTTCAAGTTACACAAACTTTTTTATTTTACAAAGAATTAGATGCACCAAAACGACGGGAAATATTAATGGGAACTCCTATCACCTGAAAATGATAATGATAGAAATCCTAATTCTCCGATACCGGCGATTCTAGGCAAACGGGTTGCCCCCAGTAGACGCAACTGACCCTTGCGCCGATACGTTCCTGAGGAATAAGCGCCAAACGAAGAATTAACTTTCAGCAACATCCATGCAAATAGATACAAGAAAATAGAATTTACGTTTCCAAAATCGCTATCATCGATTCTAGAGGGAATAAATATTAAAGAGTGATTATCAACGGGAATTCACCAACGCGATGAATCCCCTTTTCTCTTTATTACGATGATCAAATGGAACACAAAGCGACTTTTCCTTCGAGAGCAAGGAGGACGGCTCGCCCACTTTAATCATCACAATTAAATAAAAAAACAAGGAAAAAGTTGACCAAACTACCAATCCTCCTCCCTACAGAACAAAAGATCAGGTCCATCACTTTAATTCACCTCTGAAATTTATTTTATTTTATCCACTCTATGATCAATCTACTATGAACTAAATTATAAAGGCTGGCCAATTTACGATGAGCCATCACGCAGATAAACTTCAACGTAACAGTGCATGAGTTAATTATAGACAGAGATTATAACTTATAAGCTTGCGAAAAAGGTTAAAAAAAAAACTCAGACGAACAAGTTCAACGAACACGTACGGTATTTGCGAGGACGGAGCTTGGGGGGCAAGATACGTCACTCCACCTACAACAAATTATAGAGGATAGTGTCAACATACATTCTTGGCATTAACATTTTTTAGAGAGGATCTGATACACAAGTTAAAAAGAGACGAAAAAAATTGTGTTAATATTCTGTATTGATCTTAAAATCATAATTTGTAATTATACTGAGTCGAGCAAAGTAATTAGGGCCGAAAATGGCAAAAATACCCCTAACAATGCATATGATGCTTAAAGGAATTTGAGAGAACTTTGAAATTAAAGTATCTGCGCATTACCGGAACAGATTAAGGGGAAGTTACTCAATGTTTTATAATAGCCTACCTGATCCTGTAGCCGGAATATAAGATGATGCTGGATTTTGAGGGAACCATGGTTGAGAGACGTCACCGAGGAAGTTGGAAGAAAGCTCAGGATTTGGTAGAACAGATTGCAGTGAATTCATATCAAGAAACTGAAACATCAAATGGAACAATAGATCAACAAATTCCAATATTGATATCTCATGAAAATGTCCAGAGGGACAAACTAATGTCTATTTAAGAAATACAAATTAGGGGGATAAAGAAACTGAATTTCAATTGCAAAAACCGGATTTGCGAAAAAACCAGCAACCCAAACCGAATTTAGGTGGAACTGCAACGGGCTCTAATTCGGTTCTAAGTTTCGGTTTTGGGGTTTTGAAAATCCAATACATCTCAATTCCGAAACACTAAGCTCCTTATCCGAACCCGCAAACAAGTCCAGTTTCCAATGCAACTCTTAATAGTTTTATTAGATTTAGCCTTTATATATATATATATATATATATATATATATATATATATATATATATACAGACACACACACACACTTCCAAACCTAACTCCTAAGTCCTAATGTAACATACATATGTATTATTATTAGCTACACATATACATATATTTTGTCCACCAGTACCATATCATGTTCTTCCAGTTCTGAATCGCAAGGAAGATCAAAAGGGTTATAAGACTTCCGATCAGTTGAAGCGGGTTCTGATTCTCCCTGTAACAAAGGAAGAACTCTTCTGAGTCAGAAAAATTATTAACATAAAAATTAGAAATAAAAATTATTGAAAGAGTATAAAGTACTAACAGTAGGAAGAACTGGATGAAAATATTCCGTCCCCATCACAAGAGATGATGAAACTTGCTCCGGCGATCCCCAATTGAAGCTATCCAGACCCACATTCTGCAAGTGCAAACCATAGTCTTCAGAAATATATGAAGAAAAAGAAGAGAAAGGTAAACTGAAATATGTAAAACACTATCGTAAGGATACGGAAAAACTAACCTCCAAAGAAGCTGTCGAATGCAAAAACTGATTAGAAGCTGAAGAATCGCTTGTCCTCGTTTGTAAAACACTATTGTTTTCGATACCCCCTGAAACTTGAGGTCCGACAGAATCCTCAAAAGCATTCCATGACTGTTTACAAACATCAAAGATGCTCAATCAGGTTTTTTATTCATTTATTTATTTTCTATATGTAATCTGCAATTACTCAAATTCTTAGGTATAATATAATAATACCATCACATGGGATGATGGACAGGTCCAGTTTGGAAGAAAAAAAGAAAGTAAAAAGGGACTCGGTCCGGCCCAGTTCCTTGTTTTGGCAGAAAAACTGGACTGATACTGGATTTGGATGGCCCAGCTTAATTGGGACAGGGCTGGAGTAGGGCTAAAATCCCGGTTCCTGGTCTCAGTTTCACCCCTGTAATGTTAGACTGGAATATTATATTATGGTTATTGGTTATTGTTATATTGGTTTGTTTCTTGTTTTCCGGTCTCGATTTCATTTTATCGATTACGAGTACCAAATTTGTATATATGGTTGTATTTTTTTAGGCTCCTAAACTTATTACAATCGGACTACCACAAATAAAGAGCATATTTACAACAAACCCATTGAATAAGTTCTTATTTTATAACTCCAAAAGCTTTAAATTTAAAACGACACGGCACTTACAAGGGTGTTTGTGGCGTTGGGAGCCATTGCATCTTGCGAAATGTCGTTCGGAACGCTAGGTACAATCGATGGCCCACCAAAACTAGAATCTCCAGATGACGGAAACTGCATGATTGCCTCTGAGGAGGAAAATAAGTTCACCTTTCCAAAAGAAACTCCTCCATCACTTGGTATGATTTCGGGATTAATGTTCTCGTTGCTCTTAGTATGTGCTGAGGGTTGTGGAATATCAAATGTTGCCCATCCTTCGTTTATTGGGGCAGAAAAATCAGGTAATTTTTCGTTAGATGGCTTTGACTGATCCGCAACGGAAAGCAGGTCTAAAGGAATTATAGAAGCCGGGGCGGGTTGAAATGCATTTATATGCACCTCTGAAGAAACAGTTTGGGACTGAAATGTATTGACTGAGAATTCAGGGGGTGTTTCTGGTAACTGAAAAAGATCGATTGGTGCTGAAGAAGAGACATTGGTGGAAGCAGCTTGGGCCTCAAAGAAATCCAAGCTACCGCAGCTTCCTTGAGTTCTAACTCCTTGTTCAGCGGCCGAATCGAAGGGGTTTTGAGAGATGAAGCTTCCATCAAACGATCCAAAACTTCCAGACGATTTGCTTCTCTGAATGGAGCAAAAAAGTCGATGAGTTAAACAGCAGGCGATGAAATTGCTGAGAGGATTCAAGGCAACTTCTCGGTGGTAATTGCAGTGACGAAATTTAACTGAGAAAGTGAATCCTCTTTTTTATTAATCAAGAAACGAACAACGGGCTTTCCTTCAAGAGCAGGACCAAAACTCTCCCAATCCCACTGATCAAACTTAATGGCTAAACCTATATTGGGCGCTTATATACAGGATTAGAAACCCAATTCCCATATTTATTAAAAAAAAACCAATAATATACAATAAAATAGATAATTTAAATTAAATTATTTCCAATTTACGGGTTTAACAATAGCATTTCTTCATAAGTGCAAAACACCCAATATACCCCTAGCTAAGTCTAAAGACCAAGAAGGACATAAATGTTTATCCTAAGTTAAAATTTTGCCCTACTTCTACAAGTGATAACAGAATGCTACACCGTGGCTTCTAAATGAATATATATACCTGTGGAAAAGGATCTACTGTGTGGTGTCTTACGTCTTCACTGGAAGCACCACGAGAATGAAGAACAGGCGGGCTACTGAATCCCACATCCTTCTGGAAATTAGGGGACTGTGCACCTATTCAATTTTAAAATATATTACATATATAATTTATCAACCACTCAAATAATGCATAAATACACTTAAGGACTTCTAGTTATGGGCCTACATCACACAAAGCTGTAATTAAATAAAATACAACAATGAATTAATACTAATAAACTAAACTGCAATTTTTTATTTTTATTTGTATGCCTTACTTCTTATTAAATGGCAGGGATAAGGGTATGCACAAATTAATCCTCAAAATTAGCAAACATAAAATTAGAAAACTGTAAATGAAAAGGCATTAAATACAAAACTAGCTAGCTATATACATTAGTTGACGGAAATAACCACATCATATCTCTAACTTCTACATAGATAAATTCTAAAATTAAAGTCACATTGTGATGGTACCAGATCTGAAGGGATCGCCACCGCTCGATGCAGAATAGTCTGATACTCGGGAAACATCGTTGGCGAATCTGTCGTCACCCATTTGTTCGCTAAGCCGATTAGGGCTGTATATAAAGCTTGAAAGCTTCCCTTCATAACGGCCACGATCTGAGCCCGGTCTCCGGGTAAGTGACGCTGCTTGTTTTCCATATCTCCGATCTTCATATTGATAGTCGTAAGGTGGACTTTGGGAATATGAATGATAAGAACTTGCCCGTCTTGTCTCGTCGTCATGAATGCCACGATTCTGAACAAAATTCACTATACATATTTAATTATAGTGGCAATATGTCAAACTTAATGTAAGGTTATTTACCTTTTTTTCCTTATTTTAGATGGATTAAATCAAACTATATTTTCTAACTTAGGCTTCAGTCTATATCTCCCATTTATTATTATCGAATAAATTATTCAGAAAATTCCCAAAAATATGTATAATGATTCATCTCGAGATTGAATTCATGTTCTAAAGTTAGTCTAATAACCCCCGGATATCTATCTCGTGGGTCTAGAACCAAACAAACGCCGTTTCCCTATGTTGAGAAACGGTTAATCTACGGAATAATTCGTTATGAAATTTACATTCATTTATGGTCGTATAAATAGATCAAGTACAAGAAGTTGTAAAGACAAGCAAACAGAAAGAAATAACAGTCCAAAAGCCAAATCGTAATCACACCACACAAAAAGAAAATCATAACCATAAATGAGTCACTAATACCAAATTCGTTCAATTTTCGTGTCTAAATCCATAACCGGTCCTGACTCGATGTTACAATATATAACAGCAAGTTGAATATATAGGGTGATTGTTAGCACATCAATTCATCTCTTGCCTGTGTATCTCTAGGAGGCTTTTCAGAAGTTTTTCCTCCTGCATATTTTTTATCGGTGTAAACTTCCTTAATGAACTGGCGAATCTTGTCGACGTTGCTGCCAAAAAAAAAAATCAAAATCAAAAATCAAAATTACATAGAATTTGAATATTGATGAGATCAATCTGAAACTGCATAGCCTTCACCTGCTATCAGGTAATCTCTGCCTTTGAAGATCCCAATCCTTCAAGTAGATTTCTCTTGCACGCTGGCACAGTAACCACGGTAAGAAAGGAAGTCCTCGCTCTTTCAGGAAATGGGTAGATAAAAACAAGAAACATTTTTAACTTTACCTGATTGCCACCATTTTGAAGTGCTTCGACTTCTTGAGAAGTAAACTTGGCCATCGATACCGACTTCACTCGATGAGTAAACTCACGGCTGAGGTTGAAAAATCGAAGTAATTTATATAAAATATGATGTTGAGAATTTCTAAATGAATAATTTCATAGGGAAATTTTGCCATCCCACGGATGACTGTACAATAAAGACAGTGAAAAAATAGAAATAACATGGATACAAATTTGAATGATGGAAACAAAAAAGCTCAATCCGGATATTATTTTAACAGTAAATTTGCATTTACTCTAAAAAATTCCTTCACATGGATGACCGTACAATAAAAGGACAAATTGTACTCGGAATGAAGAAAATTCTTTTTACACAGCAAATAACATCGATCTAAATAATCAGTTCATATATTTGATAAGTCCAAATTTCTAACTTCACGAGTAATTGAATTTCCTTATCTAGTAAATTTACTAAATAAAGTCATTGACTTACTTTACGAGTATACGAAGTTCCATAAGAGACACATTAAACTGTTAATTAAACTAATAAATTCTTATTGTCACTTAAAGGAAAATATATGTTTCCTCCTTAATGCAATCGTGAAGTATTTCATTGACCTACGGAAACAGAGTAAAATAAAGTAGATTGAACAAAAACGATTTCTCGTGTATCGATTTAACGGCATTTATCACAAATGGAGCAAAACCTAAATTTATCACATTAGTATCGAAAGACAAAACCGTAGAACACGCTTAACTTAAAAAACTTCAATTCTTGTAGATTCATCCTAATTATGCGGTAAAACAAAACACTTGATCCCCAAAAAAACGTCACAATACGACAACATTATCCTTATTCTTCATTAATGGCACATGAATCGATAGAATATGTAAACAATGGCACAAATGGAAAACAATGCAAAGATTGAAACTCCCGGATTATTTAAAACGGCTCAAATTAAGTGCACTACTAGAATACACCTGAACTTAATTTACTACGCTAAACCTTTCCAAGTACTTAATTCTATAGAAATATGCATTTCTGAAAAACCAAGGTGAAAACTCCCGATCTAGCTCGTTAAACAAACGGGATCAGACGTTCATTTGGGCAATATCGAATTGCTGAATTCGCTGTGAATGTTGGAGAATATCCCAAAAACCCTAGACCATATAAGATTGTAGGAAATTCATATACAGGGTAAACAAAATGTGAGCAAAATATTAATCCTCATAGCAAGCAATTACAGAAGATTGATCTTTCTAACGAAATCTCACAAGTTCAGACACTAGCACGGTCGCCAAGCTCGGGTTTCCGCGAACAAAAGCGCAATCTAGCGGACGAAAAAGCGATGAGAGTGAACGAAAATACTCACTGGATTCCACTGCAAGTTATGCAAACGAAGCTCCAGAAGTTGGTACACACGTACTGAGGACCCTGCGAGCAACGACAAGAGTGAGAGAGAGAGAGAGATTGAAGAAGCTCGGTCGATTCCCATCATCAATTCGATTGTATGACTCACGAGGCTGTTGCAGTTGATGCATTTGCGATTGGGAGGGAGCTTCATGAGCCCTCTGATGATCTTCTCGTTCCTCACTTCCTCCTTCTTGCTTGCCATCGTCAAACGACGAAGCCCGAGTGGGTTTTGGAGCTGGGATTGGAATCTAGGGCTTGTGGGTGCAGTGAATTTGGAGCGACAGGGAAGGACCCAGTACGAGTGAAGGAGTGAATTGAATCAGTGATCGTTGTGTAATGATGAATGAATCTGCAACGATAACTAGCAACTCTGTGTCTGAGGTTTTATTTTTTATTTTTTATTTTTATATTTATTTGTGGGAGTGCAACTATTATAAGTAATCCGTATTCCGTTCCGTATCATCGGTGCTAGAAAATTGATCGGCTTCTCATTCGCTTGTTTTTTGTCCCCGGTGTTTGAAAATTGATCTGATCAATTTTCCGTAAAATTTATTCGGTGATATTTTTATAGAGTAATACTTACTTTATGTATGGGTTATAATTTAATATTTTAGAAAATAGTCAGATTTTGCGCGAGTATATTTTTTTATATAAATTTATCAAAAAATTAACTAAGCTTGCCCGACCTAGTGTTAACTCCATTATATTATTTTTCAAGAGGTCGGGGGTTTAAGCCTAGTGGGACTCAAATAAATATCCATTTCTATATACGAAAACTTGACTGATAATACCATATGTTCTTACCCTAAATATATGTAGTAATACGATAGTTCGTTTAAAATTTGGCTGGCTATGCCACCCGATTCAGTGTAAAGAAGAAAAACGACAACTTGGGTTTTCTTTGAGACGACAATGAAATCAAACAGAATCAAGAGGCCACACTGAACCTTCTCAAAAGTTCTAAACTTGTCTGGACCATCAGATGAGCCTACAAAGTCCAATCGCATCCAACGGTCCAGATCAACGAAGCCGGTGTGGATTTACCGATTTACCCTCATCCCCCTTGCTGAAATTACAGTCACACCCGAACTGAACCATCATCAACAAAGGTTCTCGACTTCCTATCCCCAGCCTCGCCACACCCTTATCCCTCTCTCTCCTCTCTCTCTCTCTCCTCCTCGAGGTCTCATCAATGGCCGCTCTCAGGGCTCCCTCCTTCCAGGCTTCTCTCTCGCCGTTTCGCTCCCCGGTTCCGAACAACACTCCCAGGGCGTTTCGCCTTTCCTTCTCGCTGAGAAACGGCAACGTGAAGCCCTTCCGCGCTGCTCCGAGCTCCCTCCGGTGCTCACCGTCGAAGCCCCTGCGGTTCGTGAAGCTCGCCGCCTCCGGAGACGCCGAAGCCACCGAGACCGAGCAAGTTCAGGAACCTCAAATCGAGGTATGGCTTGAGAATCTCGTTCTTACTGTACTGTTTCGTGTTTCTGAGCAAGTCCACTGGCGATTGGCTGATTTTGTTGGGATTGGTTGCTTCGATTTTGATTACTGGACAAGGGAGTAGTGGCATTTAGCTTGTCATAGGGGACACTCTGATTAGGATTTATGCGAATGTGACATTGGTTTCTCGGTTCTTATCCAATGATTTGGGCTACGCGAAACAGTCAATGACTTGGTTTCTCTGTTCTTATCCATTGAAATTGTACGAGATGTTAGAAAAGCTATGGAGGATGTGTGTTTGGCATTCGAATTTATGCTAAATTTTTTATGGATTATTTTGGCCTGTCTTCCTTTCAGTGTGTGCCTGACATTCATTTTTTCGGTATGTGATAATGCGATCCAAACTCGTTTGGTTCGAAGGGATTAGTTTATACTTGATATGTTGATCATCAAGATTTGCATTAGCTCGTTTAAGTACCTAGAGATATATAAAAGTTTTTCAATATTGTTTGGCTCGCTGTTTCGCTAATCCTCTTGTTGGCTTTTGTTTGAGTAATTTTTTTAAGGAAATTATTGCAATGTGCAGAAGAGTTTATTTTCTGTACATTGTTTCTGTTATTCGTTGTTATGGGCTTCTAAAAATGGCGGTCTTTTCTCTAGAAGTTGCGCGTGTATATATTATTTGAACTGACATTGTATAAAGATAGTACAGATTCCTACATTGTCTTTGCTAATGTATCGTTGCTGCAGGAATCTTTGGACGGTGATCTTGGTTCTTCAGAATCCAGCTCAAGCAGTGAATCAGACAGCGAAACAAGCGATGATGCGGCGGACAACGTGGAGGAGAAACCCACTTCTCCAGTGATGGCATCACTGGAGTTATACAAAGAAGCTATAGCAAATGGAGATGAATCCAAAATTGCCAAATTGGAATCGTTCTTCAAATCACTGGAAGATGAGAAAACAAGTCTCGAAAGAAAATATTTAACTCTATCTGAAGAGACTTCCGCGGAAAGGGATAGGGTTTTGAGGATAAGTGCAGATTTTGATAACTTCAGGAAGAGGACGGAAAGGGAACGCAGCTCTCTGGTAACGAATGCCAAAGGGGAAGTTATTGAGAGCTTGCTTCCGGTTTTGGATAATTTTGAGAGAGCAAAAGCTCAGATTAAGATCGAGACTGAAGGGGAAGAGAAGGTCAACAATAGCTATCAGAGCATATACAAACAATTCAACGAGATTCTAACCTCACTTGGTGTCGTTCCGGTGGAGACGACTGGAAACCCTTTCGATCCTTTGGTGAGCGATTTAACTCTTTATTGTTTCTTCTAACCTTAATTGTTTCTTCGGATTGGGGTGAAACGGGTTTGGTTTGGTTTAGTTTCAGTTAAGTCAAAGAGAACCGAATTAATCGAATTCGTAAAAATCAAAACCGAACCTTTTTTTTTTTCTTAATTTGAATAACCTTATCAGTTTTAGTTTGTTTATAATTGAAAGAAAAAAAATCTTATACATTTTGTGTCGATTATAAACCTATCAACCGCTTTTGCTTAAATTGATTCCCAATCCGCTTTGATAACCGGGTAAGGCTAACCGCATCTGATTTTGGCAAAATATTCGGGTTTTTTTCCTCTTATAATTCATTTTTTGCAACCCTTTTAGTGTCCTGGTGATTTCGGAGTATTTCTATTGTCAAAACATCTTTTCGATATCAGGCTCAGTAGTTAGGTACAAGTATTTTAGTAACTCTAGAAATTGATTTGGGGATTTTAGAAGCATGTCTTTGTTTGATGGACTATGGTTATAATAGCTCATATGATGACTTGGCCATCACATTATCGGCTTTATGCAGGAAAGGAACCAAGTTGGCTCGAAATTCAATCGTTTCTTTGATGAACTTAAACGTACAGTTAATCAAAATTATTCAGGTTTCATGAAGTCCTTGACACGGTTTTGATTCGAGCCAACTTGGTGAGTTCATACAAGTGAAAAGGTGACAGATTTCCATGGTTCGAACATTTTACCAAATTAGGGTGTTAAGTCGTTTGCTATTTTGAAGATCAGTATACGAAGAAAAAAAAATAGTATTGACCAATCCGTGACGCTTTATTTGAAACCAAGAAAAATGAGGGAAAAAAGACAGAGAGAGAGAGTTAGAGAGAAAATAGTTTGTGCTTGAAACTTAAAGGTGAGAAAATTTTAGAAGAAAGTTTGTACAACATAATTAGGATTTTCATTTTCTTGAAAACAAGTTCGGAGTTCTTTTAACGTCCTCTTTCTCCCGAGTAGCCGGTGCGGCATTGACTGATGTCAGTATCTAAAGTATTGAAAAATATTTAGGGTTTTCAATCCATTTTCTTAAAGGTTCCGAACACCTTATAGAAAATATTTTTGTTCTTTTTTTTCTTCTTATTTTGTTCCTCTAATTTTGCTAAAATATTTGAAACCCGAACATCTCTAAAATATCTTTTAATAATTTCTCTTTCCTTTTTGTTTTGTTGGTGAAAAGCTGCACGAAGCAATTATGAGAGACGACTCCGAGGAATTTGAAGAGGGAATCATACTTCAAGAATTTCGCAGAGGATTTAGAATCGGTGAAAGACTATTACGCCCTTCCATGGTTAAGGTATCGGCGGGCCCTGGACCGGCAAAGCCGGAACAGGTAGCGGAAGAAGAAGGGCAAGATGGGAATGATGCGGTTGAAGAGAGCAACCCGGAAGCAGATTCAGCTTGAAGGTAGAGAAAGTCTTTATGTAGATTCATTTTATAACAAATGCTTGTTTGTTTGTTGTTAAATTAGCAGGGTTCTTAATTATTCGTGGGATGATTATTATCCGTTATAATCGAGTAATCGATACAATTTTGAGGCACTTTCATTGCATAATTTTTTGTTATTATCAAAATTATAAAATTTGTTTTCGTCTCTAATTAGTTAGCATTGCATTATATATGTCATAATCAAAATTATTAAATTTGTTCTCTAAACAAATGTACCGTTGCTGTGCTATGATATATATGAATTTCTCACTCTCCGCATGACAAGCCAAATGATCACGAGATCTCATGTTGTATTCTCTACAGTTGACTTTGGAGTCATATAGAAAGACTTCACATTATATTTATACACACACACATGTATAGCTTGAAATCTTGCGAAGCCTACGTGTGTGTTTGTAACTCGACATATTTTAATGGAATGTCCATGCATTTACGCAATCACACCCAAGGTTGTATACTTGATCAATTTGTCAAAAAAAAAAAACTTCTTTCTTTTTTGCCAAATTTATTTTTTAACTATGCTTATTAATTATCATCCTTAATAATACTTAAGTCTCCATAAAATCTATATAATAGCGATGTTGTTGTATGTTCTTGGTATCTATCTTCATAGTCTATATAATTTATTCGTGTATGTAGAAACCTAGTATTTAATCCCACACGAGAGTATGAACTCGACGATTTATCGAAACATGTTCGTTATATGTTGACTTCATAATCATTTATACTAAAGAAAGACTCCGACTATACACATTACACACACATCTAAGTTACGGAAACCTTGCAAAACCCACTTGTGTTTTTGTTTGGTTACTCCATCATATATTTCAATTAATTAGTATACGTCGCCACATTCGATATAAATTAAGGTACTTATACCACATACTATTTAAAAATACATAAATAGAGCGATATAAAATATATGGCTCAAATTATATATATATTATGCTATTAAAATTCTCACTAAAATATTAACAACTTAACATATAAAATAAAATAAAAATTGAAAAGAGAGACTACTTTCCGTTAGAACTACTTGACCGCTTCTCGTTGCTGCTCTCCGCGGCTCCGCCTCAACACCCCAAACTCATGACCTTTCGTGTTTGCTCCTCACATTAGTGTCCGTCATCACGTAATTATAGTCGCCTATCCCTTTGTAAGCATTAGTGAATGTTGTCTCTCATATCCAGTGATGTTGTCGACAGGCCTCGCATGCTGCGGAAGGTTGGGGCGGACTTTTGGGGTGGCTCGTGTCACCTTCAAATTTTGGTGTTTTTCCAACAAATTTCATTGAAAATATAATATATATTCCATGGTTGAAATATAAATACATATAGATTATATGGAAATGTATTTTCTTATACTCTTTATTTTTATTTTTTGTAAAAATATACATTCCTTTGTTAAAGAAACCAAAATATACACTCTAAGTGTATTTGTCCATACTACTAAGTACTATCTATGGTTAAATTAATTTTATAAGAAAATGAAAATCTATAACATCACCGATTGTAATATTTTAGTTTTTATTTTTCTCGAAAAATACACTTGGAGTGGAGAGTATGCTTTAGTTGTTTCTAAAATTAAAAATCACATATTTTGATAACATGACAATAATTATATATTAAAGCAAAAATCTCTAAATTATTATAGTATTTTTACATATGTACATGCATTATTAATATTTAATATATATAGTTGACCTAGGTTTTGCAAGTCGTCGAAAGTCATTGAAAAATAATATACGTAGGTACATACATGCATTATGAATGTACTGGATAATTATATGCACGTTCCGAGTCCAAAAGAAGCTGTTATATATGGCTATATATATATATTGATATACAAAGTGCAACGTAACATTCAATAAATACTTGGATACCATTGATGCAATACATTTCTGCTCATACTAAGTTCAGAGAATAAAGTTATGGCCGAGGGCGAGGTTTGTTGCTGCTGTATATCTTCCACAGTATCGTTGATTGTGTTGATTGTATTCCTCGCAGGAGGAAACCCTAGGCTGCGCTTGAGCTCCGTCTCCTTGGAAGCGCTCAAACACACGAGCAACTCTTCCGAGGATCACTCCCTGATCTTGATCTTCAACGCCGAATTCAAGGTGAAGAACAAGAACCTGATCGACGCCAAGATGCGGTCGACAAAGGCCACGATCTCCTTCGCGGGAGCCGAGATCGGAAGCAGCCCCATAAACGGCCTCGATGTCGGGAAGCTGTCGACGGAGAAGTTCAACATGACGGTCTACGTTGACTCCGACAAGATATCGGCGAGCAATGAGACGGGCAATTTGCGGAGGGAGATGCTGAGTTCGAGGAATCTGACGCTCGTCGCGTTCGCCAAGTTCAAGACGGAGGTCAACTGGATATTCAAGAAGTCGTCGAAGATGAACTGCACCTTCGTCGTCGACACCGTTTCCAAAAAAATTGTCCCGCTAAAATGCAAATGAATCAGCCAAGCTTGAAGTTAATGAGTCTTTTTAATTTCAAGTTTGTTTTTGTTTATGCAAAGTAGTCAAGTGATAGAATATTTAATTCAATAAGTCGATATGACATTCTTTCATTCTTTTGAAGTGATAAAACATTTATTTTTCGAAATTAATGAGTATTATTAAATATTAATCAATCATTTTCTTTCATTAAATGGCCATAAAGTACGCTGAGCATTTGAATTTACAAATGATCGAGTTCAATCTACATGGCACTAAAACATAAAGTAATCAAATTTTGCAATATTTCTGAAAGAATTATGAATAGTAAGATACGAAATGTAAGGCTCTAAGTCATAGTATTGATGATTATTGTTGGATAGTGATGGATTACTCTTTTTCTTATTGTCTATTTTTGTGGATCAACATGCATTTGACTTATTTGCATTATTTGTGGACATGTACTTATTAGGTATGAGTTAATAGTGTTATACCATTTTGGGCATATAGGACTTGACTCGTCATTTTCCCTCAAATAGTTTATTCAACAAGGTGGACGGTTTTACCCCTCCAATTTGAACGTTGAAGTGCTGAAACAAGGAAAGAGAAAAGTCCTCTCTTTATCATCCTTTGGCTTCATCATTGTCAAGCACTTCACTCAAACTACAACTTCAAACACCTTGAGAAAATCCTTTGGTGAAGGTGAACGTCAACCACAGGAGCTGGTAGCTGAAAGGAGTTCAGCGTGACGTTCCGCAAGTGGAGCTTGCACCCCGGATCATTCGGAAGATGAAGGATGACTTCGCTTAACCAGTTACAACATTAAGGGGGAGCCTTTTATGTTTATTTAATATAGAATATTCATATTGTAACAATCCTTCTATAATCTTTGTTTGATCAATCTGAGCAAGGGCTCCCCAGAAGTAGATTATCCAACATGAGATTTTGCGAACTGGGTTACCAAAAAATCTCGTGTTCTGTTTATGTTTAAAATTATGTTCTAACATCGAGTATAACATAAACTGTGAGAAACTGACTTTAACAGATAGAATTAGTGTTGAAACCGGAGCGGATATCGGAAGCGTCCTCCCTCGGCAACTCAGAAGTACACGTGACAGTCAACTTTGACTCCGACGAGATCCTGGCAAACAACGGAACCAAATAGCTGCAAAGACAAATGTTAAGCACGGGGAAGCTGACGCTCGTTGCGTTCGCCAAGTTCATGACGGAGGTCGATCGTCACATTAACTCTTGTTATATATTAAAGAGCAATATATAAGAAAACATGCTAATACACTGTCGTAAATGAAAATGAAGTACTATGTATGTAACTATATATATATATATATATATATATATATATATATATATATATATATATATATATATATATATACACACACACATAATATCATGTGTTTCTCTTGTAATGTTTTGGGTTTAATGCATTTGTATTTCAAAATTCAACAAGTATTTTTTTAGATAGAAGATAATATATATATATATATATAAAAGAACTAGAGGATGTTACAATTATAATTATATATGATTTTTTAAAGGATTAATTTTTCTTTCTTTCTAAATTTCAAGGTTTAGGGTTTATATATAAGAAGGAGCTAGAGGATGTTACAATTATATTTATATATGAATTTTTTAAGGGATTATTTTTATTTTCTTTCTAAATTTCAAAAACTATTAAATTATTTTAAAAAAATTATAATACTCGTCTAATTTATATTGTATATATTATTACCTCTAATATCCCTATATATGTATTCTCTTTTCAGATATAGGTGATTTTTTGAAATATTTCACTTAGCAGCGCCAAGTAAATGTGAAGGGACTTCTACAACTTTCAGCAGCGCATTTTGGAACATCTCCCGGCGCTAGTTCACGCCGGTAAGACTTCAGTTTCGTGTACTGACAATGACAACGAAGCGGGGCAATGAAATAATTTACAAGAGCTGATATCTTTGACCGGCAAACATTTCCAACAATATATAACATTTCACCCTGAAGATGATATTGCTACTCATTATCATAATAATAATTATTATTAGCATTGCCATTAATTTACATTGAAGATTTCGAGCCATGCTCGGCTCCGGCGATCTTGATACCGATTGTTTCCTTCAAGAGATCAAAGGAAGTAAATGAATGTGGAGGCAGTGTTGCATCAAAGTTCTCTCCGCCGGTTTTGAGCAGACTTTCGGTTGGTACAATCTGCAATTAGGGCAACAAATATGTTTTATGCGAGTTTTTAATATTATATAAGAGCATAAAATTAAATATGTTAGAAGAAAATATTATAGCCCACTAAATATTAATAGCTAAAATAAGAATGATTTAGATATTAGTTTAAGAAAATCAGAAGAAAAATAAAATTTGAATAGTACCAAACCAATTTTTTTTTATTTTTTTTAAAACAAAAGATTATAAAAAAAAAAGATTAAATAAAAATTAAGGGGCTAAATAAGTACTTTAGCAGAGAGACTAATTATCTAGATAAGAACAAAATTAAAAATATTGAAGAGCAATATAAAGAACATAGAAGTTAATTACTGAAAGTACCTTATTTGGCTCGTCAAAGGAATTCTCGTCCATCAAATTAGTAGAAGCGAAAACAGTCTTTATTGCTCCGGAAAGGCGAGCGTTGTTTAGATCTAATCCATCAATCGAAATCTTTAGGCTCACCGTGTCGCTTCCGAAATTCACAACCTGCCATAAGGAACCGCCTCATGAGAAATTCAAATCTTAAAGAGTTATGATTCTTCATGGAGTTTAGATGATATAGATACATTGACATGTTGTTCTTCCATGCAGAGATTAGAGCTGAAAAATCTTACCGCGGTATAATGGTACTGGTTTATCATTTGCATGAAGATATATTAAGTTAAATTACTTCGCCACAGCTATATATGTAACATTTACTAATTAAATTTAAATTACTTCAATAAATTAAGTTAATTTAAAATCCAAAAAATAACACAGCTCAATACTTGAAAACCCTACAATATTATTATAAAGATTATAGTTTATTTTGCAGTAAACGGCGTTATACCTTGATTCTGAGGTAAGTTTGACCATCTCCTGAACTTTTCCAATAAATCGCAGACGCAAGAATCGAATTATAATTACTTATTTCCAATGTCGAATCAAGAAGAGTCGCTCCACTTGATTCCGCAAAAAATCTCTGAATCCAATAACTAGGAGTTCCGTAAACCCTTGAGGAGTCGAAGACGATCGCGTCTGGATTCCACCTGCATCAAGTAAAATTCCGGATCTTATGAGAATTAACAAATAATTAACTAACTTAAGATCTTTAAGAAATTTCAAGGAAAACTTCAAGAATAGAGAGAGAAGTACTTTCTGTCATTGTTATTCACGAAAAGCGGCGCGTAGCTCACCATCTCAATCACTTCACTGCATGCAAATGTTTGAAATTAATAAAAGATAAATGAATTCAGTAATGAGTACACAGTTTCTATAAATAAATAAAAAAAATAAGATTGTTCTTTTGTTTCTGTCAAAATTCAGAAAATCCATTTTCACGCACCTGTTCCTCTCCAAACCGATAAGAAATCCAGCTTCTCCGAGCGCGGCGAAAAAGCTTCCTCTGCCGGCATCTTTTCCAGTCACAGCATATTCGCTAACAAAAGCCTGAACGGATATTCCGTTCCGATGCAGCTATTAGAATCACCAAAGAAGAAATGGTATCTTATAAAGTATAAACTATAGGTATATATGATGACACTGCACCTTCGGGCCACTCCGAGGCAATTTGTCAAAATGGTGACCTCGATTGAAAATGTCGTTCGATCCAGTATAAACCTATCAAATAAATCCCGGGTCATGATAGAAACTGTAAATGAATGATGTCCTTGTTACCCCTAGAATTTACAGAAAATTCTCCAAACGAGAGCCGAGGTGGACTAACATGGTAATCATACAAATGAGCCGGGTGATCCAATGGTTGAGAAGACGCATCGCAGTTTGTGATGATCGAGATATCAGGATATGTACTGTTTATGGCGTTATAAAATTTGAGATAGTTCCCTGACATTAATAATAAAAATAAAAAATAAATAAGTTAGAAAAACGATTTTTTGACCCTTTATATTATTCAAATATCTCAGTGTAACAAATGAGTGAAGCGAAGAAATAAGCTTATTCACCAAAAATGAAATAATCTACTTAACAAGATCATAGAGTACAAAACTATACAAACCTAGGTAGTTCCGTTTCCCACAATCCTCGTTCCCAATAGCTACGAATTTCAATTCAAAAGGCTTGGGGTGTCCCATTTTAGCACGAAGAGAGCCCCATTTGGAAGTAGGGTCACCTCTAGCGAACTCAATACCGTCAAGAGCTTCCTAAAGTAACAAAGCGCGTTTATCAAATTCGTGCCATAAATCAAATAATTGAATTAAAACTCTCCGAGAGCAAAGATAATGACTTGCCTGCACAAACGGTAAGATCGATGTCGTAGAAACTTCATCGTTGTGGCTGATTCCTGAAGTAAGGAACAGAGTAACAATAACTTATTTCAAGTGAAGAAAAAAAAAATCGAACCATTAGATCTAAAGAAATTTTAATGAAAATGAAAAGTACCATTGTTAAATACCCAAACTGGCTGTGCACCAAGATCTTCTGCTAGCTGCGGAAAATAAATAATATAAGGGTATGATTAAGAGATATAAAATCTTAGTTTGTGTTATATATATAGAGTTCCTCGTGTTTCAAAGAAACCCACTTGAAGAAACTCGAGATAGCCGACTCCGTCATCCGTCCAGTACGACCAAACATCGCCGAAATGACCAGGTCTCTCCTCCCACGGTCCAACGGTTTCTTTCCATCGGAATGCGTTCCTTAGCCATGACCCTTCAACAAAACATCCTCCTAAGGAAAGAAAAAAAAAGAGTCAACTTTTCTAAGACAGGAACTTTAAGGCAACACAAGTCAACTGTGCTAAATTAGGAACTTCTGAGACAACAAAAAGTCAACTGTGCTAAATTAGGAACTTCTGAGACAACAAAAAGTCAACTGTGCTAAAATAGGAACTTCGAAGAGTTTGCAATCTTCAACAAAACATCCTCCATTCCTCCTAAAGAAAAAAAAGTCAACTGTGTTCCATTAGGAACTTTTGGGATTTGACAAAAAATGGACTTAAGCTTTAAGGCCATAGCGATATACACCAAAGAAAACGGTAAAAGAAACGTATTCTTGAAGTTCCAACTTCAAATGCTTCTTAAGTATCCAAAAGTAACACATTGTCCCGAAATGATGATCATCATAAAATTTACCGCGTTACCTGGAAATCTAAAAAAACGAGGCTTCAAACGTTCTAGCATTTTCACGAGATCAGTCCGGAAACCGTGTCCCTGTGAGACAATGATGGTTTTAGAAAAAAAAAATTGTAAAAATTAGAAGAAAACAAAATTAACAGCTGACTACTCCTTTTTTAGAAACCTCTTCAAAAGTTGATCACTTGATCTATCTTACGATCCTCTTGATATAGGAAATCCTTTATTTTTATAGTTATTGAAGTTTTGGCTCCGATACCGCGATGGAAATACTTATTTCTATTGAATAATACGTTGGAATATTTAGATGCAATAGAGTTATTTAGTAAGGAAAACTTGAAAAAGATAGCACTTATTTTGATAAATATATATATAAATATATATATATATATATATCCGCCGACAGAAATACCGTACTTTATATGTATCCACTGGCATGACCGATACTTGATCGAACCATATCACTCCTCCTTTAGTCGTTGTCAATTGAAGACGTGAATTACTGTTGGAATCTTCAGCTTCCAACACAAACTCCACCTTTTTCCAGTCTGAAACTTCAGAAGCCGGGGCTCTGTAACAGATTATAATAAAAAGGGATCATGAATAGTATCTTGCAGTGCAAGAAAATAGCTGAGAAGAAAAATTGAAGATATAGTATAGTCCACTGATAATGAAATGCTTACACGATGTTCTTGGCTGCCAGTTTTTGCTGACCGTCCGATCCTGTCAGAGCTACAGAGACGTTGATCGCTCCTGATGAGCGGACATGAAGAACAACTTTGTAGGTCTTTCCTTCTTCGATATTCTGAAATAAAAGCAAATTCTGAAAACCGGGACTAAAAAGATAAACGGGGTGGATCAATATGCAAAGAGAACAACTACAATCTTCAATAAAATTTTAAGAGATGAACGTTCGGGTATAGCATGTGATGAAATAAAAGGACAAAGACGAACAGAATAGCAAAACACGGTAATTGATGAAATCAGTGTGCAGAAAAACAACACATATCATTCTGAAGTATATCATGGGATGAATCTACAGTAGAAAGACGAACCGAAAGAACAAACAACTGAAGATTTAGAGGATATCGACAAATATATTATATTTATATCTATCATTGAGTTGAAAAACAGAGCATTTTAGTCATAGATACTTACCATGCCCCAAAACCCAGGGTTATAAACACCGACACCCTCACTTGGACAGAGATTTGCGCCAATGCTGTCGCAAAGCACATCGATTCTGAGGGCGATTTTGTTCCGCTCGAAACACGATGACCGGTCAGTTGAAACGATCACAGTTGATTCACCGCCGATCACAGTCCATGGATCGATATTTGAAGGAACATTAGGTCCTCCGGCTTCGAAACCTGAGACGATGTTTCGAAGTTAGAACCATGAGTTTCAATCACATTAAAAACTTCTCTTCAATTCAAACTAAAACAATAAACGAATCGCGGTGTAATTGGATCGAACCTCGGTTGTTCACGAGCTCAGCCCAAATTCCACCAGCCCCGGCATGATTTATCTCCTGTAGTATAATAATTCAAGAAAAATTGAAAATCGACTTTCTTTCCTCCTATCGCTTGTTAAAATCAAGATTCTCGGTTTACTTTACGAGCTAAAGACGGAACCAAATACTAAAATAAGCCCGAACGATCGAAATGAAACTGCCCTGTTTAATGAAAATGCAACTATTTTATAGAACCTACACTTCAGATAATGGCATTTTCGGAACTCGGGGACGATTTACCTCGAAGAACAGGCCGAAAAAGTTTTCGGAAATCGGCTTTCCGGATTGTTCGGAACCGTTCACTCGCAGCACTGCGGTTCTGCTTGCTTCGAGCTCAGAAGCAAAGCATTTATAGAAATTAAGAAGAAACAAGCAGACCAGAAGGATCTTGTGAAAGCCCATTTCAGAGTCAGCTCATTCAAATATTTTGCAGCCTATAATAAAAGTTAATGAACAATCCAATTTTTAGTCAAATCCAGAAACAATAAGCGAAAGAAAAACACAAGGAATTTGAATGGCCAAAAATAAAAATGATCATTAACGAGAAAGAAGGAAACTTTGAGGAGAAAAATCAAAACCCAGATCGGCTCAAGAACAATTTAGTGACACGAACCTGAGATGGTCGGAAATTCCCAGGAAGGAAGAGAGAGAGACTGCGATTATTGAATAAAAGTTTTTATGTTTGTCTTGTGAAGATGATGAGGAAATGAATGCATTTATATCGGTGGTGTGTGTGTGTGTCTCTGTCAAGCTCTGTGGATATATATATATAAATACTGTGTTTTGACTCTACCAATGTGTCGATTTATATATAGATACATATATATTTATAGAGAGAGAGAGAGAGAGAGTTTATCCATTCGAAACTGTGTAGTGAGGTTGTGATGTGTCAAAGCTGTATTGTTGAGATTCGGAGGAAGAGTGAGAGATTATTTGGCTTTGCTTGCACGTAAGATAAGGATGTTATGATCCTATCATGGCGTCTCCAAATACGGGTCGGGTCGGAGGATTAGATTAGTAGTTAATAGTACTTAGTAATACTTTATTATAATAAAAGATAATTGCGGCAAAAACACTTGTATTTAACTGCGCCAGCTCGTATGGCATTTAGTAAAAATAGTTTCCTCCTCTAATGTATTACTAAAAAAGTACCCAATTTTATTTATTATTAGTTCCGTCTAATTTTTTAAAAGAAAATCAATGAATCGTTTCATTAAAAAAATAGAAAAATATGTGTTATTTTTGTATAATTTTATTTTAGTTTTAATTATTTGGTTCTTTTCTTATAAAAGTTTGAATAACAAATTGAATGAAATTATGTTTTATTTAATTTTAGAATTTTATTATAAAAAGTTGAAGATCTACATACATACACATCTATTATATGTAATTGGGATAATAGCGGCATAAGTCCTCAACCTTTACTCAACTGGGGCGGCATAGCCCCAACCCCATTTAATTGCGGTATAAGTACCAAAAAATGATTTCCGTCCATATTTGACAAACAGAAGTAGTCAACGTTTGCGTGGTCAGCTTCTCATCAACATGGACGCCACGTAATCCGACATGTCACCATACACGTCATCCTCGCGTCATCAAATTTAATGCAATCGCCATTAATTTTGCATTAAATTTGATGACGCGAGGATGACATGTATGGTGACATGTCGGATTACGTGGCGTCCACATTGACGAGAAGCTGACCACGCAAACGTTGACTACTTTCGTTAGTCAAATATGGACGGAAATCATCTTTTGGTACTTATACCGCTATTAAATGAGGTTGGGGCTATGCCGCCCCAATGGAGTAAAGGTTGAGGACTTATGCCGCTATTATCCCTATGTAATTAGATACTTATGCCGCTACTATATGTAACAAATATAAAAATATAGAATTACCCTTCAAAGTCCTTCCAATTTTATTTTGTTTTAATTTGTATAACTGCATCACGCGTATAGGTGATAATAATCAATTACGGTGAGATAAGATATATAATTTCATAAAATGATTATGATGTTTTTTTTTGGGTCATATTATTACGGGATTTGGTGTAGTATCATTTTTAATTAATATATATATATATACTATTAGGATGATGTTATTGGTTATTGGCTAAGATTATAAGATGTAAGCCAAAATATATAATTAATATATTTTATAATGCGTAATTTGTTTGTCTCTTCGTTTTTTTTAATCCTAATAATTCAATAAAATTTAAAAATATATATCTTCAATAATCGCAGTCTCTCCCTCCCATGTCTGACGATATCGTAAGCAAGGTATTAAATTTCTCGAATATCCATCGACAATGCATGTCCATCGAAAATCTTTTTTCGAGGATATGCGAAACGATATATCCATCGGCATATCCATCGATTTACCTATGAGATACCAATCGACAAGCGATATATCCGTAAAATGAAAAGTGCGAAACGACATCGACAAGCGGTATTTAAAACCTTGATCGCAAGTAAAATTGTTGTCTCTGTTTGCTCTTTTATTGTTCTGTTACTCGTTTCTTTTTGTTATTTTTAGTCCAGTCTCTCTTGGCTGGTTATATAATTTTAATCTTTAGAATAAAAATATATTTTCTCAAAATAAAATTAGATGGTATATAAAAATAATATAAGAGCTTATGAATAATTCATTAAGAAGAATGTTGGTATTTTAAAATAAGCATCACCAGGGAGTATGAATAATTAAAGCGGACAAAGACAAATGATATTTTTTTACAAAATTGAGAATAAAAATATATAAAAATAAAATCCCCAAAAAATAAATTTCTTGTTTTTTACTTTGTTTGCAAGCCATTTATGTAACGTTGTTTGTTTGGCATTAGTTCTGAATTCTGATGTACTTTAAAATTTAAATGCCTAGTAGTACCCATTTCAATCTCCAATGTCTTATCAACTTATTATATCGTGTTATGTTATCTCAAAAAAAAAAATATTATGTTGTGTTCATGTGTTTCATGATGATGTTTTTTTTTTTTAATTCTATTTCAGTTTTTTTATTTCTTTTGTTTATTAGTTTTGAAGAAGTTTAAGAAATGTTGAGCAAATCTCTCACGCCAAACATGCCTTTGTATTTTCTCTTATACAATTTCAAGGGGAAAATATATATTTTTAATATGTTTTATACTACATAAGTTCTTTTAAAATTAATTCTCTTATAATTGATGGTCTTCTCTTCTTTACTCGCATCTTGACTTTCTGCCCCTATGCTAATACCAATCGAGCCAATACACTGTGTGACCACATTAACATGGAAAATTCATTAATCATAAAGACAGTCGTTTCCTTATTAAAAAAATGAAAGAAAAAAAAAAGAGAGCAAGTAAATTAAATTGGTCCAGAATAAGAGAACTCATTTGCAAGTATAAAAGCGGTTTTAGAGACACGAAGCACTCGGAAGTTCAATTTATGGGTATACTAAAGCAAGAACAGCGGGTGTTGATGCAGAAAAATGCTTCAATCCATTAGCGGCCCAATTGCTCGTGTTGGGCCGGGCTTTAACGTCGTCTTGTGGATCTGGGCAAAAATTCCCCTAAGTCGGGCCCCTCGTCCCGAATTGTGGGCCCAGGCTCGGGTCCCCAGGCTATACCCTCAGCCGCGCAATGGACTGGGGGGATAGACTGGACACCGCGGAGGACTGGTCCTATCAGGCGGGCCTAGAACCGAGTAGGAATTTCGCCAGAGCTTCCGCGTTGGTCGGATTTTTCTTTTCCGGGACCTGACAAAATAGCACCGCGGTCAGGGAGAAACGAGGGTTTTGCCCCCCGATTCACCTCCGACGCTCAACATTAGCGGGGTATTTGAGTGAATATCGGTTTTTGGAAGTCTCGAGAGAGTTTTGGGAGAGTTTTGGGCGTTTCCCAAGTGTTTGCTCGAGTGAGAATTCGTGTAGAAAGTGTGGGGATCGAACCCCTATTTATAGGAAAAGACCGGGTAAAACCGGGTTTCTGTTTTTGAATTTATCTCCTCATCCGGGAGGCTCCCGGGGGAAAATTATATGTTTTTCTGACTCCCCGGGATGTTGCCGATCCATTTCCGCAAGAATCGCGGCGATCCGAGCTACGACGCGCCCTCACGCGCGGCCGGAAGGCGGCGGACTCGGCAAACTTCGGCTCCAAGCAAAGCTGACTCAGCAGCCACGTGTCGCGCTGCGGTTGGCTGAGACGTGGCTCTCGCACCCAGTGGCGTGTTGACACGTGGCTGGGTCAGCTTTGACCTTCGTGGGCCCTGCTGAGGGGCGTTGGGGCCCACCCGGGGGGCCCGGAGGGCCCTCGGAGGCCTCGGGTGGTCCCCGAGGCCGATTTTCGCAAACTTTATGTCGTTTTCGGGTGTTTTGATATTTTCGGGACCATCGGGAACCTTTATTTTTCGAAAACGGACCTCCGGCAAATTTTTAGGCGAAATCGATCATAATTAATAAAAGAAGAATTAATTTGAATAATTCTCGCTTTTGTTAATTAATCGAGAAATTAGTCGCGCAAAAATACCCGTAACATTATCCCCATAGTGAAAAGGTTCGTTTTCCCCTCCTAACTTCTATTCCGGGTATCGCTTTTGAGTTTCGATTTTTGCAGTGGGCCCGCCTTTCTGTTATCTAGGTTTGCCGTGTTTTAGTCGCGTCATAATTTTCGAAAAAACGAGGCTTCGAGGTCGAAAAACAGAGCTCGGCCACTTTCTCTCTCTAGAACCCGCGAGCCCCAAATGACGAAATCCGCCGTACCTTCCTCACCGGAGTCCGCCGTCGCCGGAGAAGACCACCACCGTGACCAGCTCGGCGAGGCGAGCTCGTGGGTGTCAGCGGTGGCCGTCGGCGAGGCGGAGGAGCGCGAGGGCTCGCGCCTGGCTCTGCGGGCGTCGGGTGAGTTCGGGCTCACCCACGACGGCGCCGGCGGCTCTGTCGCTGGCGGGGGGCGGTCGCATGAGGACCGGGGTCCGAGGGTGACCGGATCTGGGCCGGAGGAGCACGTCGACGGAGGCGGAGGAGCTAGGGCAAGCTCGTGTGCGCGCGGGCTTGGGTCGCGCATCTCCGGCGAGGGCCAGCTCTCCGCGGTCGATGCCGAGGGACCCGTCGTTGCCGGCGGTGAGTGGCAGCGTGACGGTGGGTCCCGGGCGAGTCGGTCAAGGCCGACGACTCCCGCCGTGGGAGGAGGAGGAGCCCGACCTCCTTTGGGCGAGGACGGACTTTTGGTGGTCCGCTCTGCGGGCCCGATTTTGGGCGGCGAAGGGCGGCGATATGCCGGCGGGACCCCGGCGACCGGATCCGTGCCGGGGTCGCACGGCTTTGGCGGTGGAGGAGCCCGGCTGGGCTTGTCCCCTTTGGGCGGGCTCGGCGGCCTCTCGGTCCGCGGGGACCCGTCGTGCCATGTCGGCGGTTTCCCCGCGGCGTCGGGGGGAAATCCGGTGGGTCCGCCCCTGCTCCGGGTCCGAGGGGGGAGCTCCGGGCGGGATCGTCTGGAGCCCGGCCTTCGATGGTCGTCCCGAAGGGGAGCCCGTGGTGGCCGGGGACGTTCGATGTCCTTTGTGGTGACGCTGACGGCCGACTCCGGCGGGGGGCGGATTCCGGCGGGATTCTCGGATATTCCGGCACTCCTCCGTGCCTTCCGGGCGACGTCGCGGCGCACCTCTGAGTCGCCGTGGTCCATGCCGGCCGAGGTGAGTATTCCCGTAGCGGGCTTTGAGCGTAATTCGTTTGTTGAGCCGGGAGCGGGTCTGAGATCCCCCGATGTTGATATTGGCAGCGGCAGAGGTCCCACGAGTGCTGATTATGGGCCCTTTGACGTGGAGGGACCACGTCATAGTGCCGGCATAGCGGGCGGGTCATGCCCAAATTTTGACAGGGTAGTCAGGAGACAAACTGAGTTCGTTGCGGGCGCGCGCGGCCCTCAGTTGCCTCGCTCCCTCGCGCTTTTCTCAGATGTCAATATCCCCAGTTCTGTCACTCCGGCGGAACTGGAGGCCTTTTCTAGGGCTGAGCGTGTTGTTCTGCCAGGGGTATGTTCTCCGGAGGAGGGAGAGCTCCCCGGATATCCCTGTGATGGGATGGTCGCGGTTCCCTTAGAGAGCCTTCGATTAGGTTTTTCCCTGCCGATCCCTCCTTTGGCGGAGGAGCTTCTGATGTCGCTGGATTTGCATCCGCTCCAGGTCCGTCCGGACGTTTGGTGGTTTGCCGTCGGAATTTTCTCGATGTGGCGAGAGGGGCGTGGTCGAGATGTGACCCCAACCCAATTCCGGAGACTCCTTCCTATCGTCATATCCCAGGACGATCGGGGGTTTAATAACTGGGTTTTCTCTCGCCCGGTATGGGGTTTTCGGGTAGGAAACCTGACCCCGGAAGTAGACCCGGACTGGCACAGCCGGTGGGTCTGGGTGCCGAACGTTTATTTGGGGTCCGCCCCGCAGAGCTTTGGGATTCCTCGGTTGTGTATCGCCTCCGGTGCTGGGGACGGGAGCTTTGTTAGCTTCTTTCTGACAGGGTCTGCCATCCCCGGGCGCTTCGCCTCCTTTTTAACGAGGGAGGCATGGGTGCGATCAGGGTGGCTGTCGCCCCAAGCTCTTGGTGAATCATCGTCAGGCCTTTAAGGGAGGTCCGGCTCTATGCGCGGCCCTCGTCGCTTTACGCCTCGCTACGATATATTCTTCTTGTTTATCTTATTTTGCTCTTGACATGGTTGTTTTTCTTTTGCAGGTATGGACGGTGGCGATGGGTGGTCGTGGGGTCTTCCCCAATTTCCTTACAGCGGAGGACAGTCTGACGTGCCGGGGCCGAGCCACGGAGGAGCCGGGACGACTCCCCCGATTGGGCCCCCCTCGACAGAGTTCGGCCCTGGAGCGCCCTTCTGGGGCCCCGACCCTTACGGTCAGATTCCGGTGATGGGACCGGCGCCGACGGAGTACGCTTCATTTCCCGCGTACGGCCAGGCCCCGCCGTATGGGCCGACGCATTCCTACCACGCCCCCGCGGAGGTGAATGCTCTGAGCTAGTCGACCCCCTTTTTCTTTTTCTTTTTTCTTCGTAAGCTTTATCATGCTTGTCTCTTTTTCTTGCAGGTACCTTCTCCGTACGGCTATCATATGCATGGAGGGGCCCCTCCCGCCGGTGGATCATCCAGCACCGCATTCCCCTCGGGCTGGTCGGGACGTCCCGAGGCTGGGGTTCTTGGGCCCGTCCACTGGACGAGCCCCCCACAGTCAGAGAGTTCCGTCGCGTGGCAGCTTCTTCGCGAGGAGCATGCAGCACACCTGGCGACCGCCAGAGAGGCTTCCCAGTACCGTGCCGAGGTTTATCACCTCAACGCCCAGCTCGGGGCTTCCTATGAGTCGGGAGCGGAGAAGGATGCGGAGCTGCTGCATCTTAGGGGGGCCCGCGCTGCTGAGTCCGAGACCCTGAAGTGGGAGAGCTTCTTGAGCGGCCTGATGGGGTTGTTTCGAGACAACCCGGGGATGTACCTGCGCACCACCTTCCTTCAGGATGTGCAGGCCCCTCCTGAGGTGATGGCTGCGCTGGAGCCCTTCATTGCTCGCATGCCCCCTCCCGGGCCCGTGCTGAGCCTCTCCGTGAACGGAGTGGAGTTTTCTGCGGGGATTTATCCCCAAGGAGTTGCTAGCGTCGGCAGTGTAGCTGGCGGGGCAGGGGGCCATCTCCCTCCGATTCCTCCTTTGGCCCCAGATGACTATTACGCCCCCGATCTCGACCATATCGTCGGTGCTGACGCGGTGATAGGAGGCGCGGCGCCTGCTGAAGAGGCCGCCGCCTGGGACGAGGAAGAGGAGGCCGCCGTTGTTGGCGAGGAGGCGATCTTTGACTGGGTTTCTCGTTTCCCGTGATCTTCTCTTTGTAGCAGTTGTAGATCTTGTATATTTGTCTAGAGTATGTAACTCGTTGTAGTGGCCGTCTGTGGCGCGGTATTTATTTTCTTTTGTAGCGTTTCTAGGTGCCTCCTTTGTATGCGCGGGCACGTTCTTTGCTTGTAGCGAGCCGCCGTGGCTCAGTAGAAGTAACCACTTATTGCTGTAACTGACGGGCTGACCCGTGAACGCTGATCGTTTAACCTTTATATAAGTAGATTAACTCTTGCCTCTTGCTTGATCGTTCTTTCGTAGGATCTGTCTTCAGGCAGTGTTGTGAGTTTTTGCCCGAGTCGGCGGGATTGAGATCCGGGCCGCTCTCGGTCTTGTGATGCCTGAGTCGGCGGGATCGAAGTCCGGGCCGCTCTCGGTCTTTGAGATGCCTGAGTCGGCGGGATCGAGGTCCGGGCCGCTCTCGGTCTTTGAGATGCCGGAGGCGGCGTGATCGAGGTCCGGGCCGCTCTCGGTCTTTGAGATGCCGGAGGCGGCGGGATCGAGGTCCGGGCCGCTCTCGGTCTTTGAGATGCCGGAGGCGGCGGGATCGTGGTCCGGGCCGCTCTCGGTCTTTGAGATGCCTGAGGCGGCGGGATCGAGGTCCGGGCCGCTCTCGGTCTTTGAGATGCCGGGGGCGGCGGGATCGAGTTCCGGGCCGCTCTCGGTCTTTGAGATGCCGGAGGCGGCGGGATCGAGTTCCGGGCCGCTCTCGGTCTTTGAGATGCCTGAGTCGGCGGGTTCGAGGTCCGGGCCGCTCTCGGTCTTTGAGATGCCTGAGTCGGCGGGATCGAGGTCCGGGCCGCTCTCGGTCTTTGAGATGCCGGGGGCGGCGGGATCGAGGTCCGGGCCGCTCTCGGTCTTTGAGATGCCGGGGGCGGCGGGATCGAGGTCCGGGCCGCTCTCGGTCTTTGAGATGCCGGAGGCGGCGGGATCGAGGTCCGGGCCGCTCTCGGTCTTTGAGATGCCTGAGGCGGCGGGATCGAGGTCCGGGCCGCTCTCGGTCTTTGAGATGCCGGAGACGGCGGGATCGAGGTCCGGGCCGCTCTCGGTCTTTGAGATGCCGGGGGCGGCGGGTTCGAGGTCCGGGCCGCTCTCGGTCTTTGAGATGCCTGAGTCGGCGGGATCGAGGTCCGGGCCGCTCTCGGTCTTTGAGATGCCGGAGACGGCGGGATCGAGGTCCGGGCCGCTCTCGGTCTTTGAGATGCCGGGGGCGGCGGGATCGAGGTCCGGCCCGCTCTCGGTCTTTGAGATGCCGGGGGCGGCGGGATCGAGGTCCGGGCCGTTCTCGGTCTTTGAGATGCCGGAGGCGGCGGGATCGAGGTCCGGGCCGCTCTCGGTCTTTGAGATGCCGGAGGCGGCGGGATCGAGGTCCGGGCCGCTCTTGGTCTTAGTTGCCGAGTGACGCTTTTGAGGCGTTCTGACTTAGGTGCCGAGTGACGCTTTTGGGGCGTTCGGTCTTAGGTGCCGAGTGACGCTTTTGGGGCGTTCGGACTTAGGTGCCGAGTGACGCTTTTGAGGCGTTCAGACTTAGGTGCCGAGTGACGCTTTTGAGGCGTTCGGACTTAGGTGCCGAGTGACGCTTTTGAGGCGTTCGGTCTTAGGTGCCGAGTGACTCTTTTGAGGCGTTCGGACTTAGGTGCCGAGTGACGCTTTTGAGGCGTTCGGTCTTAGGTGCCGAGTGACGCTTTTGAGGCGTTCGGACTTAGGTGCCGAGTGACGCTTTTGAGGCGTTCGGACTTAGGTGCCGAGTGACGCTTTTGAGGCGTTAGGACTTAGGTACCGAGTCGGCGGGATCGAGATCCGGGCCGTTCTCGGTCTTTTTTTTTTTTTATACAGTTGTCTTTCCCTACATCAACCCCCCAGTTTCTGAGTAATCTTGTAAAGGTTAGGAGGAAACTTTCAGGAGGTATCAATTCGCGGAATAAGAGAAACTTATATATATATGGCGCTTCTTGTGGCGCTCTTCTTGTACATATATTGGCTATCGGGGCTATTCCTGTGCCTGACGTTACATCTAGACTTAGACGGTGATGGAGTTGCCTTTCAGGTTGTATCTTAGCTTCAACCTTCTTCAGCTTTATTTTTATCCTTAGTCTCAGGTCCACCTAGGATAGTGGACACGACGTGATACTGCGGCGCCTTGCCTTTGGCTTGCTCTGCATCTTGACGGGTTTCGTCAGGGTAGCTGGCTTGGGGTTGCCCGTCTTCGCGTGGCAGGGGGTTGTTGGATCGCCCGTTTCCCGCCACGAGTTTCTTGACGAACTCCTTCAACTGCCCGTCTTGGATGAGCTGCTCAATTTGCTCATTCAGTTGCCAGCATTGCGACGTCAGGTGGCCGTGATCTTGATGGTACTCGCAGTACCGACTTTTGTCCTTGTTGGTCCTCTTGGGCATAGGCCTCGGAGGACCAAACTTTTCTTTGTGGAGGTTGAAGATCGTGGCCGGCGACGCGGTCAGCAGGGTGAAGGTAGAGTCCTTCCGAAAACCGTCTGCTCGCTTTGGACGCTGTTGTCGCCCCTCGGAGCTCGGCTGCTGGCGTTGTTTCTTTCTCTGGGAGTCATCATCTATCTTTTGGTTATTCCGACTTTGCTCGTCCAGATTGAGTTGGTTTCGGCTGACGAAGTATTCGTCGGCGGCGATGTCTTCGGCCGCCCTAGCCATTAGTTCGGCCATAGAGGTGGGCCTTTTCTTGACAAGCGAGCGTGTGAATTCGCTCACCGGGAGACCGTCGATTATCGCGGTGACAGCATCATCGTCAGTGTAGCTGGCGACCTTGTTTGCCTCCTCCGTAAACCTTTTCAGATAGGCCCGGAGGGTCTCGTCTCTGCGCTGCTTGAGGGACCATAAGTACGATTTTTCCCTTTGCTGTGTTATCGAGCTAGCAAAGCGGGAAGTAAATCGTTCCGTTAACTCCTCAAAGGATTCGATCGATCCTTTGGGGAGCCTCTGGTACCACTCGAAAGCCACGCCGGTGAGGGTGAGGCAGAAAGCCTGACACATGGTCGAGGGCGAGCATTTCTTGATTCGCATGGCGAACTGATATTGCACCAGATGATACGTCGGATCGGTCGTGCCATCATAGACGAGATTCAGAGGGAATCGCAAGTCCCCGCTGAGGTCTTCGTCGAGCAGGTGGCTTGCGAGAGGGGAGATGATTCCCTCCGCCATTCTCCGCTTGGCAGGATCAGT
This sequence comes from Parietaria judaica, assembly GCA_954871525.1. Taxonomy (NCBI): domain Eukaryota; kingdom Viridiplantae; phylum Streptophyta; class Magnoliopsida; order Rosales; family Urticaceae; genus Parietaria; species Parietaria judaica. Next base: position 23,876,925 of record OX940865.1, on the reverse strand, counting down.
ATTGTTGGCTGCGGCGAGTTCCTTCAGTTCCCTTCTCAGGGCCTGGACTTCGTCTTTTAACGTGGCATCTGGCGGGGGGGCCGCCAGACGTTGCGTCACGCTCGTTCTGACTTCGCGCGCGGTGGAGTGTTGGGAGTATCCCGACACATCAGGCGATGGAACCCGCGGCTCGCGCTGGGTGAGCTCAAAGGCTACTTCCGGGTCGACTTCTTCCTTGTCTTCCTCGAGGCTGGCGCCTTCGAGGTCGGCGCTTTTGTCGCTGAAGTGTTTGGATACGAGATCCGCCAGGCGGAAGACGCTGTCTTCCAGTCGGGCCATTCGTTCTTTTTCTTCGTTGACGGCGGGCTCTTGGCGAGCGCTCGTCTCGGGCCGACTTTGCACCTGAGCTCGGCGTGCGTTAACCTGAGCTCTGGTGTTGAGAGCGATGCTTCCCGCAGGATGGGAAAAGGTGCCCTCCGTTTATTCTGACATCGAGTCTCTTTTTTGACAAAGACTTAGAGGCTTGCGAGCTTCGCGGCGTGGAGGCCTTTGGATGACTTTGGGCACGCCCGAGCGTCTTTGGATGCCTTCGAACGTCTTCGAATGCCTTCGGGCTTTTTGGAATGGCCTCGGGCTTCTTCGAATGGCTTCGAGTGTGTTCGAGTATTCTCCGAGTTTCTTCGAATTTCTTCGAACGCCTTCGAGCGTGTTCGAGTGTTCTTCGAGTTTCTCCGAATTTCTTCGAACTCCTTCGAGCGTGTTCGAGTATTTTTCGAGTTTCTCCAAATTTCTTCGAACTCCTTCGAGCGTGTTCGAGTATTCTTCGAGTTTCTTCGAACTTCCTTCGAGCGTGTTCGAATATTCTTCGAGTTTCTCTGAATTTCTTCGAACTCCTTCGAGCGTGTTCGAGTATTCTTCGAGTTTCTTCGAATTTCTTCGAACTCCTTCGAGCGTGTTCGAGTATTCTTCGAGTTTCTTCGAATTTCTTCGAACTTCCTTCGAGCGTGTTCGAGTATTCTTCGAGTTTCTCCGAATTTCTTCGAACTCCGTCTAGTGTGTTCGAGTATTTCTTCGAGTTTCTCTGAATTTCTTCGAACTCCGTCGAGTGTGTTCGAGTATTTCTTCGAACGCCCTCGAGTGTTCTTCGAATTTCTTCGAACGCCCTCGAGTGTTTTCGAGTTTCTTCGGACGCCTTCGAGTGTTCTTGAGAATTTCTTCGAATGCCCTCGAGTGTTCTTCGAATTTCTTCGAGCGCCCTCGAGTGTGGCCGGTGGCTTTGAACGTCTGTGAGTATGTTCGAGTGTGTTCGAACGTACTCAAACGCCTTTGGATGTGGCCGGATGTGCCGGTAGGGACTCGAGGCTTAAACTCGTGAGCCCCTCCTTCTAGCGCCAAAATGTTGATGCAGAAAAATGCTTCAATCCATTAGCGGCCCAATTGCTCGTGTTGGGCCGGGCTTTAACGTCGTCTTGTGGATCTGGGCAAAAATTCCCCTAAGTCGGGCCCCTCGTCCCGAATTGTGGGCCCAGGCTCGGGTCCCCAGGCTATACCCTCAGCCGCGCAATGGACTGGGGGGATAGACTGGACACCGCGGAGGACTGGTCCTATCAGGCGGGCCTAGAACCGAGTAGGAATTTCGCCAGAGCTTCCGCGTTGGTCGGATTTTTCTTTTACGGGACCTGACAAAATAGCACCGCGGTCAGGGAGAAACGAGGGTTTTGCCCCCCGATTCACCTCCGACGCTCAACATTAGCGGGGTATTTGAGTGAATATCGGTTTTTGGAAGTCTCGAGAGAGTTTTGGGAGAGTTTTGGGCGTTTCCCAAGTGTTTGCTCGAGTGAGAATTCGTGTAGAAAGTGTGGGGATCGAACCCCTATTTATAGGAAAAGACCGGGTAAAACCGGGTTTCTGTTTTTGAATTTATCTCCTCATCCGGGAGGCTCCCGGGGGAAAATTATATGTTTTTCTGACTCCCCGGGATGTTGCCGATCCATTTCCGCAAGAATCGCGGCGATCCGAGCTACGACGCGCCCTCACGCGCGGCCGGAAGGCGGCGGACTCGGCAAACTTCGGCTCCAAGCAAAGCTGACTCAGCAGCCACGTGTCGCGCTGCGGTTGGCTGAGACGTGGCTCTCGCACCCAGTGGCGTGTTGACACGTGGCTGGGTCAGCTTTGACCTTCATGGGCCCTGCTGAGGGGCGTTGGGGCCCACCCGGGGGGCCCGGAGGGCCCTCGGAGGCCTCGGGTGGTCCCCGAGGCCGATTTTCGCAAACTTTATGTCGTTTTCGGGTGTTTTGATATTTTCGGGACCATCGGGAACCTTTATTTTTCGAAAACGGACCTCCGGCAAATATTTTAGGCGAAATCGATCATAATTAATAAAAGAAGAATTAATTTGAATAATTCTCGCTTTTGTTAATTAATCGAGAAATTAGTCGCGCAAAAATACCCGTAACAGCGGGTATCATAGTTTTTTATACTAAAAAAAATCAAAAATCAATATCGATCCGATTGTATAGATACACCGCAAAAATAAGGAGTATAGTAATAGGATATATATACAATTATATTTCAAAATGAAATAACAAAATTTATGAGAAAATTTGATTTTTTTTTTTTTGTCATCAAAATAAATGTACAGGAGTTTTGAGAGATCATGACGTAGTTATGTGATTTTTTAAATTTTCTTTTAAAAACAATTGTTTTTGTTTTGTTTTACTTTAAGCTTTATAGTTAAGGAAAAAAAAGTTACTCAATGAATCGAAAGAGTAACATTGGCGACAAGACAACACGTGTAATGTTTGTTTTGGTCATATTAAGCTCGAAGTCGAGGCATTGCTTATACTCCAATAATACGTTTATAAAATATAAAAAATCCATGTCACGCAAAAAGGGTTAATTTTCTCAGAGTTTAATATTATTATTATTTTAGGAAACTTGAATGTTGAAGATTTCTCCTACTTTACATTCCTTCAAATGAATAACATGTTATTTGGTACTCAAGTCTATAAATAGAAAATATTTTATCTGATGTTTGCTTGTTAGAATATTACCGGGAATAATGTTTAACTTCAATCTAAGATTTAGACGGTCATATTTTTTGTTCTTGAAGATTTAAATACCTATTATTTGAGATTTTAGCGAGAGGCGAGACATATTTAAAAAAATTTATTTTCAAATTCAAGGTTTAAATACCTTACACTTACACAATCGAAATACAAACAAATATGAGGTAGGGAAAGAGATTTATCAAGTGACACGATGTAATTTTATAAATGATAAAATTTCAAGATTTTTGTTTTTGAAAAAAGTAACACGATACGTACCAAGTATCACAATTCACAATCGGATAAAGGAACAAGTCTATATTGTTAATATGAAAAATAAGTAACAAAAAAAAAAAACGTTTATGGTAATAAAATAAAAAGAACTGTACAAATTTTATAAAAATCTCGAGAGTATATCGATAATATTGAAAATCTTTAAATAAAACTAATTAATTAATCATTTTAACATAGTATGCTACTATGCTTAATGTTATTTACACTTTACATATCTATCAATAGCAATAAACATATTATAATAATCAATATAATATTAAATATTAATTAGTTAGCAAATCCATTATCCTGCGATAAAATTAAAATGGGATAATAGCGGCATAAGTCCTCAACCTTTATTCAACTGGGGCGGCATAGCCCTAACCTCATTTAATAGCGGTATAAGTACCAAAAGATGATTTCCGTTCATATTTGACTAACGGAAGTAGTCAACGTTTGCGTGGTCAGCTTCTCGTCAACGTGGACGCCACATCATCCGACATGTCACCATACATGTCATCCTCGCGTCATTAAATTTAATGCAAAATTAATTGAATCCCTCCATCACCCTTAATTTTGCATTAAATTTGATGACACGAGGATGACGTGTATGGTGACATGTCGGATTACGTGACGTCCACGTTGACGAGAAGCTGACCGCGCAAACGTTGACTACTTCCGTTAGTCAAATATGGACGGAAATCATCTTTTGGTACTTATACCGCTATTAAATAGGGTTGGGGCTATGCCGCTCCAATTAAGTAAAGGTTGAGGACTTATGACGCTATTATCCCAATTAAAATTATAGATTTTTTCATCGAAATAAATAGTGTGTCAAATTCTGATTTTTATCCAAAAATAAAATAAAATAGAAAATATGAGAAAAATAGGAAGGGGTTAGCAAGAGAGTCCTTTTCAGCGAGTCACCGTTGCTGTTTACTACGACACCTTCTTCTCAATCACTCTCTCTCTCTAGGGTTTCTCTCTCTCCACCCATTGGCGTCGGAGATTCGGCTCTTCCCTCCTTAATTTCCTCAAGGTACTCCGATTTACGCTTATTGTTTTCGTTTTCGCGTTCCAATTTCAACTCTTTCTGTGTGTTCTCCGACTTGCCCAGAACTTCCTCATCATGTAATGGGGAAATTCGATTCCTTTGGGTCATTCTTATTCGGAATTGATAGTTAGCCGTGACTCAGAAAGCGAATTCTTTGACTTTCTGTGTTTTTTTCCGATAGGTTTTTGCTTTACAGCTAAAATGTCTAGAATAATTGTTGCAAAATAGTGTACCTGGAGAAACTGCTTTGAGCTCAGATCTGGAGTGTGGAAATTTCGGGATTGAAATAAATTTATGTATAATTTCTTTTCGAATCGTTCTAAATTTCTGTTTGAAGTTTGGAAATGGGTTTATTATAATTGTCGAGAACAGTCACTTTAAAGCAAATTATTAAGTCGTTTTGTATAACCTCACGCCTCATGGCGCCTCGTCGTTCGACGGAAAAACGCGTTGAGGCTAAACTACGACAGTTTAAACTATAACAAATGGAGAGAAGGGTTTGGAATGGAGTGGTCTTATAGCTAACTCAGGATTACTTAAAATTGAAAAGATTTTGTGAAAGCCCTCTTCCTCCTCTCTAGTATCCTGTATTCCTTCCTTTTAGTTAAAATTTAAGTTTTAGCTCTATAATTATCACGGGTAGCGGCTCCAATCTTTATTACGGTAGCCTTCGTTTTCATCGTTTCTGTCGTAAAATTACAGACTTAAGTTGCGCTGCTTGTTATATTGATAGGTTTTATTGTTAGTCCTAGTGCATCTTAGAGCGTTGGAATTAGCCGAGTAGTAGTGTTAGAGGGATCAAAACTATTTTTCCTGTAACTGTGGGCGGACCCAGAATACTAACTAACTATAAATATTACCGGTAAAAATTGAAAAATATAAATATATGCGTACATCCACTTAGCCAGTGACTTGATGATGACTTCATTATATTGTTCTTTAGGATTCTTATTATGTTCGTTTTTAACCTTGATACAATAGTGTTGGTTTAGGGTTGATGACATACTATGGTTTTTTGCTTTATAGAGAATTTTGCACTTTTGGGACATATGGCTTTATTTTTCAAGAAATACGATATAGAGATTAGGGAAACTTTAAATATACCCCAGTGTCAAGTTTTCCTTATAATTTAATCGTAAAATCATGTCTTCAATGCAGGGAATGTAAAATCTTGTACCAACATGAGCAGCGAAGCTTTTGATGGAGAAGCGTTGACTGAGAAGTTAACAAAGCTTAACAATTCACAACAAAGCATTGAATGTATCCTTGATATTCTGTATGTTTGAGATCTTGTTATTGCGTATTATTAGCTTTCTTCATTGCAAGTTCATTATGAAATTTGTCCTCTGTCAAAATTCATTATATTTATACATCGCTATTTACATAAGATTGGGATCAGATTGCTTTTGTATATAGTTTTTTTTTTGTTTTTTTTTTTTTTATCAAATCTTATTACAATATGAGCTAATATCTCCGAAATGTTATTCCTGGACTTAATTTGACTCTATCTCAGGCTTATTCTTAATTGTCTAGTCTTCTCATTACTCTGCTTTCGTTGGAAGGAAAGCTAAATGATCTCCTTTGAGAGCAGTCAGTTTTAATGTTAGGCATTTTAACAAGCAAAATTAATTTCTCCTTTCACAATTTTTTGATTTAATTTGATCTTTTTTTCCCCAATTATCTTTTTATCTGTCTTATTTAGTGTATTTCCTTAACTATCTGATCAGCATTGTCTCGATGGTGTATATCTCACCGGAAGAAGGCTAGGCTGATAGTTGTAACATGGGAAAAATGCTTCAACTCTTCCCAGAAAGAAAAACGCATTTCTTTTCTATATTTGGCTAACGATATCTTGCAAAATAGCCGACGTAAGGGCAGTGAGTTTGTAAATGAATTCTGGAAAGTTCTTCCCGGTGCTCTCAAGCACGTACAAGAAAATGGAGACGAACATGGAAAGAAAGCTGTAGCTAGATTGGTAACACCACTGATATTTTCTTTACAATTTACGATGCCAGATAGTTCTCTTAAACAGTTATGGCGTCTCTGTTATTTATGTCACTATGGGTCTTTTGGTTATTTATGTCCATAAAGGTACATTAGTCTTTTCTTTGTTTGGGTCTTAGGGTTTTCGTCATCTCCTATAGGCGCCCATCACTGTGGCCGTTGGGGTTTTATGCTTTGCTTTGTCTTGTCTTGCTTAGCATCGTTTAGGTCGAGATTGTTTATTGTTTTTTTGCATCATAATAAAGAAACTGGGATCATGACATTGGTGAATTCCCGTTGGCTGAATCTCGTGTTGGAAACTGTGTTTGGTTCCTACCAATATTATAAGTTTGACCCTAAATAAGCTGTTGTATCCAGGTTGATATTTGGGAGGGTAGAAAAGTTTTTGGCTCCCGAGGGCAGAGTCTTAAAGATCAAATGCTGGCTAAAAATCCCTTTATTCTTCCTGTAAGTCAAGTAAAGACTTCAATTCCAATCAAGATAGTGAAAAGGGATGCACATTCAGTAAGAATTGTAAGTTTTTCTTCTCTCTTTTTTAAAAAAAAAAAAAAAATTCTTTTTGATACTCAATTATTTGTACGCATATCATGTTTGATACCTACGAGCCTGATTTTTACTTGTCATTAATTATAGAAATTAGCCATTGGAGGTCTGCCGGAAAAGATTATTACCGCATTCGAATCTGTCCTTGAAGAACATCTTAATGAGGAAGCTGCTTTAAACAAGTGTAGCACAACTTTACAATATGTCGGAAAAATTGAAGAAGATGTCGAAAAGGCTTTGACTCAAGGTACATGTGTTACTAATTAGAATTTAATGTTTTCTTGATGTTAAGTTAGCTGCAAAAATTATTAATATATGTGATTTAAGGCTATATATAAATATAATCAGTTCTGATCCTTTTTTGAAATATCGTCCACACCTTTCACGTGTAATTGAATTTTAACTTGCCATAAATTTAGCAGTTTGGTTATGACTTCGGGATATCGATCTCATCATGTTCCTTGAACTGAAAGAATGCCACTGCCCGATGCTGAAAAATACCCATTGCAATTGTCCAGATTCGGTGGTTTATTAAGGATGTGGTTATACTATACATTATTTTTAATATTATAGGAGATAGTTTCAATTCTTTATATATACATGGCAGACAAATTCCTTGTTTTCGATGAATTTGTGTGATTTTTTCCTTCCTGATTTGTCTTGTAATGGTATTTTCGTAATGCTGAGAAATAGAACATATATACATGAATATATTTGCATATAATCAATTTTTTTTGTTTTTGGTTTCCATAAGAATGAGCAAGGAATCTGCTTTTCTATTTTAAAGAAAACAATTAGGATTTTTTTTTATTTTTTTTATTTTTTTTCCGCAGGAAATCAACTGGGATCTGGAGTTCAGGATGACTTACAAGAACAGGAAAATGTACTCACTCAGTGTATTGAAAAACTCAAAAAGGCCGAGGCAACTAGGAATTTACTAGTTTTACAGCTCAAAGATGCGCTTCAAGAACAAGTATTAAAACTTTTTTCAAAGTTTGTCTACTTTGATGTTTAAGATTTGCATTGACTCATTGACTTATGTTACGAGCTGTTATAATTATGACAGGAATTAAAGCTGGCCGACATTCGCTCTCAGTTGCAAGTGAGTAACAATTATCTTATCATTTTATTTCTGAATTACAAGGTTCTAGTTTTTACTTCTCATATTATATACGAGTTCAAGGTGAAGAAAAAAAAAGCGATAGATAGTTGTCATTAGATTCTGCAAACGGTAGGAAAAATTCTGTTAATTAGGTCAGGTGCAGTTTTTTGTTTATTATTCTTCATGCCTTCATTTCGAACATTTATCAGTGATTTTGTTGACCCCCGTTAGATTGCCATTAATTTGTCTTTTCTTTCATTTTTGGGTCTCACCGTTAGGGTTATCTTTGATATAGCCCATAGAAGGCGACCACCATTAGGGTTAGCCATGGTGTTTGATACTTTGATTAGTTGAAAATTCCTATCGAACATGCCGGGAGAGTTTTCCGGTTTTATTCTCGAATTAGAGACCGGGACTTATCAAATTTCCACTAATTAAACGTCAGAATAGGAATTTTCCACCAATGCAGGCCTAACATAGTTTTTGTTTAATGACATTTATGTGTATGGTTTTAGCATGGGCGGTTTTATTGAAACCCCCTATTGCTTTGGGAAAATATTGGAGCATTGAGTTAAAGTTTCGTTTCCAATCACGTGTCAAGATACGTCTGTGATAGGAACCGAACATGAACTCGTAGACCATCGGCAAACGATCAACAAACGTTACAAAACACCTTCCCTTCGGTTACTAGGCGAACACTCCACAATTTGGTTAGGCTTTGGGAAACCCGTTTTTGTGTTGATCATAAAAGTGCTAAATTGGTTTGGCAAACCATGTTTGTCAAGTTTTTCGAAATCGGTTTGGAAAAAATTAAATTTTGGTTTGAAAATTTATTGGCAAACTTGTTATAGCTGCTTATCTAATAGTAGGGCAATTATTTACTTTTGTTTCGTTTACGTTCGTTCTTTTTTTCATAATTGAGTCCTTCGTTAATCAATTTGTTGAAATTCTGCTCGAATCCTTTCAGTTAAACACTAACAAAAAATATATTCCGTGCAGATTGCTAGACGTCAAATTGAGCAGGGAAGAAACATCAGAACCAGACTCACACCGTCGAACAACATCACAAATCGAACAACCGATCCCATGACGATGGTCGAACACAATGCTTTGGCTGTACCGACCGGAGCCCAATCTCAGCCGCCGGTCTCCTACGCCCCTTTCAAAAACACCGAAGAAGAGAGCAAAAAGTCGGCAGCGGCTGCCGTTGCCGCCAGGTTGGCGGCCTCTGCATCCTCAGCTCAGATGCTGACCTCTGTCCTCTCCTCTCTCGTCGCTGAGGAAGCCGCCTCCAACAACGGCGGCAACGGCTTCCCGATGTTCTCGCCAGAAAAACGGCCAAAGCTCGAGAAGCCGATGCCACCGCCCGACCCTGCAAATTCCGAGGCGGCCTCTGCCGGCTACTTCTCTTTCGTGCCGCCTCAACCGAATCAGTACGTCCAATCCGCAATGCCGTTCGGGTACGGGCCGGGTGGCCTTCCACCACCGCCACCAATGACAATGCCGCCGCACTTCGCGATGCCAAGGCCGAATCCGCCGTCACCACAGCAGCAGCCGCAGATGCAGCCACAGCCCGCCAACGGGACATTTTACAGGCCACCACCAGCAGGGATGGGTTTCTACGGCCAAACTCACCCGCCGGCAGCTCCACCGGTTCATCGGCAGTGAGTTTTCCCTTTCCCGGGAAATTTATTGGACCTAATCTTCTGTACATTACTAGGATTTAAGTAGTGAATCTCTTTACAAATGGTAAGGGATGTAATTCAATTGTAGATTTTGAAGCTATGTGCTTTGCCTCGTTCTGTATCAAATCTAACCGGAAAACTGGAGTGAGGTCTTGAAACGTTCCCGTATTTCATGCTGCCTTCGGCGGATGCCGGAAATTCTTGCCTGCTCAGGGACGGCTCGAGATTATTTGCAGACTTAACTTAGATTGAAGAGCTAATCATCAGGGTTAAGCTGTTTTTCCTATTTAAAGATGTTGTAACTATGTCAAATAATTATAATCTTTACGAAACTAAGTGCCTATTTTTCATTTTAGGAAACTAATGCTTACTGATTAGTATTTTAGTTTTTAGAATTTAATTGTCTGCTGAGAATTTGCTTGAAGTAGACCACTTTTTCGTAGCTTAAGGGCTAAAGTGTCATAATGCGGAAAATGATGGAAAGTCACCTAAATTTCTCAAAGTTTCTTTTTAGTATGAAGATTACACTTACCAAAACCTTCAATTCAAAATTTAATGAGAATATTTGGTAGTGGATTTATCAATCTCGAGTATTTGTGAAGATTTTATTGGCAAATTTCTCAGCTTCCTCAATCAAAATGAAATTTAATTAACATTTCTGAGTAAAGATTCCTTACAACTATGTAAAAAATTATGTATCTAAATTTATGGGCGACCTAAACTTTGACAAGGACAGTAACGAGTAATTTGTGAGTTCACAAATTTATTTATTTTCATTTAATTGAACAAAATCAATAGGTTAGATTACAGATTGTTACGAAGATTTACTACGTCTTAATCAACTTAAGCGTCGTCACGCACAAAGTTAATATTTTTTTTTTTAGGTTAATGACTGTTGAGTGTTAAGCCTAATTTACACGGAAGCGCTACAGAGACCCGACGCAGAGCAGTCAAGCTAATCGACCTGTGGTCGAAGGGGGTGGTAAACCCCTCTCCAGGTTTCGAAGGGGACAACGCCCCCTGGGTTGTATTACACATTATGTAGCGAGGGTATTTTAGACTTTTTACACAGGTTATTTGTCCTAGGTTTATTTTTCGCTTATAAGACTTGTAGCCGTCATGTCATTAGTGCGTTTTGTAGCACAAACTGAGAGAGACGAGATTGATGGTGTAACCAAAAACTCCGATTGAGAGATTGATAGTGGATCGAGATTTACAAGCGGCAAGTGGACGTACCTCTTACACTGGGAGTGAACCACTATAATTCTGGTGTCGATTTCAATTTCGTTTATCGCTTTTATCATTTTTGCCCTAATAATAATGACGAAAATACTTAAAAGTTTGGTAAAAAAAAAAAAAAACTCCTCGTGCACCCAAAGTTTAAAAGGGTGGCAAATACCCAAATCGCATTTGGAGAGTTGACCACTCCATTCTCGTAACACCGTTAACTTATCCGTTAACGCTGGTCACATGGACAAATATGTTTTGTTAAGTGTAATCATTAGGGTTCAATTAGTTGTATTAATTAGGGATTTAATTCGCTGTTTTTTCGTAAACGAGGCTGATGTAGGCTCGTCCACATGGCAAAAATTGTTATGTCAGCAACCAATATTTGTCCACGCGGCCATAGTTAACGGGTAACATCGTTACGAGAATGAAGTGGTCAACTTCCCAAATGAGACTTTGGGTTTTTTTACCGCCACTTTTAAACTTTGAATACACGAGGAGTTCTTTAACCAAACTTTAAATATTTTTGCGTCGGTAAACTTTTTTCTTTTACCATACTAGGCCAATTTGAATATAGTACTTCTTTAAAGTAAAAGAGGGAATTCTGCGAAAACATAAACTCCAATGGGGAATAATGCACAAACGGCCAAAGTTGAGGGGTATTTGTGGCGAAAGTTGAAAAGTTTCGTGAGAGCGAAGCGAAGAAACTCGTTCTCTGAGAAGTCTTAAGAAGGAAGAGAGCAGTGAAGAAGAAACAAGCACATCAATCAATCATTATAATATCGAAATCAAAAGCTTGAAATTTCCAAGGATTTAGCTTCCCAAGGAAGTAATCGATCATCGCAATCTCTGTTTCAAGGTTTCCTTCATTCATTCGCACTCCATATTCCTGCTTTTCTCTCTTCTTCTATGCTCGTGATTTTGTATCTCTTCTCATCTCTTCGAGCTTTCAAGGTTCGTAATTCGATCCAGACTGTTGCTAGTTTTTCAAATTTTGATTTCGGTTTTGGTGTTAAACCCCTTTGGATCTCGGCAATTGTTTATTGCTAATGATTGCGACTTTTTGCTTGAATTCGTAGGTTTCGATGCTCAGTAACTGCAAAATCATTAAGAAATTGGGTTTAATGCATCGATTAACGATCTAAATTAGGAATTTTGTTATGTTAGCCATTGAATTGGAGCTAAATCTCACCGAGATTAATGTCATCTTTGTATTTATTGCTTGCTTTAACTTACTTTAGATGAATTTTCGATAATATGTGCAGGAAGTAATGACTTTGAGAACTTTGAGAAGGCGGCTCCGCCATGCTGACGTGGACGGAAGAGGGCACGAGCACTTGGAGCAGTCGGATGTTGATGGGCTTGACGAGCCTCTTCTCGGGAATTACAACTCCGACGAGCGGCGTGCTGAGGTGGGGCTGCAAATTTAGTATCTACATTGTTATTTAAGGAATGAATTTGAGTTAATATTGTTCTGTTGCGTTTTTTTCTCGGTTTTTTATTTTATTTTATATTTTATTCTGTTACATTGTAGGATGATCAGCTTGATGATTTGGATGATGAGCGCAGGAAGGAACGGCATCATTGGACTTCACTATTTTCTCAGTTAATTGCACAATGGGCACAGTGGCTTGGTACGTTTCGAGTGATTTTAGCGATGTTCTCTTCTTCTTTGAGAAACGGGTTTAAAATTTGTTCTTGCCGTTTTTTTGTTTTTACTTTTTTTTGCTCAATTAGTTTATTTGCTTGCGATGGTCACAGTTGTGACTTGGTATGTATGGAGTGATGTTCGTGTCAATTTCGTCTGAACAAAAGGGGATATCAATATTGTGCTCAAGATTTTGAGACTGTAAATTGGGAACCGAGGCATTTTCCTTACCAGTGCAAGCGTTAATTTCATGAAATATCATACATCTCATACAATTCATTACCAACACATTAAATTCCATCAATTCACGAATTTAATCTTATATCGTAAAGTTCATTGAAGGTTTTAAGGTCTTAGGATGTTTTATGTGATGAGGGAAATATAAATATGGTCTTAGGGTTCCATTAAGGTTCACTCCTGAATTTTTTAAAATTTAGAAAAGCCCAAAGAAGCCATTCAAAGCTAGCCCTTAACCGTTTTAGATAATAAGCAAAACATGGCCAAATTCCATGTAACACCCAGGCCTAGCCTTAGACGTGAGCCTCGGTGCAGGGGGGTGAGGTGTACGCCTCGAGGGATGGATGCATTTTTATTTTGCTTAAAAATTGTTATTATTTGCTTTTTTGGTTGTCAGATTTTGTTGTGTCTGCAGATGAACTATGACCGTTTCTCTAAGTTTTTTATTCTTTTTGCAATTTTGACTCTCGGTTAATGCTTTAATTTTTTTATTTGTAGCAAATATTGTAACTGCGCCTGGATCGTTTGTAGGATGGCTTTTTACCCTTCCTTTTGGTGCAAGTAACGCTCTAAACAATCAGCTGCTTAGACCTTCCCTTAGTCCTTTGCAGGTAATTCCTAAACTAAAATACCCTTTTTTTTCTTCTACTTATTTACTTGTTTAATCATGTTTTTTTAGTATATCTTGCATGATGTGTGTTATGATGGGTATTCTCTTCTTTTAAAAGCTTTATGCCTTATGAGAGAGAGCAAAATATTATTCAAACACTTACAGTCTAATTAGAAATTCTTTACATTTTGTTGGTGAATGTGATATTATTATTCCGTAATGTGAATATTAGAGAATATTATATATATATATATATTATATGTATGTATGTTTCTTGTTCAATGTGCTAGAATTATCCATATCATGCACATTAAAAAATACGAAAGAGATGAATCTTGGCTCTTCCTCTTTTTTAATGTTTCTTAATTTTTTCTTTGAGCTTTTATTCTAAATGCTGTTTTGTGCCCTTAGGAAGAACGACTCGGAAATTTAAGAAAACGACTTGAGGTCCCCTTTGATGGTTCTCGTGTGGAGCATCAGGTAGGTGTCCGGTTTAAGCTTTAGTTTATCGTGAATTATTGTTTAGATAATTCAATATTGTAGTGGATTGGATACAGTTTCACATTTTTTCGTATTGTAAATTGTGTTCGAATTGGTTGGTGTAGGATGCACTGAAGCAACTGTGGAGGCTGGCATTTCCGAGTAAGGAGCTTCCTTCTCTAAAGTCGGTGCTCTGGAAAGAGATGGGTTGGCAAGGATCCGACCCATCAACCGATTTCAGGTTTGTGATTGTCTCTTCCCAAAAGTGTCCATGGTTTCAGGGTGAAAGTTCTACGAAACCAGATCATCGGAATTCGAAAACTGGAAAAATTCTTGTGCTCGAGGACAAAAACCATGTAGCCCGTTACCAGTATTCGTATTTCTTAAGGTCCAAACCTGAAACAGTTACCGGTTTATCACCTTTTTAGCTTTATTATTCTAGGCTTTTCTAAAGGTAAAACCAGTTTTTCTCCGGAATCGATTTAAAAACCAGTTTCTCTAAAAAATTGTTTTCATAATAAAACGGCTCCAATTTTTACGTTCAATTTTTTTTTTTAAATGGTTCCCGAGAATATATCCCGTTAATATTTTAAACTTCATTGCAGGGGTGGAGGTTACATATCGTTGGAGAATCTTATCTTTTTCGCCAAGGAATATCATGTAAATGCTTTTCAAGTTTCATGTATGCTTGCATTTTTATTTCATTTTACCTCAAGTTTATCTTTAAAACTAAAGCTTACCTCAAGTGGGAATTTTCAGATTCTAATGACGCAATGGCCTTTAATGGCCTTTAATGTATACGCACACAAATATTAATGGCCGTTGCGACGGAATTAAAGCTTAGTGGGAATTTTCTTAGTCCTAAAACCACATAAATTTTCAGGAATCATTCCAAAGATTGTTGTACAAACAGGACGGAACGAGAGCCGAGTGGGAATACCCGTTTGCGGTAGCCGGAATCAATATATCGTTTATGCTCGTTCAAATGTTGGATCTTCAGTCAGGTAAGATAAATGCACATCCCTGTAACGGCCTCGTGGTTTTTCTTCACTCGTAAATTGTACAAAAATTGTTGTTTTCCATCAGATAAATTGTTGTTTTCCATCCCTGTAACGGCCACGTGTAATCTACGCAGCGTTTAGGGACAAATTGATTATTTTATCGATTACAGGGATAACACTCACAATTGTATATTAAAATAAACCAATCTCATCTTGCAGGGGTGCCAACTTCTCCGGCGGGAATCCGTTTCCTGGAACTGCTCGGAGAAGACGACATGGCATTTGACAATCTCTTCTGCGTCGCCTTTCAAATGATGGACGCTCAGTGGCTTGCGAAGCGAGCTTCGTATATGGAGTTCAACGTAAGATAATAAGGAGCAAGTCTTTTTGTGTGAGATTATAAAGCATTCTCTTATGGTGTTGTGTTTTTCAGGAGGTTCTGAAGAGCACAAGAACACAACTCGAGCGAGAGCTGGCGATTGATGACGTGTCAACTGTGAAAGACTTGCCTGCTTATAACTTGTTGAGAAGATAATTTGGTGAAACCATGTATTATAGAGTTTACACTGTACAAGGATAACACACAACTTAATGAATTATTCTGGCGGCAAATTACAATTAATATTTATGATTATTCGTAATTTCTAGAAATCTTCTCGTAAATTGTCGGCGAACGCCAAAATTTGAATGAACAACCAAGATTTCCGACACCCATTGTTTGATAAAATACAACCAATCCAAAGGAGAGTTTAGCAAGAGAGCAATAGAGCTAATGTGGCTTACTTATAATTTTTACGTAAGATCGATACGAACTAATAGAATCCTGAAACCGAGAACTGTCCGATGATCCAATTTTTACGGGTAAACCGGTTGTGCCATACACATTTCTGGGCGGATATGTTTCCTTATTGGCAAGGTTCTTTTATATTTTACTTTGTAAAATTTACCTTCTCTAACTCTCATTTTGGAGCATAATTTTCCCATCACATTGCACTTCGTACCATTTGACCTTATCATGTTTTCACTTTATAAATCAATATTGAATTTTGATATTTTTTTTAAAGAAATTAGTTATACTCAGAGTACAAAATCGCATTTATCGAATATTAGATATTTAAGTGGTAAAAGTTTGGTTTTTAAAAAAAAAAAAAAAATCAGGAAAACACTATTTACCAATTCAATGAATGAAAAATAGGCTAAATGTTCCGATAAACTCTTCTATTTTGTGTCGAAAAAGAACTCAAAATATAAGTTCATATTAAAACGTTGAAGAATCCATGTCTGTAAACCGATTATCAGTAATTGATCAACGATCTGACAAAGCTAAAAGATTGAACTCCTTTTAATTTATTAAGTAGAAAATGGTCAATTCCAGTTACTACCGGCACCGGTACGGGTAGATGGAGAAAAAACCGAGCGGCTCCTGATGGGAGTCTGATCCTTTATGATTCAGGGGGCATCAATAGTTTCCATATATGAAGATATATATACCAAAACAACATCATCCATCATAATTGCGTGTAACACAAGTCATGAATCCAACAACATTAGACTTGAAATCCTTGGTGAAAACAAACAATTCGAAAACGACACACGACACACCACCGTAGTAGCCACCGACCAACCACAACGACACTACTTTCTACAAACCAAAGTTCAGAGAAACGAAAAATATCCCATTTCTCATCCCTTTCTGTCCCAAATTTTGTTCTATTTTCTATAGGAAACGGGGTTACCTTTGATGCAGACGATCCGATCACTTCGCCATCATGACTTTGACGAACTCCTCGTAGTTGATCTGACCGTCCCCGTCGACGTCGGCCTCGCGGATCATCTCGTCGACCTCCTCATCGGTGAGCTTCTCTCCGAGGTTGGTCATCACGTGGCGGAGCTCAGCAGCGGAGATGAATCCGTTCTGGTCCTTGTCGAAGACCCGGAAGGCCTCCTTCAGCTCCTCCTCGGAGTCGGTGTCCTTCATCTTCCTGGCCATGAGGTTCAAGAACTCGGGGAAGTCGATGGTGCCGTTTCCGTCGGCGTCGACCTCGTTGATCATGTCTTGGAGCTCGGCTTCGGTCGGGTTCTGCCCCAGAGACCTCATCACGGTTCCCAGTTCCTTCGTGGTGATGCAACCTGCATAGTCATGGCAACAAATCAGGGAAAAGAGCTAAATGTGCCTCGTTGATAATTTTTTTTTTTACAAAAAACCGATTTCAAATTCCCTAGGGAAAAATCAAACAAGAAAATACAAGATCCTATTCAAATCCATGCTTCACGAATCATATACCTAATTCCAAGAGTTCAAAAGGAAGAAAACGCTGAAAAGTCAACACCGAAATACAAGGATTTCTTCAAACAAACACCAAAATTACATCACCGGAAAGATTCCATACGATCGCAGGTTAGATCTGAATAAGCAGAAGATCTGCATAGTATACATCTATATGTTATATGTGTAGAGCGAGAGAGAGAGATCGAACCATCGCCGTCCTTGTCGAATAGGCTGAAGGCTTCCTTGAACTCAGAGATCTGGTCGTCGGTGAGCTGATCCGCCATTGCTGATGAAGAAATAGCTCGCTTCCGTGTTCTAGAGATTTTCTTGGCCAAGAAAATTCAATGGAAAATTTTCCGAGAAAATCTTTATAGAGAAAGCGTTATCGGATTATTGAATTTCTCTGCGAAATAGAAATGAAAATTAGAGGCTATTTTTATACAGAGCCAACGCGTCCTTTCGCCTTTAAACTTGGGCCCACCTTATTCTAATCATCCTCTCACCTACGGATTTACCATTTTACCCCTCAAGACTTCTTGTATTACAACACGGTTCGTGTGTCAGTTTACGTTATTACCCTCTTTCACGAACAGATTTACGCGCCTTTGTTAGTTATAACATCCGAGCCCCAGTAACTTTGCTCTTTTGGCGTTTCAATCCCGGGTAAACTGCAATGTACTTAATGTTTGATTTTCTGCGGATTATGTATCCAATGTTTTTATTTTCACCGGTTAATGTACCCAATATTTGATCCGTTAGATATTTTTGGGTTTTTCTGTCAGTTGACCGTTAGAGAGTTATCCAACTCTATATGTACCATTTTCGTAATTTTGACATAACTCACTCATTTGTTTTCCAAATTTTATGCACAACCTATGGTTAGAAAGATAAGAGATAGATATACAACTTTTATGTTTTAAGTTTTCTAAAATAAGTTTTAAAAAAATACAAAATTTCAACTACAACGTAAAACTGGACATTAGTTTAATGCAAAATATTTGTTTCGAGAAAATTTTAATATACTTAATGACTTTTTATGATGAAACTTAAAAGCAAAAAGTTGTAGATAAATGTTTTATCTTTCCAACAGGTGTTTATTTATAAATTTTTGACAAAAAATGAGTGAGTTATGCCAAAAATATGAAAGATGTGATGTGAAATAATATTTCATATTTTAGGCATAACTCACTCGTATTTTATCTAAAATATATAAATAAACACTTGTTGGAAATATAAAAACATTTATCTACAACTTTTTGCTTTACGTTTCATCAGAAAAAGTCATTAATTATATTAAAATTTGCTCGAAACAAATATTTTGCATTAAACTAATGTCCACTTTTACGTTGTACTTGAAATTTAGTATTTTTTTAAAACTGATTTTACAAAACTTAAAACACCAAAGTTGTAGATCTATCTCTTATCTTTCGAACCATAGGTCGTTCATAAAATTTGGACAAAAAATGAGTGAGTTATGTCAAAAATACGAAAAGTGTACATATTGAGGAGGATAACTCTCTAACGGTCAACTGACGGAAAAACCCAAAAATATCTAATGGATCAAACATCGGGTACATTAGCCGCCGAAAATAAATATTGGGTACATAATCCGTAGAAAATCAAACATTAGGTACATTAGCCGCAGTTTACCCTTGAATCCCCTTAAACTTAGTAATAAGCAGTAAAACCCCTTCCAACTTTTAATTTTGGGCGCTGACCCCTTCCAACTTTATTAATAGGCAGTAAAACTCTTTCAACTTTCAAATCTTTGCATATTCCACCCTTGGTAGGTAGTACATATATATATATATAATTTAGTGGCATAAATATTCTGGATGACAATATCTAAAAATTGTTTTTTTTTTTAAATTATTTTTACATTAATTTTGTTATTTATGTATTTTAAGCTGTTAAAAAAGAAGTTAAAAAGACTTTCTTGTAACTCAACTTTCTTAAAATTAGGGAGTTCAGCTGCGGAAATAACTAAATTGAAGGAATAGCGTCTAATTACGCAATATAAAATATAAAATTTAAGAGACTCTTGATAAAAATAAGTTATGTTCAAAGTTCAAAATGTGCATAATTTTTTTAGAATTGATATTCAATAAATTAATTTTAATTGAAACTAATAAATTAATAAATTTGATAATAGAAAAAGGGTTATTTTAAAAAATGCCCATTTTGCGTCAAAAGTTTAAGAAAATTGTCCACTGTGTGTATTTTTTACTCTCACACATGGGCATTTTTCTTAAACCTTTGACACAAAATGGGCATTTCTTACAATTTCTATATAAAAAACTATTTGACCTTAAAATAATGTATAAAGTATATTCGAATTTTTTTTCTAACAATCCATAAACTATACATTATCTGATCTTATTAAGTAAGGGTTAATGACAGTGAAAATACTTACAGTTTGGTCAAAGAACTCATCGTATATCAGTATATCAAAAGTTTAAAAGTGGTGGTAAAAATACCCAAAGTCACATTTTTAGAGTTGATCAATCTATTCGTGTAAAGCCGTTAACTTACTCGTTAACTCTGGCCACGTTGACAAACGTGAGTTACTGACATAACAATTTTTGCCATGTGGGTGAGCCCACATCAGCCTCATTTACGATAAAACGAAACCAAACTGTGACTTTAGGTATTTTTATCATAATTTTTAAACTTTGATTACATGAGGGATTCTTTGACCAAATTTTAAGTATTTTCGCTGTCATTAACCCTATGAATTTATAATAAAAAAATATTATTTATTAACTTTTGAGAGTTTCGAGGATTAAATAGAAAACTTCAGATTTTCACCGACGAACTTCGTAATAGGATCAAATAACTATCAAGTTCAAGTGCCAACTAATTAAACCTTGCCACGTTTTACATCAACGACTTTAATCGGTGAGTCAAACAGCCATCAGTTTTTTTTTTTACATTATAGTATGACTCGACGAATGCTTGGTTGGTATCATTGAACAATCCTTAGTCTTTTTTACCTTTATCATAAAGTTAGTTTAATATTGTTTTTTGTATTTCATTAATAATGATTATCATTATATCCTCAATTAATGCAATATGTGTTAAAGGCGGCTTTGACGCAAAGAGAGACGCATCTCCATGTTATTTCATTCGCTCTCTACTTCTTCTATTTTTCGAACCTATTAAATTAATATATTCACAATAATACAACAAATTTGTCGACAAATTCCATTCGAAAAGTTTATAGACAATTAAATATTAAATTTATGCATTAGTCATAAACTTTATTAAAGATTGCAATGCCGTGAGCCCTTGATTAGTATTCAAAACTCTTAATTGAATTTTAATATTTATACACATTAACTGAAAATGACATGATCAATTCTCAACACTCGTCGTTTCGAAGTAAATTGATCAATAAATAAATAACGATTACGTGTAAGTTCAATACTTTCTTCTATTTTTTTATGTTTCAAAAGTATCTTCTTTGTCTAAAGGAAAAAAAATACCACTGTGGCGTTCTCAATTTTCATTCTGAATGTTATTTACAATTAAAATATCAAAATAAATTATTTGTTATCATCTTTGTATGAAGAGTTTGACGCGTATTATACGCGGAGAGAGAGTGTTTGTCCATGTTCCGTTGACTGCCACGTCAGCTGAGGTTTTCGTTTTCTACTTCAAGGCGGTCATTTAGAATCTTTTTGTTTTCCTCATTTGCCCTTCATATTGACTTTTCAACGCCAGCCTTGGAATTAAATACAACGGTATTTTCGTAATAATGCATTTTCATGTATGCCCTACATATTATTTGTGATTGTAATTGACGGTTCTAAAACTCGTAAAATACGCTCAATCGTGACTCAGCACTTGACTTGCTCGCCATTAACTAGCCAATCAATATCGGATTTCACTTGATTAGGACATACGGTTCATGGGATACAATTTATAAGCTATAAAATAAAATACTCCACTTGATTAAGAGTTAAGACATGAGCATAAGCTAAGAAATACTCTCTCCTTTGGTAACAACACTATAGGCTATAAGCTAACACCGTTGGATCAAACATATGATTTATTATTAAAAAATCCTAAGCTATATGATAACGACTCCGTTAAATTACGACATAAAAGAGTTTAACGGTTGATATGTTTCATAGTGTAAGCTGAAGTGTTGGACCTTTTTAATTAAGACTAATCAAGGTTTTAGCCTTTCCTACTCTCCGTCTTCTTTTTTCTTTTTCTTTCAAACTTACTTTTATATACACATACGTACGTCATTAATCTAACATTAGATCATGGATCGTTATTTAAGATTGACATTAAACCAGAAAAAAGAAGATTTCTCACAGGACAATTCAAAAGCATGACTACTCTATAATAATTTGATTACATGAAGTCATGAACCACCGCACACAAAGTTCAGAGAAACAAAACGCAGGAATCTACCAAAAGTCTACCCGGTTCTCCGTCTCCAATCCCTTTTTTCATTTCTTTTTCTTCTAATTTCTATGACGGGTTATTACCTCGTCATTTCGCCATCATAACTTTGACAAACTCCTCGTAGTTGATCTGACCGTCGCCGTCGACATCGGCCTCGCGGATCATCTCGTCGACCTCCTCGTCAGTCAGCTTCTCTCCGAGGTTGGTCATCACATGGCGGAGCTCAGCAGCGGAGATGAATCCATTCTGGTCCTTGTCGAAGACCCGGAAGGCCTCTTTCAGCTCCTCCTCGGAGTCGGTGTCCTTCATCTTCCTAGCCATGAGGTTCAAGAACTCGGGGAAGTCGATGGTGCCGTTTCCGTCAGCGTCGACCTCGTTGATCATGTCTTGAAGCTCGGCTTCAGTCGGGTTCTGCCCCAGTGACCTCATCACAGTTCCCAGTTCCTTAGTGGTGATGCAGCCTACATAATTATGTAGTTAAGTTATAAGAACGTGCACTCTTCAGTCCGAAAAAAACGTGATCAACATTAAAAACAGAGCATAAACACTGTCAAGGCTTTGAAGACGTTTTAAGCTTATGATAGAACTGTCGGGAGAAAGTTTCTTCCAAGCTTTTGGAGAATGCCCATCTCGCTATCGAAGGAATGCCATTTGGGTAGTTTGGTTTGATTATAAAGAGTGTTCGGGAATCTCGTTATTGGTAGATTCCGTTGGCCAATTATATAGTATTTGCCATTTGGTTTTGCTAAAGGATCCATCAAAATTATTTCACTTCCCCCCACCTTCATCTCTAGAGTTTGTTCCGGATAACTAAAATTTACCGGAAAACCCCTTGTCCTCGATGGCTAAATATGAACTATAACGACTCAAAAACATGTATCAACATATTAAAAAACCAAACATAAGACGTTAAGGATGAAAATATTCAAATCATACCTTCAAAATCAAAGGGTTGACTTGTTCAGAAAGATAAAAAGCATCGAGGACAAATATTTGGGGATGAACTGGTAATTGGGCACTCTGAAACTCTAACGAGACACCAAAAATGGGAAGAACGAACTTCTAGTACCGTAACACGAAGAATTAGAGTTGAGCACGGCTACAAGACATCTTCGTATATGCATAGAAGATTTACTATAATAATTATGGTTAAATCAAGAAGACTTAAGACCATATAATAAGCACAGGTAGAGAAGATTTCTTTTAGTTATAAGCACGTACGTTTCTCACTATCTCAAGGACATTTTCCTTTCATATTTTTTCAAAGGAACGAAAAAATCGCAATAGAGGATAAACCAAAAGACTTTTGAAGGGAAAAAAAATAGCTGCTTATATCATTTTGCACCATAAATTTTATATAATTTTATCTTGATAAAGTTGATTCAAACATGACGGGTATTGCAGCAAAATCACCACCGAAATCACGGTTGCATGGCCGCGAATTTCGTGGCGGAAATTCCTGCCACGAAACCAGAGCCCGGGAGTTCACAAAACTCGGGAAAATCGGCCACGGTCTAATTGCAGCCTAGCAACATTTCAAGATTCACCCAGGGAAAATTAACCTAATTCAATGATGCTCTATTTCACAGATATCTTGCTTAATCACATCAATCAATCTCCATAAAATCTACAACACTCTTCAATATCAGATCACCCGAAACAGATCAGATCAGTCAAAACCTAATTTCGAGAGTTCAAATTCAAACAACTGGAGAGATTCAAAACTATCAGAGGCTGGATCTGAAAAAGCAAAGATCTGAGAGAGAGATCGAACCATCGCCGTCCTTGTCGAATAGGCTGAAGGCTTCCTTGAACTCGGAGATCTGGTCGTCGGTGAGCTGATCCGCCATTGCTGCTTCGCTAGTGTGTGGGTTGTGATTTTCTTGGCCGAGAAAATTAGTATATAAAGCCTATTGGGATTAGCAAATGCAAATGCTAAACAAAACAATAAAGCTATTTTTATAGGAAGCCAAGCCACCGCGTACTTTGACCTTTTAAATGAGGGCCCCACTTTATTCTCGTCATATTTTCAATCAAATTTAATTCTTTGCCTCTAGAAACTTCCTTGAATTTCCGGTGGGCCAGCATTAATCAGGGGTGAAACCGGCCACCGGAACACCAATTTATTGTCCGTTTGAGTTCCACTTTTAATATTTCCTATTTTATTTTCAAATCGAAACTGTGATGAGTATAAAATTCTTTATTTTTTGAGAGGCTTAATTCCGAAGTAAATTAGAGATCAATTTGGGAGAAAATATATTTCCAAAATACCAAGTTTAAACCTAAAATATGGAAACATAATTTAAAGTACTAAACTAAAATAGCCTCCACATACGGAGGTATTTGTGAAGAAGAAAAATCGGTGACGGACAAAGGGAGAAGATGCATACGTACAATAAATGGATGAGAAAGTAAGACGGAAAAGTGAAATTATATATATATTATAATAATAATAAAAAATGAGAAACTATATTAAAAACAACAACGGAAGTGTAAAATCACTTAAAATTACATATGCTAAAAACTAAAAAAAAAAACTTTTTAATGAACAAATAACTTTGTTATGAACTTTATAGTTGAATGTATCACATATTATTTTGGTATAGAAAGAAAAATAAAAAATTCTGACTTATAAGATATATTATGTAATATTTTGTGAGAAAATGAAAGAAGATAATATAAAGAGCCAATTAGTTTATTAGAAGAATATTATAACGCGTAGTTGGTTGGACTAAATATGTTGCATTGCAACACCCCAAATTTGACATGTTTAGTCAATGTAGGCAAAGAGTAAAAATATAGACGTATGGTTAACATTAAATATTGGCGTAAGATACGCCGCCAATAAGGAAAGATAATGTGGCACCATTTTCAATTGAGTAAGTCAATTTGTTTAGTGATGCATGCTATTAATTTGAATATTTGCACCATTGATCATTTATTTAAGAGTAAGTATATTGGCTACTCCCTCATCAATTATTTATGTATGCATTCATGATCTTTTCGTTATGAAAATGGCAAAAACATATTCTCAATTATAATTTTGTATGGATTTTTGGCCCTTTTATCATCAAAATGGGGAGAACGATCTCTCGATTATCATTTTTGAGCGGATATGGTCCCTACTCCATTAAAAATATTAAATTAAACTAAATATATCTATATATATTATATTTAGAATTTATAATATATGATTTCATTTTTATACGTAAAAAATCGTGTTTCGTTAATTTTTCTAAATAATTATCTATATCGGTTATAAATTTAAAATTTAATTATTCGTCAAAAGTAAAAAAAAATGTTTTTATTTATTATTTATTTATTAACAAAATATTTATTTTGTACAAATTTATTTAAAACTACTCTTTTTAGTACATTTTAATATACGCAGTGAGGATTTAATTATTTTTTTTTTAACTAAATAGGCATTTCGTAACTTTTTTTTCAAATTTACCATTTTGTTTAAAATGAAGGAAACCATGCAATGCAATTTAGCCAATTGCCTTACTCAATGTAATTTTGTTTATTAGATTGACGGAACGTGATTCTCACCAAATTCAACAAACACTAGAACTTTATTTTGATTTCAAATCAAGATACAAATCAAGCACTCACTCAAATATAATGACTAACACCTTCTTCTAATTCCAAATACAAGCAAACAACACTATCATTCATTTTTTTCTTCTTCTCAAGGTATACATGTAAAAAAACCAAAGAAAATGAAAATTACACCTATGGCTAATTAAGAACACAGACTAGAAGCATAGTCTTCTCTTACAAGCCTCGAACGGAATCGTCGATGGAATCGAGTACTTAGAAATTCCGTAGAAGAATATCGACGACCCGAAATCGACTACGATGTCTTCGATCAAGTCTCCGAAGATGTGATCCTGCAAAGCCAACGCTATCCTTCCCTTCTCTCTCTCCTCGCCCCAATTTATGTTTCTACATACTTCTTCCACGCTATCTCTCATCGCTCTCTCGCCGACTGGCGCCCTCACTGGCGACATTGCATGTGGATACGATGGTGCATGGAAGATCGTCGTTGCCGGTTTTCGTTGGAGCGATTCGTGCGTGATCCGGTTGAAAATGCTTCGACTGATGGTGAAGTTTTCTTCTTCTCCTGAATGTCGTCTGATGATCGATTGAGGCTCTATAACAAATCGAGAGGAAATATGTTTTGCGTTATATTATACAAAAACAAAAGTATACTATAAATATAAAATAAAATAAATTGAGAGTGAAAGACCAGAATATTAAGAATAAATTTACAAAAGTTATATCGATTTTTACTTTTTTTTTCAAATTTTGTTAAGGCAAAATACGAATTCCAAAGGGCAAAATAATGTGTATGAAGCACTAAATAATATAACTAAGATAGACGGAGACAAAAAAATTTAAGGCTCAAAAGATTAAATAAAAATAGAAAATTCTAAAAAAAAAACCCGAAAACTTGGAGGACTACGATCCTATATTCTTCGGTAATTGCGATAAAGATACTAAGTGTGAAATTTAAGTTTTCAATTAATTGTTTCCAATATATATCTCTGTTAACATAAAGTCATATACACATATATGCCTCATATTCAAATATGTAATATAAGAAATCTTGTAGAAAAAAATGTTAATTTGAGTTGTACACGTGTAAAATAACTTAACATTGATTGAAAACGCATGAAGCAAAATCAATCAAAAGCACAAATTTTATGATTTTCAATATTTATTCAACGCGATTAAAAATAAGTACGCAAAAAGTGAATATTTTATTGTTTATCATTCAATTTCAATACAGTTCCGTCGCTGATCGCAAGATTAATGGTAAAGAGCAATGTGTTATTATGAGAATTCCATATATTTATGGGATAATGGGAGTGTAATTGTATATGCATGCACGTGGTTGGGAGTTGGGTCACGTGCAGCTGCACCGAAGGAGCAAGCAAGTACTCGAGTAGGGTGAATTTGGGCGTCACTTTTAGGCACATGCATTGTCGTTTTACTAAGAAGGAGAAGAATGATGGCTTCTCAAACCCTAGAGTGGACCATGTGACAAAAGGCTTTTCTAAACGTTATATAAAGTTGTTTAATCATTTAGCTTTGTTTCTTTACATCAAGCTCATCCATGGCGGTTCTTCTTCTGACTGGCTCGCCAAACACATGCCCTGTAAAAAGCCACGTCTTGCCAGCTGCTGATTAAAGCCATTAAAGCTGAACTCTCTCTCTCTCTCTCTCTCTGAGCTTTTTTTACTTTTTTTTTCTTTTCTTTTAAACAACCTTTGACTCTATTGTGAAGGAATTACTGGCTAAACAAATAATCACATGGTCTAATCACTCTAATCTATGACTAATTGACACTTTCTTCCTTAAATTTCGCTGTAGTCATAAGTAACTAACTAACAACAAACTATTTTTTACCCTAACTACTATTTTTTTTTCTTACCTTAAAACTTCACAATGTTATATATTTATTACAAGGTAATAACATGCAAAGTGGTACATTTTTAAAATATATAAAATTCCACGGCATATTCTTATTTTTTCATGGTAAGAGTACCAAAAATAAATCTCCTCATGTCAGTGACTTACATATTCCCAATATGGGGTTGGCATCACAACAACAGAATAACACCGAGGTCGTTGATGTTAATCCTGAAGTCAGATTACAATGATCCCACTCAAGATGATCTAGGGTATGTTTACTAAAACAATATCAAAGTCAGAGATGCTAGCTCCGAATGTGGGGTTACAAACTCCAACTTTGAGGTTAACATCTTCGAATTCGCGAGACAATGGAGTATGTGAGCATGTAAATAGGTCAAAAATTGCATTCGACAGATGAATAATAATGGAAGCCATTTGGAATTTATAGTGACACAAAAAATTACTTTTCGTACTTTTATCACAACGATATAGAAGAATATGCCGCGAAATTTTACATATTTCAAAACACTTTTTGCATGTATTTACCTTATATTAAATATATATATAGTTTTTATAAGTGTTTTTTTTACTATGACCATTTTTTTATGGGTTAATATGACTATAAATATTTAATATTTTTATTTTTACGATGACATACCTTTTTCAAGGTTAAAATTCAATAACAATTAGTTTGCGTTTTCTTAAAAATTATGTCAATTTTTTTTCTTTCAATTTTATCAAAATTCATATGTGCAATCAAGTTTGGATACATTTTACAAATTTCTATTGGTACTATATTTAATACAATGTTTTTATAATTAGACATCTTTATAGAAGTTGTCACTTCAGTTGATGAGTTGGTTGAGCTTGAATAAGTTTGTATAATGGAAAACAGTAACAAGAAATCAATATGTCTCCCACCCACTAATAGTAATAATAAATGATAAATATATTATATATATCCGCACTTGGAATTCTAAAATTACTGTTCTTTTGCTTTATTTTACTTGAGAAAAGCATCTCTTTCAATTTAATATTATTTATTTCAGGTGTGATTGTGAATGGTATGAGTGTGTTTGTTGCTCTAGTTTAATACCAGATCTTCTAATGAAAACGAGTACAAGAGAAGTGTACTCTCTGATGTTCTCACAAACAGAGCTAGTCTAAAGATAGTTATTGTTGTTTTTGTCCTTAGTTTTTTTTTATGCTACACTACACATGTGATAAGTTTAGCTTATGTTGCCATGTAATTATTTTAAGGTATTATTTCCTTTATAGGGTATTTATTTTCAATGCTGTATTTTATTAATAAAAGATCCAGTTATCGTATTTTAGTATTTTACAAGAAAACAGCTAAATATCTTATTTTAGAGTGTAAAAAGTGCACTTAATGAATATTTGCTACTCATCTTTTGGTAGTGGGCAAAAATTAACTTTTTAATCAATTTACCGCTTTGAAGATTATCGTGATTACAATAGAAAAAATTCATTAATCAATATATATGTATAAGCATACTTAAGCAAGAAAGGTAATAAAGATATTACACCATAAATCACTAAAGACGCTATTTAACTATTATATAATTCTAGATCAATTGAGCTTCAGTTATATACGGTAAATCATATACGGTTTAATTTACTTTATAATAACTATATACCGCTTACGAAAGATGTACGAGTAATTTAGTTTTATTAAGAGTATTTAATATTAAACGACCGGTACTTTATTGGTATATTAGGTTTCAGTTAAAAAATTAGTTTATAATTTTTTCTTCAAAGTAATTTGTACTTTTTGTCAATTAGTAGGTCGATCTGAACATTATATAGAAATTAGAAACAGACAAAGCTATAAATAAATAAATAAAAAATTATATTCTCATGCATAGCATATCTAAAATTAAACAAGAAAACACGCACGTACCGTGACTAAACGACAGTCGTTTTGAGATGTGACTACTCAATGGAAGCGAGCGATTCGTCGCGAACTCGTCCAGAACGGAAACCGGGCTCGGTCTCTCGTCGTTACCCACCTCCAAACCCTTGACGCCGTGTAATCCGCCGTCAAATTCCGCCGGCGCCGGAGGCAGTGGACGGAGAGGCTCTGTCGCGCGAACGGCCTGGATAATCTTCTTCAGCTCCTTCAGGTCCCGATCGCACTTCTCTAGAGCCCCGAGAAGCTGTTGTCGTCGATCCGCCGGAATATTCTCCTCCTTCGCCGGAATGTTCATCACCGGAGATGGAATCTTTGTCGCAGGAGGAGGGTCTTCGAGCCCCATCAGCCGAGCGACGAGATTCTCGCCTGAGATTCTATGGACAGCGGAGTTTCCAGCGACCGTCGTCTGGTCTTGTCTGACCTCTGACAGAGATACATTGGCTTTTGCCGAAGAGGAGGAAGAAGGCGGCGACGGCTTTGTCTTTGCGCCGTTCTTTTGTTGCTTTTTCCCTGAAAATCACGTCGAACTCTACATTTCACGATCATATTGTTGGAAAAAATTACGGTTAAACGAAAAATTACAAGCGTCAACCAATTGGAATGTTACTTAAAAAAGTTGGAACGCTCGTAAATCGTAATAATTCTGAGCTTTCACGAAAAATTGAATTCGATTTTACTATTGAAGTTCTATTCTTTGGATACTTCAAAAGTCAAATGCTTAATTCTTGAAATGCTAAATAACAACAAGAAGAAAGAAAAAAACAGAAAAGCTAGCTTGCTCATCAATCATCATTAATGGTTGGAACATATGAGAAAAAAAAATTGGACCACCAAAAATAAAGTAACAAAACACTTCACATACTAATAAAACTCAAAAACCGAAATGTGAAGATCTTTCTCGGATCATAATCGAGGCACAAAATTTTGACAATTTAAACGACAGAATCATTTTTTTTTTTTGGGTGATGAAGGGTATGAAAAGCTTGCTTCGCCATTAATGGCTGAGCATATGCACCATATTAAAGTAACACACTTTTTCTTGCTTTTGGCCATTAATAATCCAATACGAACAAAACCCAGAAACCGAAATGTGGAAAACCTTGTTCAAAATCATTAGATATAAACGATCAGAAAAAAAGAAGAAGATTGTGAAGAAGAGAGAGAGAGAGAGACCGAAAGTGAGGAGCTTAGTGCGATTGTGGTAAGAGGAGAGGAAGTGGAAGAAGCCTGACATACAGCCCACTGCCTTGGCCTGCAATTTTTCCTTCGCATTTTCTGTGTTGGCACTCGATCTTCTTAGGCTCTCTTGTCTCTTCATCATCGTGTGTGACTGTGTTTGTTTCTCGAGAAAACAACCCAGAAAGTGAGACAGACTACTGAGGCAGGCGTTTTAATGGCTCCTCCAAACGGAAAGCGAGTGGACGATTTATTTATGTTTGGCTGTTGTGTTATTATGGAAACGGATATAATAAGGTAAGTAAATATTAGTATATTTGCGGCGTAAGCACTCAGACTTGTAGTGTGAAAGTATATTTTAGATTTATCTGTTTAGTGGCAATAGTACCAAGTTTTTTTACAATATTTTTGAGGGACTCCTTTCATCTGTGTCTAGTTAAAGTTTGTTATACGAGGGACACATGTATGTGGACGATTAACCTAAAAAATATATAATTATTTCACATTTTTATTAAACTACAGACGTATCCAAACAGACGTTGACTTCACAAAGATATATATAACTGGATCTCAATATTATTTTATGGTCTTCGGGTACTATTGTCGCTAAAATTAAGAATGTGAAGGTACACCTGGTATAAGATAGAGCAACATGTGTTTGAAGTTTTTTATTGATTTGGTCTCATGTGCCTCGAGTACTCTCCGTTTATGGTAGATTAACACTCATCATTTTCACATTTTGATGCTTCAATATGAATCATACACGTACGTGTAAATGTCTTCACGTTAACGGAGACAAGTGAGACAAAACAAATAAAAAAAAAAAACGTAATACTTAATACTTTGAGTATTTATTCAGTGGAATAGAAAGTTCAATTGTGATATTTTTAATAACTTTTAGTATTTTTATTGCAATTATGTACATGAGTACATCCCATCAATTCAGCAACGTACTTATGTACGTAAATTTATGAGATTTAATTAGGTTTTGTTTCTTATGATCTAACTTTGTCTATGCGTTAAAGTAGTGTACAAACTGTCTCAAATGCTTTATAAGATTTGTCATCTTTTATCTCACATATAATCTTACACTATAATAATAAAAATAAAAACGTGCACCAAAATCCAATATTCGCTCATGATCAAAATCCTAAATAAAGTAGGTTAATATCGCCCTTGAACGTTAGTTTTATTCATATGATTAAAGTACTTTATTATTTTTCATGTAAATGTTTACTATCAAAGTATTTATTCATTAAGCAATGACTTCTTATGTAAATATGAATGTGTTGTTTTCTCAAATTCCACGTGCAGTCCAATGACACGCCACAGTTACCGGGATGTCAAGTGGCACTTAATTGTCAACATAAATGGTCATATACCTGTTTGTAACAAACTAATAAGCTTGATGACTTTACCTGTCAAAAAATGAGTTCAAGAATTTATCCATGAGAAATAGATGACTTTGAGGACTTTATCCACAAATTTCTCAAATTATAATGTTGATGTATGATATTTTAGATGGAAATAACATGTAACATATTATCCACTCGTTATCTGTAGTAAGATATATTATCATATAATACAATTATACACATTATATCAAACCTTAAACTCTTAATAATATGTCTTTCAAAAAAAAAA
Source organism: Parietaria judaica (assembly GCA_954871525.1). NCBI lineage: Eukaryota > Viridiplantae > Streptophyta > Magnoliopsida > Rosales > Urticaceae > Parietaria > Parietaria judaica. Next base: position 23,845,173 of record OX940865.1, on the reverse strand, counting down.
AAAACTACTTTGGGTTACATGCAGTCGTAAATAAGTGGTCGGGAATTCGGTCCTAGAGCAAGTTGGTTTTCATTATTATGAATTCCACGGGATTTCAGTGAATCAAAATATAAAATTTCTGATATTATATATATAATATTAACAAACAATGGAAAAATGTTTTTATTTTTGTTTTTATATAATTTTAATTTATAAAACGATTATATATCGCACCCCATTTTATATTTTTGAGATTATGCATTCTCTTCCGCAATTTCTTTTAGCAAAATCTTAAATTTAGTTTTTTTGTTTGTTTGTACCTCATATGAAATGCTAAAACTTTTCCATGTTTTTGTAATTTTATCACTATATATGGTATATATATTTTCTCTTTTGGTTCCTATGCAACTTTTGATTTATAGTTTTATATTTTTATTCTTATCTAGCCTTCAACTTTGTATTTTATTTATCTCTATTTGACGGTTTGGGAGGGCACTTTGGTAACTTGATAGAAGGGTTATAAGGAAATACAAATAAATTGACAGGTTACATAAAAATAAAAATCAGAAGTGTGAGTTAATCATTTTACATAATATAAAAGTTACAACCGGATCCATTTTTTTCTTCATTATCCGGTACCCGTGGCCATATTCCAAGTATTGGGATTAGAAGACCCATAAAGGGTACCCGGTTTTTGGGTATTTGAAACTTTAGACTCAGATTCAGAACCTTAACATGCTCTACAATCCGGATCCGGGTCAAAGGTCCGGATTTCATAATTTTGAACAACTTAAAGAAGAAGAAAAAAGTATTGGCAATAAAAAATAATAAAAATTAGAGAGGATGGTTTCATAATAATTATATTTCAAGTTAAAGCTTTAAGCTATTTATTTATCTCACATTTGTGATATATATATATTATAATTTTGTTATATGATATATAAACCAATTCCAAGAATTGGTTCCATTAAAAAATTTGACCCCGTAATCGGAACAGGATTCAAACCGGTTTCACGTATTTCATTTCTTGTTCTGAGTAAAAAAAAAAATCGATTCAAGATAATTTAGACAGCCTTGATGAAATATAAAGTCAAGAGCTTAAAAAAAGCATTTATTAGAAAAGAAACGAAAAGAAATAAATAATATGGTGATGTGAATTCTCAACGACTTTACTCCAAGTGGTGGTACGCATGGCATTGCCTCTGCCACCAAATATTTGTTTGCCAACACTTTTTTGGTGGACCCGCCCTGTATGCAGGTATTAGTAGAGAGCCTGTATGGACCGTTCGATTATATCTAATCCTAAGGCTCACAATGCATGTGGACTTGAGACTAGAACGCACGCAAAACGACATTGATAATTAATGATGCTTTTTTTTTTCTTTCCTTTACAAAATGTCGTTTTTCAGTATTTTTTGTCGTTTTTTCTTTGTGGTGATTTTCTGATGTATGGTTAATAGATATTCATATAACGGAACATCTGAATTTTTATCGATTAATCAATTAAAATTAATAGAATTAGAATTTTAGCCGTGAATATAGCTTGGGAATTTCATTCTTAAAAGAATATTACATTTATGTTTATATTTAAATACTTAATCGTTCGTTTAGAAGAATAATAATAAGATCTATAGCTATACCGTATAAGTGAATGTAATCCTGACACTACACGTGGCCGATCCACATTGGATACAACCCCATTACACGAATCTACAATACTGGTGGTTGATAGTTGAGTTGATATTATAGGCATGCAAAATCTGGAATTCAAAACTCAAATCCAATGAGATTGAAGATAATGATATTACATCAAATTCATGAGATAAGGGGTATATATTTTTATATACATTTCCAAACTTAATACTCCTATAAATACACACCAAAGAAGAACCAATTCATTCCAACACTCTCCATCACTCATCTCTACCTCTCAGTTTGTTAAGCTCAATCTAGGTCTTAATCCAATGGCTGCAGCTTCCTCAATGGCTCTCTCCTCCCCGGCTTTTGCCGGAAGAGCTGTCGAGCTCGCCCCAGCAGCTGGCAAACTTGTCGGCCGAGGACGCGTGTCGATGAGGAAAACCGCCACAAAGGTGGCTTCCTCCAGTAGCCCGTGGTATGGTCCCGACCGAGTGAAGTACTTGGGTCCATTCTCTGGCGAGTCCCCCAGCTACCTGACGGGCGAGTTCCCTGGCGACTACGGGTGGGACACCGCCGGGCTCTCCGCCGACCCCGAGACCTTCGCCCGGAACCGCGAGCTGGAGGTGATCCACTCGCGTTGGGCCATGCTCGGCGCCCTCGGGTGCGTGTTCCCTGAGCTCTTGTCCCGCAACGGGGTGGCGTTCGGTGAGGCGGTGTGGTTCAAGGCCGGGTCACAGATCTTTAGCGACGGAGGGCTCGATTACTTGGGAAACCCTAGCTTGGTCCACGCGCAGAGCATCCTCGCGATATGGGCCTGCCAGGTCATCCTCATGGGCGCCGTGGAGGGCTACCGTGTTGCCGGTGGGCCCCTCGGTGAGGTTGTTGACCCTATCTACCCTGGCGGGAGCTTTGACCCGTTGGGGCTTGCAGAAGACCCGGAGGCCTTCGCGGAGCTGAAGGTGAAGGAGCTCAAGAACGGGAGGTTGGCGATGTTCTCCATGTTCGGGTTCTTTGTTCAGGCTATCGTTACCGGGAAGGGCCCGTTGGAGAATTTGGCCGACCACCTTGCCGACCCGGTCAACAACAACACTTGGGCGTTCGCCACCAACTTCGTCCCCGGCAAGTGAACGGCTCCTTAACAATCAGTGTGACGGTTGTGGAGAGATGTAAATCTATATATTGAAGAGGACAGTGTTTTAAGAGAAATATGTGAATTGTACATGTATTTTTATTAATTTATATTAGTATGGTCTCGTAATTTTTAATCATATCTTCTATCTTCCTCATTAATCATTATGTAGAAACCGAAGAAAAATTAAACATTATACTTGTTTCAATATAAATTGAAATTCGTTAATCGATGATGGTACGTTAACAAGTACGGGTTAAGCAACCACGTAAAACGACTTGACACACAATATTTGTTAACACGAATTGCGATAGATAACCGTGGGCTCTTAGTTACGATAGAAGACCTTTGATATGTTCCGATCCAAAAAAGTGTAATCGAAAATGCAAAAAAAGATGAACAGATCAAACTCAAGTCGGTGAGTATTTTTGCGGCTATCTTTTCATCATAATTTTAAACAGCTTAATTAATCACTTTATTTAAATTAACCATCATCATTGACAGTGTGCACATATAATACTCGCAGATGAGGTAAACAGTATTGGATTCATTAATCCAACGATATATATGGCTCAAGCTCTATATTATTATAGTGTGATATAATATGGACACCTATGACATCGCCAAGAACACCGCGTCGGCGTTCTCGTCGCTGCAGTACAGACAAGGGTGTTGCCCTCGAATGCCCATATCCCCGCTCAGCACCTCCCTCGCCATCGTAACAACTTCCCGGTTGCTCAGCTTCCGCTCCGGCGAACCCCACTCGAGCACCGCCTGCACCGCGCTGCTGAAGGCACCGCGGGCCTTCCCTCCCCCTCCGAATCCGTCGGGGAGGTCAGCGGAGGTCTCGTCCGCCTGGCAGCCGCTGAGCAGAATCCCCTCGTCGGGGCCGGAGAAATCCGGCCAGAGGGGCCGGAACTTGAGGCTGCACTCGCCGCCGAAGAGCTCCAACATGTGGGTGGCCACGTCAGCGGTGGATATGCCGGTGAGGGAGCTCAGGTGTTCGAGAAGGGAAGCGAAAGGGATCGCCTTGGTCTTCGCGGTGGCGGGCGGGACCGGGAGGGATGATCGGTCGACGGGGCCGGAAGATATCGGCCCGATTTGTACTTTCTCTTTGTCGATGAGTCCTCCGCTGTGGCAGGAGTCGGAGAGGATTGTCAAGCTCGCTCCTTTTGGCAGACGGTTGACTAAGTTTCGAAAGTCAACGTCTGAGAGAGATTGTGTGTATTGTTGATTAGTATTTACTATTATTATATTATAGAGGTATAATATCCAAGTCACACTACATAAAAGAAGGGATAATAGCGGTATAAGTCCTCAACTTTTACTCAATTGGGGCGGCATAGCCCCAACCCCATTTAATAGCGGTATAAGTAACAAAAGATGATTTCCGTCTATATTTGACTAACAGAAGTAGTCAATGTTTGCGTGGTCAGCTTCTCATCAACATGGGCGCCACGTAATCCGACATGTCACCATACACGTCATCCTCGCGTCATCAAATTTAATGCAATCGCCATTAATTTTGCATGTATGGTGACATGTCGGATTACGTGGCGTCCACGTTGACGAGAAGCTGACCACGCAAACGTTGAGTACTTCCGTTAGTCAAATATGGACGGAAATCATATTCTGGTACTTATACCGCTATTAAATGAGGTTGGAGCTATGCCGCCCCAATTGAGTAAAGATTGAGGACTTATGCCGCTATTATCCCTAAAAAAATAAATATCATTGAAATTTACTTGAAAAATAAAGTTTGAGCGTACAATATTGAGTGCTAGGCTAGCTCAGTTGTCTAAAGTCAACGTTTGTGGTCGAATGTGTCTGATTAATTATTACGAATACTTTTATCTCAATAAGTTAAATTTTTATGCACTTTTAGTCTAAAATAAGAATCTATATTATGACAAACACAAATCTAAATTACTTTAATACTCAACGCAAAACTACATGAATAGCTTTATTAAATAAAAATGTATGTATATAAATCTTCTTATTAAAAAGTCTCATATTATACCCTCAGATATAAGCAAATTTATATTAAACTCTATCTATATGCTCTTTTTACAAGTACCGAAAATTTACTCCATTTCTATTACGTACCGTAAATTTAAATTTGTTAGAGCATGAAAAATTCACTTCTTGTACCAGAACTAATTGAAAATCGTTAAATCCAAGTTATTTTATCGGCTCTGATAAAAATAAAAAATAAATTATAACTAAGTAATTAACTTTTTTATTTTTAAAAAAAAGGTGTTAAAACCAGTCCTGGTTCTCAAAATCAGAACCGGTTGATACCAATTTCCGATTTTTATCCCAAATTATCTTTACTGAAAAATGAATGCCGATAACCGGAAATCAGTTTTTGAAAAGTTTACCACTATACGTACCGGTGATGAGATTGAAATCACAAGGAACAATAGCCTCGTCGCTCCCCAAGAAATGACTCTTCGAAGGAAGCCTCGTGCCATGCCCGCTGTAGTGGAAATACAGCACGTCACCGGTCTTAGCCCCGTTGATCATCTCGCCCAGAACCCTCTTGATGTTCTCGCCCGTGGGCATCTCCGCCTTACCCGAACCCACCTCGTCCGTCATGACCCGAACCCGGCTAGCATTGAACCCAAACCTCCTCACCAACACCTCGCTCATCGCCACGACGTCGTTGACACACCCGCGAAGCTCGTACTGTGTATTCGGGTAATTGCAGCCCACCAATAGAGCAAACTTATTATTCGTATTTTCCTTCTCCATAATATTTCTCTTTCAATGGTGAATAAAGAAATAAGCTGATCGATTTACTTAGTACTAAGTTTCGATCTTGTTCTTGTTGTGTGTTTAGAACCTTTTACGCTCTCTCTATATATATGTATATGAAGATATGTGTTTACACACACACACATATATTTACATATATATATATATCACTTACGTTCAAGCAAACATAATTTGGTGACCCTTTTGATTTGCTTTAAAGTGTAGAAATCCAATAAACTTAGCGTCAGAGAAGATTTTTGTGCTTGTGCAAATGACCAACACGGTTGAATCACTAAGAAATTGTGTAACTATAGGTCGACAACATGCTTATATTTTATTAATTAATTATAATTTATTATTTTGGTTGCTTCCATTATTTATTTGTAGTATTAATCATACAAAAAAGTATTGCTTAATGAAGGTCTATATCCTTCTTATGGGTTGCGTGTTATAGAACTCTCTATTACGTAAATTAAGGTCAGAAAATAAGTTGGCAAATTAATGCGTAGAAGAGAAACTTTATCGAAAGAGAATGTGTAAACTTGTCGTTTACATAATTATAGCAGCTTTAATATGGGTTGTTACGTGAGTAGCTAATCGTCTTCTACTTCTTATTACATGGGCTATTAATTTATAGACGTTTTCGGCGTACTCTTTCTTGCTGTATTTGGAATCGTCGCATATCACCTCTCGTTGAACTCCGTTTCGTCGTACAGGGCGTCGTCACAACCTGACTACTCGTACATGGGAACATCGTATACCACTTCATCAAACTCCGCTCCACTACGACTCCATCCATTCACTTTTCGTTACGGTGTTGATGTTGTCTCGCTCAAGGATCCGGCTTGATACTTCCGTAAGGTCGTTAAGCATATAAATATGACGTACTTTGTGTAACCAAAGCTAAAAATATTAGGCAAAAATAAGTTAGACTGATCATATGGATATATAGGAGCAGTCAATAGGCATAAACAATGTTGCCGTGTAAGGTCTCGTCGTATATGGGGTGTCTCGTATATGGGCTCTCCATAGATGGCTTCGACGTACTCTTCGCTGTATTTAGAATTTTTGCATATCAACTCGTTGGACTCCACTTTGTCGTACACATACGGGGTCATAGATACCAGTCATACCACCACCGCATCAAACGCCCTGCACGGGGTTGTAGATCATCAAACTCCGCTTCATTGCACACGGCTTGCTATGCCGCCGGGAATCTTGTCACAGTTTGTGCAACAGAATTAACGAGAATCATTAGACATGACCAAAAAGTTAAAGACTGATATGGATAGGGGCACTCGAAAGAGAGTGCTCCTCAAAAAATAAGCGTATGCTGCAAAGAGAGAGGCGCACGCACGGTATTCTTTAGTAAAAGGCGAAAGAATAGTTTGCTATGCGCGCACCGCACAGCTCCGTGATTTCTCGACGGATCAACTGTGTGTATTAATACAGGAGACCATAAGCTATATAGCGCTCTCACTTAATTATCCATGTGGGACTAATTAAAATACACATCACTACCTCACCTTGTGTAAGCCTCTTCCCTTATCACATTGTTGCTTATTGCTCATAAATAAATAAGTTAAAATCAAGGTTCAAAAGATGTCACAGGATTCGATTTTCTGAGTTTATAAATATTTTTTTTAGTAATAATATTTTATATTTTATAAGTATATATTACACATCAATATTTATATTATAGAATTATATTAATATATATATATTATAGTATAATTTTACTGTGATATAAATAATATAAAGCAAAATATTTTAATATGATAAATTGTATTCAATTTTTTTTCCTGTATTACTGATTTTTTCAATAAAACTATCGGTATCTTATAAAAAATCATCTACTTTTTCATCGATTTACTCACGCATTGTCGTTGTTATATAAAGAAGGTAAGTGCGTACCTTCTGAAAGGATTAAGTAAGTTTAACATTAAATTACTATCGCACATACACGCCTATCAATTGTACGTGCATTGCAATGGCATAGACTGATTCTTGTGATAAATTTATATCTGATTATGTAATAATAAATCAAAATTTTCAGTTGCAATGAAACTGATTATGGTAGTTGTGGCATCTCCTTGTTTACAACGATACACTTACTAAGCATTAAAATATTATTTATTTTTTAATATATGATTTATTGGGGAATCCCTAAAGAGCGCTCTTCAAAGAATAGGCATATATGCCGTTATGATTCTTTAGTAAAGGCCAAAGCTGTTATTCTCACAGCATTAAGCAAAGATCGTTTATTATAAGCACTTAAGAGTTTTATTTTTGAAAATCTGACAACGGCGAGTGAATTGGTACACGATGAAAAAATCGGCCTGGGTAAGACCGTAAGAGACTGTAAAAGCGACGTGAGGCGGTGAAGCTTGCGAGGGTAAGGAAAGGAGACAATACAAGTTCGGTAGGAAAAGACGGTTTAAGAAAACGAAGGGAAGCGAGGTGCCGTAGTAGTATCATCAAAATAACATGATAAATGTTTTCTAAGGAAATAGTTACGATAAAAATATTCACTTTATTTTTCATAATAACATGATATATTCTTAAATTTAACTTATGATGTTCGCGACTTTCAATTAGCACGTGTATACTTGAAAGTTCAAACTGAAGTATTGAACATGCGAAAAAATATTAGTTTTAGTTGCACTCGTGTATGTATATATATAAACTCAACAACATTAATGAAGAGATATTAGAAGGATTGAATCAAAAATAAAAAATTTACGATTTTAATTAGAGCATTATTAAAAGAGAAATTGCACCAAATAGCCAAATTGAAACTTTGATTTTGTAAAATAGCCAAACTTTGGTTAATTTTGTAAACTAGCCAATTAACATGAGGTGTCATATTTAATTCAAATTTTAATACTAAAATACCCTTTAATTAATCAATTTCGTTTATTATTTTCGTAATTAATTAAATTGGTAATTATCACTATCCCACAAATCATGGTAACTGATTACTTATTAGTTTAATTAAAAAAAAAATCAGCTTAATTACATCGATCCTCTCTCTCTCTCTCTCTGTTCATCTTCTCCGAGCAATCCATGGCGTCGAAGGTCCCCGACGAGATCCCTCGCAGCGAGTCGAAGATCCCCCGACGAGATCCAATCGCAGCGAGACGCCGCCCAAGCCCCGCCCCAGATCCTCCCCCAACGCTGCGCTGCAGCCCGTCAACGAGCTCGTCAGGTTCTACGGGGTCTTGGCCGACGACAACGACGATTCCGGCGAGGATGAGGAAGGGAGCGCCGAGGGCAAGACCTTTTTTTTAGGCTGTTGGGATCCCCGTTTCCGGGGGGAGCAGCACCGCCGGCTCCGACGCCTCCAACGACGATGAGATTTCGCTGCCTCCGTTGCGCGCGAAGGAGCTTCTCCATCGGAGCACTCGCTCGGAAATACCGAGGCCATGGCGATCGACGGCAAAACTTCGGCGGTCTTACGGGAAAGAGAGAGATTATTTTTTGTATTTAAAATATTTGATTATTGTATTTAAATTTGAGGAATCATAATATTTTTGATTGTTAGTTTACGTTGATTCGTTGTTAATTTACTTTAGTTCGTTGTTAATTTACGAATTAACGTAAATTCGTTGTTAATTCATTGTAAATTCGTTGTTAAGTTACGTAAATTAACGTAAATTCGTTGTTAATTCATTGTAAATTCGTTGTTAATTTACGTTAATTCGATGTTAACTTACAGTTTTTCGTTTTTGATTTACGTTTATTGTGAATTTAAAATTTGAATTATACAAAAAAAGGGGTTTGGTTTTGGTTGTTACCATATTAATAGGTATTTCAATTAATGAAAATAAATGAATTCATAATTAATATAATTATTCATAATAAATGTCATTGATTTTTTCAGATTAATAACCCACAAATTACGTGGTTAATTTGTATTTATTTTTAATTTCGTTTTTTATTATTAAGGGTAAGAATGTAATTAGAAATTCACTTAAATGATTAATTGGCTAGTTTATAAAATTAACCAAAGTTTGACTATTTTGCTAAACTCACTTTCAAGATTGGCTATTACTCTTAATAACTCTTATTAAAATAAACCTTCCATGTATATTATACGCGTGTTATAAGTCGATATGTTAAAAGTTGGGTGGTCTGGTCAACGAACATCTCTCCTTCCTTCCTTTCCTTGTGTGTGTCTGCTCTTTCGGAGTTACGGTGAGTCCTCGATTTGTGTCGTTTTCCAGGTGGTCTCTCATCTCTGTTCCAATCTTGACTGTCGTTTTGATGAAGAAGAAGAAGAAGCCATGGGAACCAGTCTGAAGCTCTATTCCTTTTGGATGAGCTCTTGCGCATTTCGCGTCAGGTTCGCTCTCAACCTCAAAGGTAAGCACTCTGCAAAACCATTTCGAGTTTTTCAAGAATGAAGTTCGGGTTTTGAGTGGGTTTCTTTCAGGTCTTATGTACGAGTATATAGCAGTTGACCTTTTCAAAGGAGAGCAAAGGAATCCAGGTTTCTTATTTCTTGATCATTTTTTACAGCACAGTGGGCCCGGCATATTAATTTTGAGGATTTTTAGATGAAGAAAAATATTGAGCTATGTAATTATAATAGAGCTTCATTTTATGAGATTTTTCATTACAATATAAATTAATTTTTTGGGGCTATTATGGAAATTTGTTGAGTTGGGAGTTCATATATTATATATATGTATATCATATGTCATAAATCATGATACAACAAATTTACGCGGAAACCTAATCGAAAACCGGAAATATGTGATAGCTAAGTTTGATTAATTATAAAATATTCATTAGACAAAATTCCTGATCCGAAAGGTTTGGATCCGTGACCACTAATGAACCCTGAAAATATCGAATAAAAAGATGTTGCACCACGAACTAGAAAACGGATTATGGTCCCAAATTATATATATATATATATATATATATATATATATATATTCAAGATGTGATTTTGTGATGTTTGAGCAGAATTTCTGAAACTGAATCCAATCGGTTTCGTCCCGGTTCTGGTGGATGGCGATATTGTGTTGGCCGACTCTTTTGCCATCCTATTGGTAATAATAATTTATGGAAATTAATAAATTAACATATAGTTATGCTAATTACTCACTATATAAGAATTATTAGATGTATTGATTTGATTCTTGTGGAATATTTTGATTAGTATTTGGATGAGAAGTACCCACAGCATCCACTTTTGCCCGCTGATATTCGAAGAAAAGCCGTCAATTTGCAGGTTTTTTTTTTAAAAAATTTATTTTTAACTCTTCTCTTATTAGATATCGATACAACCCAACCCGATATCTTGAACTCTTGACGGAGCCGTGGTAACAAAAAACGGAAAATACACGAATTTCTAATATCTCGCGCACCAGTCTCCCTTCACTTCGCGAGAAGTAAGATGATTGGTTGAAAGATAATCTTCATTAACGAGAAGACGAGACGTCGTTTATGTGTGTTATCAATTACTACCGGCTTTTCTTATCAAGTTTTTCTCATAGCAACAATTAAACTGAAATGAATAAATTATCAGGCATAGAAACGAGCGCGCACTCCCCGGCCCGCTATTTGTTCGACCTAATAGGAAGTGTTTGCCTTTGATATAGGTCGTCTTATCAAAGTACAAAAGCACATCAATCTAATGTTTTCTATTCTCAAGTTGTGTCCTGTATGTGTCTTTTTCATCTACAATCTCAAGATGCTATACCAAACTTCGATATCGCCATCGTTGAACGATCGATAATCGTTTCTTGAGCTAAATTTGCTGTCTGATCTCCAATTTACCGCTCTTCTCGCAGGCTGCGAACATTGTTTGCTCGAGCATACAACCTCTTCAGAGTCTACCGTTATTGGTTAGTCCGTTCTGCTTTTATTATCACATTGATTTCCCTTAACTCTGCTATTTCAGAACTACATTGTTTATTCTTATTTGCAGAATTACATCGAAGAAAAAATTAGCTCCGACGAGAAAGTTCCTTGGATCAAAACCCACGTGGGCAAAGGATTTGCCGGTCAGTGTGTCGTTTTGATTATAGAGAAATTAGAGGACGTGATTTTGATAAATATATTCAATCAAATTTTCATAATAAGTTAGATTATACTTGACTGTAAATTAAAGATAGTTAGTGTATGCGGTATAATTCCGTTTTCTCGTTTTGAAATTCGGAACTGTCTATTAATTTATTTATTTTATTTTGTGGTTAAACAGCTCTTGAACTTCTGCTGAAAGACTACGCTGGGAAATACGCAACCGGAGATGAAATCCAATTGGTTGGGACACTTCTCTATTTTCTTTATTTATTTTTGCTCAAACAATTATTATAAGCAGAAATTTTAACAAAACAGTGCATTACTAATTTTGCTTATGAATAGAAGCATTGAACATTGCTTTGCAGGCAGATTTGTTCATAGCACCCCAGGTCTGGTCTGCTATTAACAGATTCAAGCTAGACATGGTAATTTATAACTTTAGAGATGTTTGCGGCATAAGTACCCAATTTTGTATGTAGTGCACAACATATGTACACGAGGGACACACCTACGTGTGTGATTAAATTCCGATAAGATGAATAATTCAGCACTTTTATTAATTAGAAAAGTATATATATAACATAGAATTTAACAGAATCTTGCTAGATGCTTTTGCGTTTTACTTTAATGCTATAACCAGCAACAGTGTGCATGCTAAATCACGGTCACAAGATTGGACCGAGTCTAGAGTCAAGACTTCCAAAAGCCGTTAATGAAACCGATGAGAAGGGGTTAATCGTCGTATAATGTCGTGATTATCCCGTGAATTTAGGTTCCACAATATCTGATAGCAAAAACATGTTTTAGATTCTCTGCCTAACAACATTCCTATAACTTGTGGTCTGAACTGATCTGGATCTGTGCTGTTTTGCAGAGTGAATACCCTCTACTCTCCCGGCTGAGCGACGCTTACGAACCGTTAGAAGCATTTCAGAGGGCTACGCCCGAGAATCAGCCGGACACTCCTTCAACAAAGACGTACAATTTTCCGAAATAAATAGTCGATAATAGTAATAATAAATAATAATGTCTCAGTCACTCCTTTGTTTGTAATACAAAAACTTGAGAAAAACTTAACAGTGAGAACAAGTATTATCTCACTTTGTAATAATCTAATAAAAACATGGATTTTAGGTTGATAAGGAGCTACAATGGAGGCTTAAGAAATTATCCTTATGTCTTAACCATCCAAACGGATCGCCTGAAATATCTTTTTTCATCGTTACGCTCACAAAATTTTCTGACAGTTTTGTCAGCCAAGCTATAGACCCACTGGCCAGATTCATCGGCGAAGTAGATCGAATTCCCTTCGCAATCCATCGGGAGATCCCGGATCGACACCAATGCCGATTCATTTCTTCCAAGGAATAACGCCTTGTCATCTCCTAAACTTTCCACTTCTTCCCATTTTTCATTGTGGACCAAACAATACTTGTAAACGTAAAACCACGAACAGGAGACCCTCAATACAATCAAGAACTCTCCCATTGACTCGACCAAGTACTGGTTTATGGAATATCGAATCCCGCTATTCCATGGTAGCGCCTCTGAAGGGACAACGCTCGTTACCTTGACAGGCTTTGCTTCGATGCCGCTCTGGTCGAAGTCCCAGGCTTTAACCGAACCCAAGGAAGACAATGCAAAGAGTCTTCTTTCTCGAGCCACAATGTCTTCGGGGTGTTTAATTCCTTCCAACTCCGTCCACAACCCGTCGACGTGGCAGTAGGCGATTGATCTAGCGGAATTACATTTGTAGATGATGGCAACGACTAGATTCGGCTCATCGTCCTTCCTCTTTTTCTCGGACGTGACTAAAACCACCGCTTTCGGAATATGAACCTTGAATTTCCCGTTCCAATCATTCCTCTTCCTCTTCTCTATCGAGTCAAGCTTAGTGAGCGACGGAAGGCGAAAACTTGGGCCGGAGAGCGTGGTTTTCAGCCAGATCTTGGTACCTTCATTATTTCCTTGAACCACCAACATGTTTTTCGACGATGTTACAATCCGTTTCTCGCAACCTTTTACGGTCACGCTCGAGTGCTAGTGGAATCAAGTATGGCGCTAAAGCCCACTCGTTTCTTGCGTATTGGTAACAGAAGCCGAGAAAAAACCCTGGAAGTTTTGGCAACTCGACGCCATATGGTGCAAACGGCGGAGAAGCGGACAGCGTCGGGATACGAGAGCTTTCTTACTATGAGCCCCAACAACTCCGGGTAAAGCTCGTCCCACGTGAATTCTGAAGCCATCAATCGTTGCCGATCTAACAAGTAACATAAAATCAATAATTTAAATATATATATATGAAAGATATCAATCGCATTACATTACATGAAATATGTGCTTGATGATTAATCGTTATACCTTGGTATATATGTGTCGTGCCTTTCAACAGAGAGTACGATCAAGAGATCGATCGCAATTATATATATATTGGAATATTGGAATCTCTCTTTGTTCTTGGCGGCGGTGATACTGGAGTCCGAGAGAGCGATTTCTATATATATATATATATATATATATTATGTGTGTATTCACGGAAAAAATACTTTCATATTATAAAAATTATGATTTATTTATACTTGCGTTTTCTTCTTCTTCTTGGGAACTCATTATATATATTTTTTGGCATAAGTAATTATTTTGTTTGGTTAACTCTTCCGCGAAGTTTCTCGTGGCGATGTAAAATTTGTCCACGTTTTTGTTCCTCTTGGCCACGTTTCTATGCGTGAAAAAGAGCGAAAAACCATGGCGTTGAAAGATAGTAAAAAATGCGTAGAAATAATTAAAAAAAAAAAGAAGCAAAAACATGAACGATTCAAATGTTATCACGTAAAACTTCACAATTAAGAGTTGACAAGAATTTTTTTTTTACTTACACCATATTGTTAACATCATTCCTTCCCTATTATGTTCCATCGAGAATATTATCATGAAATGTTAAAAACGACACAAGTACTAGATATTACTGTTAAATATCAAATATATTAAAAACATCGGGTTTTCGATTTTGTTCCGATCCCGCTAAGTACCGAATATACTAAAAACATCTGGTTCACGGTTTTGTTCCGATCCCTACCCCACAAACAATCTCAAACCACTTGACTACTATGACTATCCATTAGTTTGACTTTGACTTGTTGTGATCCCGTATTACTCGGAAGTACACTGATCTCACTACTACACTATATATATGCCCGTTTCTTCATCTTTCGTTACTTTTCCCGACAGTCTCTGATAATTCCCAGTCATGGTAAGCTCTCAACACTTGATTCCGAATCTTCTCCTTGTTCGATGAACTCACCGTCTTTGGCGAAGAACAGGCCGAATCGGGATCGAAGCTCAAGCTCTACTCCTACTGGAAGAGTTCTTGCTCGTTCCGAGTCCGAATCGCTTTGAATTTGAAAGGTTTTGGACTCCGAAACCTTCTTCTGCCATTTTCTATTTGATTATATTTGAATCGATGAAAAATTGATCGGCGAGAACTGAAAACTTTAGGTATGGAGTATGAGTATGTAGCGGTGAACCTAGCGACGGGAGAGCAGAGGAATCCAGGTGCTTGAAATCGAAAGATTCCGAAATAGATTCAGTCTTTTCTTGCTCTGATTCGATTTTTCTTGGTTTAAATTTGAGCAGAGTTTCTGAAGCTGAATCCGATCGGGTATGTGCTGGTTTTAGTCGACGAGGACTTAGTTTTGGCCGATTCTTTCGCTATTTTATTGGTGAGTGTTCCTTCATTGCGAGGAATCTGGGGTTTTACTTTGTGATTAATCATGATTTTGATGGTTGAATTTTGTTTGATTCAACATTTTGATTAGTATTTGGATGAGAAGTACCCACAGCATCCACTGCTGCCTGCTGATATTCGAAGAAAAGTCGTCAATTTGCAGGTAACAAAGAAAGGAAATCGGTAAAGCGCTAATTTTTCACAAACTAAAGTCTCAGAGAGCTTAAGATAATTGGTTGAAAAATAATCTTCAGTAACGAGAAGGCCCGTTTATGTTCATCGTACTAACATAAATGTTGTGTTGGTAATGTGAACTATCTTTCGAGCTAAAATTTGTCGTTCGATCTCAAATTTACTGTTGTTCTTGCAGGCTGCAAATATTGTTAGCTCGAGCATTCAGCCTCTTCACAGTATATCAAAATTGGTAATCCCCACGTGCTGTAACAATCACATGTATTTCAGAATGACATTGTCAACCCCCGTTTTGCAGAAAGTCAGCTCAGAGGAGAGCTTCGCTTGGATCAAAACCCATATAGGCAAAGGATTCGCAGGTCTGCGTGTCGTTTTCGCTACTATAATGTTGATTATTGAGAAATACAAATAAGAACATCTATTTTGAAAAGTGTGGAATTTAGATTTTTTTATTATTTAATTTCCACTTATTTCTACTTTCACCGCCATTGAACTATGAAATGCGAAATAGTTGGACTTCTTGACTAATCAGAAATACGAAATTCTTTTTCTCTCCCGATCCAATTTCATATACGTGAGATAATCTTAGATTTGAATATTGAAATGTCGCTTTGTTGGTTGGTCTCAAACAGCACTTGAACTTCTGCTGAAAGACTACGCTGGAAAATACGCAACCGGGGACGAAATCCAATTGGTTTAGAAACAATTGTCTATTTATTAATTTTTGTGTCATTTTATTTTTGCCTAATTTGAGATCTTAACAAAATCCTGCATAGAAGTCCCTTAACATATTTTAAAATTGTGTTGCAGGCAGATTTGTTCCTTGCACCCCAGATATGGTCTGCCGTTGAGAGGTTCAAGCTAGACATGGTAATTCACTTTAGGAATAATTGGGAACTTATGCCATTATTATCGCTTGTTTTCTCTTTCAGGCTCCTTACATATTGTTTCTTTGCTGATTGTCACTGACAAGATTCCTTAAGTTTTTGGTATCAATGTGTGTTTTTTTCTTTCTTTTCCAGAGTGAACACCCTCTACTGTCCCGGCTAAGCGTCGCGTATCAATCGTTGGAAGCATTTCATAACGCTGCGCCTGACAATCAGCCAGACACTCCTTCGAGAACAGTGTAAAAATCGTGGTTGGCAATAAATAAAGATTGTAATAATCAACCCCCGCGTCTCCAACGATGTAAAAATCACGATTGGTGATAATTATAGATCGTAATAATGATCTCTCCGTGTCTTCCTCCTTTGTATGTTGAACCAAAATAGTGAATTTTCGTGCTCTGCTCGACTATTATTCACGTTAGATTTTGGTTAATATGAATTTACGTGTCTACACATCTCCCTCCTCTCTGATTTGGTTTAAAAAATGAAATACGTCCCAATTAAATTGCATATTTAACTACTTTTAGCCAAGGGTGTGCAAAAAAGACGAAGAAAAAAAAAACCCAAGAACCCGACAGAATCAAATAAAATGCAAACGACCCAAATAAAGCAATTATATTTGCCACATTTTTATCAGTCATAAGCTCCAAATCCAATCATTCAGGAAGGGTCTTCCAGAACTATCCACCGAGTTCGGCATCAAGCGAGGCCACATTGCTCGGTCTATGGACCGACCTGGCCTTTGCGCCAATCCCTCTCTCAGCCCGAATAGCCTCTCCTCGACGAGAAGGCCCGAAAAAGCTTCTAGAAGCAATAACATATACTAGAGTATTGCCAAGGTAGATTCTCGTAAACGAAGAAGCATGACGAGGTCAGTTCGAAGGAATTACCTTAACCATTGTTATATACTTCTTCATTACTGGATTGTTATTTTCATTTTTCTGTTGTAGACCCTTTTGAAAACCGTGTCCTATTGTTGCATGCCAGATGTTTGATTAAATTCCCAGCAGAAAGCAGCTTTTTTTAAGTAGAAATTTGAATTAGACGGGGTTGAGAAAATGACGGTTCTCCGGTTAAGGAAGACGACCATGGACAATCCGAAGAAGCTGGCCGGGCTGATTGACACGGTGAATCTTCCGAACCCGCTCAGAGACTTTATGGGCCAGTCTCAGACGTCTCGGCTCGGGTGCTTCATGCGCGTCTGGTCGTATATCAAGGAGAATAATCTTCAGGTTATGCAGTTCTTGCTCGTATCTAAATGCAGTGCATTACTGGTTTCGTCGCATAAATATTTGCCTTATGATGTTTTTCGGGGTTGTTATGGAGCAGTTACAAGCTGATTGCGTTTCTGTTCTTATTAAGCTTGGTCATTCCACTATGCATCAATATTTTTGTTTCGAAAAGAACATTGCGGTAACATTTTATTGTTCTTTCTAGGACCCGAGCAACAAGAATGTGATCAACTGCGACGCGAAGTTGAAGACAGTTTTGTTGGGCAAGCCTCGGGTCGAGTTGGCTGAGCTACCGGAATTGATCAAGCTACATTTCCCCAAGAAACAAACCTTCAAAGACGGTTCAAGTTAACACGCCTTCTTGGTTCCATTCGGTTTCTTCGTTGTTGTTCCATATTGTTTCACTTCTTAAATAACATTTTCAGGTTATATCAGTAGATTTTCTACTAAGTCACTGTGTCAATGTTAGATTGATGAACTGCGTCCGCGTTGACTATCTTCGAGTAGGATGATAAGACCCAAACCAATTATCAAAGAAAAACGATAACTTTTTACACACCTTTTAATTATCGTTCTTAGGTATTTTAATGATTGCCCTTAGGTATAATTAAAAATTAATTGTTATTCGAAATTAAAAGAGACAAAAAATGAAGAGGCAAAATTTATTGTTATTGGAAATAAATGAGACTTTATTTTGTTATTGGAAATAAATGGTATGAGTTTTTAATTTAATAAATAGTATGAATATATATTTTTTTATTCAAAATTCTAAAAAATTAACATTTGCGCATGTCTATATACTAAAATTGTGTAAAGAAAACTTTGTCCTCATACTTTTATATAGTAACTTTTTAAATTATCAATTGTAACTTTTTTATAATTGCATGGTTTATTTCTTTTGTAATGCTACAGATATTAAACGTGGCCGTTTAATATTGAAATTGAGTACATTAGTGATAGAAAAACTCTTTAAAATTGTATAAGGATAATATTTAAAAGAGCTTGTTAAATAGGTACGTGGCCACTGAATGGGCAATAGATGATGAATGTTTTGAACAAAGTAACGAACATTGTAATTAAGTGACATCAAATGCATTAGTTGAATGCAGGATTTTTTCTATATAAAAATAAATTACAAATGTTAAAAAAATTAGAATTCTCTATTCTTGATTCTTATGATGTTGTATCACTTGTGTGTTATGAAAAAATTAGGATTCTCAATACTTAAATTTTGTGATGCCATGTCACTCGTTGTTTCCTCCTTTTATTATATATAGATATAGATTATTCGCTTTCGATATTTCGACGTTTATCCAAACCAAAGTGCCTATGCATCTCCCTTCTTTCCGATTTGATTAAAGAAAATGTAATATGTCCCAATTAAATTGCATACTCCTAAATAATGCCACAGTATTGGCGACAGTTTTATAAGTCACAAACTCCAATCATTCTTCCAGAACTTTCCTCCGAATTCGGCATCAAGCAAGGCCACATTGCTCGGTCCATGGACCAACCCGGCCAGTGCACCGAACCCTCTCTCAACCCGCATGGCCTCTTCTCGACGAGATGGCCCGAAAAAGCTTCCAGAAGCAACAACATATACAAGAGTATCGCCAAGGTAGATTCTCAGTATCTATGAGGCATAACGAGATCAGTTCAAAGGAATTACCAAAATATCAACCGGAGATCAAATCTAACCAAACGAAGCAAGAAGTAGATCTCACTTTTAGTCATAAAGTCGACGAAATTCTACAGGATTGGAAATGGGTGTACCTTCATCGGGATTGCACCTGCGTGGCTGGACGGGAGCAACGTGTTAAGGCGCGTGAAGCCTCCTCTGGTTATTGACCGAATCGCTTCGTATTCCACCATTGAGAGCGTGCCCCTGTAGAGGCTAACTTCCGAGAAAAATATTGGAATGCATACGGTAACAGTTCATGCAAATTAACATGAAACTACTAAAAAATCGAATTTGTATACATCTCCTACATCAATCATCTCTTAGCCTAACTCAAACTCTAGTGCTTCTTGGCCAAGTAATCTAACAAGCCAATATATAGAGATATTGTCGGTGTTGTATTATTCTGAATCTGCACTCAGAATCGTGTTCCGAAAGAGCATAACCACTGAACTTTCGACATATATATGACGTATTGTTGGATTAGATTCACAAACCTCTTCAAGTCGTTGACAGTGAAGTTTCGAACGGATGTCACCAGAAGTCTCCACAAGAACAAGCTCCGTCCTTGAACAAATGGAAGCGAACGGCGTCTCGAACAAGTATCTCTCTCTTAGTAATCTTAGAGATATACTTCGTGGCATTATGACAATCATTACACACCCTAAGGTTTTTAACCACGCGTATCGGAAGACCAGCTCGAACAAATATCAAGCCAAAAGCAATCGCGAGCCTCTCACTGTGAAAATTGAGCATTTTTCTCTTCTCGGATTCTTCAACGTCGTGAAGAACGCAGCTCATATCCGGCACAAAACCCTCCTCTATCATTTTTCCATATAAGTTTTCCAGCTCAGAGTAAATCTGATCGGAAAATGGACTTGACCAGTCATCAGCCGAGAAAATGTGAACTAGACCCTTGTGTTTAATCCAACTACATCCAGGCTCTTTTCTTACTCCCTTGGCTCTCATGTCTCGCCTCAACTTGGCCACGTCATCCCATTTTCCTTTAGCGGCGTATATACTTGAGAGCAGTATATAGCTAGCGGGATTCCGGGGATCTAATTCGTGAAGATATTTAGCAGCCCAATTTCCTATGTCCAAGTTGCTATGATTCCTGCATGAGCTCAACAAAGTGGCCCAACCAATCGCGTCGGGTTTGTATGGCATTTTGATTATGAAATCCTGAGCTTCTTCTAACCTTCCAGCTCGGCTGAGAAGGTCTATCATGCAAGTGTAGTGATCCGAGATCGGCGCTATTCCGTGTTCTTTCACCATTGAATCAAAATATTGGTGCCCTTTTTCGACTAAACCCGCTCTACTACAAGCCGAGAGCACCCCGACGAAGGTAACAACGTCCGGTTTTAAACCGTGGGACTGCATTCTCTCGAACAATTCAATCGTCTCATTGGCTTTTCCAAACTTTGCGTACCCTGAAACCAATGCGGTCCACGAGACTTCATCTCTAGTATGAATTTCGTCAAATAGCTTGTGAGCATCTTCGATGCTCCCGCATTTGCTGTAAAGTGTGACAAGGGCATTCGGAACCGTGATAAAAGAAATCAGCCCAGAAACTATCGCCTGTCCGTGAAACTGAGCACCCTCTTCTAAGCTTGCTAAGTTCGCACACGAGCTGATTACGCTTCCAAGTGTGTAATCATCTGGTTCAACCCCGTTTCTTTGCATCTCGCAGAAGATTTTGACAGCTTCTTCGCTGTGCCCATTCTGCCCGTACCCAACCACCAACGCAGTCCAAGACACGACGTTCTTGCGCGACATTTTCTTGAAGACTGAATCCGCGTACTTCACAGATCTGCACTTGCAATACATGTCAACCAGAGCACTCCCGACAAAGATGTTGTCGTTCGGATAAGAAGTGATAATATAAGCGTGAATTTGCCTGCCTTCTTCCAAGGCCGAGAGCCCTCCACATGCGGTCAAGACGCTACCGAACGTGAACTGATCCATAGCCAAATCCGTCAATCCCAATACGTTGAAAAAGCGTAAAAACATGATCTAAAAAAAAGGGCGAAAAACATGATATCGGAAGATTAAAAAATGTCCGTTTTCTGGTATTGATGGTTCGGTTTTCCGCCCACGTGCCTTTTTACTGACGCGGCACACTGCCATAGTCCGTTTCCTCGTATTAGTTTGACTTTGACTGGTGATCCCAATTATTGAGTGAGAGAAGAGATTTCACTACAGTACATTTCCTTTTCTTTCGAATTTCCCGTCAGACTCTGATCACTCCCAGTCATGGTAAGCTCTCAGAATCCAAACACTTGATGCCAGATCTGATCCTCTCTGTGCTCGATGAACTCACTGTGCTTCGCGAAGAACAGGCCGCAGCGGGATCGAAGCTCAAGCTCTACTCACACGGGAGGAGTTCTTGCTCTTTTCGTGTCCGAATCGCTTTGAACTTGAAAGGTTTTGGATCCCGAAATCTTCTTATGCCATATATCAATCGATGAAAAGTTGATTGGTGAGAACTGAAAACTTCAGGTCTGGAGTATGAGTATGTAGCGGTGAACCTAGCGACGGGAGAGCAGAGGAATCCAGGTGCTTGAAATCGAAAGATTCCGAAACAGATTCCGTCTCTTCCTACTCTGATTCCAATTTTCTTTGAGCAGAGTTTCTGAAGCTGAATCCGATGGGGTGTGTACCGGTTATAGTGGACGATGACTTAGTTTTGGCCGATTCTTTGGCTATATTATTGGTGAGTAATTTGTGCTTTTACTTTGTGATTAATCATGGTTTTGATGGTTTGATTCAACATTTTGATTAGTTTTTGGATGACAAGTACCCACAGCATCCACTGTTGCCTGCTGATATTCGAAGAAAAGCCGTCAATTTGCAGGTCTTTTTTAACTTTTCTCTTATTATATATTCATTATTTCATAGTAGCAGGTCCTAAATGCAGATGCCGACGCAGTTTCGCTCTTTTCATTTCACGGGCATGTCGCGTGTCGACGAAAAAATCGGAAAAAAAAAAGCATGATGCTAATCAATGACGGAGCCTTTCAACATAGAATGGGCACCGAGAATTTTTTTATAAAAATAAATAAATTTAAAATAGTGCAAAATAAGATCGTGAACTCGTGGCTGGAGCCGTGGTAACAAAAAACGAAAGACACTCTCTCGTAAACCTTTGTCTCCCCTCAGTCTCACTTTGAGAGAGCTTAAGATACTAGGCCGAAATCTTCATTAATTAACAAACACTCATCGGCCCGCTAGTTGTTCGGTCCAATGCTAATAATATATAATTAATTTAGCTGATGGAAGCAATTCTAAATTTTCATTTTCATATTTTTCTATTGATCGAATGTGTGTGGGCTTGTACAACAATTTGAAGCCATGATGCAAAGTTTGCACGACGGTGGTGGTGTTTTTTTTTTCTTTCTTTCTATCATGCAAACGTAACGTGCCTAAAAATATGTTTTCACCGTGAACATTATAAGTTTGTCGCGGTGAAGGACCTTGTACTATAAGTTTGACAGTTTTTGAGGAACCTCCGTGTTTTAACTCTGCATGACAGATTTTGAGGAACCACCGCATAAAGACGAACGTGGTGTAACTATTTCTCGAGCTAAATTTGTCATTTGATCTCAAAATTATCCTTCTTCTCGCAGGCTGCAAATCTTGTGAGCTCGAGCATACACCCTTTACACTGTATATTAAAATTGGTAATTCCCTCATGCGTTAACTATCACATATATTCAGAATTACATTGTTAAAACTCTCATTACAGAAAGGCAGCGTAGAGGAGAACCGTGCTTGGATCAAAACCCATATAGGCAAAGGATTCACAGGTCAGCGTGTCGTTTTCGCTACTATAATGTTGATTATTGAGAAATACAAGAACATCGTCTTTGAAAAATTGTGGAATATAGATTTTTCTTTAATTTCTACTTCCATCGTTTGAAAAAGAAATAGTTATGACGTCGTTGAGAATCTCGGATTTTTTTATAATCAAATTCATAATTCGGTCAATTCTTCGTAATAATTTCGATCAATAATAGCTTCCTGAAGCTTTCTCAACAAGACAATTGGGAAGCTTCCTATACCAGGCAATAAAGGGAAGTAACATCTAATGGCATAAATAAGGAAATACTAGGATAGTCCAAAAGACATTGATTGCCCTTACCTTGTGTTTGTACACCCTTTATGCCTATCAAATCACTGGCCGCTCGGCGACATTTGAAGCAGCAAGTCGCGAGTCTGATTTTTGTTTTCTAATGAAAACAAATTATAGAGAAGGGGTCCCGCTCGCTGCATTCACAATGGGACCCCGGTTGCCACATTCTAGAGGTTGAGACTTGCAGCTTCTGCGAAAGAAGGGTCCCTGGCGTGGCCGCGCCAAGACAAACGTTGGCCCCGCCGTTGGACTTATTGACTATTTAGAAATATGATATACTTTTTCACAGACGAGGGATAATCTTCGGTTTGAATATTAAAAGTTGACGTTTTTTTATTGCTCAAACAGCACTTGAACTTCTGCTGAAAGATTACGCTGGACAATACGCAACCGGAGATGAAATCCAATTGGTTTGCAAACAATTTTCTATTTATTAATTTTTATGTCATTTATTTTTACTCAAAACAATTATAGAATGCGAAACTGAGTAGTTTGGGATCTTAATAAAATACTTCATAGAAGTCACTGAACACATTTTAAAACTGTTTTGCAGGCAGATTTGTTCCTTGCACCACAGATATGGACTGCCGTAAAGAGTTTCAAGCTAGACATGGTAAATTACTTTAGGGATATTTGGGAACTTTGCCGCTAT
The DNA here is from genome assembly GCA_954871525.1 of Parietaria judaica. NCBI lineage: Eukaryota > Viridiplantae > Streptophyta > Magnoliopsida > Rosales > Urticaceae > Parietaria > Parietaria judaica. Next base: position 23,821,137 of record OX940865.1, on the reverse strand, counting down.
TATCGCTTGTTTTCTCTTCTCAAACTCCTTTAAGTCTTTTAGTCTGAATGCTGTTTTTTTGTTTGTTTTTGTGGTTTTTTTTTTCCAGAGCGAATACCCTCTACTGTCCCGGCTGAGCGTCGCTTACGAATCGCTAGAAGCGTTTAATAACGCTGCGCCTGAGAATCAGCCAGACACTCCTTCAACAACGATGTAAAATTTGCAATTGGCAATAAATAAAGATCGTAATAATGATATCTCCATGTCTCTCTCCTTCGTATGTCGAATCAAAATAATGAATTTTCGTGCTCTACTTGATTATTATTCGCTTTCGATTTTTCGACTTTTATCCAAACCAAAGTGCCTATGCATCTCCCTTCTTTCCGATTTGATTAAAAAAAATGTAATATGTCCCAATTAAATTGCATATTCCTAAATAATGCCACAGTATTGGCGACAATTTTATCAGTCACAAACTCCAATCATTCGGGAAGAGTCTCTTCCAGAACTTTCCTCCGAATTCGGCATCAAACAAGGCCATATTGCTCGGTCCTTGGACCAACCCGGCCTGTGCACCGAACCTCTCTCAACCAGCATGGCCTCTTCTCGACGAGATGGCCCGGAAAAGCTTCCACAAGCAACAACATTTTTTTTTTTTTGAGGAAGAAGCAACAACATATACAAGAGTATCGCCAAGGTAGATTCTCAGTATCTATGAGGCATAACGAGATCAGTTCAAAGGAATTACCAAAATATCAACCGGAGATCAAATCTAACCAAACGAAGCAAGAAGTAGATCTCACTTTTAGTCATAAAGTCGACGAAATTCTACAGGATTGGAAATGGGTGTACCTTCATCGGGATTGCACCTGCGTGGCTGGACGGGAGCAACGTGTTAAGGCGCGTGAAGCCTCCTCTGGTTATTGACCGAATCGCTTCGTATTCCACCATTGAGAGCGTGCCCCTGTAGAGGCTAACTTCCGAGAAAAATATTGGAATGCATACGGTAACAGTTCATGCAAATTAACATGAAACTACTAAAAAATCGAATTTGTATACATCTCCTACATCAATCATCTCTTAGCCTAACTCAAACTCTAGTGCTTCTTGGCCAAGTAATCTAACAAGCCAATATATAGAGATATTGTCGGTGTTGTATTATTCTGAATCTGCACTCAGAATCGTGTTCCGAAAGAGCATAACCACTGAACTTTCGACATATATATGACGTATTGTTGGATTAGATTCACAAACCTCTTCAAGTCGTTGACAGTGAAGTTTCGAACGGATGTCACCAGAAGTCTCCACAAGAACAAGCTCCGTCCTTGAACAAATGGAAGCGAACGGCGTCTCGAACAAGTATCTCTCTCTTAGTAATCTTAGAGATATACTTCGTGGCATTATGACAATCATTACACACCCTAAGGTTTTTAACCACGCGTATCGGAAGACCAGCTCGAACAAATATCAAGCCAAAAGCAATCGCGAGCCTCTCACTGTGAAAATTGAGCATTTTTCTCTTCTCGGATTCTTCAACGTCGTGAAGAACGCAGCTCATATCCGGCACAAAACCCTCCTCTATCATTTTTCCATATAAGTTTTCCAGCTCAGAGTAAATCTGATCGGAAAATGGACTTGACCAGTCATCAGCCGAGAAAATGTGAACTAGACCCTTGTGTTTAATCCAACTACATCCAGGCTCTTTTCTTACTCCCTTGGCTCTCATGTCTCGCCTCAACTTGGCCACGTCATCCCATTTTCCTTTAGCGGCGTAGATACTTGAGAGCAGTATATAGCTAGCGGGATTCCGGGGATCTAATTCGTGAAGATATTTAGCAGCCCAATTTCCTATGTCCAAGTTGCTATGATTCCTGCATGAGCTCAACAAAGTGGCCCAACCAATCGCGTCGGGTTTGTATGGCATTTTGATTATGAAATCCTGAGCTTCTTCTAACCTTCCAGCTCGGCTGAGAAGGTCTATCATGCAAGTGTAGTGATCCGAGATCGGCGCTATTCCGTGTTCTTTCACCATTGAATCAAAATATTGGTGCCCTTTTTCGACTAAACCCGCTCTACTACAAGCCGAGAGCACCCCGACGAAGGTAACAACGTCCGGTTTTAAACCGTGGGACTGCATTCTCTCGAACAATTCAATCGTCTCATTGGCTTTTCCAAACTTTGCGTACCCTGAAACCAATGCGGTCCACGAGACTTCATCTCTGGTATGAATTTCGTCAAATAGCTTGTGAGCATCTTCGATGCTCCCGCATTTGCTGTAAAGTGTGACAAGGGCATTCGGAACCGTGATAAAAGAAATCAGCCCAGAAACTATCGCCTGTCCGTGAAACTGAGCACCCTCTTCTAAGCTTGCTAAGTTCGCACACGAGCTGATTACGCTTCCAAGTGTGTAATCATCTGGTTCAACCCCGTTTCTTTGCATCTCGCAGAAGATTTTGACAGCTTCTTCGCTGTGCCCATTCTGCCCGTACCCAACCACCAACGCAGTCCAAGACACGACGTTCTTGCGCGACATTTTCTTGAAGACTGAATCCGCGTACTTCACAGATCTGCACTTGCAATACATGTCAACCAGAGCACTCCCGACAAAGATGTTGTCGTTCGGATAAGAAGTGATAATATAAGCGTGAATTTGCCTGCCTTCTTCCAAGGCCGAGAGCCCTCCACATGCGGTCAAGACGCTACCGAACGTGAACTGATCCATAGTCAAACCCGTCAATCCCATCTCTCGAAACGTATTAATCGCTTCACGGTACAAACCATTTTGAGTCAGCCCAGTAACCATCGTCGTCCACGAAATCGAATCCCTTTCCACCATTTCTCGAAAGAGACATGTGGCATCTTCTACCAATCCAACCCGCAAAAGCCCGGAGAGCATCGTGTTATACATCACCACATTCTTCACCAGACTCGCTTCGAAAACCCTTTTTGCATCGCTCAAAAACCCAGCTTTCGAGTACATGTCCATCAAAGGGCAACCCACAAACAAGTAGAACTCAAACCCGAATTTGACCACCTGCCCATGAACCTGCTTGCCCAGTTCCACACAGTTCTTACTCGAGGCCAACAGGAGCATTGTCGAGAACGTAATCCGGTTCAAATTACCGGTCCCGTCTCTCAACATCAAAGCATAGGCCTTCACGGACTTCGCCACCAAGCCCACCAGCGCGTACCCCGAAATAAGTGTGTTCCAAGAGACCCCGTCACGTTCTGGCATCCGATCAAACGTCTCTTGCATCTCAAGGGAGCAACCTGCTTTCGAATAGGCCGAGAGTATCGTGTTCCACGAGAACATGTTGGGGTGAGGAATTTCATCGAACACGTGACGTGCATACCTGACGTTTCGTAACTTGCCATAAACGTCAGTTAGTTTATTGAGAAGAAAGGTTTCTGGGTTCGTGAAGCTCCGGGTTATGCGGCAATGGAGCTTCTTCGCCAGAGAATGGTTCTGAGTTTCGCAGCAGAGCTTGAGCAACCCCGCGTAGTAGTTCGACGAACGACACATTTCTCGTGAGCACAAAATATGTAACTATGCGCTGCACTTTACAAATGAACGAAACCCGTCACTCAGAGCGATGGAGGAGACGGCGAGGGACGAGCTCCGACGCCGACTTGGAGAATAGACAAGTGAATACATCACCACAATAAGCGATTATTATTTGTTGTTTTGTTTAGAAGAGCGATTTTTGAAATTGTACTGATTAGACTGGAATTGTTGGACACTCGGTCCTCGCGTGCACGGTATTCTTTAGTAGAAGGCGACAGAATAGTTCGCTAGTAACCTCATTTGCTTAAATACTGAAACCATGACATTGCCCATTCAACTTGATATCATTTGTTGCGAGAAGGTTGAATATGATAGTGAGTGAGTATGAAACTTAAGGGAATTATTAGTTATATAATAAGTTTCTTTGCGACGACAAAAAAACATGAAAATGGTTAATTACTTATCATGCCTCTGAGTAAGTGACTTTCGCGGCCATGGAAGCCAACGTTTCTGTGTTCCTCTTCACTGCTTCCATCAAGCTTCTCCAACCAGAATCTGTATTTGCATGCGTTTACGGAACACTTGAACTGAAAATGGAACAATGACGGAACTGTTGAGCCTGTTTTGCAGAACACATATATGTTATATATATATATATATATGATTTCGCGTGAATTTACGACTGTTTATTCGATGTTTGGTATATGAAACCCGAAATCATAGGATTCGTCGAAGGGGCGAGTCATACATGTGATGCGAAAGCTCGCCGTTTTCACTCTCAGGTTCAGAGCCTTCCATTCTTCGGGCTCTGTCGATGCCCGCCTCGTCAAGACGGGGTTCGACCCCGACACGGCGCGCTTGAACTTCAAAGTCGTCGACGCCGTTCGTCGCGGCGACTTGGTTCAAGCGTCCCAGATGTTCGACCGAATGCCTCAACGAAATACCGTCACCGCGAACCTCATGATCTCCGGCTACGTGAGGCAAGGAGACGTTGATCGAGCGAAACACTTGTTTGACAACATGGCGGACCGGACAGCCGTCACGTGGACCATTCTCATAGGTGCTTACTCGGTTCGTAATGAATTCCGCCGAGCACTTTATCTTTTCGCGGAGATGCAACAGTCTGGTTTGAAACCGGATCACGTGACCTTTGTGACTCTCTTATCTGGATGCATTGACATGGAAACTTCGACTGAAGTAGCTCAGATTCATTCCCTCGTAGTTAAAGTTGGGTGCGATTCGTTTCTTATGGTTTGCAATTCGTTGCTCGATTCTTATTGCAAAGCGCATCGTGTTGACTTGGCTCGTCAGTTAGTCAACTGTATGGGGCAACGTGATTCAGTTACGTACAATGCCTTGATCACGGGTTACTCAAAGGACGGATCGAATGAAGAAGCGATTAAGCTGTTCTTGGAGATGCAAACTTCGGGTCACATGCCTTCGGATTTCACTTTGGCAGCTGTTTTATCCGCTACTGTCGGTTTGAATAACGTAATATTGTTTGGGAAACAAGTTCATGCTTCGGCTGTGAAAACGAGCTTTGACTTGAACGTCTTTGTCGGAAACGCCCTTCTCGATTTCTACTCAAAACACGACTCTGTTAACGAAGCATTATGTCTTTTCAACGAGATGCCGGAACTGGACGGCGTATCATACAACATACTCATCGCTGCTCTTGCATGGGAAGGGAAGTTCAGTCAATCTCTTGATCTATTTCGCAAGCTGTGTTGGACCGAATTCGACCGACGGAAATACCCTTTTTCTACAATCTTGAGCATGGCGGCGTTGACTTCGAATCTGGAAGTGGGTCGGCAGATTCATTCTCAGACAGTCGTGACAACCGCCGATTCGGAAATTTTGGTGGCAAATGCATTAATCGACATGTATGCAAAATGTGGCAGGTTCAATGAAGCCAAGAGACTATTTTCCAGGTTATCTTACAGAAGTCCAGTTCCGTGGACGGCTATGATCTCAGCTTACGTACTGAACGAACGGTATTCAGAAGCCCTCACGTTGTTCAACGAGATGCGAAGAGAAAATATTACTATCGATCAGGCAACTTTTGCAACGACTTTGAGAGCTTCAGCGAGTATAGCCTCGCTATCGCTGGGAAAACAATTACATTCGTTTCTTATCAGGTCGGGCTTCATGTCAAACATATTCTCCGGTAGCGCTCTCCTTGATATGTACGCTAAGTGTGGATCAATGAAAGATTCACTTCGGACATTTCAAGAAATGCCCAATAAAAACCCCGTGTCGTGGAACGCCTTGATCTCAGCTTACGCACAAAACGGGGACGGAAACGCCACTCTTAAAGCATTCCACCGGATGATTGTGTTGGGTTTCGAACCTGACTCGGTTACCTTCCTCGGTGTTCTTACTGCGTGCAGCCATGGCGGGCTTGTAAAAGAAGGGCTAGAAATCTTCAGCTCGATGAAATCTGTATACAACATTGTTCCGAAGAGAGAACACTACGCATCGATGATTGATGTTTTATGTCGAAACGGTCGATTCGACGAGGGAGAGAAGCTGTTTGCGAAAATGCCCTTCAAGCCCGATGAGATCATCTGGACATCGGTTCTAAACGCTTGTAGAATACACAAGAATCGGGAACTGGCAGCCATTGCCGCAAAGAATCTCTTCGAAATGACGGAGCTTAGAGACGGAGCGGCTTATGTGAACATGGCTAACATATACGCCCAAACGGGTCAGTGGGAGAGCGTTGCAAAGGTGAAGAAAGCGATGCGGGAGAGAGGGATCAGAAAGATTCCGGCACAGAGTTGGGTTGAAATCAAACACAAAATTCACATATTCACAGCCAACAGCACGTCGCACCCACAATCCAACGAAATTCGGAGGAAAATCGACGATCTGTCTGCGGAGATCGAAAAGCTAGGCTACAAACCCGACACGAGCTGCATTTTACACGAAGAAGACGAGGAAACGAAAGCGGAGTCGCTTCGTTACCATAGCGAGCGTTTGGCCATCGCATTCGCGCTGATCAGTACGCCAGAAGGAACGCCTATCGTGGTGATGAAGAATCTGAGAGCTTGCACGGACTGCCATTCGGCGATCAAGTTCATCTCGAAGATCGTTGACCGGGAAATAACTGTCAGGGATTCTAATCGGTTTCATCGTTTTCGGGACGGGGTTTGTTCGTGCCGGGATTATTGGTGATTGAAAGCTCAATGATTTGGTCGGAGATGATGCTCTAACAAGCTGAACTCAACACTGTTGTGCTGAATTATGGGAACAAGCTGGTGCAGTAAATTTAAAAGTAGCTCAAAATTCATGAGAATAGTTTGATAAACGGATTTTTTTGCAGTAATCTCTTATTTAGCGGCATTAATACCAAAATAATATAAAATATCATCTGAGATTCAATTCCATTCCTATCCCCGCTAAAGTTTCTAGTCTTCTAGTACTAAACTCTCAAATATATATAATATGAAAAAATTAAGGGAAATTTGGACGGAAAACTTTTAAAATTTTAGAAAAAAATTTAACATGAAAATTCTAAAAAAATAAATTTTATACATTAAAAATTTAAAATAATTTAAGTAAATTTACTCTCATATAATTATTCTTTATAATAAATATTTTAGTTTTTAAAACTTTATAATTATCAATTCCCCGTAAAAATTCTATATTTAAAAAAATTCATAGATCTATGCACAGCATAACTCGTCAGTCAATATTGTATTATACAAAAAAAAAAAAAAAAACTAGAGCATAAAGAGTTTTTTATTTTTATAATAAAAATAAAATACCAAAATAATGAAGCAAATGGGTATAAAAATAGTAGAGTTTGTGATCAGAGAATTTGGCGTCAATCTCTGACAATTCCAAAGTCATGGTAAGCTGTCAGAATCCCAACACTTGATTCCCAATCCTCTGAACTCACCGTGTTTGCTTCGTTCATCAACAGGCTGAAGCGGGATCGCAGCTCAAGCTCTACTCGTACTGGAGGAGTTCCTGTTCGTTCCGTGTCCGAATCGCTTTGAATCTGAAAGGTTTTGGACTCCGAAACCTTCTTCTTTTTGCCATTTTTGTTTGAGTTTTTGGTTGTTTGAATCATCGAGGAAGTGATCGGTGGAAACTGTAGGTCTGAAGTATGACTATGTCGCGGTGAACCTACTCAAAGGAGAACAGAGGAATCCAGGTACTTTAAATTGAAAGAAGGCAATGAAATAATCCGTGAAAGATTCCGTAACGGATTCTTTTTTATGTTTCTCTTATTCGATTTTTCTCGGTTGAAATTTGAGCAGAGTTTCTGAAGCTGAACCCGATCGGGTATGTGCCGGTTTTAGTCGACGAGGACGTGATTTTGGCCGATTCGTTCGCTATATTATTGGTGAGTGTTCCTTCGTTGTAAGGAATTTGGGGTTTTACTTTGTGATTAATCATGATTTTGATGGTTGAATTTTTTTTTATTCAACATTTTGATTAGTATTTGGATGACAAGTACCCACAGCATCCACTATTGCCTACTGATATTAGAAAAAAGGCCATTAATTTGCAGGTATATTTCTCTAAATTGCTTCGCATTTTTCTCTTTCACGGTTAATATTTATCACTTGAATATCCGGAGAATATATTCTGTGAAAGTTGAATGTTTTTAGCTAGCAAAAGCAGATTTTGAGGAAACACAGGAAGAGAGAAATGATCATATTTATCTTCGGATCTCTGATAAATGATTGCCGTTACAGGCTGCGAATATTGTCTCTTCGAGCATACAGCCTCGTCAGAACCTGGCTGTATTGGTAATGATTTGGATTCTCTACCGCCGTTGCTAATTCCTCAGGTTCATTACAAGTCCGCAATATTCACGCACTGCTTGTTCGGTTTACAGGATTACGTTGGAAAAAATGGGGGACCGGAAGGGGTAGCTACTTGGATTAAATACCATCTCGGAAATGGATTTTCAGGTTAAGTTTTCTGAGGTTGTAGTTAACGCTAATTAAACTAGCAAGCTTTATGTTAGGTTGTAAGAACAAGGGAAAAGCGGGGACTTAGACTGTTTAAGGGTATTTTTGGTAGTATGGTTACCGTTAGTAGAACTTCCCTTTGTTAATCTAAGTGGGTTAGATCCAGTTTGAATCCTATCACTGTAATTGTGAAGTTTTAACATGATTAATTTTTCTGTTCACTGATTACGTTAATAGAACTCCTTTGGTCATCTATTTGGGTGAATTCCAGATTGAATCGTATCGCTTCAATATATAAGTTCTAACAGACTCGTGTTTGGTTCACAGCGCTTGAAGAACTGCTGAAAGACCATGCTGGAAAATACGCAACTGGAGACGAAGTTCAATTCGTACGATAAATTTTTTGTGCAACAAGTTTATGTTTATGCTGCTTGCTTGAAGAAGTTATCTAACTTATTTATTTATAATCACTTTCAGGCGGATTTATTCTTAGCGCCACAAATACATGCTGGATTCGTGAGGTTCAAGCTTGACATGGTAATCTACTGCCTGCTAATCCGATATCAAGTATTTTTTTCTAAAAAAAATTAGACCTTTGACCTAAATGAACTAGATTTACGCAGATTATATTTTTTTAATCTTTTTTTTTTTTTTTGTCGAGCTTCTGACAAATCGAGGTGTATAAATCATAGGAATTTCTCATGTGAAATGTGTGTTTTTGCAGAGTGAATACCCTCTGCTTTGCAGGCTGAATGAGGCTTACAAAGAGTTAGAAGCGTTTCGAAATGCTATGCCTGAGTATCAGCCTGACGCAACTCGGTAGAAATATGTTTCCGACGAATATAATAAAAAAGTTGTATTATTAATAAGAATAATACATCTAGAGTTTATGAGTATATATGACCTCGAGGCTAAGTATAGCCACTTTCTTATCAAATATGTCATATTTGCTTGCTTATGTTGAGATCAACGTTTGAGTTTTCTGAATTTACTACTAGTTATCGAAAACAGGCGAGTACCGGTAATAAATACCCATACTAACGATTTTTGTTTTATGATTTATTGAGGTTTGTTGAAAATCGAGAACCAAACAGGAAATTGATGAAAAAACGGTGAATCTTTCATGAATTTTAGAAGATACTGACGATTTATCGATAAAATAAAAACAAACTCGAAAGTCAAAGTTTTATCTTTTAAAACATTAAAAATCGGAATCGGTTTTACTTTGGAAAATAAGTTTTCTGAAACCAGTTTCCAGTATAAATTCTTTTATGATGAAGCAAAAGGCTAAGCTAGCAAAAGACAGCTAAATGAATCAAACACGAGAGAGAGCTCCAAGGATGAAACACTTAGAACAAGCAAAACCGGCATATGTACAGCACATACAGGCACCCCAAAGATTGGTTCCGATCAAAGGCGGGATTGGACGAGCCTTCTCAGAGATCGTTCCAAACATTGAAATCAGTAGTTGATTTATTGTAATTTACAATGCTGTCTTGGCATCCCAAAAGGTATGTCGTCCTAATCGGATCCATGTTAACAATGGCATGAGCGGTTCTGCTCGGACTGACGGCAACAGCGATCTCATCGGCACCTATTATCGCTTCCGCATACCCTTTTTCCATGTGATTATTTTCCAACTGCGAAATAGTGTCAAATGTTGGACTTAGTGTTCCATTTCATAACAAGAAAAAGCAATACGGATCAGTTTGATATAGCAAGAGTGATTATCTGACTCTCCCTCGGAACTTCTCGCATGATCTATCTAAACTAGATATAATGCTCACCCGGAATTTTGTTTTAGCTCCCCATATGACAAATGTTTCGTTACACGAGTAGTGTCTGTGATTCCCTCGAATGCCACCGGGTCGGATTTCGCCCACATGAACCGAAGCACAGTTCGTAGCTCCACCTGCGAAACAAAAAAATTCAGATGATCCATAAAGTATTAACAAAATACTCGTTTAGTGCATAACAATCCCAGCTTGAACAAAATTAATTCCAAACAATTTTATACAATTTCAACATCGGCTCAAGCCGGTTTAACTTAAAACTGAACGTTTTATACACTTAATTAGTGTCATCAAGCTATGGACAGAACTCAATGTTCAATTCCACAATTTCGAAGTGATGGAAATGCATAACCCATGAATAAAAAAAAAACTTCACCGTCAGAAAGGCAAAAAAAATAAATAACAAAGAGCCATAACATATACATATAAATCAAGAAGGAAAAGAGACATAAAAGGCAGATGATTGAAGAGTCAACTGTCCGGGTGAAGCCTAACAAGCCGAAGCCGTTATGAAAGACCCTATGGCGGAGTAATCAAACTGATCGAAGGTATTTCGGTAAGTTCATAATTCAAGGCCTATCTAACAAAGAGTATTTTGGGAATTTCACGTGTATTTTTTAGCAATCCGAGTGCGTGCTATACATTCTTCGGGCGCCAACTTTCTTTTGTCGAGCGAATGTGCGAGGGATCGTACTTGAAAAACTCTCATCACAAGCGATAATTGGACATACCTCTCGTACCGAGAGCGAACAACAATAATTCCCCGTTATAAATTCTTCGCTTAAATTTCGATTCGCATTCTGATCGGTTCGATTTCGATTAGAGTCTAATCCCACTATCAACCTCACTCACACATGCTCCATATAAAATCTCAAGAACCCAAACTCATTGAAGCATATGAGAATTCCTAAACCATATTGGAAAATTCTGTAATTCCTATGAATCCAACAACACCAATACAAGCAAAATCAAGAAGGAGGATTTTCATACCCAAAAGCCCAGAATCAAGCGCGAGAGACACAGGGTTGACGAGCCAGCCCCTTTTGTCCTTGGAGAATCCCGAAGAAAGTCTGCGAAGATTGGCCATGGAATCCTCCGAGTGAGTCGTCGGTTGAGTGTAAGACTGAGTCCGAGACAACTGCGAAGCCGAAGAAGGAGAAGGGCGTTGGAGCCTGAGAGAAAGCCAGGTGAGGAGGACGAAGACGGAGAGGAGCAAAGGGAAGGCCTGAGGCTTCTTCAGGAAATGAAGCAGAGACCAACTGGAGAAGCCATGGCCGCTGAACTGAGCTTCGCCGCTCTCCGAGCTCTGATTGGTGTGGCCGTTGATGTTGATCGAAGTGTGAGAGCTTCTTCTAGGGTTCGCCATTTTCAAAGCTTCAAATTCTCATGGCTGCTTTCGAGAATCTCTTCTCAAACTCTGTTCTTTGACTTCTAGATGTTAATATTTCTTTAGACAAATAAATCTTTTTTTTCTTTTAAAAAAACCATATATATTTAATAATAATAAAAAAACTAAATTCGTATGGAAATTAGAGTAATCGACACTCCGACATAAATTCTTTAAAAAGAGTTGTACCTTGTGTCTTCTTATTTAATTTTTCTCTATTTTATATATAACATTTTACATTTAATTAGAATCTTTATTGCTATTGTAAAAATTGAGAAAACTCTTAATAATTTACTTAATTGTATGAGGATAAAATTTAAAAGGGTTAATGACGATAAAAATACTTATAGTTTGATCAAAGAATCTCTCGTGTATTTAAAGTCTAAAAATGGTGGTAAAAGTATTTAAGTTATATTTAAGGCGTTGACTACTCCATTTTCGTTAAGCAGTTAATTTACCTGTTAACTCTGGCCACATGGACAAACGTGGGTTGATGACATAACAATTTTTTGTCACGTGAACGAACCCACATCAGCCTCGTTTTCGAAAAATAGTAAATCAACCCCCTAATTGGACTCGTCCACGTGGCAAAAAAAATTATACGTCAGCAACTCACGTTTGTCCACATAACGGGTAAGTTAATTGCATTAATTTTAGATATTTTTTCGTCATTAACCCAAATCTAAAAATACTAAGGGGGCGTTTGGTTATAGTCTCCGAGACGAGTTTCTGGGTCGCAGACCACGTTTGGTTGCAAGTTGTCTCTGTTTTCTGAGACTGGTCTCGCATACCACTTAAATTTTAGTGAAGGAAAACAGAAAACGACTTGAAGTTGTTTTCTGTCTTTGGTCTTCAACTCAATAGTACAAAATAAAATAATAATAATAATAATAATAATAATAATAATAATATTATCATTCTATAATATTATTGTACTATTTATAATAAGATATTAACTATAAAATTAACTTATATAATAAGTTATTAAAATCATTTTTATATATAATAATAAATTTTAATGATATTACTATCATAATAACAAATATACTTAAATTATGTATATTATTAAATACTAACTTAATTACAATGATATAAACTCTTGAGCGGAATATTTACTACTTTATATTACATTATTTAAACATTTAATAAGAGTCATGAAATATGAATAATTTTTGTATCATATGGCAAATATTTTTTAAACATAACATTAATATATCACTTTCAAATAAAACAAACTTTTTTTAGTAACATAAATTGTGTTTTATTGTATTTTTTTCATTTATATTCAACCACAGATAAATTAAAAACTAATCAAACAGTGTTTCAAAAAATATTTTCCGCACTCATCGGTGCTCGAGTTCGAGAGCAAAGGGCACTTCTCTTTCCTTTGCAAAAGCCTTTGTTGGGGGCGAGAACTAGTCCGTCGCGGTACTAGATGGCAAGTTGGAGATGGCTCTCTAAGAGCTTTTAAGCAACCTTGGATCCCACGTGCGGGTGCTTTTAAATCTTTGACGGAAGAACCGAACGACGACTACCCTTGGTGCGTGTCCGATTTTATCGTCAATGGAGAATGGAATAAAGATGTTGTCGAGGCCTTGATGTCCCCCTATGATGCCGCGTCTATCTTAAAAATCCCTTTGAGTACGGAAGGTAGCCATGATCGCCTTGTTTGGCACTTTGAAGACGATGGGTTGTATACCGTTCGTTCGGGATACCGCCTTGCGAGGATGGATGGCCGGGGGGGCCCGTCGAGCTCGAGCAATGAGGTTGGAAGATGGTGGACTAAGTTGTGGAGCCTCCAAATTCCGCCTAAAGTTAAACACCATGTTTGGCGGGCGTGGTTTGAGGCTCTCCCAACCTTAGGGGCGCTTCGTGGGAGGGGGGTCGAATGCCTTCCTTTTTGTAGGTTTTGTGGGGCTCTTCCGGAGGATGCTCGCCATGCGACGTGGAGTTGTGAGCGTGCCCGTGCGGTGTGGGGAAGCTCATACCTCCATAGGTGGGTTGACAAAGCGGGAGAAATCCCGCTTCGGGATCTTTGCCTCCGGGCTTTTGAGACCCTTGATACTCGGGATTTGGAGTTTTTTTGCGGGCTTCTTTGGGCGTCTTGGACCGATCGAAATCTCTGTCTCTTTGAGCATCAAACCAAGGCACCAAGAGTTTGGGTTGAGGAAGTAGCAAGTTGATTCGATAGCTACAAAAAGCATTCTCGGAGCACGTGTACTTCCCCACGGGAGAGGGAGGTAAAGCCGAGGTCTTGGAAGGGTGCCGAGGATGGAGGTCTCAAACTCAATGTGGACGCCGCTTGGGAGGAGAACGCCGGACGAGTGGCTTTTGGGGCAGTTGTTAAAGACCGAAACGGTGTGGTCTTAGGCGTCTCGGCTTCGCTCATGGAAAATGTGGACTCATATTGCCATACGCCGGGGTCTTAAGTTTGTCCAAGACCGCAAGTGGACCGTCTCGGCTATTGAGACCGATTGCCTCCAAGCTACGCAATTGATTAACGGGGGGAACTTTTTAGGCACGCGGGGACCAATTTTGGTGGATCTTGGTGTGTTAGCCCGGTCGGTGGAGTTTTCCGGAAGATATACGTGGGTCCCTAGAGTGTGTAACGAAGCCGCTCATTGTGTGGCGAAAAAACGTCTTTGCTCTCTGTCTTCGGACATGTGGTGTCTTGATTGCCCGGTTTGGCTTGTAGACGTTATTTGTAAGGACCTTGGTCCCCCCTCCTATTAATCTAAATCCATGTTTGTTCAAAAAAAAAAAAAAAATCAAACTCCCAAACTAGTTTGGTAGACTAAACTTTAGACTGGTTTCTCAAACGACTTTGCAAAACTGATTTCCCAAACCAGTTAAAAAAATGCCACCTAAAAATTTAAATACTTTTTTATATTGATTTTTTAAGTTTATAATATTTCTCCATTAGTCCTTAAGTTTGAATATTTGGTATTTACAGAACAGCGACTTAACAATGAGAGACGAAGCTCAGCTTCAATGGAGTCGCTGTGGGAAGAAGTGAGAGCTCTGAGCCTCGGCGACTCCTCAGCTGTGGAGAGGCTCCAATCCCCTCCAACCTCCCTCCACTTCCTCCGCGACTTCGTCTCCCGGAGCAAACCCTGCATCATCGCCGGCGAGACCCTCCGCTGGCCGGCGCTCTCCCGCTGGAGAAGCGACTCCTACCTCGTCCACGCGCTCTCTCACTCGCCACCGGTCTCCGTTCACCTCACCCCCGACGGAAGAGCCGACGCCGTCGCTCGGCTCAACTCCGGCGACCTCTGCTTCGCCTCCGCCGCCGTGCGGAGAGTCCCTTTCTCGGAGGCTCTCAACCTGATCGGATCCTCCTCCTCTTCCGGCGACGGCGAGTTCGTGGCCTACGCTCAGCAGCAGAACGACTGCTTCCGGTCGGAGTACGCGGCGCTCGCCGGCGATTGTGACGCGCACGTGGCGTGGGCGTCGGAGGCGTTCGGATGCCTCCCCGAGGCGGTGAACCTCTGGATCGGCGGCGAGCGATCGGAGACGTCGTTCCACAAGGATCACTACGAGAATCTCTTCGCCGTGGTCACCGGACAGAAGCGGTTCTTGCTTCTTCCTCCGACGGATGTTCACCGCATGTACGTCCATGACTACCGTACGGCGCAGTACTCCTACTCTGAGGTTGGCTCTTGGATTCATCTTCAATCGTCTCTGTTTTTGTGTTAAAAGCATCCATGGTTGCTGGTTTGTTGCTATCAAGGGTGGAACTTTTCTATCAGTTATGGATTCGAATGCCGGTTTTTGGTTTCTGGTTCACGGTACTAGTTTAAGTATCGGTATTTTGAGATGAAGAAATTGGGAATCGGTATTGGGATGTAGTACCGGCCCAGTTAGAGCGCATCTGTGGTTGTTGGTTTGTTGTTATTACGGCTTTCGGGTGCAACTTTTCTATCGGTAATGGATTTGAATACCAGTTTTTGGTTTCCATTTCCTGGTACCGGTTTTAAAATCGGTAATTTTGAGATGACAAATTGGGAATCCGAATTGGTAGGTTCCGGCCCGGCTTCACTAATGCATCTATGGTGGGAGTGCATCTACTTTTCTATCAGTTACGGATTTGAATGCCGGTTTTCGGTTTCTGGTTCCGGTTACCTGTAAAAAAATTGTTATATTGAGAGGGTAATTGGGAATCCGCCGGCCCGATTTTATGAAAAGGCACTAAGTATTGAGGATTTATTATTTTCTTGTTGTGTTGATAGATTTTCATGAGTATGTAATGATTACACATTTTAGGAGACGAAAGAACTCACACTAGAGTTGGAAGAACCACCAAGATTTGTTCCATGGTGTAGTGTAAACCCTTACCCTTCTCCTGAGACCAGAGATGCAGAAATGGACAAATTTCCTCTGTACTTCAAGGGTCCCAAGCCGTTTGAGTGCACCGTCAATCCCGGAGAGATCCTTTACTTGTAAGTTTTCTTTTACATTGTATCTGCAACTTAGTTCGAACGAAAGATATCTGGTACAGAACTTTTGACGAGTATATTAGCTGTATAGGGCTAGATTTACAGTTACTATCATGTAAACTAGCCAGAATATTGGTGGTAAGATCCCGGGATTGAGATCTCATGACGGGAGCCGTAATGACCGGAAAACATAAAAGCAAGAGAGCAGATGATATTTCATTAATAAAAAAAAAATCATTTATAGGTAGTAAAAAAAGATTCATTTATAGGTAGGTCAACATTACAACCATTTTCTTAATAATAATAATAATAATAAATGCTAAAAAATTAAAATACTAGGTTAAAATAGAAAATTCTTAAATTCATAAATTACTCCTATTTGTGCAAAACATAAATAAAACCCCCCCAAGCTTCTATGCTCGGCTGTTAATGCTACGGGTTTTTTTTTTTTTTTTTTTTTATATATTTCTCCTCTAGAATGTGATTGATCAAGGCATTGATGATGTAGAATTGATGCAGGCCTAGTATGTGGTTCCATCACGTGACGCAAAGTCGAAGAACTATCGCCGTAAATTATTGTAAGAAAAAAAAAATGCTCACTTCACACTTCAGGGCTTTAATTTAGGCGTAAAAGTAACACAGAAAACCGATTCAAACCGGAGAACTGAATAACCATTAAACCGGTTGTTACACCGGTTTTGGTTCTCAATATAAACTGTTAAACCGGTATTTAACCATAAATTTAATGTGTAGTTTTGATTTTGTCATAATGATATGGAAGGCTTTAAGATTTTATCTTTTTTTCTTCATTAAACTGATTTTGAACCAATGAGTTGCTTTTTATTCTATTTTAATTTCCTTTTAAAAATCGATTTCCCATGTTAAACCGAAAACCGAACCTTGTAAACCATTTCTAAATATTGGTTGTAACGATCACGCTTGGCAGGGTATGACATGCAGTACGATATCAAGTACGCGTACTTCAACTTCTTGCAGTCACTCCCACGCCCTTTGATTCAGAATGTGAATCTCGAGCCTAAGGGTCGAGAACCCGATGCCAACGATAGTTCGACGCATGAAGATCCTGCGTCTCGATAGCATTTTTTTTCTTTCATTCTTTAAGATATATCTTGTTTACTTAAAACTGTTATTGAATTATTTGGAGATATAATTTATTTTAAAGGTATTTTAATAGTACAAAACAATGTAATAAACTAAGCTATAGAGCAATTTGAAGATGTCCTCGAGGTCAGATTAATTTCTTGGTAAATTATTAATTTATTTATTTTATGGAAATTTTAGTTTAATTCTTTTGAAGTTATGATTTTATTCAAGATGTTTCGAGTTCTTTTTATTAACATTTTACTAGAATTCTTAGTGAAACGGACTTACACATTTTATATTGACATACACATTTTATATTGACACTGGTTAATTCAGTAAGTAATTTCATTTACCTGACACGGGTTAATTCAAAAAATGGCAAACACGAATTCAAGAACAAGAAGAAGAGAGATTAAGAGTTATACAACGCGATCAAACAATATTATTAAGACTTTCTACTAATCACCACAAGCAATTAGCATTCGTATTTCCCGGTTTCTCCACTGCTCCACGTCTTATGCCTCTCGTCGACAGCGATCCTTCAAACTGTTACTAAAAGAATACTAAGTTACACATACTTATCCTTTTCTGTTAGAGCAAGCCGATTAGAAGAAGAAAATAATTCGCGTACCTTCGAGGGAGGTAAAAAAAAAAAACCCAAAGAATCCGATCTACTAGATGTCATTATCGCGCACGGCTAGAAAAGGTCTGAAGGTCATGAGAAGTGCAATGACCTCAAAAAAGTTGAGGATGAAGAACACCATATGAACACCTGCACAACCCAGATATGAACTCAGAGAATAGAAAGGAAAATAATTTTTTTCTTTTTCAGAACAGTGGGAAAAATAGGTGGAGAAAATTTGGAGAGGAGAATTGTAAAGGATTTTTTTTTTTCTCACTTTTTTAGAATTTACATTTCATCTCATTTATTCCTACAAATTCTAGGTTCATGAACTTATTTGCTTCCTGAGAAAATCTCTAATACAGGTATCTAGATGAATATAATATATATATATATATATATATATACTAGTTTGCATATATAATTCTAGACACAAGATTTATTTTAATATCTCTATTGTAAGGTAGATATTTGTTTTTTGAGGGCTTAAATGTTGGTTCTAGGGCGACCTACAGTTTTGCTAATCATTATATTACCAAAAAAAAAAAATTACTTGGAGGGGAGATAAATAAGTAGACCTAATTCTCCAGCATATATATTTGTGTATATATAACACATGGCCGTTTAAACGATTTACCAGGAAGAAATGGTGCATTTAAGCGCTTCTGGGACCACGAAAATCTGCAAACAAGAGGAGATAAAAGCTTCTAACTTACAATTGTAAGAATTAAGGAAGAGAGACTAGTACAAAAAAGCATTTAATAGTTTCAAGACTATAAAATACGCATATATATATATACATACAATGCACCTCCGCCAGCCGGACCGACGGCTTTGAAGAGAGACACGGCAGACATGGCTATGCCATTTGCAGCTCCTCTTTGCCTTTGGCTCTAGTACGAGAATAAAATACAAAAATGAAGTTAGGTGCGGAAATAAGCTATAAATAGTCAATTATTGAATAGTAAAGCTGAGTTATTTTTGAATTATTCTTATTGAATAAAATATTCCAAAAACAACAAAAAGCAATCGAGATAAAAAAGGATACCACGGCTTTGTTTTGAAGAACAAACAATCCTGTGGTGATGGAGACCTGAAAAATATGTAGAATATTAGTATATGTATATGGTAGAAGCATGATATAATTATATTCACTGAAAATCAAAATTTTCCAAGATAATTAGGCTTTTATGTTGGTATATTTGTCATCAAAATGTAGACTAGGTATTTTAGGAGAGTAGATCCGACTCTTCATATTGTATGAGAAATACAGGACTCAATATTTTCGGTTGTAATTTATTAAAGAGAAACACCGAAATTAATCTATTCTCTAAAATATCGAACAATCTTGAGAAAGATCTTGAAGAAACCAAGGAAAAAAGAAGAGGTGACTAGTTCAATGGTTAAGCATGAGAACCATGAAGCTTAGAGACTTACAGCAATCACATTCTTCAGCAAAGAAGCAGAATTAATCAATACTGTGAGTGTGATTCCAGATAGATTGGCTATGAAAGGGTAACTTGACAGCAGTGCAACTGTCAAAACCTTTTGATGAAACAAAACAGTGTATGAGTAGATTATTCAATAGAAAAATGTGCGATCAGAGGTGTTAATGACCATACCGCCCCTGTTCGAGCTAATGGGACCGGTCCAAAAGTCCTCTCCAGCAGCGGATAACAAAATAGCTGAAAGACTAGCAGGCCAAATCCTAGAAGTTTGTGTAAGAGATAAGTGAGGAATTTGAAATGAAATAATTCAGTAAAATCTTGAGTGTGCAATTTTAGTAAAAATGTAACCTGGCAATTTATATATTAAAAGAGTATATAATTTCAAATTTTCTGTATAAAGTGGTGAAGTCGGTGATATGTCACCTATTCTTCGCACATCCCAATCCATCAAACTACGATTTCTGCGTAACTTCTTCCAATAGCTTACCGCTATCGATTCATCCAATTTGATCAATATAATCTTAATTATATCATCTAATCTTAAAATAAGATTTGAAAACTAAATGACCTTGAAATATTAGTTCCATCAATAATCAAAGCTGTATGACTAATGAAAATAATTAGTCATTTCAAGCTTTCTTTATGATTTAATGAAAGTAATTCACCAAAAACCAACATCTCTAGTATAGATTAGAGAATATATTCTAGTTACCTGAAATCGAAAGAACTTCACCGACGTCCGAAGATGAGTAACCTAATCCTCTGTACTTTCTTGGAGTCACAGCCCATAACGGAAAAACCTGTCGAACCGATCCAAAAGGAAAACAAATTCTATAATGAAAAATCCAAATAAATATTACACAATTTTCAGCAAATTTATATTTGATAATATTTCACTACCTCTGTGTACGCCATGTCATGAAGTTGGAACACGCAATATATAATTATTGCAGACATTAAAGGCCAGTTCCTAAAAGGACTTCGTTCAGGTGTTGTCTCAGATGCTTGCAAATTAGAGAATTTCTCATTCTTTTTGTAATCGTTTGTATGAAAATGAAGTGTCTCCTGCAACCATTTATGAGGATTTAGTGTCCAAGTTCGATCAATCTATGACCCAAATTGCTGGGAGACGTTTTTAACGGAAACGGAAATTACTCACACAATCCTAATCTTCCTTTTCTTTCGTATTTTTGTTTGCAGTTCATTTCAAGGGCCTTAGGCTAAGAAACTTAAGAAGGTTATTTTAGGGTGTAATTGTTTTTGGTTGAGACGAGTACAAATTATTACATATCTTATAGCACACCCTAAATGCTAAATAAAAAAATCCAGTGAATAATATTTAATGAAATGAACTAAAAAAGGTAGGAAAATGGATGTATAAACATACCGGCATCCAAATGCACATAAAAGTTACCCCCAAAGAGAAGATTGATATCAACAAACAAGGTAAGAGATACGGAAACCTGATGATCAGTTAAGTTTAATTATTCAGCACAAAAGGGAGTATCAGCAAATATAATAAAGTAAATGAGCCATGAACATAAATAGAAATAATGTATTAAAATTAAAAAATAAAAACATTACTTACCGCCCAAGCAAGGAATCCTCAGAAATCAGTCCTGGAAACTTCTCTGCAGGCTACATAGAAAGTCAATAGATAAAATTATGGCATTTAATATAGATTTGATAAATAAAAGCAACTTGATAAGGATTTTTAGTTTTTATTATTTTTGAAGTTGTATACTGTTAAAGGGATTAATCCTGATAATAATTAATAACTAAACTATAATTTTTCAAAATGAAACAAAGAAACATTCATTCTTATTACTTATTGAACTTGAAAATTACAATTTACTCCATCGGAACTCTGTTAAAGCCAAAAATCATTATCGGGAAATAGGAGCTTTGCCTAATCTTAAACAAGCCCAATCTCCCCTCTATTAAATAGAACTTTGAGAACGATTCTTGGCTGCCTCTTTCATTAGCTTAAGCTCTCTTAAATAGAACAAGGATTACAACGACTGGACCGGACCCAACTCAAATAAACTCTAAAACATAATTAGCCAAGCTAAACAAAATTAAATAATTTAAATGACATAAAAAACAAAAAACACAAATTAAATAGCTTGAATAACATGATTAAAAACTCTACTTATTACGGATATACAAACTCATCCCTATAATATAGGAATTCTAACAATGCTTAAATTCAAATATAGCTACTAAATTTAAATAACATAAATAAATTTGCACAGAGAACTCTTACGAATAAAAACTGAAACAAAGAAGAATGCAACAACTATTCCGCGAAAGGATACCTGTGAAAGGAAACCACCAATAGCCGGTCCAATAACTAATCCAAGACCCCATGCTGTGCTTACCTAAAAAATAATTCTTCCTCGTAACTCAAGAAATCAAATAAGAGGAAACAGAGCTTGTATCTCTCTTAAAATGTGCATGCTACAAAAGAGCTAAAATGGTTTTAAAAAAAAAAAAGAAGAAGAAGAAGAGCTAATATTCTAAAATTAACAAATAAAATGAACACAATCCAGGAAAAATCTTACTATTGACATTGCTACACCTTGATGTTCTTTTCGGCAAATTTCGGAAGCATATGCCTGAAAAGAAAAAAAAAAGACTTCTTATGTAACAATATCTCGTAAAACAATCTTTCTCCACAAGATTCACTTAATCTATTCCAGACATATTATTAGATTCCCGAGTAATTGGCAGCAATACCCCTTCAACTTTACTCATTGATTCACTTTGCCTACTGAACTTTCATTTTGATGCGGAATCCCTTGCTCTATTACAGGATAGTTTGCTCCAAAATGAACGTTCATGAGGCACATTGCACCATGGATTAAGATTCAAACGGCAAAGTGTATCAATAAATAAAACAAAGGGAGATTGCAATTTCCAATTGTTCATTCACAATAGAGAACAGAAAATCAAAGGTCAAACATGAGAAAGAGAAACCTCAAATTTGCTTCAAGAAACTTGTATATGTAAAAAGACGAAGCATACCCTCACTGGGCCAAGTATACCGCACAAAACTCCGAGCAGAAATCTTGTGGCAATTGCCATCCAGAAATTTGTGCTGAGTCCAAAAAGTGTATTGAAAATAACCCTATTTCAACAAATTTAGAAAAATATTTAATAAGAATATGATAGAAGTCTTAAAAAGAAGAAAACTTGAAGAAACTATCGAAAGCACTAACACTGTAATTGTGCCAAACATAATCACGGGTCTACGACCATAGTGATCAGCGATTATGCCCCAAAGAATAGAAGTTAAAAACCTTCCAAACATAAATGCAGAACCTTCAAGGGAGGGAGTAATATATCATAAGAATCCAAATCATAAACCGGGTTTACATTCCGATAACACCAAAAATTACTAACAAAAACTCACCCACAAAACCAGCATAGTAACCGATATCCGCCTCTCTTTCTGCAATACGGAAATCCCTTATCTGAAAAGAAGAAATTAGGATCATGAACCAAAAATCGGCACACTGAACATTTCGCCAAGTATGTTACTCACCATAAAGTACAGGAAAGGGAAAAGAGATGATATTGGCAAGGCTGCAAAATTTCAACAGAATATTTATTCTGTAAGAGCTAAAATATGGAGTAGAGACAAACTTATTTGCTTTCCAGTTGCAAATAAATAGAGCTAAAATAACTTTCATGAAAAAAATAACACATAATTGGCAAAAGCAAAACCAAATTGATCACAAAACTAAATACATGGCATACAAGTTATAGAAAATTACACTCATGTAACCTAACTGTAAGCTATTTTCTTTTCAACACATCGATCGGGTTTTCAGTCTTCGGTGCGGTATCCGTTTGGAACCGAGCATAGTCGGTTCTAATAACTATACCGAATATTTAAGCTTTCGAAATTCCGTGTCATGCATTTTGGTCCATGACTCGTTTCGTACTCTTGTAAGAAGAGTAAATTAATATACTAAACAAAAGTACACACTGTAATGCAAGCCATTTCAAGTGATTCACGGAAGAAAAAGCCAACGATGAATAGGAAATACTAAGAAAATGCCAATTCAAATGGCACAAAAATGGACTACAATTGAAGAATAATCAGAGAAGAAATCGGTACCAGCAGCGAGAGCGATCACGAAAACGAAGAACAAGTTCTTGCAGGGAATCCCATGGTTATACTGCTTCATCTTCTCCATTTCGCATCCTGGACAGTTCTCTTCATAATAGACCTTCTCCTCCTGCTTCAACAACGCTTCTCCGTACTCGCTCGCCATTTCTTCTCTGCTTCTTCTCCTTCGGAAACCAGCTCACCGAACAATCAAGGTCACGGATTCCAGCTCCTCGCTCCTAAGCCGAGTTTTGGTACACTAGTATTGACGAAATCTGAAGAGGAATCGAGAAAGAGAAGGAGCTGTTAAGCATATTCAACGAAAACGGAAAGGGAAGAAGTGCACCTTTCTGCACCGACCGCCATGGAAGTGATTGTGAACGAACCTTGTCAGAGATACCAACAATGGCTTCTATTTCCGACGCCAAATTTATCATATAATAAAACTACAAATTCCAATATTATTATTATAAATAAATAATAAAAAAAAAAACAGGAGATCATCCGTACACGTAAAAAATAACAAACGTGCAGTCTCACATGATTTTCTCGATTTATATTTTTTATTTTTAATTATTGAATAAATAAATATATGTATATTGAATTATAATATATAGTTGTAAAATCAGCATAAAATAAGTAAGAAAATAATAATTTTAAATAATTATCATCAGAAAGTAAAATTTTAAGAGCAAAAGAAAAGAAAAGAAAAGAAAATAAGAAAAAGAAAAGAAAAGAAAATACAAATGTAACGAGACATGCTCTGCTTGAGGATTCGAATTTATCTCATCAGATCTCACGTATAAAAATATTTTTTTATTATTATTATTTTTAACATTAGGCATTTGTCACAACATAATTTTTAATTAATATTTTAGAGTATGAAAGTAGTCTCTAATTGCAATTAGTGTGAAACTATGAATAAACAATGTTGAATGTCGGCATCTTTGAATTGATGCCTTCAGAGTTATTTATTTATTAAAGTTTAGTTTGATTAATATAGTTTGGACGTGGATCTCATTTGTGACAGTTTTAGTTGGGGGATGTCGTTTTCTGGCTTCAGTTATTGCTTCTGGGCCCACCAACGGGTGGAAACGACAATTGACTCATGTCGATCACGTTTATCTGATTTCTTCGGAATAACTTTTTTTTTAGTGTATATATATATATATATAAAGACTCTATATTAATGGCCGTCATAAGAATTATGATAGATGAATTACTTTTTAAAATAATTTTTATTTACTCCCAAGAATACATTTTCAGCCATTTAATCCTATAAATAAGTCATTTTTATTATTATCAATTTAACTATTTTAATACTTTAAAAAATCTATTAGATCATCATTTCCACAATTAATATTATTAATTAGACTCAATTTTAACACTATCAATAAACTTGTAATTTTTTTACAAATTATCAATTTCATCAAGAAATAAAATAATAATATTTTCTAAATTTAATCTCTGAAAGATTATTATTTGATTGAAAATATAATATTAATTATAATAATAATGTATCAAATGACATTATTATCTTTTGAAGTACAATAAAAAAAAAAGTTTGATAAGAGCTTAGTTTGAGATTGCGGTGTTTCTTTAAATTACTTTTCGTATACAATTAAAAGCGAAGTGTTGTTGGTGATTTTTTTTAATATAATAATGACTTTTCAAATATTGAATTGAAAAAGACTAATATAAACGTATTTATAATTTGAAAGGTAAATGTCCATTTATGATTAAAGGTTTTGAAAAAATTATCTATATTTAATTATGATAATCATAACCACTAATAAATTGAAATATGGACTAAATTACCTTTCTAGTTTTTGAAAGAAAATCACGTTTAACTTTTATAATTCTTTTTTTTTCAATTAAAATAAAAAAGAAAAATGTTCCTTAATTTTAGCAAACTAAAACAAATCTTCCTTATTAAATAGTTATATTTTTTTATAATTATTCAGAAATCACGTTGAACATTCCTTATTTTGACCATTAAAATCTAATTTTTTTTCCTATTAATCAGTTATTATTTTGATTTTTTATCCTCTATAAATCAGAATTTTTTAAAAAATCAAATCAAACATGGTTACGATCGCATATGTTATGTAAATTTGTTTACAAAACTTGGTTTTAGTTTTGCTTCATTTTTTGTAAATTTGTTACGAAACTATTTTATGTAAATTTGTTTGCCTCATTTTATGTAAACTTATTTACAAAACTTAATTATGTTTTGCCTCATATTTTTTAAATCTTTTTACGAAACTATGGCTTGGTTTGGCCTTATTATATGTAAATATGTTTTCAAAACATGAGGCAGTGGATGAGGCGGAGAGAAAGGGTTGAATTAAAGAAATTCCTGTGTATTTCGAGAGATAAAGAGAGAGCAAGAATAAAGTAATAAATTAAAATAAAAAAGTAACATAATCTATCTATTAAATGATAATTTCAATTAATAGGTGAATGGGTCAACCGGAATTAATTTTGAAATAAAAAAAATACGAAAACAAATTAATCAACATTAAGGTTAAAATGGTCCAACACAGTTTATTAATGGGTATAAAATAATTGTTTGATATTATGGACAATTCTCTTAAACCTTAAGTGATTTTAAGATATTTTGTGGGTTTTTCTTATATTTAAAATAAAAGACTAATCAACATATATCCGTTGTTGATGCCGTTTTTTGGATCAAACACTGTTGAGGCCCAAGTTGTGGATTTTGGGCCTGACCCAACAGTCGTTGATGACGTGGCGGGCTTCTATTGATGCTTGTATGGGCCTTGGATGGCTTTTATTGTCGATGATCGTTCCCTCCGATTATGTTGACTTCGGGGTTGTCGGCGTTGACTTCGAGGTGAGGTTTTGGTTGACCGATTCGGGGACTCTGAGTTGGTGTCTCTGGCATTTCTTGGAACGAAAGTCTCGTGGCCGCTCAGGGTCCGGGCGATCAGGGTGGCTCACTACCTGTTACCGCAGAGCCTGGAGATGACCAGGCCGGTTTTGTACAGGTTCGGAGTCCACGCGGATCGGGGGTACCAGTGAGCGGGGGAGTGCATTCGTCCAATAAATGAATCCAGAGGCTTCTCTCAGGGTGATCCCTCGGTCGTCCGGATCTTAGAGGAATTTCCTCAGACCTGACCCTGCGACCTAAATAATGGGCCCTGTCACTTGTCCCCAGACTATCCCAATAGTCGTGTAATGGACTGGAGATAGGCTGGACACAACGTGAAACAGAGCCTATTAGGCGGGTCATGGCCTTATGAAAATTCCTCCAGGGCTTCCGCTTTTATGAATTATCCCACGTTCTGAGCCTGAAAAATGTAACACCCGAGGTCAAGGGAAACAGGGGGGGTTACCCCCTGATTCACCTCCGACGCTCAACATTAGTATAATATTTGAGGGGCGGCGAGTATATCGGGGGTAGAGAGAGAGAGAACTCGAGTCGAGTGAGTTCGAATAAGTTACCGTTTTAACTGAATTCAGCCTCTATTTATAGTAGGGCCCAGGGGCCTAAATGCAGTAAAATATTGTTTGGGGGGGGGGGACAATAATTTAATTATATTTTAGTCCCTGGAAAAGATGGTCCGATCCCGGCCGTCCGCGCGAGATCGGACGGCCATCAAGCCCCCGAGGGGGGCCCGCATGGGAGCCGATCGAAGGGAGGGACAGTCCCCACCCTCCACGTAGCCTGCCCGAGGCAGGCGTTTCGCCACTTGCGAGGGCGCGGATCCCCGTGTGGGGGACAGGCTCATCAGGGCTGTCCGCGTGGCCCTGCGCGGGCTTTCCCGAGCGCAAGTAGGGCGTGTCCCGTGAGGGGACACGCAAGGCTGGGAGATCGCGCCATTTGGCGCGATCTGATGGTGGCAGCCCCCAATTGGGGGGGCTGAGGTGACCCTAGGTGGGGCCCGCGGAGGAGAGGCGGCGCAGGGGGCCGCCACGTGGCATGGACCTGACGGCTGCCGCCCCTGTGGGTCCCACGGGTGTTTCCTCGGCCATTTTTGCTCCCGGACGTGTCCCGGGTCCGTTTTTCGTAAATTTTATGTCGTTTTTGGGGTTCTTCATATTTTTATGAACACCGGGACACTTTGTTTTTCGAAAACGGGCCTCCGAAGGGAAATTTGGGTTTGAAATTGATTAATTTGATTAATAACCTTAATTAAAAGATTAATCAAATTGTATAATTAATTAAAGGAAATTAGTTTAACAATTCCCGTTTAATTAACTTACTTTGTAAAATCAATTCCGAGAATTACCCATAACATCCGCTATAAATATCGGAAAGATATATATATATATATAAATAATGTCTATATACAACACTAAAGTACTTTTACGTTTTAGTTATTCTTGTGTTTTGTCCTCAATTATATGACCAACAGGCCGGCCTTAGAGGTAAGCGAGCAAAGCAATGGCCTAGGACCCCGGAATTTATGGGGCCCCGTCGCTGCCGACGGGCAAGAATCAGAAGTTGAAGTGGGTACAAATGGAATAAAAAAAGAGTTCACCCTTTCTAAGCACAGCTAATCAATTTTTCCCAAAGCAAGAAAAGTTATCAATGAGTACAAACTGAATCAAAGGAACAAGAAACTTATATATTGACAAGAGAACGAAAAAAATATGATGAAACTAGGATGAAATAAGAATGTATTAAGAGCATTTTTGTACGCATGATTTTTACCTGTTTAGAATCCAACATTTGAAGTAAAAAATAGAGTTGTATATTACAATTTAAATTCCAGAAATTGATTATTATTTTATTAATTTAAAATACTTACTATTATAAAACAGTTAAAACGTAATAATATTAAATAAATAATGAATTCAACTTTCAAGTATCTTTTGGATTTATTTTCTGAGATTGAAGATAAGGAAAAATAATAAACACAACCAAGACCAAGAGCTTGCTGCTTTGTGAGTTGTTGTCGGAGTGAGAAACCCGATCGGCGAAGAAGGCTGTCAATGCCATCGACAAGGAAAGAAAACTGGGATTATTTTAATTCGGAAAAGAAAGTCATAAAGCTCCAAGCTTTAATGGATTAATCCGACAAATCCGTAGCCAATGATTGGATGAGCGTTCGTTTGCATAGATAGAAGAACGCAACAAGCAGCTCAGCCGTGGGAGCGATGCTGAGGCACGCGGTACGATGTGGTCGGAGACGGCTGTCGACCGGAGCTCCGGCGGAGAGGGTGGACTGCGTGGTGATCGGCGCCGGCGTGGTGGGTTTGGCGGCGGCGAGAGAGCTGGCGCTGAGAGGGAGAGAGGTCGTGGTCGTCGACTCTGCCCCCACCTTCGGCACTGCCACCAGCTCAAGGAACAGCGAGGTCATCCATGGCGGAATCTACTACCCTCCCAATTCTCTCAAGGTCTCTCTCTCTATAGTCTATATATACATATGATTTGTGAGTATGCATGCACTCTATGTGTATGATGAAAATGGAGACTGTTATAGGATTCGTTTCGATTCAAATGTTCGATCCTACTAATGTGTTACATTAAATTGGGGACTTTAGCCATTGGCGATAGAACTTGGCTACATGGCATCACATTTAGACAATAATGTAGGTACTTTTGCCGTCCGCTTCTCAATACTCTCGCAGTTTGTGATGTTTTCGAATTCAAAACTTCACGGTTATGTGTAGAAGATGCTTAGAAAAGGACATGTGTGTGTGTGTTGATTGGCGTGTTCATCGAAATTTCAATGTCTCGGTTTTTCTTCCGTTACACTTTGAATTATAACGCAGCTTTTGCAGGCGATGTTTTGCAACAAAGGAAGGGACTTACTGTATAAGTACTGCTCCGATCACAACATTCCACACAAACGAATCGGTAAGCTCATAGTTGCGACGAGCTCGTCGGAGATCTCAAAGTTGAACGACATTATGATCCATGGAACGCAAAATGGGGTTCCGGGTTTGCGTATGATTAACGGCTCTGAGGCGATGAAAACGGAGCCCGAATTGCAATGTTCGAAAGCAATATTATCGCCTTTCACGGGGATTCTCGACACACATTCTTTTATGCTCTCTTTGGTGGTAATCTCAGATGGATGTACCTGTTTAGAATCTTAATTTACCATGATTTTCGCACGTGATATATATAGTTAATAAGTAAAGCTAATATCAAACTGAAAATTTAGGGAGTAAAATAGGTTAAAAACAACAACTTAGAGAGTAAAATGCACAAAAATATAATTCCAGGAGTTTTCTGTACATTGAATATTGACGACATTCGAGCCTTATTGGCCCAGGGGCAAGCTGAAGAGCATGGAGCAACTTTCTCCTACAATTCAACCGTTATTGGTGGCCATCTCGAAGAAAATCACTTACGCCTTCATGTTTCGGAAACCAAAAATCTCGGAAACGTTTTGCGAAACTCGCCAAAACCCGATTTGGTGCTTCTCCCTAATCTGGTTGTGAACTCTGCAGGACTGAGTGCTCCTTTGCTTGCTAGGAGATTCAATGGCCTAAGAAATGCAGTAATTCCACCAACTTATTATGCTCAGGGCTGCTATTTTGCATTGTCGAACACGAAATCCAGTCCTTTCAAGCGATTAATTTATCCTATTCCGGTGGATGGTGGGATCGGGGTTCACGTAACTCTGGACATGGATGGTAACGTGAAGTTTGGTCCGGACGTGGAATGGATTGACGGTGTGGATGAAGTTTCAAGCTTCCTAAACAAGTAATGTTTTCTTAACCCTTATTGTGTTTCAAGCCTCGACGTGATTAATATGCAAATGCCAAAATGATTTTTTGTGTCGGTTACGGATTATTATCGTATTGTCACCTTTTTCGGAATCAGGACATGTTTTCTTATAGTTTGGTAATATATTTCAGAACCTGACGAAACCTTGATTTCCAGGTTCGATTATTCCGTGGACGCCAATCGTGCGGAGCTATTTTATGGCAATATCAGAAAATACTACCCGAATTTGAAGGATGACTCTCTGCAGCCGGCATATGCTGGGATTCGACCGAAGATCTCCGGTCCTGGAAAACCGCCACAAGATTTCCTCATACAGGTTATTATTTCTTGCACTTTTCTAATGCCCGAGATACTTTCGGCTAATTCCATTTATTTTTATCGTTTTTATATTTATTATTCACGCTTCATTCATCGAGAAACCGGAGAAGTTAGCTAGCGATCGATCACGATGCAATGAATAGATCGTAGGCAAAAAAATTGATAATGCTCAAGTGCATCAATGTCGAAGAACGTCCGATTTCCTAGGGAAATTAAACGTCCTGGTGAGCATTTCCGATTCTTGCTTAATTTGTAGAGACAATCATGGTGTTTTCAATGTCTCTTGAATTTTGCAGGGCGAGGAGAGCCATGGAGTGAGTGGTCTGGTTAATCTCATGGGAATCGAATCGCCTGGGCTTACTTCGAGCTTGGCAATCGCCGAACACATCGCAACTAGATTCTCGTGACGTCTCCATGTAAACCTGGAGATTATCGGACTAATGACACCATTTCATCGTGTAAATACCGTAGAACTTGGATTTTAAATATATCCGAAGTTGGATCTTAAGATCCATAACTGTTTTAAAACAGATACTCTTAATTTACTGCAACTTGAATGTGCCCAAGTTCACGCCAAGATACGGTTAGAGAGTTGACGTGTCATTCACGCCAACATGCTTCATATCCCGTGACGCACGCAAGACGTGGATTTGGCCGGCGTCGCGTAAAACGCCACATGAGGAGGTCTCAAGTGACGACGAGTGGGTGCGTGGATTGAAGCTACAATCCCCTTTTTCCATTTATTATATTTTATCCAAATTTTATCATATATTTGTATATTAATCATTTCAACCATATTTACCAAATATTAATTATCTTCCTCTCATAAAATAAAATTTTTTACACGTATTCATCCTCGGCAGAAAAACAAAAAATTCAAGTTACATGTTTACTATGAAAGAAATAAGTAAATGTATTATTACATGTTCCCGGGTGAGCAAATAGGACAGTTTTGTTAGTTGTAGTCAATGCTTAAGAGTCCGGAAATCGAAAACCACACGAAGATTCAATTTTGCGAGTATATTAATTGATTTTTGTAATATTTTAAAAAACCGGTAACCTGTGCCGAATCGATTATCGATAACCAATGAGTATATAAACGATGCTTTGTTAAATAATAGTATCTAGAAATATTTATTATATATAATATATTAAACGTTTGATAATAAAGTTTTGATTAAATAAAACAAATTATATTAGGAATTTCCACCAAAATTTTTATTATAACTTTTCAAAGGGCAATTGAGTCAATTTTTTTTTTTTTTTTGCCTATCTGATTCGAGTAACTTTTAATAAACAATTTCCCTAAAAAAAAAAACTTTTAATAAACAATTATTTATATTCGAATACAGTTAATGTAACTGTCAATTATCAACTGTCAAAGAATCTGAAAGGAGCTTCACCAATACCACAGAACTCAACACAGAATCTATGGCTTCTTCCCAGAAGAAATCTCAAGCCTCCAATGGCTTCTCTCAAGCTCCTTCTTTCTCCCTCCATCTTCCATCGCTGCCTCAACACTCACTTCCCCACCAAAAATCCCCTCTTCTTCTCTCCGCTTCCCACCACTCGCTTGACAAATTCCGGTTTCTTGTCCGCTTCGTATCGGTTCCCGGCCTCCAGCAACGACGACGAAGACGGTGACGAGACCGGGGATTTCAGCTTCGACGAGGCCGTGGAGCTGTTCAACAGAAGGGAGTACTACAGGTGCCACGACTCCCTGGAAGCACTGTGGAACGGAGCGGAAGAGCCGTCGAGGACTCTCTTCCACGGCATTCTTCAGTGCGCCGTCGGATTCCACCATCTCTTCAACCAGGTAGCTAGGGTTTGAGCTCTTAATCAATCACACATTTTAGGAGGATTGTTGGAAATGATGACCCGAATTCGTTTAGGTCCAGCTTCGTGGTCCGAAACATGTTTTAATCATAAAAGTACATGTGTCCTGATCGGACCCGGAATCGGTCCCGACATAGTTGTGTGGATATAGGATGTGACTGAAACATATATCAGTTCATGAATCCAGAATTCGAGCTCTCTGTTTATGTATGGTGTATTTGGGAATTTGATCAGAATCACAAAGGAGCAATGATGGAGCTGGGAGAGGGATTATGCAAGCTAAGGAAGATGGATTTCCGAAACGGACCGTTCCACGAATTCGAACGAGATATATCTCGAGCTCTGGATTTCATTTACCAAACCCAGATTGAATTAGCTGCATGTGAGTCTTTTTTCCTTCTCTGCTTCGTGGTTTAGCCCTGAATCCTCGGTAGCTTGCCGACCAAGCAAATCGTAATTCTCACTGATACAGATCTCATAAGCTTTTTGTTTATGATCTGCGTCGACGGGTTTGTAAACCCGCGGAATCTCTCTCTGTGAACAACTTTCATAGGCTTATAACTATTAGCATGAGATCATAATAGTCTGTTCTTTTTGTCCAAACGTGACTATGATACTTCTCAACTGATTATTTTCGTTTCGATATTCACAGGCAATGATGATCTCTGCGTTGCAATGGACCGGTCTGAGAGATCGTACGAGCTTCTCGGGGGATATGCTGCTGGGCGGCGCGTGTACGAGCTGCAAATGGACCCCAACGATCTAACAGTGCACATAGTGTTCTGCCCTCGGGATTCTTACGCCAATGGTGAGCCGCCGAGGGTTAAGCTTCCGACCCTCAACGCAACGGGAGAATCACTTGAGGCCTTTCACTCCTATTAGCTAGGTCTGCATTCGAAGGCGTTACTTATATATTCTATTAATCCTAGTTTTACAGAAGCGTAAAACGCGATTGCAATGTATAGGAAATCTACCCTTGGTTGAATTCTTAGAAAATATTTTAAATTAATACTCGGTAAATTTTTAGACTCTAAGATAATATTTATCTCAGGCACGTATAAATCATCACTTCCGATAAGGTAATATGTTCTCAAAAATACTATTTAAATATAGTCTCAATCTAAATCATAATTCTTGAAATTTTTAAAACTGATAACATTTCCTCATTAAAAATTAGAAACTTCAAAATTGCAGCAAATTTTTGAATCACGTCTATTTTCTTTTCCTAAACAATCTTCCTCGCGGGACACTCAAGAACGATACTCCACGTTTCTCAAAATTATTTCTCGACAAAATTTATTTTCTCCAAGAATTGATTTCCTTAAAGAATGGTTTCCGAACTGCCAGTGAACACCTCTCCATGGTGTGGATCAATTTTCTTTAAACTGAAGCCGAGGCGAAAACCAAGCGAGAAAACCTGCAAGTTCACAAACAAGAGGACAATTAAGAATTTCCTACACAAAAATGGATACTTAAGAATTATGTAAATAGACAGAGAGAGAGAGGAGATTTTCACTAACCTCGAACGGAGTTCAAGTTCCGCAAACTAAATTAGACAAGGGTATTGATTTTCCCAAGCCTTCGTTCTCCGGTAATGTATGTAAAGAAATTGAAGAAGTATCTACAAGATGAACATTAAGGTCCAACAGCTTTGAATCCCGAGAGACAACATAGAGGGGAGTTGAATCATTGGCGTGCATTTTAAACTGGATATAGTCTATACAAAATAACTAATGAGAATAATGAAGAAACAAAATTTAACTAAATAAAACGCTGTTAAATCCTTATAGAACAAAATATTTATTATTTGAAGGATACGAAACCATCGAGTAGAATGCACCCTCCAGCATCGACTAGCCACGGTAGATTCGGTCTGAGATCCGACCAATCTAAGCTGTTCAAAAGAATGCTACAAAAAGAAAAACATTTTCAT
Source organism: Parietaria judaica (assembly GCA_954871525.1). Classification (NCBI taxonomy): domain Eukaryota; kingdom Viridiplantae; phylum Streptophyta; class Magnoliopsida; order Rosales; family Urticaceae; genus Parietaria; species Parietaria judaica. The sequence goes on along the minus strand of OX940865.1, from coordinate 23,787,022 downwards.
AATATTCAGTTCAATGGATAGATATTTAAAATTCATAATTATGTTCTATAATAGATCATATATATATATATAATAATATACCTTCCAACATAAGTGGAGTTTCCAATCAAAGCAAAGAGAAACATTAAAGGATTAAGACCCTGCACAGCAAAAAAATAATAAATTGAAAACCGAAAAATATATAACATTAACGTGACCAGAAAAAAAGAAGAAGAAAAATATTCCAAACCCGAAACTACTTACCTCAGCATTGCCCTTTTTCATCTGAAAAATTGTGCAACCAATAAAAGTAAGTATCATTAAGAAAATCAAGTGATAATTAATTAGATGCTACACAATATATGTAGAACTGTTACTATTTTTTCATCGAAGTTTCTTGTGGTAACTTACCGTTAGAAGTATTTGCGGGAACCGACCGCCCATGTAAATAGCTGCCATTCCCCAACCAAACAAACTCGCAATACCAGAATTCTCTAACAATCCACCTTTATCCTGGAAATATTTAAGTCTGAATTATCATTGTGTCCTTGTAGGAATTATGTATATATATATAATATATGTGTATATATATGCTCTACCTGCAATAGCTTTCTTCCGACATGGATCACGTAACCGGGACTCGGGCTTTTCTTGAATGACGAACTGAGATTAATTGCTCCAAGGAACGTGATTGCGGTGGCCTGAGATACAAGTAAGTGTTTAACATGCTGCATAATTGAATTGAGCATCACTCTCTAGTCTCTATACACTAAGGCAATATTTGAGGGTTTTTTTTTTAAAAAATTGTTTATAGAAAATGCAGTGAAAATAAATATTTTCGAAATAAAAAAATTTCCTCACTTGTTTTTTGAGAAAAGGAGATTTTGATTTTCTGTTAAAAACTCTCTCAAATCTTTTCGATTTTTTCCCTCCAATTTTAGTTTCAAACACAAAAGAACTGTTTTCTTTTTTCTATAGGGGTTTCGAAGAAGGCCTAACGGTCTAAGATCCCGAGTGAGAAAAGAACTGACCACAGAGAGCATGGGCTTGACACGGGGAACTGGAACCGGCTCGGTTGATGCTTGTGTCGCAAGAAACGGCTCTTCGAGAATATTCTGCGGCTGACGAGATGCGGAAGAATTCATTCTTTGTGCTAAAAGAGATCCTAAAGGTGGAGTGCAACTCTTTGTTAAAGACCTCGCTGACCTGAAATAAATTTCAAACAAAATAAATAGTTATACAGCCATTCATTCAAAATAGCCTAAATATGTGCAATCAGAGGGTAGAGCCGGTTGTGCTGTTCCCCTTTTTTGACATTTCGCAAACATATTTTTTCATTTTTTACAATCAAAACCGATCTGTGAATTGGCTCCGGTGCAATACTGATTTATAAAGAAAAAATAATAATTAAACCTTAAAAAAAATCTGTAAGTAATTTATAAACCGATAAAGCCGGGTATCCCGTTGAAAACAGCAGTTACACAAATTTTTTTCCTTCAAAAACCAGATTTTTCTAATAATTATTCCGATAATTTTTTTATTCTATAATGAATAATCATAGTTTGAGAGGTATATATATAATATATACTTATACTACATCAGATTAATTTAGGAAATATAATATATACCAGAGTTACTAGCCTAAAAAAATCATCTGAAAATTGAAGAAAAAGGCATAGAATCATACAAGTAATAGAGATCTCTTGAAGAGGGAATATTAATAGGTGAATTAAGAAAATCCGCTTTGGTCGTCTCATCACTTTTATGGCTTTTCCTGGTATAATAATCTGGTTCGGTACCCGCTTTTTCAGTATTTTTCGCGTCTATCTCCGGCTGAATAGAGCTTGAATCCTGCATTACGCAAAAAAAATAAAAAATTACATCAATCTTCACTCGCGTCTGATATTAAAACAAGATCAATATACCAGAAAATCCAGTATTGGTACACTTTGCTCTCTAATATATTTATTTTAGTGCAATTTAAGGTAAAGTATGCATAATTATTTTTTCTTATTAACCATGTTACATGAATGATGATTTTTATTAATTATATAACAGAGGAGGGGGTTCTGCACTAAAAGTTTAGGGGGCACAGTGCACCGAAATAAAAGTTCAGGGGTCTAGTTCACCAAAATGGAATTTCCGTGGGCAAAATTGTACCATTGGGGGAGCAAACTACACTGATGAAAAACTAATTATTTGATTTTAGCCTATACATGAACAAGCAAGTTTCTGAAGTTTTTTCGTCACCGGACGAATGGAAAATTACGTTAAAGTACCTGGTTCTTTTGGCGACGACGTTCAAGCCTTGGATATATGTAATTATAGTATATGGCTTGCGAAAATAGAACCATTGTGATCATAGAATACAACTGCAACAAAAAATAGAAACCCGAAAAGTCATGAAAATTCAAGAAAAACAGTACATTAAGCTAATTCGGGAATCGGGATAGTTATTCGAGGATTTAAGAGAAAATCTTACCACTGCCATGTAGTATTGAGTTGGAAGCTGCATAAGCAATTAGGCAATATATATCAGTTGACTGTTAATTGTTGTAATTTCTTTTCCATCAATCAATAAAAAATGAAAAATACAGAGTAACTAACCGTAGCCGGTTCCATCATACAGCCAACGACGTTACAAATGTCTCTGCAAGAAAAATTACACACGAAAAAAGAGTTCTTTTGAGTACGAATTTATGATGCCTTGGCAAAAGTTCAAGTATAGTGCAAACAAGAAACAAAAAGGGATTATACATTTTTATTCTCGAAGCTGATTAGTGAACGGAAATGCAACCGCATTCGGTACATGCATTGAATGTTATACCGCGTTATCATGTCAGTAATTTATTTTCTTTCATTAAGGTTACTTTCGGTATCTGAAGCGGAGTTTCGTATCCAACGTCACAAGGAGAGTTTTCCCGATTTTACTCTCGAATTAGAGACACGGATTTCATTTCTGTTGTATTTCAATTCCGTATCCTATGTAATTACCCAAGAATATTCCTAAATTAAAAAATATATAGAACCCAAGAAGAGTAAGTACCCAAGAATCCAAGTGGTCAAGAAAGCAATGGAGAGTCCCTGGGTTGACTTTTGCTTGTAGTTGGTGATGATCTGGGGTATCTCAGCAACAGTCCAGGTCAACACGCTGACCATTCCAAGGGTCAAAGAGAAGCCATCTTTGACACTGCAAAGGCAATAGTCCATGTACTTCAGTGCCCACTCTGCACAAACGCCATTACTGGGACACCTTGGAGCTGAGCCTTTCAAGTATCCCATTGCCAAACCCTGTGCTCACAGACAAGCAAACTTGTAAGAATCTGTGGCCAAAATCAAGAAAAGATTGTTCCGTGGCAAGCGGCTAGCGGTTTCCGCAGAGGGTGTTTTTGCGGGGCGGCGAGGGCCTGCCGTGCCGCCATTGAAAACCGTGCAAGAAGAATAGTAAACGGCTATACAAACAGTAATTACACAGTGCAATAGTTTTCTCACATGTAGAGAGGATTTTCCTCTCTCTCTCTCGATTCAAAAGCTACCTTTTCTCACAATATTCATTTAACATGAGAAAAAAAAATACACACATATATATGTGTGTGTATATATATATATTAGTGTTAATGGTGGCAAAAATACTTTATACTCAACTCTGACAACATAGACCCAAATTCAAATTCTTAGTAGCTAAAGCACCCGAGTGGACAATTATTGAGAAAAAATATATATATATATATATATATATTAATAACTAATGGCGGCAAAAATACTCAAATTATACTTAACTATGACAGTATAGACCCAAATTCAATTTTCAGTAGCTAAAGTACCCAAGTGGGCATTACGGTCCCCAAATGCATTAAGGCGATGAAAATATCCATGTTATATTCAAGTGCGGAGGCGAGGAGGTTCTCGGTGTCGATAAGGGGCAGGAGCTTTTTCTCGCTCTCCACGGCGTAGTCGAGAACTCGTTCACGCACGATCATTAAGCCCAGGCGCAGAGATGAGCAGAGGTCGCTCGCCTTGAGTATTTTAGCCACTAAAAAATAGAAATTGGGTACACGCCGCCACACTTAAACAACTTCGATATTTTTACCGCTATTAACTCGTAAAACCCTTCTAGGGAATCAAAACACTTGGGTCTCTTTCATCCATGATTGGAGGAAAAAGTGAGTGGAAGAAAGCTGAGAAATCAACAGAACTTTGTATCATTCGAATACAAACAAGAAATATTCTCGCTTCTTCCAATGGCGGATCTGTTTTAACCTATTAAATATTCACGTATCATTTTCATACGCATATACGAAGCGAAACGATAGATACACAATACATACACACATGAGAGCTGATTAAACTGGTTACAAACCTAAAGCAAGTTTATTTAGTACTTTCACCGAAAGCTCTGATCATTCTCTATATATATATATATATTATGCGTTACCTGGGAAAGAAAACTGTGTTGTGTGTGGCAGTGCAGTGAAGGAACAGAGTGCAAAGACTGACTCTGTTATAAGGGAATAGGTTTATGAAAGAAAAAGAAAAAGAAAAAGAAAAGGTAATAAATCGGTGACAGTAAATCAAGATATATTTATATATGTATATATATAAATGTGAGTTAAGAAAATTAAAGAATTGGGAAGGAAGGCGAATTTTGATTGGATTATAATTACTAATTATCGGGACTATCTATAACACAGTGATTCGGTCAAATTTTTTGTAATTCGGTCAAATAATATTTAGTAAGTTTAATAAATTGTGATTTGAATTATTAAATTAATACAGACATTAATAAAATATTAATTTAAAACGTATGAATTATATATTATATAATAATTATAATATGAAAAAAAAAATTACATAACATGTTAAAGAATACTAATATGATTATAGCTCTAGTTATAGTACGTTATTGGATGATGAAATTAGTGAGTTAGAGCTTATTTCAGTGAAGTGCAAAATCACTTTCAAACGAATTTTTGTTACATCACGAAAATACAACATCGGACCTTCTTAATGTTATGCGGAAGCTTAGAGATGGAGCTGAATGAAACATCAATTTCAATAACAAGCAAATAACTTTAGAATCATATTTAAAAAAGATTACTTGATTAGTTATTAGATGTATTTTTTATTTAAAGTGATTTCACGATGTTATATTTTATTTATAGTGATTTCATAATTAACTGGATATTATAATATATTTTTTATAAAGTTATTAATTTATATATATCACTTGGAACTTGTATACTTACAATAAAAATCATTATCTTATAGTTAATTATCAATCTAGCTAGTTAAGCCCAGTCGGACAGGAGAAAATTATTATTTAATCGAGGTTCTACGGTAAAGTTTTTTTAATTATATTATATTTTTATTTGATAAGTTGAAAGAATATCAAGACAGAGACTGAAGATAAGATTATCTTTATTTGATATGATATTTTGAAGGTTGATAATTTGATATGATATATTTTCCCAAAAAACAAAAGTGAAGAAAAAGAAGTCGCATTATATTTTCCGACCCACTTGCTCGCTCATTCAGGATTGGAACCACCCACCCACGAAAGCTAACACTTGAAACTTCAAAGGGCTACTAATTGCAATACGACGAATCCATCTCCATAAATACTTCTCCGGCACTCTCATCCAAACAACAATTCCCCCTTTCTCTCTCTCTCTCACCAGAGGCGAGCTCAGGTCAGTATAGTTTTTTTTGGTTTTGGTTTTGGTTTTTGCGTGGATGAATTTGCGGTCTTCTAGAGTGTTGATCTTCAAGCTATGCAAATGTTTGTATCTCGTTCTGTCCGGTGAATTAGGCAATGAAAGTTTCGGTTTAAAGCTTCATGTCTTAGCAAAGCAATTATCGTCATGGTTTGCATCTTTTGACTGTTATCGTCATGTCTTAGCGACATTGTCTTTATTTTATCCAGATTCTGTTATCACTCTAAAAAGACTGCAGGTTTTAACATGTATGCCTACCATAACGCGATTCTAACCTTCAAAAAACCCAGCTCGAAAAACACGTTGTCTACACGTTTTTTTCTTTATTATGAAAGTCGAATTTCGCGCTATTAACAAAAACCGAGCTCCTTTGGAAATCCGAGCTCGAAAAGCACCGTGCTGTATTATGACATGAAATTGGTGCCGGGAATCAGGAAGATGGTCGAAATTTTGTATCGGTTTTGCTGGTCTGGCTTGTAAAATAGTCTTCATAGTTGCTTGTGTAGTACCTTTGAAAACCATTCCTTAGTTTTATGTACTAGAGGGCGTTTTTCGTAATTTCAGAATGGCGATTTCCAATTTGTGCAGATTCCTGTTTCCGAACCAATAGTTACTGTTAGAGAACATTCTAGATTTATTTAGAGTATTATAGCTTAAGTTTATCTAGAACAATCTAGGTTAGATTTAATTAGAATCACTTAGAATTAGAATTATCTAGAATGCATTTATTACTCTTAGAATAACGTAGAAGTAGAATAATCTAGAACATTTGTACATTTATAAATACCCTTCTATCCTCAATGAAATATATAACATTTTTCTCTTCCACTTTCTTTGTTAACATGGTATCAGAGCCATGTTCCGGAATTAGCCTTCCCATTTTTTGGGTTCGAAATTTGTTTCTTTAACAAATTAGCTCACCTCTGAAATTAGTCATCCCATTTTTTTAGGTTCGAAATTTGTTTCCTTATCAAATTTATTTGTTATGTCGGTTAGAATTTCACCGAACTTTAGGACTTATTTGATGGGCTATATATATATAGTCCTTACGTAATTAATAAAAAACAGCTTCCAAATAATCTTAATCTCAAATAGAGATTAGGGTCAAGGAAAGGGAAATACTGGGCAGAGGAGGGCGTTCTTCTTCTACGAGGAACACACCGCCGATTACACGAGCTCAATCCCGGGCTCGTATCAGCCGTTTAGTTCGTGGTTCTGTCAAGGTTCGGTTTCGGTAATCTGTTTGTGGCTCTGCAGGACCGTTTGCAAATAATTCCAGATCTTTCTTTCGTACAAGTTTTGTTTGATTGGTAAGGAAAATTGAATTTCTTTTTTTAAGTACTTAAACTATCTTAACATAATGATCTATTTTGGCTCATTGCAGTGTGTGATTCGATGGCTATGCAGGCCATAAAACACGGGGTGTTGGTTTCACTGCAGGAACTGACTCCATCTTCACCGCACTTCGAGCAAGGCGCTTCACTTAGAGTAACCGGAAAGTAAGCCTGCAATGCTGTAAACCGCTTTCTATCAAGATCTTGACGCATTTTTCTTCTTGTTTTTTACTACTTTATCGTATAAGCAGGCTAGAAGATTATGTGGCTGAGACCGCCATTGCCACGATCGTCGATGGAAGTTCGAAACTAAAGATCAACACGGAGCACCTTCGGGAAGTTAGTTTTCGGCTCGGTTCCATCTACCAGTTCATTGGCTTATTGCTTATTCAACATGATAACGAGGTGACCATTTGGTAACCGAACTATAGAGGGAACTATCAGCAAATACTTTTCTTTTTCATTCAAGTTTTGATGGGTTTTCTTATTATTATTATTTTTCCAGGCAGTTTTGCAGGCGCGTGTAGGTAGAAACGTGGACGGAATAGACCTCAATCTCTATCACCAATCTATGCAACTCTTGAGAAATTTTCAGTCTGATCGCTTGAATAACCCGACTTAAATTAAATCACTGTTGGTTTCAGGCCGATCATTTGAAGAGTCCCGTTGAATTTAATTACAAGTTTCGTGTGATTATGAATGCTGCCTTCCTGGTGACACAAAAAGTTGCAGCAACGTTCCAGTGACAACACTAACTAAAATGATTTAATGTAACTTATTTATCAATTTGAAAAACAATTAGTTTCGTATGTATTAATGAAGTTTTGTTCGTCCAAACTTATCTGCTTACAACATGTTATCATATATCTAAGTTTGCCATGGAAGATATCATATGCAGTTGAGAGAAATGGTTTTTCCAGATAGATACATCGACTGTGGATCATGGCAAGACCAACCCGACGAAGCCTGGCTCTCGTCGAAGCACATCTCTGCGACGGCCTGGTCTCGTTTCGGGAAGGTCTAATGAAGCAATGAGGTTCTTGTGATACGGCATCGGAGATTTTTCTTGCTCGAAATCAAAGGAGTTTCAGAATCCAACTTAGAAAAAGCTAATTTGTTCGCTTGTTCTACACTCTTGGATTCGCCTTTAGTATAGATAGGATAATCCAACGGTCCCGACTTAAACGAGTATAATGACGAAATGTGAAATTGCGGAAACTGGAGACGAGGTTTTTTAACGTGGTTCGGGCCAAAGGGTTAGTTCCCTACGTCCACGGTTCTTTTATTGATCAGAGTTTGCACAAAGTGTTTACACAACTCTCTTCAAGATCGCCATTGATGATCAGGACAATCTTCCTCTCTAGATTCTCTTTAGCTCCCCTTGGCAGTGGCAATGCACGTAAACAACTCCTCACATCATGCTTATGGAAAACCTGCAAACCAAGATAGATTAAGCATAGGAACAGCACATAAATAAAGTAACTAAAAAACATTATGAACATACTTCACAACTTATTTCTAGAGCTGGCAAAAACAGAGAAAAAAGACAAAGGATCATGTATATTAATCAGAGGAACATAACCTTGTTCGTCTGTATCCACATCTTGCAAGATGTCGTTTACGGCTTCGTCGTTGTTGTCTTCCTCTTCACCGGCTAAGGCCTCACAAAGCTCGTTAATTTTGATAATCCGTTTTCTTCACTTCCCATCTTTTTCTGATGAATGGAGTCAGACTCGAGTTTTTCTTTCCTAAGAGCTTGACTTAAGACTAAAATCGACTCCACATCTGACGTTATCATCCATAAGAATCTTAACATCTGCAAGGGAATTATTGAAGGATATAAGAACAATATCTACCATGAGAATGCATTATTCGAGAGTCAAAATATAAAAACCAACCTACCCAAAACGGCGGTACACCAGAAAGGAAGATGCAGAGAATAACTCCAGCACTCCAAACATCTTGTTCGGGTACGTAATTCTGTTTTAGAACCTCACGTAATGCGGACTTCCCGACAATCTCATCAAGTCTTTCACCTGCTTTAACAATTGAATTTCAGAAATCTCTCAAACGAAAGAGTCAATTGAAGAAATGTTGTCATGAAAATATATTGGAACAACACATTACTATATTTAGAGAAGACAGACAAACCAAAATCAATTGCCTTCAGAGGAGCGGTTTCCAGACAAAAATTCTCGGGCTTAAGATCTTGAAGCATCACGACACGCTCACAGAAAACCTGCAAACCAAGGAGAACTCAGTCATTGGCAATTCTAATTTGAGACCTTTTTTTTTTTTTTTATGATAACCTTAACCGTAAGTCCTTGAAGCTCTTTGAGAATTATAATCGAGTTTCTGTCCCTAAAATCTTTTCACATTTCTCATCCTTTACAATGGTAGGAGACTTGCAGCTTTTTGTAGCAGGTTCGCCGAGTGTCGGACCAAAGCCAAGAGGAAGTTTGCATGACAAGTTAAGTGTCCTGTATGAGCGGAATATTCACAGCAGAATCATATCAATGAAGGGTCTATTCTTTTGCAGATCTGTTGAATATTCAGATTTTTTAGTCCAATTGGAATAATATATTTCACTGCATGCATAATATTTATATATGATCAGGGGTTTGACAAAAGTTTTATGACATGATGAAGAACACACGACAAAGGTAAATCCGTTAAGAGAGATTATTGTAAGGTCAAATCAAACACAGATTAAAACAAAAAGAACCTTCAACCTGTTTTTCTTTCTTTCCACACTTTTTAAGTTTTTTCCAACTTTTTTTAATTTCTATAATTTTTATTTTTTTACAAAATTTTAAAACTCCATCACTTAAATTTTCATTTGATTTGTAAAAATTATCGTAGAAAAATAATCTGATGTTACGTGAGAAGATGTGATTGTGAAGCATACATTTAAATATTGATTGAGAACTCGATTGTACGAAAGATTAAAGCCTACATGAAAATCATCCAAAATTTATGAGAATTTACTTACAGAAAACCAGTCAAAAATTTAGGACAGTTTTTAAAAATGTCTAAAATTTAAATGATATTAAGATTTGGACGATTGACGATGGCGGGTTGGAGGCAAAGGGTGGCTTAACTCAAGTTGACAGGTTGGGTTAGATTAGGAGGGGTATTATAGATTCATAATTAAGATCACTTAACTCAAGTTAGATAGGTTGAGTTGGATTAGGAGGGATATTGTAGATTTATTATCAAGATCAATTCAGAATTCTTGGATAATTTGCCAAAGTTAGCTGGATAAATTTTCATGTTTTAAAATCTAAATTAACCCACCTAGATTTGAGATGAATTACATATATTACAAAGATCATCCTCATTCTCCAAACTCTCACATGCCGATCAAGAAGCTGTCAACATGTAGCTCTTTTTATCATCTATTTAGAAGCTCGTTTAAAGCAGCTTACCATCGGCCACGTCCCCCCGACTTGCACCGATTTGACCACATCCAAATGCGGCAGATCAAGATCGGGGGCATAACGGATATTCCAAGTCATTGCCAAAGCAATTTGTCAGAAATGCCATCCTTTGGAGCGCCAATACTGCTGCGCATTTTGCTCTTTCCGAGCGTCTTTGAGCTTCAGAAACAGCCTGTAAGCTCTCTCCACTTTGCCCGAACCAATCAGCCCGCGGCTCAGCCTGCTGCAGACGAGTCTGCTCGGGAAAAGCCCTTTTCCCAGGCACTCCTCCATGACGAGCACCGCGCTCTCAAGCTGCCCGTTGTTGCACAGCCCGTCGACAACACACTCGTAAACTTCAGCGTCCGACGAATAGCCACAGCTCTGCATCTCGTTCCACACGCGTAACAAAATCCCGCACTTTCTGAACACAGCAAGCCGCTTCAGAAGCAGCTTGTGAGCACTAAACGAAACTGCGAAACCCGCTCCTTGGGCCTTCTTGTACACCATCATCGCTGCATGAGGCGGGCCGTAGCTGCACAGGGCCTCGATGAAGGACGTTATCGTCCCTGTGCTCGGAGCAATTCCTCTCTTGAGCATTTCATCGAACGTCTCGAGCGCATCGGCTACTTTTCGAGCTTTCAGAAGAGCACCGATCAACGTGGCGTAAGTCTCGACATCCGGCTCGCAGTCGTTGCTCAGCATTATCTCATAGCGATTCAGACACTCATTGACATTACAGGCAGCGGCAAAATTGGCGATCAGGGAGTTGTGGGTGCGTGTATCTGGCTCCGTCATGCTCTCGAAGACACGGGTGCCTTCGTCGACCCGACCCGCTCTGCCCAAACCCTCGATGAGGAAGCTGCGAGTCAACCCATCGGGGTCAACGCCATCTGAGACCATCGCCTCCAACAGCCTTTCCATTTCAGGCACTCTTCCGAGCTTCGACCAGCCGCGAATGACGACGTTGTACGTCGTGCTGTCAAACCGGATCTTCTGCTTCATTGAATGCAGCAGCGAATTCGCAGCGCCAACGTGGGATCGCCGGCACAGGCACTCGAGGAACACGTTGAGCGATTGTGTGTCGCGGTCGAGGCCGATCTCGTCGAGGTTCCGGAACATCTGAATCGCCCTTGACACCCGCCGCGCCTTGACCAAACCATCAGCGAGAATCGAGACCGTCTCCAAGTTGGGACTCAATCCTTCACGCCTCAGACTCTGCAGAATCTCCGCCATGTGAGCGAGGAACTTCCTTCGACCCAACGCCTTGAGAACTACGTGATAGGTATCGATCTCCTTCGGAATCGCTGGGTCTTTGATCGCCCAGTTGAAGAACGCAACGATCTTCTCGCCATCTAGATTCCCTCGATTCACGACCTCTGCAACAACATCAACGCTCAGATCCACGCCGACATCGCTCAGAGCTCGCTCGATCGCTGTCTTGCCTCGCAACTTCTGGAGAAACACGCCTCGCAGCTTGTCTCCCGGCGATAAGAACTCGTCGGCTTCTCTGCTTCCGATTCGATCCTCGGGAACTCTAGATTTTCTCGGCTCTGCACTGCGATCCAACGGCAAAAGCTCCGAGAGCTCGTCGAGGACGAAGCGTTCGGACGCTTCGCGGCGAGGTTTGGCAGAGTGTTCGTCGTCGAAATCGTTGGTGTAACTGACCAGGGTTGAAAAGGGAGACCGCTGCGTCGGCGGAGTGGCGAAACGCCGCCACACGCTGCGAAGCGCCATGGATTTCATTGCTCGATTATCGCGAGATTCGTGGGAGATCTTGAAATTTGGTTAGGGATTCGTCGCGAGCATAGCGTCGTCCTCCGTAGAGCGAGCTTGATCCGTCTTCAATGGCGGACGCAGAGGAGGTTCAGTTCGCAAGGTGAGAGAAACGACAATCAAATGGCGGGAATTAAAACCGACAACCAAATGACAGGAAATAAAAACGACAACTACACAACAGCACGGGTTACATATTTATGAAATATCGTACTCAGATTCAAGGTAAATAATTAAATATAACCAAGTTTTAAAAACTTAGACTTAGCTCTCTCAAATTGAGTCCTCGCATCGGGAATTGATTTTTATAGGACGGAGGCCTAAAGTTGTTATAAGAGAGTTTTTACTTTTGGACTTGGAGTATTCTTTCTATCTGAATCGCTCTCGTTAAGAAACTCGAATGATTTAATGACGCTCGTCTTTAAAAAAAAAAAACACCTTAGACTTAGTTAATGGCATATCTTCGATATTTCAAATTTTGGCTCGTCGATATACTTTTTACATTAAGGGTTTGTTGATGTTTATTTTTATTGTTTATAGAATGTGAAAACGAAAAAGAATAAAAGAGAGAAGATAAAAATAAAAAGAAGAAAAAGGAATATATATATAAATCTTGCTCTTATTAATATTAATAATATTTATTGTGTAATTATTATATTAATTATGATTTAAACTTATAATTATGACTTATATTTACGTAATAACATTATAATTATAAAGTATATTTTCCGGAGGAAAAAAAAACGGTGGTTAATCATTTGCTCATAAAACCGTTGATATTAAAGACCTTGAATATTTCACAAGTCAATGAATAGTTCACTAATCTAAGAGTTTAATCACTTTTGAAGGTCCATTCGAAAAATAATAATAATAATAATAATAACTTTTGAAGGTAGATTTTGATTTTAAGATAAAAATAAGACTGGATAGTGAATTTTTTCAAATAAAATTGGACATTTTTATAATTAATTTGGATTTAGAAAAATCAGTCGAAAATTGGGTCAATATCCTCTCATCAACAGCCACAGTACAGAACGCTTTTCCATCTCTGTGTAGGATTTCTCTCTCCAGAAAAAAATTAATAAATAAATAAACCCAAAGAAGAACATCTACAATGCCCAGAACATCAGAATCTCAACCCCACTTGGGAAATTCAGTCCCTCGTTCCTCTACGTTCATCGCCTTCCTTCTCCGATTCCAGCGCCCCATCTGACCCCAACAATTCGATGCTTTTTCCCACTGATTGATCGACTCGATTCGATTCGATATTCGTTGGGTTTTTCGATTTCGGAGGTATGAATTTGGATTTCTGCGACAAAACTCTCTCTGGGATTTGGGTTTTCGCGTCCTCTGAATCGTCGTCTTGAGGTATGTGATAAAGCTATCTCTCGCGGATGCAATTTGGTGGGTTTTTTTTTCTTCTTCTGTGATCTGGGAAATTATTTATCAGCAATTTGTGCTTCATTCTCGTTCTATATCAGCAATTTCTTGTGTCTGTTTGGGAAATCATTTTATGAGCTACATTTATGTGCAAAGGAATTAGTGGAATTGGAAATTGTGTCTGTGCAAGTTGGAAGATGAACTGTGGGGCTTCTCTGTTCGTTTTCTCGTATCGGGCAAAGTATAAATCCGCTACGTATTTGCTTTGATTCGAAAATAACTAGAGAACTGCGCGTTCTCTCAATTTCCAATCCATGATTTTACCCGATTTTGAAGTTGTCCTTGTGCAAGTTTTTGAAGGATGAACTGTGGGGTTTCTCTGTTTGTTTTCTCGTGTCATACGATGTAGATATCCGCAATGTATTTTCTCTGAACTGAATCTAACTAAATAGCTACTCAATTTCTCAATTTTCAGTCCATGATTATACCCGGTTTTGAAGTTGTCCCTGGGCTAGTTTTTTATGGATGAGCTGTGGGGTTTCTCTATTTGTTTTCTTGTCTCGTGCGACGTAGAAATCCGCAGTGCATTGGCTCTGAATCTCCAATGCATGATCACACCGGATTGTGATGTTTTTATTCAATTTTCTTGGGTCTTTTTGGTATGCAGATAGTTTGTTTCATCATGTATCATGCCAAAAAAATCTCAACTGCGAGTTTAGTGCCGCATAAAAGTCAACCTTCTGCTCAACCCGAGACTTCCGGGGAATTGGGCTCCCCTGAAGCGAAAAGCTCGGTGCCTCCCGGGGGAAGTGGGAGGCAACGGCTGCGATGGACTTCTGATCTTCATGACCGTTTCGTGGATGCAATTACTCAGCTCGGAGGACCAGACAGTGGGTATTTTCTACCATTGGAATTTTGCTTATACAGATAATCTTCTGTTCTTTTTATACGCATAGTCTCCTAGGCCTTGCTTGAATTTAGATAAACATGGGAAACGAAACAATATATGAAGGAAAAATTATAGAAGGAATTGAAGATTTTATTTTTCGAATGCCTTTTCTTATTTAATTTAAGACAAATTTATGAAGGAAAAAAGTCCCTTCACGTTGATTAAGGCATTGATTTCTTGTTGGCGCTAAATGAGCATTCAATAAACCTAGAAAATAAATTGTGAAGGTTTTTTATATAGTTTCCAACCATATGTAACAATAACTTCCTTGCACTTGTTTTTCGAGAATATGTCTCCAAATCCAGGAAATGAGCTTTATCCTTTGAATAGTTCTAGTTCTTATGGAGTTATGCGCAAGATCATACACTTGGATTTATTTTTCATGGCAAACATTGCTAGTAGTTTTTATAGAATTTTTTTTTAACAATTATTGTAAAATATCAATGATGCCATAATCTTCATCGCGTAATTTCAGCAAAAACATAGTTACAGTTCTTTTTCTTTTCAATTGTTTCAGGGGCAACACCGAAAGGTGTTCTTAGAGTAATGGGTGTGCCCGGACTCACCATTTATCACGTTAAAAGCCATCTGCAGGTTCAATCATTTCTTCAAATTCTATATTATATTTTGAGATACACAAATTAATTCGGTAACATGTCTTTGGTTTTCCCTTTTCTTTAGAAGTATCGCCTTGCAAAGTACCTGCCAGAATCTCCAGCTGATGGTAAAACTGGTTAAATACTTCATTAATGTATATTTTTCGTCTAATCTTCATGAATTTGATCTCTAAAGAAGTCGTTTTCTAATTCTAGGATCTTCGAAAGATGAGAAGAAAGGATCCGGAGACAGCCTTTCTGGATCGGATTCTTCACCGTGAGTGTTTTGGGCATTAGATGTTACAGAATAATTACATTGTAATTACAGACCCTAGAATCAGGACTAATCACTTGCTTAGAGATGATTAGCCTGCTATATGACCCTAACCAAATTTAATTGTAGCATAATGTTTTATAAATATGAAACACTAAAGGATAAACGTAACCGGATGTTGATTATCATCATTTCTCATTCTTTTCAAGACTAAAAAAAGGACTTTATATTCTACAGGGGTATGCAAATCAACGAGGCATTCAAGATGCAGATGGAAGTACAGAAGCGTCTTCATGAGCAGCTTGAGGTTTTAAGCTCGATTTGCCTCTCGTTTTCCTTTAATGAAAATTCTAGGGACAAAACAACTTTGATTAAGATCGGAGGGGATTGTCGCCAATTGATCTATGTTCTGTGCTTATTTTAAATGGTTAATACTACCAGAAATTCGGTTTGGGACTGAAACAGGTTTAGAAACCATTGTAGGAAAGACCGGTTTCATGAAGACAAAGCTGGTTTCGTTTCTATTTCTCGAACACGGATACCCTGAGTTATCCCGTAACCAATTTATGACATTCTTTTAGGTTCAAAGGCAGCTGCAAATGCGGATAGAAGCTCAGGGAAAATACTTGCAGAAGATCATTGAGGAGCAGGAGAAACTTGGCGGCGTTCTCAAAGCCTCGGAGTCATTACCGGAGGCGCCTCAGTCTGATACCCCCACCGAGGAACTTTCCAATCAATCATCTCCCCGGAAGAAACAGAAAAGGGACGAGGGGTTAGCCGCCGCCGGAACATCTTCTCAGGCGGAAGGAGACGACGAGAAGAGTGATTTCCCGGATCAATGGGAGGGAGAGTTGTACAGAAACAAATCTGGGTTCGGGTCGGATCCGGAACCGGGATTCGATGAGCGAGAGGATTAGGTTTTCTGTGCGGCTCCAAATAGGATAGTGGCAACGGGAGTTCCATGTTTGAGTGAATCGGAGTTGATTATACATTCAATTCCCATTTTGAATTGTTATATACATCTTCTATGAATGTGTAGAGCTGTATTATAATTATAGTGTTGTGTTATATATATGTGATGTATTGTTATAGCTTTATCCATACTTTACCCCGGAAACTTTGGCGTTTGTCAGATATTCGGACATCAATACTTAAGTATCTTAGTGAGGCATATATTATAAAAACAATACCTATATTATCAAGTTCACAATGATATAGTAAATATTATAACAAAAGGAAAAAAATAGTAAACAAGAATAAGAATAAGAACAAGAATCTATGAAATACGCAAATGCATACAACTTCCAATGATGAATATATTTAAATGATGGCAAGTGTCAAACTATGGAGCATAACAATGATTTTAATAACTCAAAAAAAAAAAAAAAAAAGGAAGAAATTAAAACTTAGATGAAAAGTAACACATTTATAATATTTCTTATATTATCCATTAATGATACGTTTGGATCACAATCCATTAAAGACATAAAAAAACTTCTTGCATATTATTGCTGAAGGGAATGTTTTTTCTTAAAATTATTTACATTTTTTTACAAAATATATTTTCTATTAGTAAAAAAAAAAGTTAAAAATATACTTATTTAGTTTACTTTAACACTTCTATGACTATCCCATGTTTTATTTAATTTTAAGCTAATTTGACATGTAAATTAAAATTCTTGAAACTAACGCTGGTAATATTTCTAAATTATGAATAAAGGTCATTTCAAATTTTAGTGTATATATATATATATAATTAAAATACACTTTGAGAATACATTTTAATTTTCATAAAATTAAAATTTTATTTTAGCAAAAAGAAAATTAAAAATTCATTTTTTGATGGTCACATATAAAAAGTTAGGAGTTAGGACCCTTTGTAATGGTAGATAAAAGAATTAATATTGAAGAAAAAAAGTTGGCCAAAATGTTGGATTAGATTATTGAGATCTGGTTTTTTAGTGAGTAAATAGCAAGTAAACACCTGGCTTTGATTTGTTGTTTCTGTATAATTGGTTGACAAAAAATCTGTCGTTTTGCATTTTGATTCCCATTAATTAATTAATTAATGCTCTTTTCTGTTTCTTTAATCCTAGATTTTCCATTTTAGGAAAAGTCTTTAATGTCATTCTTTTCCCTTTTTGTCCAAGTTTAAGGAAATGGAAGCCTATTCTCTTTCATTTTGATGAGAGAATGTAGGCGTGTTTGTAGCTTATTATATTATTAAATTCCTTTTTTTTTTCTAATTCTCATTCTATACATTATGAATTTATGATGGATCTTAAGAGCTTTAAAACAACACAAGAAAGTGATTACGACTACATTTGAGTTTCTATTAAATAGAATGGTCTGAAAAGACATTAGTCATTCCTCAAATTACAATACATATTATTTACCAAGTATCTAGGGAAAATCCGATTTAATCATCAATATACTACTTCTTATGCTTTGTTCGAAACTTTAAATATTATCTTTTTAGACATAAACTCGGTTTAATAGAACGCCTATGTATTCTGATTCGCATACTTTTATTTTACTCACATGTCTAAAAATACAAGTATTTACCGTAAAAGATACTCAATATTATGTATATATTATATTTATTAGTTTTGGTATATATTTTAACTTACTAGCCTAGCTCTCTTCGAGCCTTCAGACATCGTAGATTACATATGCAATAAGACTAATATATCATGGCAAAATTAAATGTAAAATTGAAGTGTGAGTTCTGTTAAGGATGTCTTCAACTAAAAGCCTTTTGTGTATATGATTTGAAGATTATCGTGGGAGAAGGTAGACCACTTTTCATGAGTCGTTATAGACCGCATATTAGGGTACGGTGAGGCTGCAAAGAGTGATTGCAGCAAGATCTTATAGAAACACCAGGTGATTGCTTGCAGAAAGCTCATTCACTCCCAATTTCACTGACATCGTTGTCGTCTCTAGTAGATGTTGGCGGTGAACAAATATATGGGTCGTCTCTAGAGGATTCTAAGGCGTGCCATCATTGAATTGAACGAAAGATAATCATCTGATCTGAGAGAGTAAACGCTTTGCCAAAGATCCTACTCCTATCTATTTTCAAATCCGCTTGACCGTAGTTGCAAGCTAATCAAAATTTTGAGTGACAAGAGAAATATCCCGCAATATCTTATACTAGTATTATTTCAATATGATTTTAAATCGAGAGCTCCGCCAAGCATCTTCCATAAAGTGAGCAAAATAAGAGAATGTGGCTCGAAGGTCGTCTCTTTGAGCGCCAAAAAAAAAATGGAGAAAAATATGTCGGTCATATTTTAAGATTGACTTGTCCGATTTAACCCGCCCATTTGCCAAGAATTTTTGCGAACATCACATAAGGCTTTGAACCTTGTCTTTCGGTGTGCCTAGAGAATAGAGGAGTGTAGGAGTGAAAATGTGAAATGATGATTGAAGAAGCTCTAAATTTAACTAGGTCATTAAATAGCTAACAAATAACTAGCCTCCATTGAAGTGGTTAAAAACTATAACATTAATTTGTATTTAAAATAGTTACCACACAAAACAAGTTTAAGTCTTTAAACTGAAAGTGAGATTGAGTGAGAACTTGTAATCGGTCTCGGAATATTTATATACTTCCCTCACAATTGGTTGAGTCTTTTTAAAATATTGTTTAGAATTTAGATAATTAAAAATAGGATTCCTATTTGACAGTTATATCCTCCCCCGTAGAAACGTTCTCCGGGGGCAAAACCGTCTATGCAGCGTGACCAGAGCACGATGCTTTGAGACCCTCGTATTTGCCCTTCTCTGTTTCACTTTTGTACGAATAGGCCCAAAGACATTCGAAGGGCATATTGGTAAATGCGGCAACACAAACGAAGCTAAATGAATATAATCAATTTTCATTTCCATTTATTAATAAAAAATATTGGGAGTTACAAATCATACACATATACTCAGATTATAATATACAGAGAGAGAAGAGAGTCTGTGAGAGAGTTTAGGATTTTGATTTGGGTTCTTCTATTTTGCTGACTTAGATATCGTTTTTGTACATGCTCGAGCTTCTCAATAACACACTCGAGAAATCTTAATCTATTGCTTTCTCCTACATGCATGTGGGCGATTCGAAGATTCTCTCTCGGAGCTTCTCGGCGACTCGGGTTCGTTCTCTGCAACATTCTCCCCAGCTTTTGATCCGATTCGTATGAAAATGACAATTATTTATTTGTTTTTGAGGATTTTCATAGGTTATTTGGGTTTCTGGGATATGTCGATATCTTCAACATGCATGTGGTGATTTTGGACTGTTTCTTCCTTTTTCCCACTGAAAATACTTTTTGTTTTTTAATCTTCGCCATTTTTGCTCTGTTTTCTCGAGCTGAAAGAAATGAAATAGCTTTTCTTTTGAAGGGTTTCGTGATTCCTTTCTCATGTGGGATTTTGCTAGCAGATGCTCATACATTGCACATGCATATGATTGTTTGAGGAGATTTTGTGACTCTCTTCTCTGATCTAAACATTTCATGTTAATTAAAATGATTTTTTTTTCTTGGGTTTGAATTGAACACTTTGTTGAATCAGTATTGAAGTGAGATTGAGGGTTAAAATGAGCTGGTCTTATTCTCGCTCACAGGGTACTGAGAGATTCTCTCTCTAATGAGTTGAGAGTGTGATTAAAGAAAGATCAGACCTTGGTGAATGAGAGCTCACACAATGGGGTCTCAAGGCGGGGCGATCCAAGAGCCGAAGATGCCGCAATCGTTGACCCGGCAAGGCTCGCTTTACAGCCTAACCCTCGATGAAGTCCAAACCCAGCTCGGGGATTTGGGGAAGCCCTTGGGAAGCATGAACCTCGACGAACTGCTAAAGAGCGTGTGGACCGCCGAAGCCACCGGAGCGCCCGCCGAGAGCTCGGGCGCTGCTCCGGCTAGCCATGCCGCTCCGCTTTTCACTGATCTCAGTAAGAAGACCGTCGATGAAGTTTGGAAAGACATCCAGCAGAAGAAGACCACCGATCAACAGCGGAAATCCGCACAGGATCGCCATCCCACGCTCGGCGAGATGACCCTGGAGGATTTCCTCGTCAAAGCCGGCGTAGTCTCGAAGACGGCGGCGGCGGCAGGAGCTGGCCCCGATCCCCTGCCGCAGCCGCAGCAGAACGATGCTTCTGCTTCGCAGCAGATACAGTGGATGCAGTACCAGCTGCCACCGGTGCAGCAGCGGCATCAGATGAACACGATGAACGCGATGGCGGTTTTCATGCCAGGGCATGGTGTTCCACCGCCGGCGATTTCTGATGGAGGGAATCCGATGATGGAAGCAGCTGCGTACGAGAGCCAGATGATGATGTCGCCGTCTTCGCTGATGGGCGGTTTGTCGGATACGCAGACACCAGGTCGGAAACGGGTCGCTCCGGAAGATGTGGTGGAGAAAACCGTGGAGCGGCGGCAGAAACGGATGATTAAGAACAGGGAATCGGCCGCCCGGTCACGAGCAAGGAGACAGGTGGGTTTGTAATTTATTTGCGTGGCTAATTGGTTTTAAGATAGAACCGCATAATTCTTAAAATTTCAAACTGGACACAAGTTTTTGTATATAGAGCTTACACACAAGTTTTATTTTGAACTCGTATCTGTTTGGTTGGGCAGGCGTACACGCATGAACTGGAAAACAAGGTCTCGCGTTTGGAAGAGGAAAACGAAAGACTCAGAAGACAGAAGGTACTTTGATCTGATCTTCGAATGTGGCCTAATAAACTAAATAAAACCAATATCGATTCTAGTTGCTGAAATTGGTTTGTATGCTATAAATATACAAATATAAATTATGATGGCTTCTTAAGTAATCTTAATGTATGAGGTAGTTCCCAACTGTATTAGATTTCTGCTTAAACATCAATTTTTGTGGTTTTGATTTGTTGCATTTTGATAAATTAAGCTCGAACCCAAGGTTTACTTGTCACACTCTTATGGAGATCAAATTTGATTTCAGTTTTTTTGGGGTATGAAATGGAGTTGGTGATGAAATTAATCTCTTTTCATGAATAAACTGTTGACATATTAAGAAAATATCGGGTCAATCGCGTGCGATTAAAACAATTGAGAGAGTATTTTGGATCTATGCTACATCTCAATGATCTCGTCCGATTAACTGTACTAAAAGAATTCGCGTTATTTTGAGGATGCTTATTGGTTGCTTAATCATTTCTATGATCTTTTTTTTTTTCCGTAAGGAAAATAGATAAATTTACTCCAATAAAGTTTTGGTCCCTGAAATTGGATTTTAGTTTTCCTTTATATCATTTTAAAGCTAAACCATCGGTTGCTTACGGTTGTGCAGTGTAAACATTATATACATGTATATAGTATTCATTTCATTGTGTGCTGAAACAATTGTCTAAAGCTTTATGTTGTGCTAGTTTGAGATGATGAAGTTTGATTAAAGAAAATTTTATTATTTTACTTCCCTTGAAAATTGAGCTTTCTTTTCCACATGGATGAATTTCATGCAAGTTTCTTCTTTAGTATGTGACTAGCTAAAACTTCTTGCAACTTTTCTCACTGGGTTGGTCTTTATATTTATATATATAATCCAGTTTTGAAAATTTCTAGTAGAATGAGTCTTTTCTTGAACAAGTTCGTCATACTTTCACATTTAACTTTAAATTTTCCAACTTTTTTTTCCTTAATAATGGCCTTGAAGCTATTTCTTGTCAAAGATTTGGAGATATGTTCTGTTAAGTCTCTGACTTTCATAGTTATTAAGGAATTTTGTGCCAAGAAGTAATGATAAATCAAGTGTGTCTAATTCGAATTCGCTGACTGGAATCAGGAAAGTGTAACAAAGGAGTAAAAGAGTGATGCGCGTTAGTTTCCGATAAACCAAAGCATACATGGGATGAGTGTAGAGATAAAAGCATGCATCTAGTTTCCGATAAAGAATTACCGCGATTTTGCGATGAGTGTAGTTTTCTCTTCTCCCTCTTTTTTCATCACTAAATAAAATTTGTATATTTTTTTGTTTCATA
Source organism: Parietaria judaica (assembly GCA_954871525.1). Classification (NCBI taxonomy): domain Eukaryota; kingdom Viridiplantae; phylum Streptophyta; class Magnoliopsida; order Rosales; family Urticaceae; genus Parietaria; species Parietaria judaica. The sequence goes on along the minus strand of OX940865.1, from coordinate 23,764,589 downwards.
TTACTCTCAGCTCTTGGGTGTATGTAGGTTCATATTTAGAGATAGTATTAGTTTATCTATGGCATTTTTCATGGGGTTTTACCTTTAACAACGACGACAGTAGTAACCCATGACCTAAAGAACCTTTTTAAGTCGGTTCCTATTCCGGTTCCCACTTTTCAATGTTTCTTTACCCTTCATTGGATTTGGGTTTGTTTTGCAGGAAATAGAGAAGATACTGCCGACGGCACCGTCGCCGGAGCCGAAGAATCAGCTGCGTAGAACGAGCTCGGCACCGGTGTGAGCGGTGTAACTTGTTATGTGTATTGTGGTGATGTCATCTAATTGTAACAAACAGCCTCAACTAGTGTGGAGATTCTCTTACTTTGGTGAGGAGAGTTTCCTTTTCTTTTTTCTTTTTTTATTTTATTTTCGGGAGAGATGGGGTTTTGCTGTTAAAGAGTCAAAGTAGAGACTGAATTTGCAACTTTTTTTTTTCTTCTTCTTAACAGAGATGTGTTGTTTATATTTATCATGTTCTTGTTTCTCTCTTTCTCTCATCTTTACTAGTGACTTACACAATATTAACCATCATACAAACTCTAAATATATGGATAAATATTCATAACACTCTTAACTTTGTATTTATGTCTATACAGTCCATAGCTTTGTCTTTTTGGTCTCTGTTTAGCTTAGATTTTATATTTCTATCCATTTGATCACTTACAGCAAAAAATATAATTCATGTTAAATCAACTTAAAAGCAAGGTTAAAATATAATTTATGTTCAATCAACTTAAAGTCAAGGCTATATAGAATAATATGGCCAAAAGTATAAGACGGTAAGAAGTTAGCATTTAAATTGAATCTGATTATTCATCATTCAGAAGAAACATATGCACCAAAATAAATGTAGTTTACTTCTGAAATTTTACCAATTAAATTTATTAGTGTATTTTATTAAGAAGTGTTCATCAAGATGGATAAGATAGATGAAATTTTAAGAACAAAATGGACCAAAATAATATTTCATACATACTAAAATCAAAATAGCAAGGATTAGTGTGTCAAGTATCAACATAGGGACATAGGGTTTTATATCCCGCGAAATACCGTGGGTAACCTATAAAAGAAGAGTGCGGGCTAATACCGACTCACTCATTCAGTCATAGGTTTTACGGTATACCCGTAAAATCAAATTAGCACAAATATAACAATTTAAACTTGTAGACGATTTTACAGTTATGGTCCTTTTAAAAACATTAGGTAGATGAAAATGATTAATACTCGAGGACAAAACCCTTTTTTTATTTTGGGATAATAGCGGCATAAGTCCTCAACCTTTACTCAACTGGGGCGGCATAGCCCCAACCCCATTTAATAGCGGTATAAGTACCAAAAGATGATTTCCGTCCATATTTGACTAACGGAAGTAGTCAACTTTTGCGCGGTCAGCTTCTCGTCAACGTGGACGCCACGTAATTCGACATGTCACCATACACGTCATCCTCGTGTCATCAAATTTAATGCAAAATTAAAGGTGATGGAGGGATTAAATTAATTTTGCATTAAATTTGATGACGCAAGGATGACATGTATGGTGATATGTCGGATTATGTGGCGTCCACGTTGACGAGAAGCTGACCACGCAAACGTTGACTACTTCCGTTAGTCAAATATGGACGGAAATAATCTTTTGATACTTATACCGCTATTAAATGAGGTTGGGGCTATGCCGCCCCAATTGAGTAAAGGTTGAGGACTTGTGCCGCTATTATCCCTTTTATTTTTGATGAAATGCTTTGTACCCATCATTTAATTTCCAACTAGGAAGATACCCATTTTTTCAAAGTCCAAAGAAGAACAAATTAGAGACAACAAACATCAAACACCACTTCTTCAAACCATTCCCACAAACTCAAAACAGTCTATAGTCTCTTCAAACTCTTCTTCCTTGCGTCTATCTTCTTCTTCTCCGCCTGCGCTTTCGCCAAACCGACTTCCTTTCTCGCCGGAATGACCGCCGGGGCCTTTGATCCTCCGACTCCCGCTTCTGACGGAACAGTCCCCGCAGCCTGCTCTGTGCCGTTTCCTCTCGTTAGGGGCAGTGGCGGCAAAGCTGCATTATTTGTGGTGGGCTTCTGGTCGGCGTTTGGTACGGAGGTGTTCGTCTGGTCAACGTTCAGTGCCGTTGTTGACTCGGAAATGGCTCCGCTTTTAAACTTGGGCTTCGGCTTCGCATGGATTCCCGTGTATAGCCTGCATTACGACACGGACCGAAATGAGCTGAGCACAAAACGGAATCATGGAGATGAGCAGACATAAAATAAATGGAATATGCCTTTACTTCTCGTCTTTTTGGGTATTCTCACCGCAGATATCCCCCAAATAAATGCAAAATTCATCCAAGTGAAACAAATCAATGTTCTTACTGAACTGTATCGCACATTACAGTAATGCTTACCTGGCAAGCCTTGCATACTCCTCATAATTTTCGAGCAACATCTTCGCAGCCTGTTCATTCAAAGCCGATTCCGGGAAAGGCTCAATCAACAAACATCTAACTACCTGTTTCCACAGGAAAAAAATGTCTCGAAATATTAGATATTATGAATAGTTGACCAGGAAAGAACAAGGACTCAAAGGCGTGTGAGAAGAACGTACAACAAGAACATGCCGTAATCCGAGACTTGGATTCCAGTCTTTCTTCAGTGTGTTCACACAAATCTCCCCAATATTTGAAATGTTCGGATGGAATATCTTAGTGAGAAAATAGCCTGCAATTTTCGATATGACGAAATTTATACATCATGGTCGATTATCTAAGCATCTTATCAACTTATTTCTATGCCGAAATTCACTTGAGCTGGCAAGTAACAACTATACCACTTGGAGGAGAATGAGGGAAATCACGGGATAGTATTAACTTCATACGGAAAACACCGTTCTCGTACGGCGTCCCGGCTGCAAGATCAAGTATTTTTAATATTAGAATATTCTAAACTATGAAAGATAGAGTATTAATATAGAACAATTGAAACTATAGTTAAAGACAAAATTACATGCCTGGGCCTTCAATATCAGCAAATATTGTTGAAAAGTCGTCCTCGTTTATCCCGACTTTAATACCCTCAGGAGGGGATTCATCGAGATTTTTCAATTCCTTTGCAAGCTGCTTAATCACATTTGGGGGTAGATTTTCATTCGTAGCCTGCAATTACATGCAGAGTAAGCCGACATGAATTCCAGTGATTAGCATTCACATTTCATTCACACATGGATTCCGTTTTAAAATTTTTGAGGAAGGCAAATTCTTCTTCCTCTTCAAAAGCGGCCTATCTAAGAGCGTCTTTATCATGATACAAGGCGATATCACTCGCGTAATGCAGCTAATCAAAAGCCAGAAATCCTAACACCCTGCCTACCTTAGAGGGGCAGCGAGATCAATCATTAGTGATTAATGCCCGACTAAGAGGGATTAGTAGTTTGAAACATTTTCTATTGTTAGTTTGCTTGTTTTTTTTTTTCTATTAGAAAAAGTAAGGACATAACTACAAAAAGCAAAACCTTCATTCTCAACTTACCAGACCCCAGAACACCGTAGTGCACTAGATTGAATTACGATCGCCACACTTACCATGACTGCAGTTATGATCGGGTCGTCCAACAAACACCAGCTTCCGTTAGCAAATCAGCAATTTGCGAGCTTTTCACGTCCACTTTGAAGATCAAAATGGGGGAGAAAGCCACGCACTTGACTAATACGGGCCTGCAAAAATGGTTTGAGATTTATGTTCAGTCAAAACAAAAGAAAAATTCCCAGTAAAGAGAAACCAAAAATAGAATATTCAAACAACAATCATGTAATAATCTATATACAATAAAGCACATGAACACAATACACAATAATCTTAGAGCAAGAGAGTAAATACAACACTTGTATTGTAAGTTAAACTTAGTATAAAGCATTATACATGTTTAGTAAAATCATGTGGTCAAAGAAGGATTTATATAAGAAACAAAGTACCCAAATGAGTATAATCAAAGATCAGCTATTTTTGCCAGCTTCAGAAAGGCTAATATTTCTCAAATCTCGAATAACCCACCTCTTGGTTTTAGTAATGAACTAATAAAGTACCTAATTTCACAGAGAAACCCCAGAAGAACAATACCTAATTTCACAGCAAAGCTAGAAGAAGACTAAAAAAATGCCCAAGAATCCAACATTTCCCCTAAACCAAGAAAGAAACAACTCAAGACCCAGAAGAAAATTGGGGAAAACATGATCTTGAACGAAGAATCGAAGCAACGATACCGATTCACGAAACAAGTCGATCGAATGCCCGATAATCGAAATCGAATTCCGATAATTTAGAGAAGAAATCCCAGATGAAGAAAACAAATCACCTTATCCGATTCCTCAGAGAGAGAGTATGAGTATGAGTATGAGAAGAACCGATCTCTACTTGAAATGATTGAACGGATGATTTTTCAGGAAAGAGAGAGAGAGAGAGAGAGAGAGAGAGAGAATATTGATTATTTTGTACTATATATTATTATATATTAATTATTGGGAAAGAAATAATAAAGTATTGAAAATGTGAAGCGTAATTAAATCAAAGTCGGAAAAAAAATGGGAACGACGTGTCGGCCAAAAGCACATATAGTCGTTGGATTCTATTAATGTGGGAGTATGCCACGCGCGTTAAGTACGTGGATTCCACGCGAGCTACCAAATTTTAAATTTGTAAGGATTAAAATATAAAGATTTAAAAAAAAAAAATAGAAAACTCACTTGAAAAGGTGAAACAGAGAAATTTTAAATTATTTCCGTCCTATTTTGGGAAAATCAAGATCTAAAAACATTGAAATACCGAAACAAGAATCATATTGTTTCAGTTCTCGATTTTATAGTTGAATCGGGTCGGAGTCGGAAGTATAGTAGAATCGGATTTTATAATTGAAGCAGCTTAGGTTAAATTTCGAAGCAAAGCTTAATTCACATAAGCTAGAATTATCTGTGTTCATACATATAAATAAGTATTATTTTTCATAGATCCCATGAGTATTAAGTTATAAATCAATTATTTGAAAATACATATATTAGCTTTCGCATTAAAATAAGGCTAAAGAATAGTGAGACAGAGATACATTTACTCCGTGCAATTGTTTGTTTAGATAAAATTTTGACTTTTATTTGGAGCGTGGCTACACGTGCCAAATATGTGAGCTTTATGAATAGCCGAACAAAACAATTAAATAATAATATTGTAATTTGTAATTGAAAATTAACAATAATTTTGCCGACGAAGATTGGGTTTGAGTTTGAGTGAGTGAGTGACCGTTGAGGGGTCGTCCTCCAAAATTAGCCGTTGGCGGTGCCAGCTGCGAAGGCCAGTGTTGTTGGGTTGGGCCAAAAACAACATATACCATAAATCATTATTATTTATTTTATTTAATTAAATACAAAAAAAAAATCACTCCTGCAAATTTTTGCAAAAGAAAATAGTTGTATGTATATATGAAATATTTGCAAGATAAGTCTCAAATCTCGTACCAAGTGTGTTGGTATATTCCTAATTACCTTTTTTTTAGCGACAACAGTTCAAAGACCATAAAACAATGTTGAGGTCTCAATTTACCTATATCGAGTTAATGCCCGTTGATATAAACATCAATCATAGACAGAACAGAACTACAGACTTTGATATTATTTTTTTGTTCTTTTCAATATTATTATCGCTAAACAGAGATTAGAACTATATTGCCAAATTTAAAATGTAAATTGGTACTCATTCATGCCACAAGTATCCCTTCATAGTTAGGATTGTGGCATATATACTTAAGTTGACGATATAGACCCGAGTTTTAGGTTAATTGTAGTACTCAAGTTGTGTTTTACTACGAATTTTGATATATTCATTCAGTTTTAAAGATGTTAAAAACCACTGGAGCTTAAGTCATTTTGTCATATAGTTTTTCTTCACTCGTATTTTTTGAATGTGATTCGTTGAAAGAAGAAAAAAGGTACTTAAATTTCAATAACCCATTGTTGAATGAGTTTCTCGAAATCTGCATTAAAATACAATTTGAGTATACACGTCAATGAAAATAAAACTTTCATCAATACTTTTTTAATTGAATACTACTTGAGTATATATGTGACCATTTAACTCTTTACATTTTACGTCACGCTTGATGAATAAAATAAAATCATAAATAAAATTGTTGAGCACACAATTATCATGTGGACTAGGAATACGATGAAATAAAGTGAGAAATATAAAAAGTGTTGCATTTACTTTTTGGATCATGTTTGGTTCTTAGAGGTGTGTGTGTGACTTTAGAGTGTTGGTGAAGCATTTGTTTTGCATGGGCATTTAATAAAGGGATAATAGCGGCTAAAGTAGTCAAATTTTCATGATTTATGTCGATAAAGGTCTAAACTGGATTTATAGCGGCTAAAGTAGCTAAACTCGGTCAATTTGTGGCAAGCACTTATTCCGTCCAGTCAAACTTAACACATGTTAGTCTATAGCCACGTCACTTACACGTGGTAAACTTTGGGTATTTATGCCTTGATAAAACCAAAGTTTGGGTATTTATGCCGTGACAAATTATTTTAAAAAATTGGTTGCTGACATCATCTTTAAAATATTATGGCTTTGGTAGGACTCGAACTCATCACTCCCCCCACATATAAGAGCAGCATAACCACTAAACACATTCACCTCACATTATATCTTGACAAAAATAAGAATATAAATAGAAAATTATTAATAAGTGGCATAGTAATAGAAACATATATTTTTTGCACCGGTTTCGGATTGACTTATTAGGAAAGGGGTTGGGTTGACCTTTTCTGACCAGGATTGAGTTGACTTTTTTGGAACGGGGTCAGGTTGAATTTTTCAGACCCATGGGTTGACTTTTTCAGAATTTGGTCGGGTTGAATATTTTGTATAGGATTCAGGTTGAAAAAGTTAACCCGACCCTGTTTCAAAAAGTTAACTCGACCCTGTTCTGAAAAGGGCAACCCAAACTCGTACCGACAAAGTCATCATGAATCCGGTACAAAAACTTCAACTTGACCACTATCCAAAAAATTAAACTCAACCCCGTTCTAAAAAAGCAAACTCGACCCCGGTCCGAAAAATTCAACTCACCCCGTTCCAAATTAGTCAACCCGAACTCGGTGCGAAAAAATACATATGTTTCTATTACTATGATCACTTATCAATAAGTTTTTATGTATATATATATATTTGTAAAGATATAACGTGAAGTGAATGTGGTTTGATGGTTATAATGTCATTTTATGAGGGGGAAAATGAAGAGTTCAAGTCCTCCCAAAACTATAATATTTTAACTTTTATTTAGATGACGTGAACAAGCGAAACAAAAATATAAAAAATGGTTTATCGCGGCATAAATACCCAAACTTTGGTTTTATCACGGCATAAATACCCAAAGTTTGATATAACGTGTAAGTGACGTGGCGATAGACTAACGGATGTTAAGTTTGACTGGACGGAATTAGTACTTGCCACAGATTGACCGAGTTTGGCTACTTTAGCCGCTATAAATCCAGTTTGGACCTTTATCGACACAAATCATGAAAGTTTGGCTACTTTAGCCGCTATTATCCCTTTAATAAATGAGTGTAGTAATTAAGATGATTATAAATTTTTCAATACTATTTAAGTTTTAGAAAAAAATTGATAGTTTATAATTGAGGATAATCCCAATTTTAATTAATAAACTACTTTGAATACAGAAGTTTATTTAAATATAGCCTGTCAGAAAAATCCTACAATTAAACAACAATGCTAATTTACTCTTTGTCTAATTGAATTTATGATTAAATAAAAAAATGTCAATGAGCTAGACTTGATTCTTAATTTCAAACACAATTTCTAAACGAACAGAGTTTTAGTTTATAAAAAATTTAATTAAAAATAACTAAAATACCGCATGAAGACAATGTTATAAACCCTCAACTATTAGTGTGACTTTAAACTCGAAGTGCAAGCTAATGTTATTTACACAAAAAAAAATGTCAATAATACGGATATTTTAAACAATTATTTTACTATAATTCTTATCTTCTTGAGAATATTGTGTAAAGCTGGTTTGTAGCTCAAGTTGCAAGTGGCGGGGTCGCGATGCATTGCGAATCAGGTCGTTAAAATCGCAAAAATAGCCGTCGCGATGCGTCGCGATTGTGCCACATCGCGATGCGTCAAATCGATGACGTAGCGAGATGAGATTGAACGAGAGAGTTTGACGCAAATTTTTACCACAAATCGCGACCTATCACGATTTTGACAAAACCGTCGCGATGAGACAATTGTAGCCCTCGTCGCCACTTGCAAGGCGACTTGCAACTCTATTTGTAGCCATGCCCACGGATAAGACAATTTGCAATTAGCAGCTTAATAATGTCAATATTTATTAATAACAGTTTAAATAAATAAATACCAACCAAATTGGTTGCATCTCTTCTTAATTTCTGTAACATAATTTTTGTCGTATCCTAAGCTAGAATTTGCTAAATACATCTGGCTTCCACTCAATTATTTTGAAATTATTTCGTTTGATATATAGCTAAAGCTTCGATTGACCCACAAAAGGAAAAGAAAAGAAAAGAAAAAGAAAATAATTTAATATGAAAGATTGTTAGGCTCGTCCATCTTTTCAAATAAAATGAATGGGGAAGGCTCTACTCTACCACATTATTCTCTTAGAAAATAGATAAGAAAAACAAATAGGACAAAAATATCAAAGTCGAAACTAATCCAAAATAATATTTAAAGTATACCTAATTTAAAATTTAAAATTTATAACCAACGTATAAAGTTTAAACATTTGGAATTTAAACATCATGTAAATACCTTCGGGTTGTCGATGTGTTGAAATTTCGAACAGGAGTTCAACTAAGAGAGAAATTGAAACTTTTGACCTAGTTATAATTCACCACAAGTTTCACGAAAAAATCTTGATTGATAATGTCTATGACAAATAGTGTCAACATGTTCTAATACTGCAAATATATCTTATTATGTGAATATATGTAATATTGGTCAATAGATTTTTTTCAACCGGACTATTAAAAAAAAAAACTAAAATTTATAGAGACAAATTGTGAAAAACCTTAGAAAATCAAAAGATGATAATTGTTAATATTTCTCATTAAAAAAACATTTTACAAAATAGATTTTTATTTTCATTTTTTTTATACATTAAAACACCTACCAAGTTTTTTGACCAATTTCAAAATTACAAGTACGATGAAAAATCTTTCTTGTGCGACATTAAATTTGTAAATCTATGTCGACATGCTTTAAAAATTTAAGAGGAACAAGACACAAATATTATTTGTTTGTTTTTTAGTGACACTATTGACCATCGTTACAATGTATTCTCGTATTATTAGATATATTAAATGTAACAATATGTGACACTATTGACCAAGTTTATATATGTAAATGGGATATGCATTTGCGTTCGATAAGGTTTGAACTTCGAACCTCTAGAGATATTTAATGAAATTATAATTAGGCCAAACAATCGTAGTTTATTATTTGGAGTAGATCATGTGTGATCGTGAAGTTAATTCAATTGATCTCAGATATATCGGCCAAAGATGATCACATGTAAAATATGTTTTTAAACGTCGCTATATTGGGATCAAGAGAATTGAATTAGACATTTGTCATGAACATAATCACCACGAATTATCTCAGCACGATGATTTCTTTAATAAATGATTATTATAAATAAATAAACTGCTTAGAGCTCAATTTATGACTATATAATCACTAGTCATAAGTAAGTCAGTTGATTTTGATATTTCTTTATATAACCATAGTGTAAAAATCTAACTATTTAACACATACATAAATAAAAGCCAAATAATCATCATAAATACAACATATCGAACATCCTATATTCATTTCATCTCATGACTTTTGTTCAAACCAAGGAGAAGAGCAATGCTTCCTCAATCAAGTCACGTGGCGATGGTGGAAGATGCACGTGCTCAACACATCACCTACCAAAATGACATTAGAATTTTGTATAAGAATTTTGATATTTTGAAGGGTAGGTATATATTGAATTCGGTAGATACAATCGTTATTGTCTCTACAAAAAGACTTATCAATTTGTGTGATCTAAAGTAGAGCTTGAAAATGGAGACTCAAAGCAACATTGATCAGATTGGCAAGAAGATGAAGATTCTGTGCCTTCATGGATTCAGAACAAGTGGTAGTTTCTTGAGAAAGCAAATCAGCAAATGGGATCCTTCAATATTTGCTCACTTTGATTTGGTATGTCTTTAATGTTTCAATTCTCTTTTATTTACTTATTTATTATTATTATTAAAAAAATAACAATCAATTTAATGTTTGAATGAAATTTGTATATTAATATATTGATTGTTTGGTCCTGGTACATTAACTTAATTCCGACTTTATTCAAAAGATTTTTCAGAGTTTTTAATGCAATTATGCAAGGTAGTTATCATAATCAGCGTATTTATGATTCAGCATAAGAATTTATCATAATTAATTGAAGGAAAGTTAGTGTTTATACCCTTTAGACTTGATTAATACATACTAAGACAAAAGAAATAGAAGAGCATATTACAAGTTAAGCTGAACTCTATTAAATTTATTTTTCTTACTTTAAAAAATGGATATAATTTGGATTCTGTATTTGTGATATATTTTACCCAGGAATTTCCAGACGGATTATTTCCTGCGCAAGGGAAGTCTGACATAGAAGGAATTTTCCCACCACCCTACTTTGAGTGGTTCCAATTCGATAAGGTATTTTTCTTAAGGGTGAAACTAGTTTGGATGTTGATTTCAAAATCCGGCTTTAGTACCCGGATCTAATTTTAACCGGTTTCTTACTCGAATGTGGTTTCTTTTTTCTTTTTTTAAACACACTTCACCCTTACATTTTACATTCTGAGTAAAGGAAATTGAAAAAAAAAAATATAAAAAGTATTTGTTTGAATCTGGCCTTAAAGCTGAGCTCCGCATAGCCGGTTTCGGAAAAAAACCAAAACTCAAAACTTGCATCCAGTTTTAATTCGGATGCACGGACCCGATCCCTTAATATGATTTTATATCCGTACACGGTCCGGATGCTTTCTTGTTCCAGGTTTTAAAACTGGCTCCCATATAATATTTTCACCCGTTATTTTAGAATATACATGTATTAATTCATTTTAAAAAGTTATAAATTTCTGATAGTTTCATTTCATGGGCTTAACTTAAGCAATCTATAAATTGGCAGGACTTCACTGAATACACAAACTTGGAAGAATGTATTTCTCATTTATGTGATTACATCACAACCAAAGGCCCTTTTGATGGTCTACTTGGCTTTTCTCAGGTATATTTATATATTTATCACCCATTTTTATTTATTTTTCTTAACTATATGCTATAAAAATCACTAACTCAAAAGTGGAATTCTCCAAACAGGGTGCAACATTATCAGCACTTTTGCTAGGATATCAAGCACAAGCAAGTGAACCCTCTGTTTGATAATCTATCTATTTAATCACGATGATGTTTATTTATAAGATAATTTATTTTTATTATTTAATAATAGAGAGGTCTTGTTATTGTTATAAATACAGGGAAAGGTGTTGAAGGATCATCCAAAGATGAAACTGTTTGTGTCAATTTCAGGATCAAAGTTCAGAGATCCAAGCATGTGTGAGATTGCCTACAAAGAGGCCATAAATGTGAAGTCAGTGCATTTCATTGGAGCCAAGGATTGGCTCAAATTGCCATCTCAGGAGCTTGCCACTGCCTTCCATAACCCTCTCATTCTCAACCATCCCCAGGGCCACACTGTCCCCAGACTTGGTAATTTTTATATTTATTTTTCTTGGAAGAAAATATTATATTATACAGAAATGGATCATTTTGCACTAGGACTTGTTTTAATTTAAACAAAAGGGTATGTTTCCAAGTATGACTGAAAATTTTTTGTACTTCGGTTTCCTGCTTCATTCTAGTCCAATTTTGAATATTTTAATTTTAAAATCGAGAGCCGGGTCTTCGCGGTTGTCAGTTTGTGAATTAGGAACCGAAATTGGACGGAGGCTAAATTTTTTAGTTCCCTTCCGTTTCTCGATTTCAAATAAATTTATATAGTGGCGGATCTATAGTGAGCCCAAAGTGTAAACTTAAAAAAAAGTAAGAAAAAAAAGTCTAATAATTTACCTAAAAAATTATATTTTTCAATTTTTACCTCTAGATATTTTTTTTTCACCCTTCTTTAAAGGCCACAAAACAATAACGAAATTCAATTCCATTCATGTTGAGTTAATGTCAACCTAAAGACAAATCGTACATTTCTAGTTTGAGAAAAGTGTTGGATAATTAATGTTTTCGAGAACATGCCGACGCAGTTAGTACTTAGTAGTAGTACTATCTTCTATATATATATATATATTTAATGATCCAATGTTTGTATGAACAGATGAAGAAGCTGTAAAGCAGCTAAAGGAGTGGACTCAAGGCATTGTCAAGTGCAATTCCAGCACCATATCAGAGACAGAAGAGAGCAATCAAGAAACTGAAAATGGTGAATCAAAAGAAGGTGGTGATGATAGTAAAGCATCAAACGGCAATCATGATCAGATCGAAGCAGCACCCAATGGAACAGCCCAAATCAAAGAGAAAATCCCAGTTGAGATTGAGAAGAAGACAGACAAAGAAGAGAGTGAGCTCTTGGAGATAGTCTAAGCATAATTAGCCTTCTCAATTCATTTCATGAGATTAACACTGGTTTTATTTATATACATTATTAATTTGGATGTGTTTTACTTCTAACATACTTGGTTGAAGTGAAAAAATTAGTATAATAAACATTGGAATAAGATAGATAAGGCTCTTAGTCTTTAATTATATCAATGGTTTAGTATTAACAGCAATTGATTTTCTCTAACAACAAAAAAATGTCCATTCAACTTTGAAGATAGTACTCTCTCAAGTCTCAACTTTGTTAATATGAATTAGAGCCTCTCCAGTTTTATTTATTGCAGCTGAACCCCCTTCAACTTTGTTAATAGATATCTGACCACCTTCAACTTTTCCTTTTTGGCACTTAAATTTCCTCAACTCTGTTAATAAGCATTAAGGCCCTCCGTCTTTTATTTTTTTCCGCAACGGATCCCGTAAATAATTGCAAATTCTACCAAATATATGCTTTAACAGTAAATTAAAATTATATTCTAAATAATTATAAATAAGTAAATATAATTAGTAATATAAATTTTGTATCATAATATAATAAGAGCTTCCCTCTAAAATAATAATAATATGTGACATAACTTGATCATGAACTATTATTTTCTAGAGGTATTAATAAAAATCAAAATAAGAAATATGTAATTGTTTGACTTATATTATCAAAATAACTTTTTTTTTTAAATTACCACTATTACATCAGTGATTATCTTTTTTTTTTTAATAGGACGATTTTATTTTTCAAGATTACATATAAACTTATATTAAGTTTAAAAATATGTTAACTCAAAAAGTATAATTCATAATTACACCGCACTTTCACACAAGACCGCTAACTTTCCAATTTCAACCATCCGATCGCCGTGAAACTTGAGCAACACTTTCATGACATCTAAAACATGTATAGTGCGGACTCGAGATTTCAGCACGTTGCGGTTCCTCCCAACCTATCATTCGGAACCGAAACGAACCGAACCGAATCCGAACAAAGTTGACTACCTCTCTCATCTCAACCATCCAAGATCAAGGGCACCCCACGACAGCTACAGTGTGGCCCAACACAGTGGATCAGTGCCCCAATGTGGTCTCAGTCTGAGCGCACTCAAAAAGCGTCCTTCTTAGCAACGTATATTCCGAATGCCGGCCCCTAAATTTAATTACCAAAACACCCTCAGCTTTTCGATATTTTCCATTTTCAGAGAGGAGAGAGAAGCGGAGGAGAGAGAGTGGATCTTCGAAGGCGTTGGGATGTTCGGTCAATGAGAATTCTCGGACTCCGGAATTTCCTCAACTTCTCTATCCGCAATGGAAGGTGAGCCTCCTAATCATTGCTCCTCCTCCTCGGAATCTCTCGTGCTTCGACGCTTCGAGCTTGAGCTGCTCTGAAATTCTAGGGTTTAGTGATTGGCTCCTTGAAATCTCGTCTGCTTTTCGTCCTTTTCCGGTTGAAGATGAAGAAATCGATTCTGAGGAAGTTATCTTGAATTCGGACTCGTTTGGTTCGAATTTGTGAAGATTTTAGCTGTACAACACTTCGGTTGCCACTAATTGCATTGATTAGGGATTGGGTTCTATTCTATATGAAAAATTAACATAAGCCTTTTTTGGATGATTTGATTTGTTCATACATCTTGAAGTTTCCACTACACAGTGACGCATAGTGCTTGAGTCCTTCATGCTGTGTTTCGGGATAATAGCGGAATAGGTACTCAAAGTTATTCAAAATGGGGTCCCAAACTTTCAATTGCACGGAGTTAGTTAATTGGGTTTTCGATTAGTTCCGTTAAGCCCTGGACACTTGTACGCATTTTCAGGTGTGTAAGTTGAGATTATAAGGTAGTGATGAGTGTGAGGGTGAACACAAAAGCGTAAATTTGTCCGGGGCTTGGCGTTAACTGGACAACTGGGATGGAACAAATTGAAAACCTATGGCGTCAAATTGAACATTGTCGGGTACTTATTATGCCGCTTTGAGCCTTACTATTTTAAAGCCATTCATTCCTGACATCTGTTGCTATGTAATGTTGATGGTAACCTGCTGTATTACTTATTTGGGTGCTAAAAGAACGAGAGAACTTACGCTCCTAGGAAGAGGTGATTTCTTGCCTCATGGCGTCAGCCGAGGCTCGCTTTAATAGATGTGTTGAACACCTATTAGCTATAAAACCTTACAAAACGAATCGTAAATTTCTTAGAATAAATTATATTTGGGGGAGCATAGCGAACAACTATAGTATTTTTTGAAAAACATATTATATGTAGCTCAATTGATGTGGTTTTAAGTTTAATTGTGTTTTCAAAAATCTGATGATGCTGTGACACTTTGTTTGAAGGTGGGTCCCCTGACCAAGAGTCCATAGAATCTGGGACGAGAAGAACCAGCGTGTCGTCTGGCAGCAGATCTCGTAATTGCAAGGAGTTTCTTCGAAAATTCGTGAACGGTGAAGAGCTTGCTTCAGAACTTGAAGAATGGTTTGAATCACTATATAGTAGATCAGCGTCCAAGAGTCCTGCTTTTGATGTCCCTTTTGAGTTGATAGACCTGCAGAAATTTGATTATGCATTGGAAGGAATCCCGTTTCAACAACTTATCAGAATGCCGAATGCCGTTCACGCGTCAACGTCAGAGGCTGCAGAAGCAACTGCCATTTTCGCCGTTGAAGATTTCTTGCATGCTGGTATAAAGGGATTATGGGAAACGTTTTGGAGCTCGGAAGAGCCGATGCCTTTTTATGTCGCTTCTCTGTACAGTGAGAATCTTAAATTCTATCAGGCAGAGAAAGCAGTTGCAAATGGAAAACTTGGAGGTCTATGCGGGACCGGAATATTGATGAGGAATTCTAGACATCCACACGGGAAATGGGATCATGTTCTTGAATTGGCTCTTCTTAGATCCGAGATTGGAAACTTTTCTGTTGATAATGATGGAGAGCTTTCTCTGTCGGTTTTATCCGAGGCTCTTTTCTATGCTATACGCGTCTTGTTATCTAGAAGCTTGAGTAGAATGAGTTTCTCTCCGGTTTCAAATTCCATTTTCGTCATTCTCGTTGATTCTCAGTACGGTGGGGTTGTGAAGGTTGAAGGAGACATGAGTAAGTTTCAGTTCAATCTAAATAACGTATATGAAGGTGCGGCGGATTGGATTCAAAATCATTGTAAAATTGCAGTATCCCCAATTGATAGAATCTGGAACAAGCTCGGAAACGCTAATTGGGGGGACATAGGGGCATTGCAGGTACTTTTCGCCACCTTTCACTCGATTACTCAATTCGCCGGACTTCCCAGAAATTCCCTGGAGGATTTGGCTGCCGATCACGGTTCCCGTCTCCAAACAAGAAGACTAGATAGGCAATTGCCGGATATGAAGGCTAATGGAAATGGCCTATACCGGCTCCAGCAACGCAGCGCTTCGCCGGAAATTGTAGAAGTTCAGGACGATTTAGTCAATGTCGAGCCTCAAGAGTTGATGAAGCTAGAAGTGGGATTCGTTTTGTGCATGGAGGATTCCAACTGGCAAAAGGGCTACCAGATTAACGAGGTTCACACAAACGGGGAGCATCTCTATTACGTAGCTTCTCCCGTTGACGAACCAGGCAAAACCCTATTTCTCTACGTTGGAAATAACCCTTCAAAGCTCAAACCAGCTTGGGACGGCATGGATTTGTGGTACCAAGTTCAACGACAGACGAAAATACTTACCATCATGAAGCAGAAGGGTTTGTCAAGCAAGTATCTACCGGAACTGAGCGCTTCTGGTAGGATCATCCATCCCGGTCAGTGTCAGAGATCTGGCGGTTCCGGCGGTAACTGTGACCATCCATGGTGTGGCACCCCTATTCTCGCTACTTGTCCTGTCGGTGAAACCCTTGGCGAGCTGATTACAAGCGGCCGGTTCGGGACTGATGAGGCGATTCGATGCTGCCACGATTGCTTATCGGCGCTTTCTGCTGCCGCTTCCGCCGGAATCCGACATGGAGACATAAAACCTCAGAATGTGATTTGTGTGCGGTCTGGTTCAAGACGACCTTACTTTGTGCTGATTGGTTGGGGCCACGCGGTTTTGGAAGAGCGGGACCGGCCCGCCATGAATGTCCACTTTTCTTCCACTTTCGCTCTTCAGGAAGGAAAGCTGTGCTCGGCTTCCGACGCCGAGAGCCTCGTTTACATGCTCTACTTTTGCTGCGGTGGCGAGTCTCCGGATTTAGATTCTGTCGAGGGTGCGCTGCAGTGGCGGGAGATGGTGTGGTCTCGGCGGTTGATTCAGCAGCGGCTCGGTGAAGTGTCGACTTTGTTGAAGGCGTTTGCGGATTACGTGGATAGTCTATGTGGGACTCCGTACCCGATGGACTATTTGATATGGCTGAGAAGGTTAAAGAGGAATATGAACGAGGAGGATTATGGAAAGGAAACGAGCACATCGGGCTAGGAGCGTCTTGATTGTTGACAATGTCATTTTTGACTGGTAAAATATGCTTGAGATCTGTTCTTCGATTCCGCAGGACTTCACGAAGCTCAAGCACCAGTTTTCGATCTGATTTTAATCAGAAATCAATTGGAACTTGGAAGTTCTCCGGGTTCAAAGAATCATTTTCCAAAAAAGAGGTTCGTATAAACGTTCTGTGTATCTATTGTTTCATCTGTAAAGATAGGAAGCATTCGACCGTGTAATTGTTTTGTATGTGAGTGAAATTTTTTAGGGCATTTAATATTTTCTGTAAATTTGGGGTTTCTTGACTTAACATTAGCTTGTTTTCTATTTGAATTGTTTTTTCTTTCTTTGTGCCTTTTTTTTAATATATATTTCATCCCTCTTTAAGTTTTCATTTACATAAAAGATCATAAAAACTAGGGGTGAAATCGGAGTAAAAAAAAAACACGATATTTTCCGAAACCCAAAACGTGGATTCAGATTCAGATTTTTGAAAAATTACAAACTGAATCCCATTAAAGTAATTTTTTGCAATTGAGAGTTTACTTGACTGCTTGTAAATTGTTAAATCAATAAACTTCTGTTGATCTCACTTTAATTTGCTTTCAGATAAGAACAGTGAAAAGTAATTTATCTTTTGAATATTAGAAGCGACGTATATATATATATATTATATATATATATTGTAAGAAATATTTTTACGTCATTGTTTGAATTTTGAAATAGAAATAGCACACATGTATCAAATAATCAAATATATAGGTTACTGTATTACATCAATATTTTTAACGTGGAAATACTTAACAGTTAACATTGTTTTTTTTTTTTTTGAAGTCACGAGTAGAATTATCACTAGGCTATTCTAGCAACCATCAGTTAACATTGCATTAGTCATTGTCTAAAACTCATTAATTTGTCCATATTTTGCCAAAATCGTTCGCTCTCGAGTCTCGACCTTGACTATTCTCCTTAAAATGACCTTATGGCTGCTTCAAAGCTCAAACGAACTACTTCAAAAGAGGACCGTTTGATTTTTATCTTTTCGTCTATAGCTCATGTGTTTTTTGGAAGAGCATTTGGCGGTACTTAGAATTGAGATAAACTAATTTAAAAATATTCCAGTTATTTTAATCTGTAAAATTGAGATAAACTAAATTAAAAATATTCCACTTATTTTAATGTATTTACAGATACTTATGCCACTTATATTTTTATAATGATAAAAAACATATGCCATATATTCCCAAGTCCAACAAGCAAGACAAATAGATAAGCATTTGAAGCGGCTTCCTTCAAATCAGCAAATACTCCAAAAAAAGAAGATAAGATTACAAATCGTATTCGGAGGTCAAATATTATATCTTAATATCAATTTTATACTCCTTAAAACCAAACTATTTTTGGGTTGAATAGAAGCTTGAAAATTCAACCTTTGCCTGTTGAATACTTTATATTTTGATTCCGTGCAATGAACTCTAATTTAGCCGCCCTTACCACAAGCAATTCTTATCAATTGCTTTTTATTTTATTTTATGAGTAATTAATCATGGCAACTAATCTTATCAATTTGTCTTCTAATATGTTTGTATTAGTTCATTTTCCTGCAAATGTTTTTGTATTAGTCCATACCTTCCAATAAATGTAATTAAAAAAAAACATTTAATACGATATTTGACTCTTGGTCATTTGGGGCATTCGATTCAATTTAAGCAAGTAATGACATAAAATGAATTAAAATCCTAGTAATTCACTACTCATTCATTTAGCGTAGTAAATTAATTATCCAAAAAAAAAAAACCCCTCTTATGATAAAATTGATTAAAGCCCAAAACCCCATCTCTAGCAAAAGTTTAACATTTTTTTTTCTTTTTTATCATTTTATTATAGCAGGTAAGAATACCAATTTCTACTTCTTAAAAGAGTAGGGGATATTACTGAAAAAAAAAAAGAGAGAGAGACAAAGTTCACCAAGTAAATAAGGTGTGGCTTATGAGAATAAATGAATGAAATCGCTAATTACATGCACGTACGACCGTATAAAAGTAATAAGTTTACCGCACAAATATTATTTAACAATTTACTTGTTACTTTATCATAATAAATCAATGTTCGTGATAATTGACCAATCATGAAGTAAAAATATCTTTTCTTAAGTCACTCACTAAGACATTAAATATGTACGTGAATTAAATACATTGAATAGACAAGTCGCCGCAATAGTCGTTGAAAATAATAAATCAATCTCATTCATTTTATATTGAAAAGAAATCTTAATTTTTTCTTCTTCTTTGAATCAATAAGATGTATACAAGTATACAATCACAATGTTTCAAAGATCATTTTACGAGTACATCGATCGGGAAGTCATAAGATTTTAAAATACTCGGCACAAATCGTGTCGATGTGATTTTATGAGTATGTTGCAAAATATATGACATAGAAATCAAAAGCGTCAAAAAATTTGTGCCAAAAAATTCGCGTTGATCACCGACACTTCTCCTTACAAAAGCGGTAAACAGATTTGACTATATATATATATATTTTTTTTTTCCTCTAAAGGTTGATAGTAAAATCTCATCTTACATCTAATTTAACATGAAATAGTAGATACAAGATTAGGTACTTCAAATATGGTCCCCAAAGAAACATGGACTCAAACAATGACCATTTTACCAAACATGCAATGCAACACCTAAACCATAAACAAACAATCACCAAGAAATGCACTCACAATCACTATTCGTCTCTTCCTTCTCAAGTGGGTCACTCTCTCTCTTATATCTTTGTCTCCCCAAAACTAAACTCTATTTCCTCATATTGTATTTTAATTCTCTCCCTCTCTCTAACCCCTTTCTCTCGTTAGATAGTGATGTAATCTAAGGTTGTTAACCATAAAAGTACCTAAATTGTTGAGAAATAGAGCGAAACAAGTCAACTTAAACAAAAATTTGTAACAAAAGTACCTAAAAGTTTACATCTTTTAGCAGATCGGTATACCTCATCTACTTTTCTTTAATTTTCTTTTTTACAATTTCCGTTAGTGATGACGTGAACAACAAATAAAACAAATAAACTTAAGCGATCAAAAACCCACGTATATCAAAGTAAACTTGCATGTAAACAAAGATTCTTCTAACATCAACACCTTAAATTCTTATTTTCCTTCTCACTTTCTTTCTCGAATTCTCAGTTCATCTCGTCAATAGTATCCTGATTTGCATCGTTAACGTCATCGCTAGCTGTCCATCACTGACAGAAATAGTAGAAAAATAACAAAAAAGTACATGAGATATACCGATCTACCGAAAAAATAAACTTAAAAACATTTGTCATAATTTTTACTCTATACCTCCTATTTCCAAACAACTTGAATACACCTATCATCATATTATATGAATGAGTCATATAATCTATTTATCTCTCATATACTTTCCTTCTCTCTCTCTAATCTATATCCCTCTAATCTACTCTCTCTCTCCAAAAACACCCAAAAATGTGCTTAAAAACACACCAAACTTGTTAATGTCAAGTGGTACTCACTCATTATTCATAATATAATAAGATCGCCTCTCTCTTCTCTCTGATCATCCATCCAAGACCATGTCGGCCATGGAAGCTCTGTCCAGATGCCTCTCCAGCATCTACTCCATGTCGCTCGTCTTCTTCACCCTCCTCCTCCTCGAGCTCCTCGCCCTCGTCCGCTCCCTCACCGGCTCCAAGCCCAAGTTCGACCGCCGCGTCATCACCACCGCGCAGTACATGAAGCTCATCGAGCGCACCTCCCCCACCACGCGCTTCCCCGCCGCCGTCTCCGGCGACCTTTCATCGCCGACGGAGTGCCGGGTCTGCCTGGCGGAGTTCGAGGGCGGCGACAGGGTGAGGAGGCTGCAATGCGGGCACGTGTTCCACAGGGAGTGCCTGGACACGTGGCTGCAGCTGCACCAGGCCACGTGTCCGCTGTGCCGGACGAAGGTGCTGCCGGACGACGTGGTGGAGAGCTACCGGAGGATGAGGGACCAGGTGGAGTTCGACGGCCACGACGAAGAGCTCGTCTTCTTCCTCTCTGCTTTGCACGGCAACAGCTTCCACAGATTGTATTTCTGATTTTTCTTTTTTCTAAATATTTTTTTCTCCTTCTTCTTTCTTTTTTGGTTAATAGTAAAATTACACTATTTATTATTAGTTATTAGTTTGAGAAATTAAATTTTGCATTTACGCACTTTAAGTTAAGGTGATTAATCAATTTTTCTTTTAGGATTATTATCGCAAAAATAATGCATGTTTTGAACTTACGTCTCTTTAATATTTAAATTAAAATTTAGAAGTAAAACTTAAAAATCCCAATTGTAAGTGTTTGTTTGTTTGTTGTTGTTTTTTTTTTTTGTGAAACTTTAAAATCTAACGTTGAAATTTAGTTGTAGAAGTCACCAGCATTACAATTTTTTAGTACGATAGTAAATTTTATTATTATATTTTAACGTTAAAGGTTAAAAATCAAAATGTAATAAATTCGAAACAGAAAATATTTTATTAAGTTTTATTTTTATAACATATATATTTTTTTACTTTGCTATAAGAGATTTAAGATTTAGTTTAACAAATACCAATTTATCAATTGTCGGGTTTTTATTTTAACAATATTTTGATTGAAAAAAGTAAATAGTGAATTTCGGTGTTAAAATTTTGGAGAGTTTAACAATATGTTTTTTTTTTTTTTTTTGTGTGTATGTGTGTGTGGGGGGGGGGGAATTGAGGATGAGATATTGAAAATAAACATGACATGGTCAATTGAGTGTCTAATTTAACTGTTTTCAAAATTATGCGGGGGTGTTTCTGCCAAAAATAAATTTAGAGAGGGAAATAAATATAAAATTTTCTCAACTATTTGCAGTCGTCGCTTCTTTCTTTCTGGTCAAAGCTTCTTTCATCTCATGTTAATTCGTTTGGCATAAGTGAGGAAGCTTCACATAAATAAAGTAATTGGATTTTAAAATAAAAAATGATACTTGGTTGGAACTCAACGTTATTCTTTCTATCTAATAGTAAAGCCTATTTAGGCATAAAAATATGTTACATCATAGGACAATTATTAAATTTCGTATGAGTATTATTATAATGTTGAATGATTGTTGTTTCTCTAGTCTAGAGATAACGTAATATTCTTCTTTCTTTAAGGAAAGTATTGCATTATTTTGCGTGATCAACTATGCGTATACGTGGCACTACAATATTGCAAAAAGGACTTGAAAAGTTTATAGATTAGATAGTGGGATGATAATCTAGAACTAGTAGACCAGGTTTTTTATTTTTTTCATTTTTTAGAATTATTATTTTTGGAGGACGTTGTCGTCTCATGTAGTGGAATCCTGCAATAAGCCACTTTTTATCTATCTATAATATATATACACACACATATATATAGTGTGGCATAAATAGTTAAATACAGTAAAACACATCTGAAAGAGTAACAAGAAGAAGTATTAAATTGTGCACCAAAAATAGTACATTTACTTTTTTATACAATGAAACTAAGGTTGAAGCTTTACGCAAATTAATGATGAGATTTTGCTATTTTTTTTTTAATATTTCGGGAGATATGGGGATCAAATAACGGATTTTTATCCTTGTCTGATCCGGTCTTAATTTATTTGGTCCTTCAAAAATCATATGTGATTGAGTTGGGACGAGGAAGAGATCTTCTTGTGTCTCTCCTCTTTCTCGCCGGCTCGCTACCACCTCTTTCTCTTTCATCTCTCTCCCGGTAACGAGCGTCGTGTTTCCTCATAGTTGCCGGTAAAAAAAGGTGTCTTCGTTGTTGCTTCTCTTCTTTGCTTGTCATTGTGTCGGCGTTTCCAACTCGCCACAAGGCATCGTCTCACCTCGTCGTTCTTTGCTCATTGCTCTCGTCAATAGGTGTTATTGAATCATACTGAATATATTTTTTGTCAAACTTTATACTTAAAAGCCAAATTCTAAAACCACAAATAAGAGGTAATTTTGAAAACAATATATAAAAAAAAACAGTAATGTTTTTTTAGCTGTTTTGGAAACTAACTAATATTTTTTTTTTTCCAAAAAAATAAAAATAAAACTAGATATGGTTAAAATATCACTACATTTATGTTTCAAATCTGTTCTTTAACTATTTCTATTTTGATAAGTTGTAGTCAACTTAATAAAAATGATTAAGACATAAACATTGACGCGAATTAAATACAACAATTGGGCTTATGTCAAGTCAAATTTAAAATCAAATCACATGAAATGATGAAACTCATTAGATATTGATTGATGTGTTATTGCTCATTTATTTGATTGTTACAATTTAACGGAATTACTCACAAGATTTGTCTTCTCATTATTGTTTCAATTAAATATTACATCGTCATCATTCACAACTAATCTTTTTTATTATTTAAACAAGAGTTTAAAATCTCTCCAAAAAATTATGATAGTTTAGTTGTATATATATACAATTATGATAGTTTAGTTATATATATATATAGGGAAACTTCAGTTTGTATGCCCGATAGAGCATGTGTTTTCAAAAAAGTACACGAGTTTGTTAAATTACAAAATTATGCCTCCAACACACTTTTTGTCTTTACATAAACACTTTTAAACACTTGAAAATATGCTCCAAAAACTGTTAATGTATACATAAACACTTTTTGTCTTTACATAAACACTTTTGGGGCATAGTTTTCTAATTTAACAAATTCAGGTACTTTTTTAAAAACACATGCTGTCCGGGCATACAAACTGAAGTTTCCCTATATATATATATATAACGAGGCGCTCTTAAAATTTTGATATCATATGCCTTCCTTCTAGTTCTACGTATGATTTTTTATTTATTAATTAATTTACAATTACGTCCTTAAATTTGTCATGTTTTCGCAATGTTACTTTGACTTTTAAAAATAATATTAATTTCCTACAATTATGAATTATAATAGTTTCCCGTGCTATTACGTCACATATTTTAGGAGCAAAATGATAATTTTCACACTACCTGTTACGTGGTCCTCAAAATAAAACTATATAATATGTTACGTCGCTTTATGTATCCTTTTATTTTAATATTTAAATAAAATATATAGGATAAATATAGGTATGATTTTGGTGGTCTAACAACAATAGAAGCATCCTCTATCTATATTTAATATAAAGGGACCAACAATAATACATTTATTTATACATGGCAGACTAATGGTGACATTAATCATTTAATATAAAGTTGATAAAGTTCTTAGATTCATTGATTGATTGCATTAAAGCTCCGACTGGTAATTTTACATTAATTATAAATATTTATAAATACTATTTAATAAATTAGTAATTCTTATATAATGATTTTATTTTTCTTCCTGATTTCGGATCGACGTGTTGACTAAAACACATCAAAATATAATCATCAATTCTCTATTTACTTGGCTGAGGGCGGCCTAGCCATTAGTCACAAGTCGGGCTACTACTTTCATGTGTTATAGTCTTTCACCTAACTCGTACCATCCGCGGACTGAGATACTCAATTTCACTTATTCCATTTACTAAATCCGCTCAACTTAAAATGTCTTAAGCAAAATTTTGAAAAATACTTAAACTCACACAAGCCATGATGATTGATTTACAAATGAAAGAGTCCTACCTTTTCTTTTTTTATTTTTTAAAAGAGTGACATATCGATCAACGTTACAATGCATTATCACATTACTAGATATACTCAGTGTAAGAGCAAGTGACACTATTAGTCAAATTTATATATGTAAATGGGGGTACTCATTAGAGTCTCATAGCCTATCGGGTTTGAACCGACCTCTTGAGTGGAGGTGTAGTGGAGTTACCACTAGGCCAAACTTACTTAGTTAGAGTCCTACCTATTTACAATGAAAAATTAGGATTGATTTAATTTTATGGACAAGATTAAGAGTCTAGATAATTCTATATTATTCTAATTAATCTAGAAATTTATACTTAGGATTTTTTAGAAAACTTTAAAACACTCTTCATCATTTAGACTCCATATTTTTCACTAGTCTTATAGAGAACTGAAGAATACTAAATATTATTTTCTACCCTTCAAGAATATTGGAGGTTCTTCTAGAGAGGTCTAGAACCTATCTAGATTAGTGAAGAATGCGTGGGGCAATTCCTGCCTTAATGCTGATTTTTTCTTGTTTCTCGCCTTAAAGACCTCATAATCCTTAAAAATAGAAAGGTAGTCTTTACTCCGTTGCGCTAGAGGCTCTTGAATGCAACTAGGTTTTCCAAATCTAAGAAGACGAACCGTGCGGCTGAGGAAGGAAGAACAACAAAAGAATAATGAATGATCAGACTTTGTGAGGATCCCAATCGATGAAACTGCTCCCTCGACCGAACAAGGAATCTTCTTACTACAGAGTCTCTCAGTGCTCGTGCGGCTCAAGCTTTCTCGTCAAGGGACCCGAATCCCTCTCTTGTATTTTCTCTCATCCTAATTGGAACTTCCCGATACGACGATCAGAACTTCGAACTTGCCAAGCAGCTTCAAAGTGGGCCCGGGAATCCCAAACACCGGTTAGGAGTCGGGCCACGCTAGATAAACAATTGAGAAAAGCCTGAATACGCACACGGCACACCTAAGAGGAACATTTTCGTCGAAAATTTCAAAAGAAAACCACCAGACAGATCACGTGACCGCGACCGACGCACGTGACCACGACCCGAAAAGAAATTAAAGAATATTACGACTCAGAATCTCAGCTCCATCAATGGCTGCGAAGGTTCCGCAGATCGAATCAATGTCATCCCTTTCCCTCTTCACCAATCACAGACCACCCATCTCTCCACAAACCCCTTCTCCGATCGCCACCGTCTCCGCAGTCACCACCGTCGCGGTTCGGATTCCGATCCCGATCCCGATCCCATCGAGATTCCCTTGGAGATTCCTGAAGGTCAAGCTCCGCGTCAGCCATGGCTGGGCTTGGCACGCTCTTGTCGGACTTCTTCGTCTCCTTCGCGTGGGTCTGGTCGGGGGTCCTCGTTAAGCTCTTCGTCCACGGCGTCCTGGGCTTCGCTCACGACCCGGTCGGCGAGGCTGTGCGCTGCGCTTTCTCGCTCCTCAACATGTTCTTCTTCGCTCTCCTGGGAAAGGTCTCCAATGGCGGGGCTTACAATCCGCTCACTGTCTTCTCCTCCGCGATTTCTGGGGATTTCGTTCGGTTCCTCTTCACGGTCGGAGCCAGAATCCCAGCTCAGGTATTGCTGTTGGTTTGATGGATAATGGCTTTGTTGAATTGGGTTTTTTCTTGATTTTGTTTTTGTGCTTTTGATTTTCGTTCCCCGAGTTGATGAAGATGAGCCGGTTTTATGCCGGGAAAATCGAAGCGTTTTGTGATAGGAATCGGTAATGAACACGAATAAAAGGCGTGGGCTCATCAACGGAATTCACCGGAGAGATGCATTCCGGTGTGTTTTATTGAATAAAATAACTGAATTCGAAGAGATGGCGGCTATTCTTTTTGGAACGCGAAAAATGCCGAAACTCACTTTGCGAATTGTGACTAATTTAGGGGTTAGGAAACCTATTACCACTATATGAGAGTGTACTACCGAGCTGCGGTTTTTCAAATTTTTAGTGCAGGTTACCGTATTTCGGTAATACCACATCCGGCATTACTTTACCGCAATGAGGTAGCATCACATTTCGATAGTAAACGCGGTTACACCTCATAGGTTACTTATTACAAACCGAAATATCATAATATAATTACTAATACTTTTATATAATTAATTATGAATTACGGGTCTATCAGTTTTCTTATAAATTTTATCAGATTCGAGTCGTTTAAATCTTTCAGGATTGATAAACATTATATCATTTTTGGTTGGGTCTTGTCCGGTCCGGTCCGGTCCAATAGGTTGTAATTCGGTCTTTTTAGTGGACAAGAATCATTTGACGGTACAATGTATGACCAATATGACCCTAGTTACCAATTCTGAAATCCATTCACTTCCCAAATTTTTTTAAAAAATGTTTGCATTCTTTCTCGTTTCTTCTTGTTTCTGTATTGCTTGTGTTGACGGGTCAATGTATCTTTTTGTTTTTGAATTTAGGTTCTTGGATCTATAACAGCCGTTAAGCTAATAATCGAGACCTTCCCGGAAATAGGTTTTGGGCCACGTTTGAATGTCGACATCCACAGAGGCGCCTTGACAGAAGGGCTCCTTACCTTTGCAATTGTTACTATCTCTCTCGGGCTCACCAAGAAAATCCCCGGAAGTTTCTTCATGAAGACATGGATCTCCAGCGTCTCTAAGTTGACCCTTCACATCCTTGGTTCCGATCTAACCGGTGGTTGCATGAATCCAGCTTCTGTAAGTATTTTAGTGTATTTATTACGAGAATACTCATTGGTCATGCCTCTTCAATTGTCGTGCTGTCGCAGTTTCTTTTCCGAACATGTAAATTTAGAAACTGACAATTATAAAATATAGTAGTATGAGCATGGCACGTGATGTATATTTGACAAAGCTGTCGATTAACCAACAGTATTGCTTAAACCCTAAGTTCATGAGAGAAACCACGACAACACGGTTTATAATTAGGTAATTACTCTATCAAAGACTTATCTAATTCACTTGCCTAATGAAATTGGCTCGACTTTTCAAGGTAATGGGATGGGCTTATGCTCGCGGCGACCATATAACGAAGGAGCACATATTGGTGTATTGGCTTGCGCCGATAGAGGCAACTCTACTTGCCGTATGGACTTCTAGGCTCATCTTTACCCCGAAAGAGGAGAAAGCAGGCAAGAAGGACTAAATCTGAATGAAGAAAATCCCGTCTTGCAGATTGTCAAGTCGGCGTTGACCGTCTAATCTGTAAGCAATTGACAAAACTCGGTCAACGTGGTACTTGAAAAAGGCTATGATTACTCAACAATTTGTATATAACGTCCGATATGTTTGATATTTATCCGGTGATGCGGCGATCAGATCTCTAACCATTCCTCTGTAAGTCTTGATGAACCATTGATATACTTGATGGTATTCTAGCTTTGCAGTATTTTCCACAGAATGTAAAAACCTTAGGTGGCGTTTGGTTATGGTCTCCGAGACCAGTTTCATGTTTTGGTTTCAAACAGTGTCATATTGGTTTCGCAGACCACGTTTGGTTACCAGTTGTCTCTGTTTTATGAGACCGGTCCCGCAGACCACTGAAATTTTAATGAAGGAAAACAGAAAACGACTTGAAGTTATTTTCTGTCTTTGGTCTTCAACTCAATCGTACAAAATAAAACGATAATAATATATTATCAGTTTATAATAGTATTTAATTATAATAATAAGGTATTAACAATGAAATTAACTTATATAATAAATTATTAAAATCATGTTTATATATAATTATATATTTTAATAATATTACTATCATATTAACAAATATACTTAAATTTTGTATATTATTAAATATTAACTTAATTACAATGATATAAACTATTGAAACAAAATATTTACTACTTTATATATTACATTATTTAAATATGTAATTAGAGTCATGAAATATGAATAAAATTTTTATGATAGCAAATATTTTTTAGACGTAATATTAGTATATATTACTTTCAAATAAAACATACTTTCTTTTTAGTAACATATATTGTATTTTATTGCATTTTTTCATTTATATTCGACCACAGATTAACAAAAGACTAACCAAACAGTGTTTCAAAAATCAATCTCCCAAACTGGTTTGGGAGATTAAACTCTCAGACTGGTTTCCCAAACCAAATTGCAAAACTGGTTTCCGAGACCAGTTAACCAAACGCCACCTTAGTCATCGCGGTTCTTGCGGCATTTGCAATTTTTTTTATTATTTTTTTTTATGGCGTGAAACATAAGTACTTTCGCTGTAAAAACACATTGGTATAACTCAGGTCATCTTAAATCTGACTTCACAATGTTGATTGTTGATAGTGAATAATGAATAATGAATGTTATGATTCAACAAAAAACATCATAAAGATTTTGTGGATTGATAGATGTTAACTTGGCTGGTTAAATGGTTGACTTATGGAGATGTGATATTGTCGTCATTGATTTAGAGATTCGATATTCTCCGATTTTTAATTTTTTAATTAATTACAAACCTCCTTATAAGTTATAACTAAAATGATAAGACTCATTAACATTAAAATTTATACGGTTATACCATTCTTTTCTTATATAAACTCTATTTTTTTAACCACTTAATTTTCACTCCAATCTATTTAAGCTAAATAGAGTATTGGAGCAATGAAAAGCTAAATAAATATTTTGTATCATCACAAATATATAAATACATATCCTCTTCAAAACATGTTCAACTCTACTGTAAGATTGAGTTTTTAAATACAGTGCTTCAAATTCAAGCGTTGAAGAGCAACTTGTACACAAAAAAAGAAAAGAAATGATGAAGATCAGTAAACTAGGCCAGGCTCGAACTCTGCAAAATCAACCGATCCCGACTCAATTGGCGGCATTAGATACGCTGCCAGGATTTCCGACGCCAATGCAGCGACGAGCGGGATCCGCTTCAGGTTCTTCACCAACGGAATGTCGTTGCTCTCTCCGATAGCCAGGATCTGCACGTACGACTCCACCATCCGATCCAGTTTCCTCTTGAACTCGGGGTTCTCTACGTCAAGAACTGCTGGGAAAATCCTCGCTGTTGTCCGGTTTGTCTGCAAATACGGAGATCGAATTAAATCAACTCTTGTGAACTTCACTTTCAACCATAAGAGGAGAAATAAGTCAGACTTAAATCCTAAACCTGAAACTCTAGTAAACAAAGATGAATTCAAAGCAACGGGAAATGTCTATTAAGGCTTACCTCGATGATGACGTGCATGTCGAACTCCTTTGTGTTAAGTCCAATCCCTTCGTAGAAAGCAGTTCGCTGGCAATCATTCAGGTACATCGTCACGTACACCTGCGAACATAATCTCGAGTTAGCTTCTACTTGTTATAGTAAAACCTCCAAGCAGGGAGAACACGGAGACCAGAATCACTGTACCGATAAGCAGAAGAACCGAGACCAGAGCTTCGCCTTCCAGTCATTGAGGAACTGGGGTTGCGCCTTCATGAGAGCGGAGAAGAAGTCACCGTGGCGATTCTCGTCCTGGCACCAATTCTCGAAGTACTTGAAAATGGGGTAGCACTGGAACTCGGGATTCTCCTTGAGGTGCCGGTAAATCGTGATGTATCTCCAGTACCCGATCTTCTCGGACAAGTAGGTGGCGTAGAAGATGAACTTGGGCTTGAAGAACGTGTATTTCCGGGCCTTAGTCAAGAACCCCAAGTCCAATGCCAAGTTGAAATCAGAGAGACCCTTGTTCAGAAACCTGCAATTGTAGGAACAAATTAGTGGTATTCAATCATTTGTGCGTTGTAAAACAACAAATTATGATCATAAACATTAATGTGTATTGTGTATCTATATGTGTACTTACCCAGCATGCCTGGCTTCATCCCTGGACATGAGAGAGAAGATCTCAGCGACCACAGGGTTGGTTTTCTACAACATCAAATGATCAAGAAAATGTCAAAAACCGTGACTATACCCGACGAAAAACTTTACGATTGATTTAACCATTACCCACAGCAAATCTCAACAATATGACAGGACCCGAGCCAATAATCAAACTGAAACGAGAACGCTTTACCGATAAACGATACTCCGCTCTCTCATTTAGACCCGGAAACTCACTCCGTGATTGTCAATAGGAATTTTCGACTAAGCTTATAATGATTTGAAACACCCATCATGAATCCTAAACTTAAAACACCTAAATCACTCTCCAATGGAAGACACATGTGAGTTCTTGATACTCAACTTTATGCATGTGTGTGATTAGTTTCCCAACACCAATGCCGTTGAATTCACAATATATATGTACAATAATGGACGAAAAAGGAGTAAATAGAGAATGAGGGAGTACCTTGAGCCTCCTTCCGAGCTCCTTGTAGAGGAGGAAGCCGGAGAACTCGGCGGTGCAGGAGCGCTCGAGAAACTCGACGAAGATCTGGCGGAGCGGGCCCTGGAGCTTGTCGGCGGCCTCCTTGAACTCCTTGCTCCGCACGAAGTGCGTCTGGTTGTAGTCCGTCTTGAACTCCTGGAGCAGCGCCTCGAACTCGGCCTCGTTCAGGTTCTTGTTGATCTCCGTGTTGAAGAGCGTCTCCATCTCCTCGAAGTCCGTCGTGTAGAACCTCGGCGTCAGGAGCGACTCCTTGATGTCCGTCGTCTTCGCCGACTTCTTGCTCGCCTTCGCCGGCGCCGAAGACGACGACATCCGCACGGAGAAGACGCCACGCGGCGCGGCTCCGGCGAGCTTGGGGCTGGCGGCGGCGACGCCGAACTTGGCGATGGACTTGACGAGGGCCATTTCGGTCGCCATTGTTGGTGTGGTGAGAGAGTGAGCTCGAGATCGGGCTTTGGCTTGGTATTAATCGGCCACGGAGAGGAATCTGATCTCATCCGGGGAAATCCGCGCGTGAAATGGGAGGGTGACACGTGGCGGTGGCGTTTGGACTCACGTGCTTATCTGATTGGCGTAGATAATGCCACGTGGAAGGGTCATTCTCCGGTCGCTGTTTTTTCTGTTATTATTTTATTTTATTTTATTTTATTTTGTAAGCAGTGTGATTTTGGTGGTTCTGAGTTGTCAGTATGCTTGCTTTTTCTTCGCTCGAACAAGTGTTGGCCACTCTCTTAGTGTAGATTTTAGTGTAAATAAATCTAGTGTAAAATTGTATTTTCATTTTTTACTCTCACTTTTTAAAAACTTCTTGATAAAAATATTTAAGTTTATTTTTTGCGGATGTAGGCCGCATCAACTTTTTGTTAATTTTTTTTTCATAAGCCGTGATGATGTTAACAATGCCAATCACGATTTTATATAAAATTGAAAATTTGAGAGAGAAAGTGAGAAGGAAAATAGGAATTTATATTGTTGATGTTCCAAGAAACCGTGTTTAAAACATTTTGATGTTCGTGGATTTGAAGTGTGATCGTTTGAGTTTATTTGTTTTATTTGCGTTGACGTCATCACTGACGAAAATAGTCATATATTTTTAAATTAGCTCTATAACGTAGGTGTGTACAAAATAATTGAAAAACCGAATAGTGGGACCAAAAACCTTGTTTCCGAAGACCCCAAAAGACCGAATAATAGGGTTCAGGCCCATTAACACAAAGTCTTCGGTCAATTTGGACCGCATTGGGTCTTTGGTATTCAGTTTCAATTTTGAGAACCAGTATTGAAGGCTCATTTGTCCCGAAGACCTTATTTAATTATTAATTTTTATTTTATGATAAATTAATATAAACATAATGTAATTTCCACAATAAATTAATTTTATTTATAGACATTTGTTTTCTTTCATATTTTTTTTATGATTGTTCGGGATTTTAATGTTCGTAGAATTTGGTTTTCACTTGAGTTATTAAAGTTATTCAATGTCGTCTATAAAAGACAAGCAATCATTTATTACAAATTTGAATTTAGTTATGGGTCCCACTGGAGAGTACGACTATAATTACAAATATAATATAGGTCCCAAAAGAACTTTTTATTAATTTATAGTATTATTCATGCTGTACCGACGGTAAACCGTGTAGAATAAATATATGCCACTGTATATGATGTAGTTTTTGTTATTGAATTTATTGTCCGCAATTTCATCCGTACATATTTTTCCATGAGTTTTTTTTATTTTTTTATTTTTTATATTCAAATTCTTATGTATAAGCCCTAAAATCGCTACTTTTTGAATTGGTTGAAAATTTTAAGTCAATATTTTTGAGCAAATATGTATACTCAAGAACATAATATGAAGTATGAACATCAAGAATACCAAAATCAAATTAACATTAAAAACATTTTATGAACATCAAAAACACTACATGAACCTCAAGAACACTATATGAACATTAAAAATACTAAATGAACATAAAGAATACGAATGATTTTTTTTTTTAAAAAGAGGCTAAAATAAAAACTCAAAATAACTTACCCGAACCAAAAACAACGTTTTGACACCGTTCTTTTTTTAATGAACTTATCAAAAAGGGGTGGGAAGGGAGAGATGTGTGCACACGACAATTATCGTGTCAGAAAAAGTATAAACGTACGCTTAATAAATGTGTCGTTTTTTTCTGAACGACATCGCTTCTTCTAACGACGTCGTTTTCCTTTCAAAGCGGATTTCCCTCTGATTTTCTTGAACCTAACTGAAGAAAGCTCGAATCCTTGAAGCTATCCATTTCCATGGCGACACCGAATCCCCAAGCCAACCTCCAAACTCCGCCAAATCCACTGGCGAAATCGCCGTCTCCGGCGAATTCTCACCCTTCCGCCTCCAACGCCAATCTCCGGTCGCCGGAGCCGTCGTTGAGCCCCGACACTGTCGTCGTATATGTTCCCAGCTACGCTCGTAAGAAAGAATCGGCCATTAGCGAGCTTCTGAAACTTAGAGAAATAGTTCAGTGAGTAAACCTGCGTTTTTTATTGCTCTCTGTTCGCAGGTTGGTTTTCGTTCGACGAGGTACACCAATGCGAGGTCCGGTTCTTGCCGGAGTTCTTCGACTCGAAGTCGCCGTCGAAGAAGAGCCCTCGGATCTACCGGTATTACAGGAACTCCATGGTACAGCGTTACCGAGCTGATCCGCGGAAGAAGATGAGCTTCACCGAGGCCCGGAGGACTCTCGTCGGCGACGTGGGCTCGATCCGGAGGGTCTTCGACTTCCTCGAGGGCTGGGGTCTGATCAACTACTCGCCGCCAGCGATCAACAAGCCGCTGAAGTGGGACGACAGGGAGGCCAAGGCCATGCCGGGCGCCTCCCATGGCGAAGCCGGAGGCGGCCCTTTGAAGGAGGAGAGGGCCAAAAGGGTTTGTAACCATTGCAAGTCTGTCTGTAGCATTGCCTGCTTTGTTTGTGACAAGGTTAGCGCAATTCGAATTCGGATGATTATCGAGTTTCATGAATGTCAAAAATTTGATGAACGATTGAATATCTGCATACTATGCTCTCTTTTAGGAATTGTTGATGACGTGCTTCGAAAAATTCTCTCGCCGGATTCATACATTTACTGGCAGCTGATAATATTTTCGTATTCGTTATTTGTAAATCAGATTGTATATGTATATACTATATATTGATTTCCTTCCATGCTTATTGTTGCTTGTGGTGTTCTTTGTCTCCGCCGCAGAACAACATGACTCTCTGTGCTCGGTGCTATGTTCGTGGAAACTACGAACTCGGCGATGCAAGTTCCTCCGGTTTCAGGCGGGTTGAGATCAATGAAGACTCCAAGACCGATTGGTCGGACAGAGATAATCTGCATCTTCTCGAAGCCCTAATGCATTACGGGGATGATTGGAAAAAGGTCGCACGCCATGTTGGCCGGGGCGAGAAGGAGTGCGTCTCCAATTTTCTCAAGCTCCCTTTTGGCGAGGAATTTGCGGAGTTTGCTTATTCCGGGGATGATCTAATGAAAGATCACGGAGAGGAGGAATCGTGTACGGAATCCCCGGCTAAAAGGATGTGTTTATCACCTCTTGCGGATGCTAGTAACCCAATTATGGCACAGGTATGATTTTTTGTACCGTGATAAGTGTCTGAAATTCTCCTCTTGGTGCTTAGTTCTTTTGACTTTCGCAAGTTGTAGTTCCAGATACCTTAACTCTTAATCTTATCCCGAAATCGGGACAGAAAATAGAGGAAATCCTTTTTGAAAAATGATATTAAATGGAGTAATTGGCAAACTCTAAAAGTGAACCGTGAACCTTAAACCCTAGCTCTAAACCTCAAGCGATAGTAAATAGAGTAATTTGCAGAAATCTCCTCTTATTTTACTCATTATTGCAGTTTGTCCCATGTACTTTGTTTTGGTGAACTTTCATTTGTGTTGCTCTATGCCACTTGAATTTCCATTTTGATGCAGAATACCCCTTATATTTTGCACCAAGTTATAAGTTTAGGTGAAAAATAATACAACCACAAATGAAAGTTCGGGAAAAAGGTGAAAGTGAACCAAAATAAAACTCAAAGTGGGTCAAAGTGCACGAATTGCTAAAATTCAAGGGGGATTTCCGCCATTTACGTTTTTCGCAGCAATAACTTGTATAATCAATTATGCCCCACGTACACTGCCTTTGTATATTTTTATATCTAAATCCTATTTGACACCAATCGATGTGCATTTCTTTCAGGCAGCGTTCTTGTCTGCTTTGGCTGGTGGTAATGTTGCAGAAGCTGCTGCTCAGGCAGCCGTGGCCGCTCTTTCTGATACGAATGACCATTCGGTCAGAGAAAACCGAATATTTCACATCAAGAAATCCCAACAGCCAGGTGTGCATAGCTTCTCAAGGCTTAGGTTCCCAGACTTAACACTCATATTGGAAGTCCATTCAGATATACTAACTGATAAACCGGACAAAATTATCAATATTCTGGCTAACATACAATCCATTTACAGTTAAACGAAATCGATTCTTGAATCTGATAGGTTAGATATTTTGGCTGATAACTAGACATATTGTTTTAGTTATGGTTTATTTATTTATGATGATATTTTCGTGACATCGTTGTTATCATGTTGATTTCATGACATGATTAATTGTGTTTGATTTCTGTTAAAATATAATTTTAACCGTTTTAGATAAACAATAATATTGAATTAATCAGAGAACCAATAATAAAAACCTGATTTCGGCTATGTGAATGACAAAAATAACCAGTTGGGTGATTAAAACAGTAAAAACCGGATTACTTTCATCTAAATTCTAATAAGAAACTATCGCGTTGCAGAAACTGTTGTCTCTTCCAATGGAAAAGCTGCCATAACTGCATCAGAGGGAGCTATGGCAGATGCAGAATCGGAGCTCGGGCAGGAAGAGCGGGACGTGGAAGCAGCCATTTCCGGGATTGTAGACGTGCAGGTTTGTCTTAAGATTCTTATAAGAATGAATCATTCGTATATATGAATAAATTATCAAGGAATAAGATCTTTCCCTTCTCTCTTGCTTGATTTCATTTGTAAATTTTTACTTATAATTCTGCAGATGAAAGAGATCAAAGACAAAATCGACCGATTCGAGGCTTTAGATCGGCGGATCGAGAAAGAGTGGCAACAAATGGAGCAAATGAAGAACTTGCTCTTTGTTGATCAGCTTAACCTTTTCTTTCACAAAGACTCTGCTAAGAAATCTGGGGATGAAACAGAGACTGTAATTATAGACTGATTGTATATTTCTCCATAAATGCATGTTGTGAACAATCGGTGCTATCGAGGTTGAAGACCATTCTTACCGATTATCAAATTTTCGGTTTTAAATTCGGTTTTAATTGCATCATGTTAGAAACAAATTTTTATCTCTATAATTTTTTAAAAATCTAATGATTACAAAAAAAAAAAAAAAGGAACAGTGTAATTACCAAAAATTCAAAATTACAAAATATCGTACACTTGAATAATTTTTCTCTGCAATTATCGGGATTTGTCCGACAGTCGAACATGAACTAAAACGCTCAAAATTAAGTGCTAGCATTACTGAATACAGTTGATTTGTTATCGGCCGCTGTTACCGAATTAACTTATTAATTTATTATTGAACATTAGTGTCTTAATTGCAAATTTATTCATCGTTTCCTCCCCGACTTCTATAATAGACAATGACCATGATCTTATTCGAAATACCACAATCAAAATATCTATGAAAAAAATATTTATTTTCTTATTGGATTCAATATTCGACTTTTTGTTGGAATTTTGTTTCAAAGTTTTCTTGCTTCCCGTCATTTTTCGCCGTGTGACTAACAAAGTTCAAGAAATTTCACTTCGTCGGCAAATTTGGACGTGTTGCAAAATTCATGACCGTCCATATGCTAGAACAATAATTTTCAAGTTTGAGGATAGACTGGCAAGCAAATGTAAGGGATTATATTCAAACTCTATTATAATCTAAAAGTTTATATATACAAGTAATAGTAACTTACCAAAATTTATGCAACATGGGAACCCATATCCATACATATTTAAATCAATACATATTATAATACCCAAAATTGCATATTATTACACGCAAATGCTACACTTATCTATACCACATGGATCATCGTGACTGTAATTAACTACAATCAACCCCCCGAAACATTGTTCATTGATCCATTTGATCCTCTTTTACTTGCCTCGTAAAATGCCTTTTTGTGTTATTAAATCAATAAGAATCACAGCTTAAGTGACTCTAATAAGGATTAAATCTTGAAATAATAAAATAATTATTAATATGACATGTTAACAAGATCCTGTATCTTCGCAAGTAGAGAAGTTATTTGCACTAAATTAATGTAAAAAATCTACTAACTAACAAACTTAAAGTTTAATGGTACACCAAATAAACAAAGCGCAGGGAGTCGTTTCGATAACAGACAAAGTCATAAATGCCCGGCCAAAACCTATATCGCGTTTACTCCGGCGACGGTTGAGTACGTATAATTTAGAGTGTAAATATAATTTTAAAAATAAAAAAATAGACTACATGTAAATAGAATTTAAATTTTAAAGGAGGCTACGGCCTTCTTTGGAGTTATTATAGTGTTTTTTTTAATGGATTGCTACATAATTATCAACTCATTAAAAACAATATTTTTATCTTTTTATTTTCCTTCTTCTTCCATGTCATTTTTGACGCCATATGGTAAAATTACTCAGTTATTTAGTTTATCCATGTATTATACTATATTATATGTGTCCCATAAATACTTTGTTTATCCATGCACAATGGTTGTCAATATGGCAACTTTATTTGCTCTCTTTCTCCAACGGTTAAGCAACCTTATGGAATCTTGCCACACTATTTTTTGTCGGTGGCACTCCCTTAGGCAATGCCCGTGGATCATGTTTTTTTGGTTCGGGTAAGTTTTTGAATTTTAATTTAATTTTTTTTATACATTTTCGTATTTTTAATGTTCATTTAGTGTTCTTGAGGTTATGTGGTGTTCTTGATGTTCATATAGTTTTTTTTAATGTTAATTTGATTTTTGGTGTTCTTGAGGTTCATGTGGTGTTCTTGATGTTCATATTGTAATGTCAATTTGATTTGGTGTTATTGATGTTCATATTTTGTTCTTTGTATGCATATATGTTCTAAAGTATTGATTTTTTTATTTCCAACCAATTAAAAAGTAACAATTTTAGAGTTTATATATTGGAATTTGAATATAAAAAGATTTCTCGATGAATAAATATGTAAGGGTTAAATTATGTATGACAAATGCAACAAGAAATTATGCTTTAGCATATATAGTTGCATTTTTTTGTTCTATACGGTTTACCCTCGTTACAACATCAATGGTTCTAAAAATTGATGAAAAGTTCTTTCGTGACTTGTATTATATTCGTAATAAGAATTATAGTCTCCATATGACCCATAACTAAATTCAAATTTGTAATAAATGATTGCTTCTGTGTTATTCATGACATTTAATTACGTTAATAACCCTAGTGAAATCCAAATTCTACGAACATTAAAATCCTGAACAACCATAAAAAAAATACGAAAGAAAACAAATGTCTAGAAATCAAATTAATTTTATTGTGGAAGTTACTTTATTTTTCTATGAATTTATCAGAAAATACAAATTAATAATTAAATAAGGTCTTCGGTGCAAATAAGTTTTCCATACTGGTTCTTAAAATTAAAACCAAATACCGAAGACCCAATGCGGTCCAAATGGACTGAAGACCTTGTTTATGGACCCGAACCCTATTATTCTTTCTTTAGAGTCTTCGGTAACAATGTTTATTGGTCCCACAATTAAATTTTTTGGTTTTTCAGTACACCCGTAAGCAAGGATCGAATTTTCGTCGATTGTTGTCGATTATCGGTCTTGCCGGTCTTCATCGGCAAATTTTCCATGCCAAGAGTTACCACTTTGGTAGTTTTCCATGATTTTTGTCGAAAATCGGCAAGTTTCTTGCCAAACAATTATCAATCACAGTAGTGTAAAAAAATAAAAAAAAAAATTAGGTACTTTTCTAGCAAATTTAGACTTTTCAACGATTTTTAGCAAAAGTACCTTAAATGCTAAAACATGTATAGATAGACATCAATTTAGCTTAGGGGCCAAGACATGTATGTTGAGTTGCTTGGTTTCGTACACGGACATTGCTATTTATACAATAGCAATGTTATTCCTTTCTTTGTTTTGCTCTTTGTGGGACTTTCCAAATCCAAACAAATGTGTATTCTCAATGACACATTACTATTTGTTCCGTTTGAGACTTATTTTGTATTTGTTCCATGACATGATTTTATTTTTAACTTTTTAGTATTTTTGAGTTTCATCAACCCTGTATATAAAGTTACTAATTTTTTTCTTAAAAATATATTAGCGGTTTTTCATCGATAATCTTTAATAAGTGTCGATAATCCATCGATAGTCCTCGATAAGTATCGGTAACGATAAGCTACAGTTTTAGTAGTTTTTCGTTGAAAATCCGTCGATAATCCTTGAAAATGGATACTAAATTTACCGGCACACATGGCATTTTGAACCTTGCCCATATGTGTATATATATATACAGGGCCGGAGGGACTTAGGCCCAAGTGGGGACACTTGCCCCCACTTGAGAGCCCAATACCTCACTTGGGCCTGTATATCGCCCTCCCTTGCTGGTTTTTTTTATTTTTTTTATTATCTTCTCCACAACTGAACGCAAGCTTTCCTCGGAAGCTTCTTCGTCTTTCAGAATCTCCAAAACACACGGTGTTTGGGCCCTGTATTTCGCCGGAATCAGGTTCGTTTTCTCCGTTCATACTCGCCAATCGATTTCACATGTTCTCAAATGTCATATCTTCTTCTCCCTCTGTTTTTTTTAATCTTCGTTTCAGATTCTCCCGGAAAATCTGGTCGTGGTTCGGATTCAGATTTTCGCTCACTTGTTTTTTATTCGCATTCTCCGTGTTTGGTCGAGGATTCTCATTCACGCTTGCTCATCAGTTGCTCTGGTTTACTTTATATTCATATTCTACTTGAAATAATATAAATTTTATTCTTTATTGTTTGGTACTCTACTTTGGTTATTATATGAAGAATGTTTATTATAATGCTTGAAGATTTTATGAGCCATTAGAACTTCTCACGAATTGCAATGTAAACTTATAAGCCTAAAATATATTACCGAAGGAATTGAAGAAGCAGATATTGCAATGATTTAAATATTTTTTTGTGAAATTGTGATTTTATTAGTAGTTTTTTGTTTATTTATTAGTATATTTTGTGTTGATTGAATTTTTTGATGTATCTATAGGACTTCTAACAAGATAATCATGCTTAAATATTTCAAGAGGAAAGGGGAAGAGACGGAAAGTAGTTCTAACAAATTAAAAAGGGTCGAGATTGATGCAAAATCCTTATCAAGTGATTCGGGTTTAGCGACAGAAAGTAGTGCTAGAAAATTCAAGAAAGACGATTTTGATCCGAAAGCCTTACCAAGTGATCCGGGATTGCGAATACCAATTGAAGACTTTGATTCTAATGTAGTTGATTTAGTTCGACGAACATATATTCAACAGGGTCTTTGTCAACCTAGAAAGCGTACATATCCACTGGTTAAATCACGATGGTTCAAGGCTTCTTGGTATGATGATTTTGGAAGTTGGTTGGAGTATAGCGAAGAGAAGAATAAATTATATTGCCTCTGTTGTTACTTGTTCAAACCAAGTAGTGACAAAGGTGGCGGTGACGCGTTTGTCGGAGAAGGATTTCAGACTTCGTCAACATATCGGAGGTCCGTTAAGCTCTCATAATCAAGCTTGGGCAAAGTATGAATCTTTGAAAAATCACAAGCAACATCTTGAGGAAGTTTTTGCAAGGCAGGCGGAAAATGTTCACAATGAATATCGAATCAAATTGGGTGGTACTTTGGAGGTGGTTCGACTTCTTTTACGGCAAGGAATGGCCTTTCGATGCCATAATGAATCTGAAAGCTCAAAAAACCGAGGTAACTTTATTGAGATTTTAAAGGTACTAGCTAAACACTATCCCAAAATCAAGGCGGTTGCTTTAAA
Organism: Parietaria judaica; assembly: GCA_954871525.1. NCBI lineage: Eukaryota > Viridiplantae > Streptophyta > Magnoliopsida > Rosales > Urticaceae > Parietaria > Parietaria judaica. Next base: position 23,723,306 of record OX940865.1, on the reverse strand, counting down.
AAATGCTCCTGGAAATTGCTAGTTAACATCACCATAAATTCAAATAGATTGTGTGAGTGCTTGTGCGGCAGTAACTATGAAAGTGATATTGGAAGATATTGGTGATGCTTTGTTTTCTATTTGGGTGGACGAGTCACGTGATGTTTCAATGAAGGAGCAAATGGCGGTCATATTACGGTATGTGAACAAGCGGGGAGAAATTGTTGAGTGCTTTCTTGGAGTAGAGCACGCCACTAGCACCACATCTTTGTCACTAAAGGCCGTCATCGACAAAATGTTTGATCGGCATGGTTTAAGTTTATCGAGGTTACGAGGACAAGGTTACGATGGAGCTAGTAATATGCATTGAGAGTTCAACAGGCTTAAAGCTCTCATCTTGAAGGAAAATCAAAGCGCTTTCTACATCCATTGTTTTGCTCATCAACTTCAACTAGCTTTGGTGGGACTCTCAAAGAAGAATGATGATGTGGTAACTTTGTTTCTAACTGTGAATGGAATAATAAATGTTGTTGGATCTTCGGCAATACGTTGTGATATTCTCCGAGAAAAGCACAAGGATTTGGTTCTTGAAGCGGTCGATGATGGCGTGATTGAAAGTGGGCGTGGACTTGATCAAGAAACAAGTCTACAACGTGCCAGAGATACACGTAGGGGTTCACACTATGGCTCTTTGATTAGCGTGCTTACTATGTTCTCTGCCGTAAATGAGGTATTTGCGTACCTTTTTATGAGTCAACCAATTCAACCACAAAGTTTGAAGCGTGAACTTCGCACGCAACAATGTTGACATTTGAATTTGTGTTAAGCTTGCATTTGATGATAAGCTTTCTAGGGATTACAGACGACTTATCAAAATCTCTTCAAAGGAAGGATCAAGATATTATAAATGCTATGATTTTGGTTAAAGTTTGTAGGAAGCGATTACAAGATATGAGAGACAACGGATGGGACGCCTTGTTTGAAAAAGTGTCTAATTTTTGTACTCATTACAATATTGGTATTCCAAGCATGACGAGTCCATTTGTACCTATTCGTGGAAAGCGAAAAATCAACGACAGAAGCAATTTAAAGCACTATAAGTTTGAAGTTATGAATGCCGTGATTGATACTCATCTTGATGAATTGAATGACCGTTTAACGAGGCAACTACTGAGTTATTGCTTTGCATAGCATGTTTGAGCCCTAAAGATTCCTTTGCAGCTTTTGACGTGAAGAAGTTAATCAAACTAGCCGAGTTTTACCCGATGGATTTTTCTTCTAAAGAGTGTGCTCCGCTAGAAAGTCAGCTTCAAAATTACATAGCGGATGTTCGTTTAGACGACCGCTTTTGTGGAATAGAAAAACTTGGCGACCTTACACGGATAATGGTCGAGACATGGAAAAACAAAGTTTATCCATTAATTTATCGGCTCCTGACGTGGGCTTTCATTTTACCTATTGCTACAGCTTCGGTCGAAAGGTCATTTTCAGCCATGAAGTTATTGAAGACCGACTACGCAACAAGATGAGAGATGATTTGCTAAACAATCTTTTATTTATATATACCGAGAGCGATGTGTTTAATGATATTGATGACGAGACCGTCATGAATCATTTTCAGAGCATGAAAACTCGTAGAAGACAATTGTATGTTAATTTCCGCCTCCCCTTGTACAATTCCTGGCTCCACCCCTGTATATATATATATATATATATATATATATATATATATATATATATATATAAAAGTTTATATATCATTTTGGAAATTTGGAATAAGAATCAGAAAAAACTAAACCTTACAATATTGGTACATACCACTTGTGATAATAACTAATAACACAATAATACACAAGCGCTGCGCTCCTATACCATATACACGTACATACACACACTTCACTGGAGAGGAAGAAGAAAGCAAAGCAAGCCGAAAACCAAATCCTATCTATCAGCTCAACATTACATACCTAATACCTTGTCTAGCCAAATCCAAACCCTAGGGATGTCAAACACCGCCATTTATTTATGAATATAATTATATATGTGTAAGTGAAGTAATACAACTACAAAGTTTACACCCAACATGTACCTAGAAGAACTATCTTTTTTATTTATTTATATATATAATAATATTTTCTACTCTTAAAAATTGTAAATTAATCGAAACAACCTTATAAGCGCACATTTTCTAGCAGTGGCACTCTAATTTTCTGTAAGTAATATATATAATATGTTTGCGTATATATGCAAAAGCTACTTTAAATCTGATACCACTTAATCTGCAGATTCATGATCAATATATAATAACACAATAGTACACAACTTGCCTATATTATATATACATACACATGTAATCTCATACATATATAACTGGCAAAGCTTCAAAGGAATGAGAACAAACCAAAACAAGCCAATCCAATACTAAACCAAACCCTAGCAATACCACCATGGCACGCCGTGTTTCCCTTGCCCTAGTCCTAGCCCTAGCCTTTATATCAACCATGGCAACATCATCATTGTCATTGACGCTCTCCGATCTTCCGTTGACGGACCCGTTCGTCAAGGTCACGATCCGCGGTGTCCTGACCTGCTCGCTGCCGCCGAGCCAGCCCCCGCAGAGCCCACCTATCGCTGGCGTCAATGTCATCCTACAGTGCGGGACCAACCGTGCCACGGTTGCTGACGCCCTCACTAACCTACAAGGTGTGTTCGTGATCGTAGTTGAGAATACCTTAACGGCACTCTTCAACGCCGCTCAGCCATGCAAGGTAGTCGTTAGGCTTCCCATCGCGGCCTGTGCAGTCTTCCCTCCGAGCGGGATTCTCGAGGCGCCACTGACACTGGTCGAGTCGTTGCTCAATCCGCTACTCGGTGGTCTAGTCGGAACTTACGAAGCGGGTAGCTTCGTACTTCCTTACTAATTTCTTATGAGATACAAGATTCAAGCCGCGATATCATTAAATAAATAAATAAATGTAGTCATGCAAATCTCTATCGACGATCCCATGATTATAATGTGCACAATATTTTGTTTTACTAAGCTGTTTTCGATCGTTTGAATAAAGTGTACTCTTTGAGATCTTCTGATCATCTTGTACTCTCATCCTTTATTAAATGAATTAATGATATTATCTATCATTTGTGTTGTGATTCATTACTACTATTAATTGTTTATATTTAAAGCGTCTCAATTATTATGCTTTACGATCATATATATGTCGCTGAGTTAAATTCATCTCATTACCTAGCATGGATTAGAGTTACGATTTCCATTCTATTCTTTTATAGTTAAAGTCAATTTTTCTCGTCACTTCCTTGTGAAACTTATTACGGAGACATCTTGTAAGTTTGTATGTATTGTGAAACAAAGTATTTAGTTTACTTAAGAGTGAGATATCATGTTAGATAATGCAAATTGTGTTAACAAATATCACGTGTCAAGTCTCTATAAATTTAGCTAAGATGTAACGTAGCAGCACCAAAGAAAGAACTTCAATAAATAATATACCTATATATCTTAATATTTGTGGGTGCTTAGTATAATACTAATCTAGCTAAGATGTCTATTTTGAAGCATGGGAAAATATTTTTCAATATTTTTTAGGCCCCTTACGGTCGAGTAGGAAAAGGACATTGTCAAGATGGAGGTTCAAAATACTTGAGTCCCAAGAAACACGTAGCAAGAAAACAAACAAACTCATCACCAAAAATAAAAAATAAAAAAAAAATCATTAACAATAGACCAAATATAAATTTTGTCCATATATATAAATTCGAAATTGAATGGCGATGGATGACCAATCTTGTAGGAACCAAAATTAGCCGCAATTATATAATCCTTTTTTTTAATAAGTATCAATTAGTCTAAACTTGATACCATCCAATAAGCAAGATATTTTGACCATTGTGCAATTATTGAGGAAGGAATTAATGAGATATTTTCTCAAAAAGTTGAGCTATATAAGTAGAGCTTTCTTTGAATATATGTCAAAGCCAATGACTGAAGTTCTGAAATCTTCTGCAGTGCTTCTCGTCCCGAGCTGAGGCCTCCTTAATAAGCTGCCATACATGTATCAAGAAATTACGAGCACGTCGAAGTACGTAATAATCTGAATCCTTATCGACACCATTGAGAGCATTAAGTTATAACACGTGTATAAGATTTACATTGCAGTGTTTTGGTTGTTTGCTGCGTTATTCTGCGTGAATTTCAGCTTCAAGTCGTATCAGAAGGTTGTCAATGTGGCAACTTCATTTGCTCTCTCTTTCTCCAATGGTTAAGAAACGTTATGGAATCTTGAAAAACTATTTTTTCGTCAGTGGCACTCCCTTAGGCAATGTCCGTGGAGCATGCTTATTATGTTATATATATATATATCTGCGTGTATATAAATATACGGCAATGCCTGCGGATCATGCTTATATAGTTATATGAATATATATATACAAGTTTATATATCATTGGAATAAGAATAAGAAAGCAAAGCAACGCTATAGCCAAAAACTAAACCCTAAAATACTGGTATCACTTGTGATATAATAGGGATGTAAAACACCGCCATTTATTGTTAAATATAATTATATATGTGTAAGTCAACTATAATACAAAGTTTATAGCCAACATATGGTAAACCTAGAGGAACTACCCCATTATTATTATTTTTATAAATTGTATTTATAATTTTTAGAAATTACAAATTAATCGAAGCCACGTTCTTGTAAGCACACATTTTCTAGCAGTGGCACTTTAGTTTTCTGTAAGAAAAATACATAATAATATATGTTTGCTTACTTATGCAAAAGCTACTTTAAATCTGATGCCACTTAGATCACAGATTCATGATCAATATATAATAACACAATAATATACAATTTGCATATTTTATATAACATACACACAGTTTAACGCAATATTCTCAAACCTATATATATGTGGCAAAGCTACAAAGAATTAGAATAAACCAAAACAAGCCAATACTAAACCAAACCCTAGCAATAGCACCATGGCACGTCTTCTTTCCTTTGCCCTAGCCCTAGCCTAGTCCCCAAAATATCTATATGATATTTTATACGAATTAAAAAAAAAATTAAAAAACCCGGACCCGGACATATCCGGGTCCGGATAAATAAATATCCGGGCATATCCGGATCCGGATATTTATTTAAAAAAATAAAAATCAAAGCCCTTTACTTATGAGCCGTTGGATGATCAAGATCAACGGCCCATATCATACGATATTAAGGACTAAACACTTATAACTAAAATAAATAAATAACCCGAATCCGGACCTGTCCGGGATTTTTTTTCTCGGACCTGTACAGGTCCGTATCCGGGTGTTTTTTTATAAAAAAAAAATCCTAAAACGGTACCTTTGACCGGGCAACATCATCATTGTCATTGACCGACCCGTTTGTGAGGGTCACGATCCGCGGCATCCTGTACTGCTCGCTGCCGCCCAGCCAGTCCACACAGAGCCCGCCCATCGCTGGCGTCAATGTCATCCTACAGTGTGCGACCAACCATGCCACGGTCACTGACGCCCTCACTGACCTTCAAGGTGTGTTTGTGATCGTCGTCGAGAACGCTTAAACGGCACTCTTCAACATTTCTCAGCAGTGCAAGGTAGTCGTGAGGCTGCCCATTGCGGCCTGTGTGGTTTTCCCTAGAAGAGGGACGCTTGTCAGGTCATTGCTCGATCTGCTACTCGGCGGTCTAGTCGGAACTTACGAAGCGGGTCGGTTCCTACTTCCTTACTAGTTTCTTATGAGATACAAGATTCAAGCCGCGATATATTAAATAAATAAATAAATATAGTCATGCGAATCCGAGAATCTTTTTCGAAGGTCCCAGGATTATAATGTGTGAGATATTTTCTTTTACTAAGTTGTTTTCGTTTGAATAAAGTATACTTTTAAAGATCATCCTTTGATCAATGAATAATATTATCAATTATGTTGTGCTTTAATATTACTATTGTTTATTCATATATGCTTCACGATCATATGTCGCTGAGTGCCTGAGTTAAATTCATCTAATTTATTAGCATGGACTGGAGTTACGATTTTTATTCTATCGTTTTATATAAATCTATCGTCGTACAATAGTAACTATCGTTTTATAGAAGAGAAATTTGATGCATAAACACCCACAAATCATGTAAAGTTGGTGGCATATTCATAACTTAAAATCGCCACACAAAAAAAAGGAAGTGTATATTGTATTGTCATGATAATCATATAAATGAGGGAAACTTGTGATTAAAGTTATCAAACTCGTTCGTTTTTTAGCAAATAAAACTTTGAACCTAATTTTGGTGGGAAAAAGTAACCAACGTTAGACTTTTGCTGGAAATGGACCAAAGTGAGTTGACTGTGTGAGTTATTGCAAGAAGATTTCAAATTTGATCGCTTGGAATTTAATCTAATTATCACGTACCCTATATGTCTTGTGAGGGTTCTTCTTTATCAAAATTGTGAGTTCTTTGTTTTATAATATATAGATTAATTGATTATTGAACGTTATTGCATTATTTACGAATTTATTCAGTGTTTCCTTGTGACTTCTATAATTGAAGGTAACCTCGATCTCATTAAAAATACCACAATCAAGATTTTTTTTTAATACTACTACTTTTTCTTATTGAATTTGCTATTTGGTTTTGCTGATTAAAGTTTCATAGTACTCACGCTTCTAGTCGTTTGTTGTCGTGAGTGTGAGGCTAACGAAGTCCAAGAAATTTCAGTTCCTTGAGGAACTATTACGAAATTACAAAATTTGCGATCATCCAGCGTATCTCAGGAAATTATCGCCGACATGTTGGTTCCTATACCCTTCACGACACACCTTTTAAATACATAAAATATTGCGAAGTTCGCAATCATTCAGTCTCACTCAGTTAGTGTATCACTAATGTTTTTTTTTTTTTTTTTTTTATATATATATTACAGGGTATAACAATACGTGAACAACTCTGTTAATTCGTTTTTTTAGATATAAACCAAAATCAAAGAATCCACACGATAAAAAAAAAAAAAAAACTATCTAGTTTAATTATCTCTTTAGATTTTGACATTCGTTTCTGATTATTATTTTTGCAATTACTAAATCTACCCAAATCCTCCTTGAATTTTATCTTTAGTGTGGCCAATACGTAAAAAAAAGTGTGGCCATTTCATCTCTTGCTGTTTATTATTGAAAATTTTTCCTTCATAGCGACAAATTTGCCATCCTCTTTAATACTTTACTAAAGAAAAATAGGTTTTTTGGAATAAATCAAAACATCAAGAGATAAAAATGTAACAAAATAAACGTAGAGGAGCGGAACAAGTCAATAATGTGCTACAACATTCAAGCTTATAATTAGAGCATAGACATCCAAGAAAAATTTAGGTATTAATATTTATTACTTAAAAATGGAGACCCAAAGTCTCGCTAAGTGAATTCAGATCCCAACAAAATTGACACCCAAGAAACACAAAGCAAGAACCCGGGCTCCGTATAATTTCAATAACTATATTATAATAATAAAAACAAAGTGTTCTATAAAAAATATATATACTGCAAGTGATATAGTAACTAACTTACCACAATTTATGCAGCATGGGAACCCATAACTAACTATGTAAGCCAATACATTAATTAATATATCTATTTGCAATAGCTTACGCACCAAGATATTATTAGCTTCATTTAAATCCATATATATTACGTCAATTCATATTATAATTAAGGGTTAATTGCGGTAAAAATACCTAACTTTTGGTCAAATTCTCTGCTATGTATACAACCTCCGTAAATGGCGGCAAAAGTACCCAAACTTAGCATTTGGAAGTTGACCAAGAATATCTATCCATGTGGCAATCATCCTTTTCCATGTGGCACGCCACATGGCACTTGGCCGCCACGTGACATGCCACGATTATTATTTTATTAAATAATTTTTTTAAAAAAATAAATATTTTTTAATTATTTTAAAAATAATTTTTTAAAAAATAATTTTTTTTAAAGATAAAATTATTTTTTCATAAAAAACTAATAATGAATATTTAAATATAATTATTCATTTTAGAAAAGTGGATCAGACGAAATAAATAAAGAAAAAAATCCCCGTTCACGGTTCACTCAAGCTCCGCCTCCGATCTAGTTCACGGGTGAAACGAAATCGCTTAACATGTTTAATAATAATAACCAATAATAATCATATGATTATTTAACGATAATTTTTTATAAAGAAAGAATAATATATAAATAAAAAAACATATTAAACAATTATAATTATTCTAAAATGCAAACAAATAAAAATATCATGCAAACAAATAAAAATAATTTTTCATTAAATATAAATATGACTACTATTTTTTATTTTTGAATAAGTGGTGTGTATTCAATTATGTCTTGACTTTTTAAACATTATGTATGTGTTTATTAGTTATTATTAGTAAACATATCAAACAATTTTATTCAAGGCGTGAACCGAACCGGAAACGGAGTTCGAGTGAATCGTGAGCGGTGAAAATTACTTCGTTCTACTCACTTTTTTTAAAAATAAAATTATAACCAATAATGAATATTAAAATTTAAATATTCTTTATTTATTAGTATTGAAAAAAAATTATTAAAATTAAAAATAATTCTGTTTTAAAAATAAAAAAAAATATTTTTTTAAAAAATTATTTAATAAAATAATAATTACGTGGCATGCCACGTGGCAGCCAAGTGCCATGTGGCATGCCAAGTGGCAAAGACTGATTGTCACATAGATAGATATTCTCGGTCAACTCTCAAATGCTATGTTTAGGTACTTTTGCCGTCATTTACGGAGGTTGTATACACAGCAGAGAATTTGACCAAAGGTTGGGTATTTTTTCCGCAATTAACCCTATAATTAATATCCAAATTTGCATATTTTATTACACGCAAATTATGGTGTATATACTTATCTATACCACATCGTGAAATGTTAATTACATTAATCAATCCCCTAAAACTTTATTCATTGATCCATTTGATCCTCTGATACTTTGCGCCTTGTAGCAATTTTTTTCCTTCATAGAAATTCCTTTTTATTTTATTAAATTAATAATTATATATACGTTTAAGTCAATTAATACAAAGTTTATTGCCATGGTAAGGGAAAATCCTCCCACTTTTTTATAATAATATTTTGTAGTCTTAATTTTTAGAAATTGCAAAATTAATTGAAACATTAAGCGCACATTTTGCTAGCAGTGGCACTTATTGTGGTAATTTTCTATAAGTCAATATATAAATAATATAATATATCCGTTCGATACCATAATAATACACAACTTTCCCTATATTATATATACATATACACACACTTTAATGGAATCTCATACCTATATATAAGTGGCAAAGCTTCAAAGGAAGAAGAAAGCAAAACAAAGCCAATACTAAACTTAACCCTAGCACCATGGCACGTACTCGTCTTTCCCTTGCCCTAGCCCTAGCCCTTGCCCTGATATCAACCATGGCGACGTCATCATCGTCATTGGCGCTCTCCGATCATTCGTTGGCGGACTACACGACCAGCCCGTTCGTCAGGGTCACAATCCGCGGCCTCCTGAACTGCTCGCTGCCTCCGGACCGGCCCACGCAGAGCCCGCCCATCGCCGGCGCCAATGTCATCCTACAGTGCGGGACCAACCGTGCCACGGTCGCTGACGCCCTCACTGACCCGTTCGGTGTGTTCGTGATCATCCTCGAGAATGCCTTAGCGACACTCTTCAACTCCGCTCAGCCATGCAGGGCGGTCGTGAGGCTGCCCATCGGGGCCTGTGCGGTCTTCCCTCCAACCGGGACGCTTGAGGCGCCGCTGACGCTGGTTGGGGTGTTGCTCGATCCGATTCTCGGCGGTCTAGTCGGAAATTTCGTAGCGGGTCGATTCCAACTTCCTTAGTACTTAATTTCTTATGACACACATATATATATATATATAAGAATAAGATTCAAGCACCGCTATACCATACAAAAATAAAAAATAGTCATGGGTAAATCTATGGACGATCCCATGATTATAATGTGCGCGATATTTCCTTTTTCTACACAGTTGTTTTTGTTTGAATAAAGCGAGGTCTTTGAGATCTTTGGTGCTTCGGCATTCAGCTACATATGATTATTTTGTCGCTTTCATCCTTTAATAAATGAATAATATTATCAATTATGTTGTGCTTTATTACTATTATTTATTTATTTATTAATAAGCTTCTTTATTATGCTTACGATCGTTATATGTTGCTGACTTACGTTTCAATTCTTTCGAATTACATAAGTCTATTATGGTTACAATTCTTAATAAGTAGAACATATATAAATCAATACTCGATAAATTAATAGGCGTGATTAAATAATATTTTTGTCCGGTCCTGATTCCGGCTTAACTAGCTAAATTAATAATTCACTAAATTTATAAGATAATAACTTTTTTAGAAAGTATATAGGTCCCAAGTAAAATATAAGTTAATAAGTCAATATAAAAATTCACATAAATAATTATATAAATCACTATGAATAAAATATAACATAAATAACTATGAAATCAAGTTAAATAAAAGATAACATTACATCGCTAATCATGTTGTCTTCTTAAAATATGATTCTATAGTATTTATAAGAATTTAAATTAACACTACTCTAAGAAGCTATTGTTATTCCTCTTTAATCTCATTAGACTCTTTAATATTTGAGACATTGGTACTCTAATAAAATATTTTTAAATCATAATAGTCTCTCTTGATATTCTTAATGTTGATACTTTAATATTCTTGATATTATAAATTAAAATAATTTTAGATTAGTAAAGATGTTTATATAATTATAACGGATTGATAATATTTTTTCTTCATTAATGTATAAATTAATAAATTATTAATTTATATGTTAATTAATAATCCGATAAGATAATATTTTTTGCCGGTCCCAATATTAATCAAGGTCGGGCCTAGAGGCAAGGCCTGCAAGGCGAAGGCCTCGGGCCCCCGACTCCGAGGGGGCCCCAAATTACTGGACGATGAAAGCCAAAAAAAATAAAAATTGAACGCCATTAGAGAGTTTTTTTCGTCTCTGTAACTCTCCGTCTAAGGAGAAAGCAGAAGAGTTTTTTAATATTTTATTAAACATTAATAAGAATAAAAGTAATAGGCCCACCATAGTATTAGTATATTATTATTATTTTTGTTAAATGACCTCTGCACAAGTCACAAGAGCACGATTGAGAGTCAGGTGTGACTTATTAAATTGATAATAGTAAGTGGGATTCATTTTTTTTTAATTTGTTTTTTTTAATTATGTTATTTTTCAAGATTTCGAATTATATTTAATTTTTTTACCAAATATATTCACTACAATCACTGATACAAAAATAATGTATTTATTACTAATTTTTACCAACTAATTTCATATTGAAAATAGATTTATATTTGAAAATTAATTTACATAAAAAATGGGTAAATGAGGCAAATGCCCATTTGTGACTCAAGGTTTAAAAAAAATGCCAATTTCTAATTATGATAATTATAACCACCAATAAATTAAAATATAGACTAATTTGCCCTTTTATTTTTTAATTCACATTATTAATTCGTTTTTTATTAATTAAAATAAGAAATATATATTTTACTTAAATTTAGCAAACTAAATAAATTAACATTAAATCCTTCCTATTTTAACGATTTCACAAAACTTTTTCGAATTGATCCTCTATACAAAATTATATATGTATATACAATTTGAACTGTAAATAAAATTACAAAAAATTATGAAAGTTACGAAATCATGTCAAACTGTAAATGTAAATGATGTCAAATTGTAAATATACTTACCAAAAACTGTAAATATATATACTAATATTAATACCAAATATATGTACCAATACAAGTACTAATATATATACCAATACCAATACCAAAAACTGTAAATATATATACTAATATTAATACCAAATATTTATACCAATACAAAAACCAAATTTAAACTGTAAATATGTATTCCAATACCAAATATATATTCATTGAAACGGTAAATATATGAACCTGTTAGAACTGTAAATATATTTACAGCACGCGACACAACGAGTCGGACGACGGACGGACGCTCCGGCGACGTCGTTCACGCAACAAACTCCGGCGAATGAGAGAAGTGATTCCCGGAAACGAAATCGAGATCGCCGTGCGCGGCCTCAACGAGATCGTGGCATACCTCATCTACGCCGACCACGAGCACCGCGAGATCGTGCGCGGCCTCAACCTCGTCAAGGAGAGCGTCTACAAGCTCCTTCTCGACAACCGCATCGGGATGCAGATGTTCGACGGCGGCTACGTCCACCACGGCCTCCTCAAGTCGGCCATCTGCCTGCTCAAGGACGAGTCGGAGACGCTGCGGCGACTCCAGATCTAGACGGGCTTAGAGTACGGGATAGTCTTCACCGGGCACTCGCTGAGGTCGGGCGTAGCAGCGCTGCTCGCAGTGATCGTGGCGAACTCCGGCGAAGGAATGCGGGAAGATGAGCGAGAGTCGAGCGTGTGTGAGGAGAGAAAAAGAAGGCAAAGCGTGAGTGAGGAGAGAGAAAGAAGAGAGATAAAGAAGATTTACAAATTGTAGGTCAAAGTAACAAATTAATTGACATATTTGATAAATATGGAAAAATTAAACCATAATTTTAGGAAATATATAAATTCAAAATTAAAATAAATAATAAACGAAAATAAAAATAAAAAAATTAAGATAAGGGTTATTATGGTCCAAAATTGATTTAAAATGGGCATAAATGAATTAATTGAAAGTATGAGCATTTCCTTTAAACCTTAAGTGATTTTGGGCATTTCATGAGTTTTTCTTTAAAAAAATTGTGCCCGACTAGATGTTAGACTGTTTGATACTTTGATTGTTGATGTAACACTTATTAAGAGTTTTAGTATAGAAAGTAGTCTAATTGACACTGTTTTTTTATGTTGTTTTTATGTTTAGCGTTTTATTTGTGATTAATATTTTTAAAATCACATCCCAAATATTAAAATATACTGCCATTACCATAGTATCAAATATTAATAATTCTATATATGATAAGAAAAAAAAAACTATTTTTTATTAATTATTTTGGGGCCCCAAATGTTATTCCGTCTATGGCTCTCTTAAAGTTAGGACCGGCCCTGGTATTAATTTATAAAGGTTCTACTTTAACTATATTATAGTTTTGAGAGAAGTATACGTACCACAACTCCGGTATACCACAACTCATTTGTTTCTAACTAATAAGTTTCTAAAATTCAAATTTTAAAGATAAAAATTACCAACATTGGACTTTCAAAAAACACGTCGAATATTATATAATTGTGTTGCATGGCGCAACTATTATTATAACGAGTGCAATACCCTTGGGATTGTATAAATTAATCTTTTTGGCTAATATATATTTCGTTTATACTTGCACTTAATAATATTATTTAGGTCAAAATTAGCTGCATATAAAAATGATGATAACACAACTCATAGGAACCTCTTTACATATATCTATATATATAAGGTGATTGACTATATAATTATAAAGTGCATAAATTTTACTATTTTTGAACAATTTAGTCCTTATATTATTTTTATGACGGTAAGAGTACTCCATAGATAAGTTATAAGACTCTTGACATCACTTCGGATTATTTTACGTTAAATTAATATGTGATATTTTTCATAATGTGACTCTTTTAATAATATAAGCACTTATTAATTAATATTATAATGTCCAACTTGCAACATTAAAGCTCAGGTACTTACGTCATGTCAACGTACAATTGAACTTCGTTAATACTCATCAAGAAATTTATCTACAACAAATTGGCAACATATGCACTTCTATTTTAAGGAAAAAAATAAAATCATTAAGACTAATTGCATCAAGTGATAAAACACATCTACTTTCGTAGATAATACCAAGGTATTAAATTTTTCGAATATCTATCGGCATGCCCATCGAAAATCTTTTCTCGAGGATATGCGAAACGATATATCCATCGGCATATCCATCGATTTACCTATGAGTATGAGATACCAACCGACAAGCGATATATCCGTAAAATGAAAAGTGCGAAACGACATCGGCAAGTGTATTTAAAACCTTGGATAATACTAATATATATATAGGCTCGATATTAGTTATACTGAGTTAGTTAGGTCAGGCCTCTCATGCCCCCAAATTTAATGATCCCAATTTTTGTCAAAATATTTATTACATTTATTTAAATATATAAAAAATTACTAAATATTTTAAAGATCCTTAAATTTACTTAAAATTATATCTATGACATTGACAGTATACGACAAGCTCAAGAGTGCCCTTGCATATATATACACGTAATATATATGATATGATATAATTTTATTTGAGTATGACATGATTTTATTTGAGTAGTTACATATGTGAGAGTGAGACTATATTTTATTTACATATATATGTAAACTTAGTAAATATTATTTTAAACCTATTTTAGTGATTTTTTTTTATCGATAATCCTCGATAACTGTCGATAATCCATTGATAATCCTTGATAATTGTCGGTAACGATAAGCAACAATTTTATTAGTTTTTCATTGATAATCCTCGAAAATCCATCGATAATCTTTGAACACGATAACCGATTTATAGGTAAAAACGACATATTGAACCTTGTGTTTAACTATAAGTCAATGCAGAGGGAAATTTTAAAACAAAGTAAACCAAAGCAGGCCAAAAACCGAACCCTGGTATGGCAAAAAAAAAAAAAAAAGCAGGTCAAAAACCAAACCCTAAAATGGCCCATATTCTAGAGTTAGACTAGCAGTCTAGCACATATAAATTAATAATATTATTTAAGTCTAATTCATAAAAACATCCATTTGCGTATAGATGCAAAAACTACTCTAAATCTGATGCGTGATGCGTGTAAGATCATCATCAATAATACTGAATACACAAGTGGTATATAATATATATATCCATTTGCGTGTATATATATATATACCCGTTAACTTGCACACACACACAGATATTATATATAGGGTAAACTGCGGCTAATGTACCCAATGTTTGATTTTCTGTGGATTATGTACCCAATGTTTATTTTTGGCGGCTAATGTACTCAATGTTTGATCCGTTAGATATTTTTGGGTTTTCCGTCAGTTGACCGTTAGAGAGTTATATATACACTTTTCGTATTTTTGACATAACTCACTCATTTTTTTCCAAATTTTATGCACGACCTATGGTTGGAAAGATAAGAGATAGATCTACAACTTTAATGTTTTAAGTTTTGTAAAATCAGTTTTAAAAAAATACGAAATTTCAAGTACAACGTAAAACTGGACATTAGTTTAATGCAAAATATTTGTTTCGAGCAAATTTTAATATACTTAATGACTTTTTATGATGAAACGTAAAACTAAAAAGTTGTACATAAATGTTTTATCTTTCCAACGATTGTTTATTTATAAATTTTGGATAAAAAACGAGTGAGTTATGCCAAAAATATGAAATATTATTTCACATCACATCTTTTATATTTTTGGCATAACTCACTCATTTTTTGTCCAAAATTTATAAATAAACAATCGTTGGAAAGATAAAAAGTTTATCTACAACTTTTTAGTTTTACGTTTCATCATAAAAAGTCATTAAGTATATTAAAATTTGCTCGAAACAAATATTTTGCATTAAACTAATGTCTAGTTTTACGTTGTACTTGAAATTTCGTATTTTTTTAAAACTGGTTTTACAAAACTTAAAACATTAAAGTTGTAGATCTATCTCTTATCTTTCCAACCATAGGTCGTGCATAAAATTTGGACAAAAAATGAGTGAGTTATGTCAAAAATACGAAAAGTGTACATATAACTCTCTAACGGTCAACTGACGGAAAACCCAAAAATATCTAACGGATCAAACATTGGGTACATTAGCCGCCAAAAATAAACATTGGGTATATAATCCGCAGAAAATCAAACATTGGGTACATTAGCCGCAGTTTACCCTTATATATATATATATATATATATATATATATATATATATATATATTCTGCAAAAGCTATTCAAAATCTCATTCTCAAACGTGTAAGTAATAAGATTATGAATTTAGACTATAAAATAAACATATATACGATATAATTTTTATGAATTGATATTTGTATCGAGATCTGAAAATTTTATTATATCATTAAGTTATTAATTAATAATTTATTTATACATATATAAATTAATTAAGAATAATTATAGAAGCATTAAAAATATCTATTCTGATCTAAAGGGATGATCAAAATCACGTTGAAGTCTTTACCAATACCATTTTATTTAAAATACCAAGAGATTATACAAGTGATATTACATAATTATTGCAATAGTTACATTTGAGAAGTAATAAATATAAGTTTAGTTAAGCGTCACAACTCACAACGTATATAGGTCTAATAAGATTATAAAACTTCTATATTTTATTGAGGAAACCAAAGACTTTAGATAATGCCCATTTTTATGTACTAACAAAACTATATATTATTATTATATATATAAATATATACATCACATTTTAAGTAATGTTGACTCAATTTCCTGGTGATCTCGTAATTTTAATTATTCACATTGAGTTATTAATTTGTGTATCAAGTGGGATTAATGTATATTTTTATTTGGAAAAAATTATCATTTCATAAAATTGGCCAATTATTAACATAGCTAATTTCAAATGAAACAGAATAAAAATATAATTTAATCAAATGTATTAATTTATTAAGTAATATTAAAATTACGTGAATGCCATGTATATATGTATATATATATGATATATCGGCATATTGCAATTTGCAAACAATTCGGAGGAAAAAGAAAGCAACGTACAAAAGCTAAAGCCATGCCCATGGCACGGTGCTTAGCCCTAGCCCTAGTGATATGGACACTGGCCGCAACATCGTCATCAGCAGCAACGCTTCCCGAGCTCCCATTAACGGGCTTCACGAGCAACCCGCTCGTCAAAGTCGTAATCCGGGGGTTCCTCGACTGCTCTCTGCCTCCGGACCAGCCCGTGCGGAGCCAACCAATCGCCGGGATCAACGTCATCCTCCAGTGCGGCCCCGAACGCGCAACGGTCGCCGACGCTGTCACCGACCCGCTCGGTGTGTTCGTTCTGATCGTCCAGAACGTCTTTACGACGCTCTTCAACACTGCTCAGCCGTGCAGGGCGGTCGTGAGGCTCCCCATTGCACGCTGCGAGATTTTGCCTCCGAATGGGACGCTCGAGGCGCCGCTGACATTGGTCGGGACGGTGCTCGATCCGATTCTCGGTGGTCTAGTCGGAACTTTCAAAGCCGGTCGATTCCAACTTAACCCGCTTACTTAGTTTCATATGAGATACTTTATACATTAATATATATATATATATATATATATACACACACATATATATATAAATAACACTCTCGCCTTAAATTAATATAGTCATGTAAATCTCTATTGAAGATTCCATGATTATAATATGCGATATTTTCTATATTTCTACGCAGTTGTTTTAATTTGAATAAAGTGTGTTCTTTGAGATGTTAAGCGCTCTGTCATTCAGTCACGTATGATAATCTTGTCGCTCATACTTTAATAAATTAAGGGTAAACTGCGGCTAAAAATACCTAATGTTTCATTTATTTTGAATTATATACCCAAAGTTTTTTTTGGTGGCTATAATACCCAAAGTTTATTCTGTTAACGCCAAATGTACCCACCGTTAAATCTCTGTTATTTCGCCCGCGTGGCATATATTATAGGGTAAACTGCGGCTAAAATACCCAATGTTTCCATTTTTTTTAATTATGTACCCAAAGTTTTTTTTTTGGTGGCTGTAATACCCAAAGTTTATTCCGTTAACGCCAAACATACCCACCGGCATATCCATCGATTTACCTATGAGATACCAATCGACAAGCGATATATCCGTAAAATAAAAAGTGCAAAACGACATCGGCAAGCGGTATTTAAGACCTTGAAGTAGATAATTTATATTTAACATTTATAAATTATATAATTTATAAAATGTAACATGTAAAATTCAATTATACCTATATAATAAAACATGTTAAAAAATATAATAAATAACATTCCATGTAAATATTCATAATTAATAGATTGAAATAAAATTATAAAATATAAAATAACATTATGCTATATATATTATATATTACATTTATAAATTACATAATCTATAAAATGTGTATA
Organism: Parietaria judaica; assembly: GCA_954871525.1. Taxonomy (NCBI): domain Eukaryota; kingdom Viridiplantae; phylum Streptophyta; class Magnoliopsida; order Rosales; family Urticaceae; genus Parietaria; species Parietaria judaica. The sequence continues at coordinate 23,705,085 of OX940865.1, read as the reverse complement.
TAAATGTTATTTTTATAAATATTTATAAACAAGATTATAAATTTTATATTAAACCCTAAACCCTATTAAAAAAAATGTGCCACGCGGGTGAAATAACGGACATTTAACGGTGGGTACGTTTGGCGTTAACTGAACAAACTTTGGGTATTATAGGCACCAAAAAAAAACTTTGGGTACATAATTAAAAAAAATAAAACATTGGGTATTTTAGCCGCGGGCAAAATAACGGAGATTTAACGGCGGGTTCGTTTGGCGTTAACGGAATAAACTTTGGGTATTATAGCCACACAAAAAAAACTTTGGGTACATAATTAAAAAAATCTGAAACATTGGGTATTTTAGCCGCAGTTTACCCATAAATTAATCATATTATCAATTATGATTAATGTTAGTTATTTACGGGAAATCAGTGGTAATAAATATAAAAGTCAATCATTTTATATTCCTAATTTTGTTTAAGAATGGTATTTAACATTCAGACTCTCATGAACCCAGACAAATCCAGCTCAAGTGTGAAATTTATTAAAAAACTGTAATATAAATCTGTTTTATGTGTTTTTGGATGAATATGAAAAACATGTAGATTGGATAAATTTCACATTTAAACATTAAACCGGATTTTCCCGGTTCAGAAGAATTTAATATTAAATTCTTAAAAAAGATAGAGAATATGCCACATTAAACTTTAAATTATAAATTAATAGCGTTGCCGCTAATTATTTCCCTTTAACTATACTTGGATTATTTCCGGCAAATATATTACTTTTTGAGTTTGTACTACTTAATAGGGTCTTAAGTATGCTTAAGATCACATATCACTCAAGTTGAATTCATCTTATTAATTAGGGTTTAACAGTGCCGAACCCGAAGTGTACTTTTAATCCATGAAATTTTAGGAATAATATTCGTTTTTAAGGTATTTCTAGAGGTAGTTAATGAATTGTCCCTTTCTAAATACCGTTATTTTAATAATACTCGTCGGTTATCACTTATCAGGTAACTTGTAACGTCTTATCGTTTGAATCTTTATTAAAACTCTCTTTAATTTACACAAGTGAGCAGAAAACAACAATATTATTTTACATGCAAAGCATAGAAAAAAAGAAGTAAAAAAAAAGAAAAAAAAAGTCAAGAGTCTTCTTCTTCTTCTTCTTCTTCTTCTTCTTCTTCTTCTTCTTCTTCTTCTTCTTCTTCTTCTTCTTCTTCTTCTTCTTCTTCTTCTTCAATGGTTGTGACACCAACGAAATCAGAGTCTCTCTCATTGTAGTACCGCACGCAGATTCCACAGTTAATGACTCGGCAATAGTCAACGCGCTGGTTTGAGCCATCGACCGGGCACAAGCTCACGAATATCTCATAGTACTGATGGTCCTCCGAGTCATCCACATATATCCCGCAGTCGTACCACAAGAACACGTGCTTCTCTCCCATCTCTCTCTCTCCCCAGCCCCGCAACAGGCAGTCCCGGGAAATAGACTCTCGCTTCCGGCTTGCGAACTCCGAGTGGCAAGCGAAATTCAAAACCCCATCCTCCGGGCCTGAGCTCCCAAATTCGACGACGGCGCAGATACCGAAACGAAAGTAGAAAGCGCCGACCATCTTGGCGGAACGACTCTCTATCGGAGGAAGCATTATGCGCAGCGAAGAACATTCTACGTCGTTATCGTAGACGAAATATCTCGGAATATTGCTCCCCGGACAGTGCACCATGAAAGATGAACCGTATTCCTGTAACATTTAAGGATACGAAATCTATAATTAATAATGTTCAATACGTAACTTCGGCGCTTGAGTCTTTGAACTTGTTTTAGATACAATCTTGTTAGAGTTCCGTGACAAATAGAAATTTAAAAACTTAATCTAAAAAACAATTTGTATAAGCTTATATGACAAAAAAAAAAGATTAGTTAGTATCTAATCATGATCATTGATTAGTAGAATGAGTACATGTGAAACCCTATCCAAAACTCTTTTTCTTTCACAGATCCGGAATCCAAGTAAAGAAAATTGGGAACCCAAAAGCGAGTAGTATAAATTGTGATTAATACGCTGGTTCTAAAAAAGTTCAAGTCTTAAATGAAGGAAACAAAAACTGGAACTAACTTTTAATCTGGGTTGAAGATACCGGTAATTCTTTTAAACCGGATATAACCAGGTCCAACCTCCGGGTAAAAAATCAGTTTCGCAGGGTATTTTGTAGACCCCTAAAGGAGGATCCTTACGGGACAATATGTCTGGTACTAAGGTAACACTATGGGAATATGCATAGTGTCTGTTAGAAATATAATCTAGACTCAGTCAACGTTGTCGTGAACTTAGTGTACGTACGTGCGCATGTGGAGTAAGTCAGTGCATGAAGAGATAGAAGTTAGTGTTAGTGGGTTAAGTCATGTGCATGTGGATTGTGGAACATTAAAATGGGATTGTGCATGGGTGTTCATTAAATAAAGTAGTGGGTAATTAGTCACACATTGTAATTATAAACGATCTCGCCAAGAAAAGTGGATCATGGGTGACTTGGTTATGTTTTTTTTTAATCTTTTATATATAGTTTAGTCTGCAAATGGTTTAGTAGAGTCCATGCATACAAGTATTAACACAATATTACAAGAGAGACTTTCTCCCAAATATCACGTTATATTTTCTTTTTTCACTTTGTGAGAGATAAACACAGTCTGTTCGCTTCTGTGTATTTCGATCTCGGGTCAAACCCAACAATAATTTCCGGGGCCTTGGGCAATAAATATATCTTGTTTAAATTATTTTGAGACATTTTTAAAAGGATATTATATATTTAGGGTCTTCTATTTCTATTGAGACATTTTTATATGTATAATTTTCATAATTTTGTGTATAGAACCGACCCTGTATAGTGTAAGGTAAATAATTAGAAGACCACGTACTGTTTGATCCGAAAAGTTTGACCAATGTTTAAGTCCGAGCTTCGGATGGAACACCATTTTTCTCTCCAGCAGCGAGTCAGTAAACACGAATCTCTGAACACTGTCCTGACAACCGTCGGAGCCTAATGCCGTGCAGCCTCGAGCGTTGACAAAAGGCAATGACTTGGAAAGTGGTGGTACATATATGAGCTTTGGGCAATTGATTAGACTGAGTTCTTCAAGGAACTCTAAGTTTCCGATTCCGTCTGGAAGACGCTCCAGCTTTTGGCACAAGTTCAGTCTTAGATGATTAAGCTTGACGAGATTTCCGACGGACTGAGGCAACTCTTTGATGTCAGTCCCTTCCAAAGCGAGTACTCTCAACTTATCCATCGGTTCCAAGATATCGGGGAAACGCTTCAATCCCGAGAAACAAAGACTCATAAACCAGAGAGACTTCAGGCTGCAGATGCTCTTCGGGAGTCTCGTTACGAGTCCGCAGCCGTTCAGCTGAAGCTGCTCTAGACTCGAGAGGTGCTTTATTGATGAGGGTACTTCCTTTATTGAAGTTGTAGAGGGCGATTCGCACCGCCTTACAGTCACAAAAAGACACTACTCAAACACACGAATAAATACGAATGATGGGGTATCTTTGATTGATTTATGATTACAAAGGGGATCGGTCTCTTCCGTTTATAGCTTGGAACAAAGAAGAAGAATGCGATTAACTAAGACTGATGCTACCAAGCTGGTGACACGAAGGGATTATCAACACTATGCGATGACTCTATCTTTCTCTCTTCTCTCGATAATTGCCAGCCCCCCTCAACTGGGAGCTCTTCCTCTATTTATAGCCCCGCTGGGACCTTCTCGGCTCGAATCCCTTGGATGATCTTCAGATGGTCCCCCCCATGGAATATCATGTGGTCCTCTTCTCTGACATTCTCGACGCCTGCCAAAGGGGCTTGTTTCCACTAACGTTGTCCCCTCTGACACATCCCGCGCGCGCTACCCTGCAGTGGTCCCCTCGGACCGTACCTTCTTGTCGTATCCTAGGTCGAAGCCCTAGACCTCAATGGGCTTGAGGCCCATCCTCGTTCATCGCTCTCCCTGATGGGCCGCGAGCCCATTGCGATATGACCATCTTCGAGGAGCCCAGGCTCCTCTCCTGGCCACTAACCTCCATCAGTGGGCCGAAAGCCCATCGCCATTGCGCCCAACCCGACCCTCGTCGTTTCATAGGAAAACGACAAGTGTAAAGTTAGGAATGGATTTAACCAAATCCGACCTTAACAGAAGTGCAGTTGAGTATCAATATCTTTGTGGTCCTTGGAAGTTTTGGAAACTTAACGAGAGACGGACAAATTCCGAGGTTGAGGGACGAGAGCTGTTTGAGGTGTGCAAAGCTCTTGGGAATTTCAACCAGGCTTTCGCAAAAATAAAGATTTACGTTTTCGAGCTTAACAGCTTTAGAAAGGTCCGGAATTTTCGTAATAAGCTTGGAGTAGCTAATGTCAAGACGCTTCAAGCTCCCAAGTTGCTGTAACACATCAGAAAGAAAAAAGCGAGCAAGTAAAAAATGTTGATTAAGTTGATTATTGAACGGAGGTTATACTTAAATAAAAATGTATATGCTAGCTTTTATATATTAAATCTAAACAAATATTATAATTGTTACTAATTAGAATGAATGAATTATTGAAATTATGTACTTCATTTATTCCGTCTTTAAGATATTCTTGTCATATGTAGAATGGTCTTGAAATGTGTGAGCTCTAAAAATATTCTTGTGTTTAATTACTAGTCTACTAGAATTCTAGAATATTAATATTTTCATGTATTTCTTAGAAAGTTTAGATTGTTTTACTAAACATTCTAAAATAATTTTACCAACTAGTCTTAGAAATAACTTAAAATAAATTTAAGCAATTCATATGTTGTTACTTGACTAGACTCTCCTTGGAAATCTATGCATATGGAGTTCTTCTATACATGATTGTCCTAACAGACAGATCCCTTATAAACATAGTTATACGTATAGAAATCATGAAATTTGAATTAGTAATATGTTCGGCTACGTCAATTGGCAACAACAAAATCAAAACATATACCTGTACTCCGTCCCAGAGTTTTTCGAGTTTGCTGTGTCGCATGTTGAGCTCGACAAGATTCCTCGGGATGAAACTCGACGGCAAGAATTTGCAAGGATAACCGAGCCAATGGAGATAGACAAGCGAATTGGGGAGTGAGTAAAGATCATTAGGAAAGAACAGTTTGCTTTCCGTTGCTTCGTTGTTGGAATCGTAAACCTTGAGCAACCTCAAATTGTGCATGTTTGAGAAGGTTTTTTTATCCAAGTTCAACTCTTGATCAATGGTTTTGGACATGTCTAAGAACATGGCTTCAATGTCGCCCGTTCCCTGGCAATCAAATTAAGTTCTTCTCAAAAGATTGGCATTAAGTTCTTCCCACTCGTTGAATTAGTGCGTTGAAATCATAAGTTCAATCCCTCGTGACACTAAAAATAAATTTAAGAAAGAAAAAAAAAACCATGTCGGCTTACCATATTTGCCTCCAGAACATGAACGACGTCTTTTCCGATCCACAATCTGCTCCGCTTTCCCGGGTCCTTAGCTGAGTTGCGGACGATTTCTTGGCCCATTTGCTGAATCAAGTCATGCATCCATATCCTCTTGCTTTCGATGGTTATCATACACTTCTCCAGAAGAGTTTCTAAACTAATGGCTCCAAATTCGTAAAATATATCTATGCTTTCTTTCTCTTCTCCTTTGAAGAAACATGCGAGGTCGAGAAACACGTCCTTCTCTTCACTGCCCAACGCGTCGTAGCTTATCCTCAATGCTTTCTGAATCGTCTCGTGAGGAACATTGTCCCCGAATCTTTTTACTGCACTCTCCCACGCTTTTCTACTCTTCCCTTTGAGATGCGAACCGATCACTTTGAGAGCTAAAGGGACACCCTTGCAGTATCTAACCACTGTTTCTATCAAATCTCCAAACTCTTCAGATTCATGGGAGCTTTCTTTGAAGGCGCTCGAACAAAATAGCTCAACTGCATGGTGATGATCTAGTTCTTTAACCTCATATGCGTCTTGAACTCCAATGATCTTCAACACTTCGGTGGCTCGAGTTGTTAAGATGATTCTGCTTCCTGCGCCGAACCATTCATCCCTTTTGGCCAAACATTCTAATTCACATAAGGCATTGACTGAGTCGTCGAGGACGAGAAGAACCCTTTTGCGTTGAAGCCTTTGTTTGGCGAAATGGGACCCTGAAACCGGACCTCCAAGGCGGAGATTCTCTTCTTCTAGCAACTCGGAGAAAATCTTATTTCTTATGTTGACCAAACCATGTTTTTCGAGCTCTTCTCTAGCATTCGCAAGAAAGTAGCGACCGTCGAATTCAGAGCCGAGTTTGCTAAAAATGTGACTTGCAAGAGTCGTTTTTCCGATCCCTCCGATTCCCCAAATGCCAATGGCGAGGACTTCCTGAGAGCTCATACGCATTAGAGATGTTACTTCCTCTACCCGTCCTCGCATTCCTGCGAATCCGGCGAAGTCATCGTAGTCGGATAAATTACTTGACAGCTTCTCCAATATAGCTTGGACGATCTCCTTGATCAATCTAGACTCAGGCCTAACATTGAAAAGTGAAATTGGACAAACATGTTATAAATGTTGGATTAGCTTCAGTATTAATTAGGGATGATGTCGTGGGATCCCGAGGGAGTGCAACGAAGTTGCCAATAGGATAGCTAAAACCCGCCTTGGGGATTCTATCCCCGACATGTGGTCGAGGGAATGCCCGGGGTGGCTTGTACACGTCTTTCAAAGGGATTTATCCCTCATTTTGGCTAAATGAGAATTATTCTGTTTAAAAAAAAATAAAAAAAAAATAGGGGTCGTACATGCAACTAAATAAAATGTATGTGTTTTGGGGCGGAGCTAAGATTTCCACAAGAGGAGACAAAAATAAATGAGCCGGAAATTTTAAAATATAATATGATATTTTAAAAATGGATATTTCACTACCCAATATAATATTAACACCTCTCTCCGAACAACATTTTGACCTCATTAAATTTAGGGACTTACATAAAGAAGGTATAGGGACTTAACACGGTTTGAAAAAAGTCATGAATTACTTACTTCATTGTCAATTATTTTTAAGGTGGAACCTCATAAAACTTTCACAACTTTCACATGGTATCAGATCTCATTAAGTTTAAACGAACACCGATCAGAAATAAATAAATAAAAAATGGCTTCGGCTCAAGATGAGTGAGTCAACGAGCTACTATCTTGAGGGGAAATGTTAAATCACATGTAAAATAATGGAGACCTAGTACGGTTAAAAAAATACTAGGCTACTCCTATGATTGGTAATTAATTTTAAAGTGGAACCACGATAATTCGCACCAAATTAAATTTGTGTAATTTGTGTTTGAGTATGATATGATAAACACGACGATTCCGATCACAAATTTTCAATTAAAATCAAAATTACTCGTAGTTACCTTGTAACTTGAGAGTCAAAACCAGACAAATTGGCTACTCTGGTCAACGCATTTCTCCAGGCTCCGACCTTCTCAGCCCCGTCAGGCCCGAAGCGCCTCTCGTGCTCGGCGAGTGCGCTTCCGTAGCTTCTCATCTGCTTGCGTACGTGGCTTGGATCGACACCGTGGAAAATGGGCACGATTTGGATCAGGCCCAGGTCCACGCAGGCGAGCACGTGCGTGAGCTCGTCGAGGCACCACGTCGACGATGCGAAGTTCGGGGACAGCACGATCACTGCAAGCCTTGAGGCGTCGATCGCGCTGTGCAGCGCTTGAGAGATCTCGTCGCCAGCCCGGAGTCGTGCGTCAACATACGTGTCGACACCAGTCCGGCGCAGCGCGTCATGGAGGTGGCTCGTGAAGCCCTCCCGCGTGTCTGTGCCTCTAAAGCTGACGAACACGTCATGCCTAGTGGCCTGTGACTCGGCTTCTTCTTCGGCCATGATGGTTCTGACTTCTGAGTTCTGATGATTCTGGATTACGCGTATTGCTGCAAGTTATTCAGAGAAACATGACATAACATGTATATAATTGTTTGTGATATATTGCATGTTTAACAGTCATATGTGCAACTTATATATGTGTGTAGCTGGGTGTATTGACAAATGAACTTGTAAAACCAAGGTAAAAGATTTCCAACTTGTAATTTGGATGCGTTGGCGATGACATATATCTTATCTGTACACAAATAATACACGCATATGTATATATATATATCGGTTGTTGATCTTATATACGTGTGTATGAGAAAAATTGCAAGATAGGAATTGAGCAAGTCTCGAGTGGCTCAAAAGTCAAAATGTCGAGCCCTCAAGGTGTATGTTCTCTGCAATCAGGCCCGATCATGACTAGAAACGAGCCTCTGGCCTCCCAATTTAAAGGGCCCCAATATCTTTTTACATATTGATGTATATTTATACTATCTTGTAAATAGTTTATCGAGGCCCGGAAAACATAGTTAGCAATTAGGGCCCCGAATAAAAACGATCAACTCAAGGCCGCCTGATGTAGAGCAATTATCAGTATTTGTTGTAGTATTTGTTGTAAGATTAGATGTTACGTAGAAAAAAATCATAATTAATTATTAGAGTTGAGTTATGTAACTAGAATTCTAAGTAATATCGAGGTTACAAATTAAGTGCAAATAAAACAATACAAAATTAACCAATAATTAGGTTATTATCTTTCTCTTCCAATTTATAAATTTGCGGTTAGCTAGACCCATTCCACGTAGGCACAAATCTAATTACATATTTCTTTTGTTATTTTAAGGAGTCAGCTTTGTTTATTTCTTCATCGAATTCAATTTCACTGTTCTTTGTTTTCTACGATCGTTTGAAATATGGTAATTATACATTGAAATGATCGTAAAGTTCTCGTTCCGACTAATGGGGTTTTAAGTGCTACGAAATTCACAATCTTCTAGTTACATATCACGTGAAATCCTCGAAAAACCAACCTTGAATCATGTTTTTAAGGAATGGGTCTAAGAGAGTCTCGAGAATCATTAACTTTTTTTTTTTTTTTTACTGTGACTTAATTTCGGTCACAAACATCATAACTTTGATTAATTATGATTTGTTTTCAATCTATCGTTCTTGGACCTCGTTGCCTAGTCAGTCCTTAATATTTGCCAATATTCATACAATTAGATCTTTGAAAGTTTGGTTAAGGATTATATAAATATATAATATTATATATTATATAATATATAATATAAAAACGAACAATTCATTACATCAGAATCGCTATAAATTAATTAGGGTGACAGCAGAAAATTTTATTATATTGTAGAATTTATTATTTTATCGAGAAAAAAATTGGTAATGTTTATTAGAGTCGGGATTATAAAAAAAATATTATTTTATTGAACTTATTAATTTATCGAGTATTAATTTAACATACATTAGTCAAGCTTTGCTATTATTATTTTATTTTATTTTATTGGTAATTCAGTGTTTTGTTTCAATGTTTTTAGTCTCGTAAAATATACATTCAAATATGAACAGATTCATATATAATTCAATCTAGATTTATTATTTAGTATATTTTTCTTTAAGTATGGCAATATAGTCAATGAGATTACATTTAAATAATAAATTTGACGCGGTAAAGTGGAGTATATACTAGATAGCAAAGTGTGATTTAATAAAAGCAGACCATAAAGATATATACCAAAATTATATCTAAGACTTGGTAAGTTTGAACTTGACAACTCAAATAAGTATTAATATATCTTTGTATGACGATCATTGTTAGAAAATCAAGCCTGAATTCTGTCGTTACATAGAATATAATATGTATAGATAAAGAAATATTTGCAAATTGCTATAAAATAATATATCACATCATAACTATTTTTCATTGTATGATCTTGTGTTGTCTATCTATGACGTAATTTGTTTGAATATATATAACATAAACTTGACAAGAGAAACTATGAAATGATCTCTATATTTTTTTTTATTAATAGATAAAAACGCTATTTCGTATTTCTCGTCTATTCCACTCTTTAACGTCCCTTCTTTCTCTCTATAGAAAAAACTAATACGTAAGAGTGTTGAATACACATGTAAATATTGTTCTTGGAATCTAAACATAAGTAATGAATTATGCATATCTTTTAAAAAGTAGTTAATGACTCCCTACAAAATTATCATGGAACTAAACGAATTAGAACTCTAATTAAGCTATTACATATTAATTTTTTAAGGACTCATATAGGTTGTTAGAAATATAAAATAAAAATAAAAATGTGATACATATAATTAGCTATGCTAATGGCAGCCAAGCCCAAGAGAGAAAGAGAGGCAGTCTCACACAAGCCCATGATTCGGAGCAGTCCAAAAGATAGAAGCTTACTGATCCTTTTTTTTTAGTTAATTGCGACAAAATATACTTAATTTCGATGATATTTTTACTTTAATATTTAGGGTTAATAATGGCAAAAACAATTAAAGTTTGGTCAAGAAACCCCCTCGTATACCTAAAGTTTAAAAGTGGTGGTAAAAATACCCAAAGTCACATTTGGGGAGTTGACCACTCCATTCTCGTAACGCCGTTAACTTACCCGTTAACTCTGGCCACGTGGATAAATCTCCTTTGTTAAGTGTAATCATTAGAGGTTCAATTAGTTGTATTAAATAGTATTACAGTAGAACCTCTATAAATTAATATTGTTGGGACCGGCAAAAAATATTATCTTATTGGATTATTAATTAACATATAAATTAATAATTTATTAATTTATACATTAATATGAAAAATATTAATCAACAACAATTATATAAACATATTTATTATAAAAAAATATTTCAATTTAATATATCGAGATTATTAAAGTATCAATATTAAGAATATCAAGAGAGACTATTATAATTTAAAAATATTTTATTATAGTACCAATGTCAAAAATATTAAAGAGCTCAATGAAATTAAAGAGTAATAACAATAGCTTATTAAAATAGTGATAATTAAAGTTATAATAATTGTTACAGAATCATATTTTAAGAAAATTACATGATTAGTGATGTAATGTTATCTTTTTATTTAATGTGATTTCATAGCTTTTTATGTTATATTTTATTTATGGTGATTTTATAATTATTTATGTAATTTTTTAAATTGAATTATTAATTTATATATCACTTGGGACCTATATACTTTCTAAAAAAATTATTATCTTATAAATTTAGCGAATTATTAATTTAGCTAATTAGGCCCGAGTCGGGACTGGACAAAAATATTATTTAATCGCGACTATTAATTTATCGAGTATTAATTTATAGAGGTTCTACTGTAATTAGGGGTTTAATTTGTTGTTTTGTGGGCTCGTCCATGTGGCAAAAATTGTTATGTCAGCAACCCACGTTTGTCCGCGTTGCCAGAGTTAACGGGTTAGTTAACGGCATTACGAGCATGGGCGGATCTAAAAGTAACTAGTAAGGATATATATGTTAGGTAGTGTCTAATAAGTTAAACAAAATAAACTTTAATGTGTACATAATTATTTTTTATGTAACTACATCTTCTCATTTATTTATGTGTATTTTCTTAGAATTCTCATAAAATTCGTATTCGGAAATGAGAGTATAAGAAATAATCTTCCCAAAAAAAATTCGGCCCCCGCTACTAGAAAATCGTGGATCCGCCACTGGTTAAGAGAATGGAGTGGTCAACTCCTCAAATGCGACTTTAAGTATTTTTGCCATTATTTTTAAACAATGAGTATTTTTTTACCAAACTTTAGGTATTTTTGACCAAATTTAAAATATTTTTTGCCGTCATTAACCTTTACTATATATGTTCGAACGTTGACAGAAAACAGACCATTTTTGGAATTACGCACTCTTGTTTACTTGACATCAAACATGAGTCATTGCACTAGGAAGGAAGAATTGTCCATCTTCCAAGGAGGGCTTTAACGATCTTCCCTCTCTCTGGTTTGTCTCCCTTCCCTCTAAATTTTCACTGCTTCCTCTCCTTTAAACGCTTCAACAAACACAAAACTCATCTACTTAATTTCTCTTCCGCTTTAAAAGCTTTTGCATATTTGAAGATTCTGATGGGCCGTAGGCGACGTACGTTGGCGTGGCATGGCATGGCACGTCATCATACCACGTGATATGCATTATATGTTTGCATGACATGTTCGCATATCACGTGATGTTTAAAAGTGTTTAGTTACATTTGGTGAGATTGTCGGTTTCTTATATTGCGTATTAAAATATGGATTTTAGATTTTGTTTAGCTAATTTTCTTGAAGTAATATAGGGCAGCGAAACGAAAACCGATCGAAATGTCGAAAAACAAAATTCGTTTCACATACCTCCGAAAAACTCGCAAAATTTTGCACCTTGATATAGGGTAAATAAATTAGTAAATAAAATATATAACCCAGTGGCAGAGCCTATTGAAAAAGTAAGTGGGTAACTTGGTTTCAACGAATCACAAATGTGACTACTCTAATGGAAAGACGCGTGACGATCATTTGTGTGTCAATAATAATATTATTGAGTGCATTAAGTATAATAGAATCAATACTTTAGACAAATACTATATATATAAATAAAAACATTATTTCAAGATTTTCTCAAAACAAATACATTTTGTGTTTATTATTTGGATCTCTTAGTTCAATCCAACGGTCCATATAGAAATTGAAAGGAAATTAAATCTAGATAATTTTTGGATATTGGTCAAATCAATAAGCAAATTCCATATTTTACTTGATTAATTGCCTTGAGTTATTTTGGAAATTCTCTACTATAAATTTTTCCCTTAAAAGACAAAATAATTTATCCTAAACATATAAAAAAAATGTGACATGGTGATGGTTTGTCTTGCTTCTAAATTCAGTCTATAGCTTAGCTACTCGTTGCAAAAATTATTGTTGACATTGTATTGTGATATAACAAAAATGGATATAAGATTTTACCAATTATTTGACAACGAACAAAGATGACTTGTTTTCCCTGAAAAATTTACTTTGATCTAAGTGAGACCTTGAAATTAAATCAAGGGTCTGATTTAATAAAATCATAAAAAAATAAAAATCCTCTCTCCGTCTGTCACAACAAAAAGCATCAACAAACTTGAGTCACAAGTCATTGGCTATGTGTTATATAATAATAATAAACTACAAAATAAGAGATATTTCAAATCAGCTTCAACATGTACACATCGTGGAGAGATCACTCTGCCAAACCTGATAAGAATATGATAAAAACTGATGAAACTTCAAGCTGATATATAAAAAAAAAAAACTCTCGTAGTTTTGAACAACCTTTAAAATAAATTTGGATTATTCGCGGCAAAATAGCTATAAGTTAGGTGAAAGTGGCGAGCTGGCTGCTTATTCCACTTCTTTTTCTACGGCGTCTATTCAATGTTGTCAAAAATGTAAATCGTAGGTCCCCAATTGGTATAATTTTGGTAATAGGATTTATAAATTTGACAACACTAGGAATATACATCGTGATCACAAAATAAAAGTGGAATTTACGCCACAAAAAATAAGCGGAATATGTTGCCACTTTCACATATCTTTAAGGTATTTTTCACGCATATATTCTTGTTTAACCTAGACACGTCTTTTAATTAGAAGAATAATAATGAAAGACCCGTTAACAAAGTGAATAAAGACAATCTATTGATATAATTTCGATCAAGGCCTATTTGAAATGTAAAAAGAAATGTTTAGTACTTTTAAAGAAGAATCTGAATGGTTACAAGTTTATATGAAGTAACGAAATACCTTTAAGCCTGAGTGACCGTTGTTCGACGAGAATCACTTTTACAATCATGCCCCTCCAACGTTTCATCAACCATAAAGGAGCTCTCAAGGGATTCTCTCACTCTGTCTCTGGCTGGAGAGGGTACTGTTCTTCCTTTGGCTTCACTTTCAAGAGGGAAAAACCCGTCCAAACCGCGTCTCTGATCCTCATTGTTACCCTTTAGATCGTTCTCGAGATCATTGTAATCCAAATCTCTCAATATATTTGGAAGAGGAAAGCTACTACCTTCGGGCATCCTATTTCCCATTTCTATGTCGATCTTCTCCTTCGAGCTCCCACGGTCTTCTCCAAAATCGGGAGTCAGGGATCTAACGACGTTTGGGTTTTCATCCTCGTGAACAAAAGAACGGAACTTGTTCATCGATGTAGGGATTTTGGAGCAGAAAACTTGCCCGCAATTTCCATTTATGCCCTTGTGATATGGGTTCTCCTTCTTATCGTACCGGTACCGGAAATTCTCATATGTAGTCTGCATAAGAGCGTGAAAATGACAATGAGAAACGAGAAACCTATTAGTGAAACAGATAAAAACAAACAAGAAAATAAAGTACAGAAATCAATTACTTCCAAAATTATCAACAAATCATCACCAATTTAACAAAAAGCAAGATCCCGAACTCAACTGTTACAACAAATTATCAACACTATTCTTGAATTTTTATTTTATATTATTAGTACAGACAAAATGATAACTAGAAATAGAAATCAAACTGAAGCGGTGCAATTTGAGAAGGAATTTTAACCTGGTTCGTGCATATCAGGTACAGATGGAAAGCTGTAAGCCCGCCAACGAACCAAACCGCAACAAAGCAGTAGGCAATTAATATATCTGAAAGGTAATCTGATTTCATCGATCCCCACGTTCCTTTTTCGCCCCTAATGATGTGAACCCAAGAGAAACCAAAGACGTATATACACAATATCGTTGACGTTGATATGAACGCGAAGAAGAAACGATAGTTACGCTGCAAAATAATAAAGGTCCGAGGACAGTGGTTAGATAAATTATATAGATACGCGAATATAAACCATATTCGGTATCATCTATTATGCTATCTTCGAATGTAAGAAATCTGTTTTCCACTAATATTATTACTTCCAACAAGATGGTTACGTGAAAAAAAAAATGAAAACGATAATAGCAGAAATATATATGAACTTCTTTGATTAAAACTTACGATTCCGATGCACTGTCCAACCCAAGGACAGTGATGATCAAATTTCTGAACGCAGTTGTTGCATATCGAGCAATGTGAAGCCCGAGGGGGACGATAGAGCAAACAAGTATCGCAATACTTCACTTTTATGGTGTGTCCATTGACGAGAACGTCCTTGGTTCGGGGGAGTTTCAGATGAGGTGTTCTTCCATTGACCCATTCCATGGAAGGGGTAGGAACGTCAACTTCATCTAGCTCGAGGGGCTTCGTGTTTCTGGGGAGGATGCCGGGATCTCTACTGGACGTCAAGAACAGAAACGTCAAATCCTGAACAAACAAAAAATGTTACACGTTAACCACTACATTAATAAAATTTATGGGGAAAAGAAAACGAGACTAATTTGTACGAATCTATTCGAAATAAATAGACACGAGAACAATATAAGAAAACTACCAAATCAGCTTCACAAATTAGAAATGAGTTCAATACGGAAAAAAACACCATGAGTTCGAGTTTATCGAATCCGGGAAATTATATCTTAATGTGCTTACCAAGATTGTGAGGAACAAGGCGACGATCAATACGAAGGACCAATCGCTCCCATACTTCTCCCTCATGTGATCCATTTCTTTATAAACCTTTACACAGAAGGCAATAGCCGGGGCGGTAATAAGGAGAACCGAGAGAAGAAGCGACGCTGCATCGGGGCCGAAAATAAGTCTCCCGCCACAGAAGAATTTCTGTCACAAAATCCAACACTATTTAGTCTTCCGAATTATAACGTGGCAATGATCTTAGACAGTCAACGCGCAGGAAAGACTGAATATCTATCAATTTTCAAGAACATCCAATTTGCAGAACCAAATCAATCATTAGTTCTTCAGGTCTTGTTCATAAAATTCCAACTTTTCACAGACTTGATCTTCGAATCTAACCCCTCAAAACCCAACAATGACCAGAACCAACCTCGTAATTTGAGAAAAAATCAATAAAAACCCAAGATTTCCTTAGTTTACGAAAGAACAGCAATTCAATCCAATTCAATGCAAAAAACGACTCACATTGCTTCCTTTCCAAGCTTTGTAGACCCTTATGGGTTCGTTGGCCATCGCTAGCTTGAACAATAATGGAGAAAACTCTGGTTTCGTCTTCCTCTACCCTTTAAGCTCGTCTTCTTCCTTGGAAAAATTCATGTCACGAAACAAACAGACCCTCAGCCCAATGTCTGAACCGGAGCTTCAGAACTCCATTTTGGGTTCCAGAATTTCAGTAGAAGCTTCAGAGAGAGAAGGGTACCAGCAATCTGTCTCGAAGCTCAGCGAAATCCTCTCTCTCTCTCTCTCTCTCTCTCTCTCTCTAAAGAGACGGATTATACGAAGAGGACAACGAGATTTCTCTCTCTCTCTCTAGAATGCTGGCAACGCAGTGGAGTTTAGGCGGATTTCTCAATTGCGCTTAAGCTTAGTGGTTACATTGATTTTTTTTTTTTGGAACTATTGCGGCAAAAGTACTCGGAGTTATTCAAAATTGCTATAAAGATCCCTATGAAAAAATAAAATATTATGTGATTTTTACCCCGTCGTTACTTTCTTAAGAGGGAATAGTCTCTATTTTGTAATCATCTACACATTTTTTTTAGAGAAAGAAACTATTTTTGTACATAGTTTCTAATAAAAGGACTATCAGCGTCAATTATTATTAGTAGTATTTATTCATGCCACACATGTTCATATTATTATGGGCACTATAGAGAAATAGCCAAATTTAAATATGACTTTAGCAAAATAGCCAAACTTTGGTTAATATTGCAAACTAGCCAATTAACCACTTAAACAAATCTCAAATTACTATGTTGCCCTTATTTTTTTAATAAAATAAATTTAAAAAACGCAGCCTATTAATTAACATTATTTGGTCAAATAATTTTTGCATTAATTGTATATATTCACATTAGTTAACATTACTATTATATGTATTAACACCCATAAACGTAAGTATACAATAATAACAAAATTATTATGTCATTCACTGATATCAACTAAAAAATCACATTGTAGACTAATTTAACATTAAAAAATGATTCTTAATAACTAAAAATAACAACGAATTAACGTAAATCAACAACAAATTAACGTAAATTAACAACGAATTAACGTAAATACGCGAACAAACAACTTAAATTAACAATCAAAAATATTATTCATATTAAAATTTAAATACAATAAACAAATATTTCAAACACAAAAATAATCTCTCTCTCCCTCCCGTAAGCCGAAGCTTCGCCGTCGATCGCCGTGGCCTCGGTGTTTCCGAGCGAGTGCTCTGATGGAGGAGCTCCTTCGCGCACGACGGGGGCAGCGGAAACTCATGAGCTATCAAGCTTAGAAGACGACGGTGAGGGGTGCAGCGAGCCCATCGACGGCGCCGGAGTTTGCCGGGGTGCACAACTGTGGTGGGATGCGTCATACCTTTAGATCGGAAGCTTCAGAAACCGACAAAAATGGCGGCTTAGCGTCACGGCGGAAGAGTCCTCGTCGGAGATGACGCAGTCGGCGCGGACGAGGACGTTGTCCACCTGCGGGACGAGCGCATGGAAGCGACGGGAGAAGACACAGCACCGGCCCAGGGCTTTGACGTCGGCGATCTGGTTGAAGACGATGAGCAGTAGCGAGTCCGGGAGGCGATCGAAGTGGTCGACCTCCTCGGCGGCGTCGGCCGGCTCCGGGTAAATGATGGTCGTAGGAAAAAGAAAGAGGGGAGAGAGAGTGGTCGTAGGAAAAAGAAAGAGGGGAAAGAGAGTGGGAGGGGAGAGAGAGTGAGATGGAAATGATTCAAAATTTAGAATTAAATTCCAAAATTTGTGCACAATTAGTTACACCTTGATTTGTGCAGAAAATTAAATTTCCTTTTTAATTAATTACGAAAATTATAATTAAAATGATTAATTAAAGGGTATTATAGGGATGAAAAATGTAATTAAAATGCCACCTCATGTTAATTGGCTAGTTTACAAAATTAACCAAAGTTTGGCTATTTTGCTAAATCTATGTTTCAATTTGGCTATTTGGTGCAATTTCTCTATTATTATTGTTATTACTGAAATAAAATAGATAAAATAAATAACAAGAAGTCGTATTTTAGGATATATATATATATTGTTATAATATTCACTTAGAAACTAACACGTCCAACGTGCTTTCACAACTCATTCTTGTTTGCGTGGGTCCTTTATTTACTACATCATAATTAACTAATTCCACCTCCTCATTTCTAGATTTTATACACCTCTATTAATTCTTTTCTTTTATAGTTATACCACAATATATTGAGGGCCTAAATTTTAAGTGTTTAATTTATTAAAATTTTAGCACATAATTTATGAAAAAATTGTCCATTTTTATACTTTTACTCTCTGTATTAGATTTTAATATTTTTAATCCTCTAGGGATACAATGCTAAAATATTTATAATATCCTAATTGTAATAATAAAGTATCTTAAACACATGACACAACCAAATATAGTTGAAGAAAAATATTTCAAAAAATATATTGTACCATTGTCTTGTCCATAAGATCTTTTCACGATCAATTATAACACAACAAGACAAGTTATTGCTATTATGATCTTGAAATTGATTTTGAGTATATAAAAATAGGGATATTAGCAATATAAATACCCAAAGTTTTTCAAATTTTTGTGGCATAAGCTAAACTTTAAATTGTGTGAAAGAAGTAGTCAAGGTCGTATTATACTATTATGTTCATATATCTATATTAATATTGAGTCTTTTCACACATATAACTCAAATTAATGTTTTCTTCCTTCATATGTTCATATTTCTTTATATGGAATTATGCTGTATAAATCTAAACAAACCTAGATGTTTTGCCGCAATTGTCTCTTAAAAATTGTGCAAGGCAAGTATCGGAAAAAGTTACCAAAAGAGTTGCAAAGCCACACTCTTGTACAGTACTGTTACGGTCAGACATTCCTTTCAAAAGCTCTTTCCGACAGTATAATTTAATGTGTCGTTTCATAAAGTAACAATTAATAATATTATTTTTGTCTTTTTTTTTAATGATAATCATTAACGGCTTTTTTTGGACTCATTAGGTGCAAACGGTAGCTACAACGTGCTGAGCTATTTTTGCTTCTGTTATTTGCATTAAAACCCCTTAAATTATGGTTACCCCTAAATTAGCAATATTGTTTATAATTATGAAATTTTATTTTATATACTTTTTTAATTCTTATTGTCAATTTTTGCAATATGTTACCTTTTATTTTTTAATAACAAAAAATGGAAGTTCAAAATTCTATACAAAGTAGTGTTATAAATAATTGTGTAGCAATACCAATAATTTGAGGGCAATTTTTGAAAATAGCTTTTCTTTACTTGGTCTTAAAAGAGAAAGACCATTTGTCCCATTTACTTGCATATATGATTGAGTTGAGACAATATTTGACCACAACAGCTTTAGTATTTCTTATCCCTACATGTCACCCACTATCAAAAAGAATAGACCAACCAAACCAATCACATGATTTCAAAATATTATGTATTAATATATAAAAAAAAAAACATAAAAAGCTAATCAAAATAATTAGTTGTAAAAAAGTTTTGCTGCTGAAGAAAAGAAGAATAAAGAAAAAAGACGGTCCAAGACGTTTCAGCGCCAATTAGATAGATAAATTCAAGAATTACCGCTTTTTAGCTTACGAAAAATGTGCACATATAACGCATTTGTTTTAACGATAGCAAAATCAGTTGTTCTTTAATATAACGATTTCTTCAATTTAAAAGTACTTTTTTATGGTGACGCTACTAGTCAATGTCAAATGAGAATACACTCGCACTAGAAACTATTACACAATATATATATATATATATATATATAAAGTTTATAGAGGACATGTAGTTTTGCATTTTAATGGGATTGAGTCCAAGAATTCCCGACTTATTATTAGTAGACCAAGCCAACGACCACAAAAGATATATTTGCTTTTAAATATTATTAGGTGAAATAACAAGTATATCTTTGACTTAAGGGTAAATATTTTTAAAATTATGTAATTTTTTTTAGTTGAAAAAAATACCCATAACATTATCTTTTCAAATTAGAAAGAAAAAATAACTAAAATGTCCAACGCTAAATGATAGTCAAAGACCAAATTCTTACCAAAATCATTAAAGAAATGCTATATTATAACAAAAGGGTAAAATCTATACACATACATGATAAAGAAAATAAAAACAAAATAGATCTCTTTCTACTAATTTTAAAGTAAAGAAGTCAAATCTGCGCACTGCTGATAAGTGAGGGGTGAATAGCATAAATGCACTATATTTGATTAAACTAAAAAGGACCAAATGAGCATAAACCATTTGAATTAGCTGGAAAATAAATAAATTTGCTTAGATTTTTTTTTTCCCAAATAATTATTAATATTTAATAATAACGTGTGAGCATGAATAAATGGCCTTAATATTAATGCACGTTTGATTGAACAGTTAAACCGTTAATATGCAATATTATATATAGCTATGCGCTGTCTATATATAGGCATTAACTTATTGTATTAGGGTTCAAACCCCCCAAACTACTTCTTTTTTTCATTATTACTCCATTATTTCATTCTTTTAGTGTAAATTCTTATAAAAATCTATTTCAATCCCTTTTAAATTTTCGGAAACTTTTTGCATATTAACGTGAATGTAATTAGCAGTACCCAAATATTACAAATAATATGACTCGTATTTACATGAGTACCCAAAGTGTCAAAAACACGTGGCGTTTTCAAGTGGTCAACGACTGTATTCTTTGTCCATCTCTCTCTCGCTCAATCAATCAAAATTCAAAAATTTGGGTACTTTGCCCTGAATATATATTACACATTCGTACACACGCATAAACCGGAAACCTGTACAGGACTCTTTTTTTCTTTTGCCTCGGTCTGGTCCTTGCTTATGCAAAAATGGTCCAGTTTTTGGGCCAAAACCGGACGGAACGAGCTAGAACCGGGCGTGGGGGCCGATGTTTTCACCCCTACTATTTCTTCATACTGTAACGAGTTTATGCACATATAAAGCTGAACTTTCTGAGAGCATATACAGTCAAAATCTCTTGCTCTCGTTGTGATTGCCATAAATATCCGGTGATTCAATCATCTTTTTTTCTCATCTTCTATCTTGATGAACATAACATAACACTACTTTAAGGATTTGTTTCAATGCTATTTCACTCAATTCATTTAAATTTTAGGCACGGTAGATAAAAAAAATACGGTTAAACGGCGCTAATGAACTGAGAATAGACTCGTCGGAGTTGAAAAGCTTATCAGATAATTAATTACAAATTTCTATATTGTAAATAGTGTGAGAAATAATCAAGAAATACCTTTTTTTTTAATCCGAAAAAAACCCGGAATTATTGTCAGCTTACTGTAAACGCACTGCTTCCGACCCCATTACTCCACTGTCGATGTTCTTGATCACTAACGGGATTCAATCCCGCTTCCCCGTCGCCGATCTTCCCCTTCAGCTTGTCGTTCAAACCATTCCTCTTCAGACCCTCTTCGAAACTGTTGTACTCCAAGTTCCGCAAGATGATCGGGACATTTTTACAAGAATCTCTGCCGAATCTACCTCCCACGTCGACATGAAACGAGTCTTTTGGTATGATCACGCCTCTGTCGCTCTCCGAAGAGGCAGAAGTGAATCCTATGGAACTGTTATCTTCCGAAACCCAAGCTCGGAAGTTTATCAACGAAGGCGGAATCTTCGAGCAGAAGACGGATTTGAGATTCCGTAGAATCCCTTTGCTGTAAGGATTCTTTTTCTTGTCGTAGCGATACCTGAAATTCTCATACGTTGTCTGCAAAAAAAAGGTGAACAATGTTGTCCTTGAGACAAGAATTGCAATTTGAACTATCTGATAGGACCGAGCCAATAATCAAAGAAAAAAAACGAGAACTCTTTATTGATAAATGATACCCCGGTCTCTAATTCGAGAGTTAGGGCGGGAAACTCTCCCAATGATGTTTTACTAAATAATTTCTCACTAATCAGGCATAACGAAAAACTCAAACTGAAGAACTGAAACTTCATGATTATGAATGTACTTAGCACAAACTGAATGCAATCTTGATTAAATAAAAATAATGGAAGAAAAAGAATGTAATTTTACCTGATTGGTGAAGATGAGGTAGAAATGGAAGAGCGTGAGGCCGCCAACGAACCAGATGGCTATGAAGCAGTAGATGATGAGGGAAACCGAAAGAATGTCACGCCCCATGACGCGCCATATGTTTTGCGGAACACGGAGAATGTTGATCCACGACAACACGAACACGTACGTGCACAAGATCGTCAATGTCGTTATGAACAACATGAAGTACAGATAGTTCCTCTGCAGCCAAGCATTACTTCTTGTTATCATTTTGATGAATGAGCACAATAGGAGACTGAAAATTTCTACGACGCGTTATCTTGATCTCGTAATGGAAGCCGTGTTTCTCATAACTGAAGACTAAACTAGCTAACACGAAAGAAATATTTTGTGCAAGATTTCATTCGAAAATGTGACCCGTTTATAGTTAGGTAAAACGATATAACTTGAATTTGTATGCCCATGCTCGGGTTCCTTCTTTGGCAAGTCTTACCAAAAAAGGCATCCGTGACAAAAACCTGTTCATTTCTTAGTGAAACCGGGACGTTTCTCAGCAAGCGCGTAGTTTATGACACATAACACCGAACCAAAATGCCCTTATTCAAACTTGTTCAACTCATCTCCATGAATAAGAAATCAAAGGAAAAACTTACTAATCCAATACACTGGCCCACCCAAGGGCAGTGGTGGTCGAACTTCTGGACGCAGTTGTTGCAGATCGAGCAGTGAGAAGCACGTGGCGGACGGTACAACAGACACGTGTCGCAGAACTTCACCTTCACCGTGTGACCGTTGACCATCACGTCTTTAACTCGCGGCAGTCTCACGTTGGAGATCTTAGAGCTGACCCACTCCATTGATGGGGTGTTGAAGTTGGACCCGTCTTCGGACTCAGGCGGCTCCGAGTTTCTGGGAATGATTCCCGGATCTCTACCTGATGTCAAGAACAGAAAAACAAAATCCTGCACAAATCACCAACACCAACAAGTCAGATTATATATAGATATACACACGTGTTTTATTTACAAACTACTAATGCAGTCTTTGCACATGAATTACTTGGCTTTTTGGCCTGCGTCGTTCCTGCATCCCGCTTTTGGACAAAAGTAAGTGGTTTCCGGGGCCGGAACCGGGCTTTAGGGCCAGCATTTTCACCTCTACTTCATTATATTCTAGTGTATTTTGCTATTGAACTCTCATTTCGATGCATATTCTGTTTATATAAGTTATTACTTGACCTAATTAATGGAAGAATAAAAAAAATGTATTACTTACTCATTTTACATTAAAATATTATTGACATAAATTTTGCATTTTATAAAATCACGTGGTGAGCGAGTTTAATCAATGTTATTGGTAAACGAAGAAATATGTACTAAAATAAAAGTTGAAAGGCCAAAATGCACGTACGAACAAAATTGAGGGGCTAAAAGAGAAAATAAAGAAAGAAGAGTCAGTTTACCAACCAAAACAGTGAGGACAATTGCCCCAATCAACACAGGATACACAAAGAATGGATTTTGCCCTTTGGCCATCGTTAGCATTCTCACGCAGAACGTCACCGCCGGGGCTCCGATCAGCAACGACGTCAGAATCAACGATCCCGCATCGCGCCCAAAGACGACTCTGCCCCCACACAAGAATTTCTGACACACGGAAACAATCGATCATTAGAAAGTATATAAGCAACTTATAATTTACGAAACTTAAATTGTTTTTTTTTTCTTTCTATATAGCATTCTAAGCAGCTAATTTCATTATTTTTTAGCTGCAACAGAACCAATGCCACCCAGTGTCGCTGTGTCGGAACTAGGATATGAAGAACCGAGAATTCTCGGAGGGGCGAATAAGTAAACTTTCCTGATAAAAACATCCTTTTCTACTGAATTTCAAATACGAATTCCCACAAATCTCTAAAATTACGGGAGGCATGGGACCATAGCCGGGGCGGAATTACTTAGAGCACAAATGGGGCTGCAATCCCCTCAAGTATCTCAAAAACGTGAAAAATTTACCCGTATTTTGTATTTTCAATTTTTACCCTTAAATATATAATATTTTTCAATTTTTACTCTTTCAATCTTAATGATGCTTATTTACCCCTCCAACAATCCTTGGCCCCTCGGAATTTGTATCATGCGTCCTCCTCTAGTGCTAAACGGCACGCCCCCCAAGTTTCTACTTTTTTTCTTCTTTCAATTTTTACCGTTAAATTTTGTATCCTAAGTCCGCCCCTGACGGGAAGGACCGAGGCCACCTCTCCGTACACCTAATTCGGTCCTCGCCAGCTTAGAAATTCTCGATTTTCATCTAGAATATTAAAATTCATAAACAGATCATATGTATTGATAAATATTAATTTTATTTTCTAGAAACTATATGCAGGATCCATGAAGAAATAAATGAGAACTCTTGAATACAAGTCATGATTCGAAACTCCAACATTGAGACATTCGAGAAAGAAAATGAAAATATTAACAAAATGAGAAATTAAATAAAAGAAAATCATGAGAATTTGAAAGAAGAAGAAGACATACATTATTACCCTTCCAAACTTGGTAGATCCGTTTGGAATCGCTCCAAGCTTGGGCCTTATCGCTGCTCATCCTTCAATCTCCGGTCCTCTTTTCACCGCCGCATCGGGATTTCCATTCTCCGCTCCGATTTTCTCCGGCCGAAAAGCGCAATCCTCGGGATTTCTCCGAGCTTTTCCCAACGGGTTTCAGAATTTGGTTTTGGATTGGAGAGGAGAAATCAACCCACCTGAGCCTTTGCTGGAAAATCTTGCGACCCAGAACGGTCTCTCTCTCTCCTCAATGTTTCTCTCTCTCTCTCTCTCTTCTCTCTCTAACAACCTTGTCTGGTTCTAACCATGTCTAATTCGTAGCGAGTTTTTCGCGCGCAAACGAGATATTGCGTGTAATAAAAGGATCCCATGCTTAAGCTTATGGGTTATTGGCGTTGAGTCCCTCAACTTTTATTGTTGGTGTGGATTTACCCCTTCGATGTTATTAGTCAGCACTCAGCAGTATGTCATCTAAAAAGAAAAAAGTTACGTTAACTTCATTGGAAATTGAAATTTGAGAAGAAAAAAACGGAGTTGGTATCCCTAATATCGAAGATGGTAACCTCGATGTAGGGGTTACCATCCTTGGCATAGGAGGTACCACCCCGAAAAAAGGTTACTACATGCCGTGCGGTATATGGAATAATATCTTTGATATAATAGAGATGTTTATTTCGTATAGAATATTGAGGATGATAACTCAAATCTACGACGAAGATAAAGTTTTATCAAAGATTAGGTATGAGTATGGATGCTAACAACAACGAGATGATGAGAACTAGTGGACGAATATGAATACCATTAGCAAAACGGAACCAATAATAAGAGTATTTTCGCCGGCTTGAAATGTAAATGAGTAGTTTTACTAAGTTATAATTTACAATGTTTGAGGGTGGTTTTAGTTTAGGAATATATTTAGCACTAGTTAGTGAAGTTATTCTTTTGCAATAAACCTTTTTATTTTACATTATTGAATATTTTTCATTTTTCATACCAAGATGGGGCTTCCAAAAAAGTAAAGGAAAAAAAAAACTTGCTAATGCATAAAAATAAGGAAGAATACGTACCAACTACAATCTATAAGTTTTTTTTAATATATAAATAAATTATTAATTTAGCAAGATTTCAAATGGCCGTTATTTATTTACTAGATTATTACATTTTTATTCTCTAAAATAGGACATTAACTTTCTTTTACAAAATTAAAGAAATACATGATTCGGTTTATTAGTCGTAAAATACCGCACCGAATGCCCCTGCAATGAACGGAAAAACAGAACCGAAAAACCTCGAATGACATGAAAATCTCTTCTTAAAAAAAAAAAAAAAAACAAACAAGCACCAATCTTTTAGCCTAAGCCTCTTGAACTTAACATTACAAGCAAAGCACCTAAAAATATTTGAAGTGAAGCATACATATTGTATCAGTGATTCTACATGGAACCTATAACACATAATAATTTAAACCAAACTACAGTACAAGCAGGAAAACATCCCTGACAAATTCTTATAACAACTACGCTTGGACACGATTACCGTCAGAGAGCTGATAATCTCGACATACTTGAAAATTTCCGGCGACAAACTCGGCTCATCACGTCACCGGTGAGATCTTCCACTGCTGGAAACAAACACAAGTTGCACAGAATCATACTTCATGGAACTTGTGTATTAACGATGATGTAGTTCCTAAACAATTGTACATGCATTGAACGCAACTTAAATTTGACGAAAACCACGTATATTTAACGGCCAGAGTGGAGCTACACTTTACAAGTTCAGAGAGGAGACTGCTAAAAAATGTTAATGAGTGAAAATTGCGATAACATATTTACTATTATGTATAATTTGGAAATATGGAGATCAGACTTGTATTACTATAAAATAAGTTAAGTTATAATTGCACAAGTTTTAATCAACACAACAAAGGCAACGGAAGGCCTGGTAAGTAATAGCCGATAAACGACAAAGGTTGTCAGGTTTATGGTAAAATGATTTAAAACCTGACAGTAAATGTGTTCGCTTGTTCATAAGAAACTGATATCATATGCGTAAACTTATCGTTGCTATTCATAAAAAAAAAAACAAAAAAAGTTCCGATTTGGCCAGAACGAATTTCATTGCTTGCTTCGGTTGTGTGATCTATAAGTGGATTTTATTTTGTTATCATTTAGTAGCTTAGGATGTTTGAGCAAACTTTGGCTTGTAGCCCGAAAATAGGATCGCTTCACAACTAGAAAATCATTCATACGGAATATACAAATCTACATGTGATTGTATATAAATCAATCTTAAAGTTATCCTAATCAATGACAATGAATAACATTATAGCATAATATAATAGGACTAGTAACTACTACTACTTTGATATATTCGTGATGGGAGGAAGGGCAAGACGATCATTTAGTCTTGCAAGTTCAGTCTTTTTATGTCTTTGCCGTTATTTAGGTCAACTATGTCATTAAGGGTATAAAAGTCTTTCCTTGTTTGGGACTTGGGGTTTTTGTCATCTCCATAGGCGCCCATTACCCTGGCCGTCCGGAGTTTTATGCTTTGTTTTGTCTAGCATCATTTGGAGAGCCTTCAAACTTGCTCTCGGGTGAAAGGTCGGGGGTTGTTTATTGTTTTCTTGCATCGTAGTAAAGAAAAGGGGATTGACATGGGTGAATTCCCGGTCCTATCATACTTCCACTAACTCGGGCACAAAAATAAGAACTTAATGAAAAATTATTAACGAGATTAGACACTTATTCTAAGGTTCCAATTTTTCTTTCGAAATATTTTCACATAAACAAGAGAAAACAAAATGTCCACAAGAAAACGTTCAGTTTTAATGTCTTTTCAAATGATTTTTCGAAGAGCTCTACATCAAATGAAACAACTAGGAATGCGGTATTTGCAAGACTAGAGCATGCAAAAACTAGAATGGTTTGTTATGGAATAATTTTATTACTAAAAGGGTGTTAGAGCAGTATAAAGATGAACAAAAACAAACACATCGCATTAATAAGCGAGAAAGAGTTATAATTCCTAACCTCTTTAGCATCCAAAAAGGCGCGTTCAACTACTGATAAAAGTAGCCTTTGCACTTCTCCGACTCGCAGAGACATGTCTTCTTCCTCTGATCCGCTTCTTCGGTCATAACTTCACCATAATCATATGTGAATTCTGTCATAGGAGGAATGTGTTTGGCTGCAAAGAATCCTACCCGGAGATTCGGCTCGTTCTTATTTTCCAGGGATATGATCTGCCAGAATAAATTCGGGGAACAGCTATGATTAATAAACCGCGAAACATTCCCGGCATACTTCGCACTCACAACAAGAGGAAACGGGAGCTTTGGTGGATCCATGGAATCTCCGGGAAGAATCCCCAGTGGCTGAGAAAAACGGGCTGCATCAAATATGAAATCATCGTCTATATCAATCCCAAACTTATCCAGCTTCGTCGGGTCCATAACTTCTCCGGCGAACTGACAAATAAAAGATCCAGCACGGATCGGGTCCCACGATCTCAAACCCCAACCGCAGTTCTTTGTCTTGAAGACTTCCAAACGGAATTTGAGAGGAGCTTGAGAGACACGGTTTCGGCAATTAAGAGGGCACAGACAAGAAGTCCCGCATTCGGAAATCAACGGCTTTTGATTTATAAGTAGGAAATTTGCGGTATAAAGTAGCGATCCATCATTTTTCTCAATGCACGCACAGTTGGCACTAGGCTGGCACCCACCATTGCAAGAACATCCCAAAGACGGGATAATCGAATTAAACATACTAGAATACTTGAGAGTAGAAATGTAACTGAAATGAGCCGGACCCTTCTCACGATCGACATCGTTCACCAGAGAAACAGGTATAGTCTCTTCGCCCGAGCTGATATCGGCCAAAATAAGCCCGAACCTCGAAGTGGGTGACGTTTTCCACTGCTCGATTGTTTTCCAAGTTCTCAAAGCTTCAGGTTGGTCAGGCATTCTGAGCAGCTTGTACTTGAAAACGCCAAAGCCATTCTTGTCTTTTTCTGTCCATGATTCATGTATTTTGTACAAGCCGTCGTAAACATATATCTTCGAACCTATGCTCGCTCCATCCTTCACACCCCGGATAACCCTAACGGGGTTCGCACGGTGCGTGCTCTTCTCTAGAGCGAGATTTCCCCTTTCGAGCTTTTGATCCTTCATTTCTTTATCTTTTCTATTCACTCCACCTTGGCCGCTGTAGACAAGAACGTCAGGATCGTCGACGTAATCTTCGTAACCGCCAGAAGAAACAATGCTCACGGCAAGAGTCTCGTCTTCTGAGCTGTTTTTGACGCTCAAATAATCGATTCCTGCCATGGACGGAGCATGTAACCCGGCCAAGCATAGTTCCATCCTGAAGAAGAAAATATCGCCGACAGCAACACCAGGAACTTCACCGATCGTTTTCTTCTGATTTTTCCGGATTCCCTTACTGAGAAAAAGCGCGCCAGCCCTTAAATCTGGACGTCTCGCCAATCCCGGAGCTGCTTCCTTCATATCCTCCAACAGCGAAATCCGTCTCCGGAACAGATCGTACAACATGATCATGTACTCGATCGACGACCTATCACCTTCAGTTTCGCCAAATTTTTCGTTGAATGCCGATTGGATCTTCTCAACGATAGTATGGATCTCCGAATCGACGTTTGCTGCAGGGTTTCTATCCCGTTTTCTACCACTACTTTGGTTCGAGTTGTTACCCCTTGCCCGACCCACCTTACCTTTTCTACTCTCCGACCCGGTCAAACCGTCGGGACTCTCAAACTGATCGGCCAAATGGTCGGAGTTCTGAGCGTCGGTGAGCCCCTCATCTCCATCTCCGGGACTCGCTTGCCTCTGGGTACGGCTCCGTGTAACTCGCTGAGCCGACCCAGACCCGGAACCCGAGTCGCCATTTGCCGCTCCCGTTCTGCTCGCTTTCGCCCGCGTCGGGGTCGGGGTCCGGAACGAGCTGATCGGAACGGCATTGGACACTGGGTTGTTGAGGCCGATGGACCGGGCCGGAGCCCCCCTCGACGGAGTGCTTGCATGCGCTGCTCCAGCCGATCTATGAGAGTCTGTATTGGCGGAGAACGGGTAGAACGGGGCTGCTCCGTTGGGGAAAGGACCGTTCGGAGAGGCGCAGAAGAACGGGGCACCGCCTTGAGGGGTCGAAAAGGATGGAGGGTTCGGCGACGAAGGGAAGATCGGGACGAGAGATCTCAGAGGCTTGACGTTCAAAACCCTAGACTTGTCGAAGGACCCAGAAGGGGGAACAGAATCTTCATCCATCATCGATGCGTTTTTACCCTAATCTCAGAGAATAAGCACTGTATATCTCTCTACACAGACCTGAATTTCCAACACTTTCTGCAACATGCGAAGTGTAATTTCATCAGAGAAAACCCAGAAACAAACCTAGGTAGCTGAGGAAATGCAAAGAATCGAAACCTAAACGAGAACTTTCGAGCTAAAACAATCCTCAATATGCTTCAGATTTCTCGAGCTTGAAGGCAAGGAATTGAAGGAGTACCTGAAGACCCAGATGGAAAACGAAGCGTACGAGATCGGAAGAAGCTTTGTTTCAGTATCTTGTCGCGATTGAGCGGAACCCAGGTGATGAAATCATGCGAATCGAACAAAGCGAGGGATTCTCGGAGATTAGGCGTTGAAATCTGGGCTGGTAATGCAAGAGCAAGAGAGAGAGAGGTTTTGCGGGTTCTTTTCTCCGTAGATTTGAGTTTGTAATGACGTAGAAGCTCGAAAGTAGAAGTACAGTACAATGGCAAATACGATTCAATTTTCAATTTTGTATTTAGGATGCGGCATAACTACCAAACCTAATAAAAACTATACTTTGGGATATTTTCGGCATAAAGATCCAAAATTTATCAAAGTATTGCTATCAGGACCAAAACCCTTTTTTTTAACAGCATTATGACCTGATGTCTCAAAAGTATAACTTGTTAGTTTCATCCCTTCAATCATTAAGGTCATTATCAAGGTTCAAAATGCTATTTTTGCCGACGAATCGGTTGCCGTTTTCGAGGACTATCGATGGATTTTCGGGGATTATCGATAGAAAACTAATAAAACTATAGCTTATTGTTACCGACAGTTATCGAGGATTATCGACACTTATCGAGGATTATCGATGAAAAATCACTAAAATAGTTTTAAGAACATATTTACTAAGTTTACATATGTAAATAAAATATAGTTTAACTCTCACAAATGTAAATACTCAAATAAAATCATGTCATACTAAAATAGTTTTTGAGGTGAAACTATTCAACACATCCTCGTACAAATGATCTCGCCAAAGGTTCTTGTCGTCTCCGGGGATTCGCTCCATTATTGGCACAACAACTTCGAACGGAGAAGTGCCTTTTGCTGAGGTGATTGCTCGATTTCTATTAAATTCGATGAATACTAATGTCAAGTAGTCAGCATTACGTCTTAACCAAAGGCAGCAAAGCAAGCATTCGATAACGCTATAGTGAAATACGTTGTTTTGTTCTTGTAATTTAGGAACAGGTTGAGATAGGTAGATGATAGTGATATTTGACTGATGGTCATAGTGGCTGTTGGAGGATTCACGAGGTTTTCAAATGAAAAAATATTGTTGACCGTTTAGTAGTTAACTCAAATAGTTTTATGTTTTTGTTTTTGTTTTTGTTTTCTGTAATTGTTATCAGAAAATATTACAGTTAAATTAAAATTGAGTTGGTTGAAACTCTAACACTCCAGACGTACACTCTCTTCAATTATCGGGATTGGTTCCATCGTTCGAACGGTGCGTAAAAAAGTCATATTGATTATGACTATCGTGAATATTGAATTCAATTGAAGAACTAATTACGATTTTGTCTCCGTTTGTATGAATAAACAATGTATTATCATGGATGTCAGGTTAAAAAAAATGTATAATGGATGTCGTTTTATGACTTCTTTAAATGGTTTGTGGGCCCATATTATATCATCTTATATTGCCAAGGGAAAAAACGACAATTAAATATGGGGTTGACTCACGTCGATCTCGTTTATCCAGTTTTTTTCTAAAGCATCAAACTAACTTTTCGTGGCAACTTATGGACTCCGATTAAAAAAAATGTAATTTTTCACGAAGAAATTGACGATTTATCATTTATTCATCGGTAAAAAAAAATGTATACAAGTCATTGTTATTTTTTAATAAGATATTGTCGGCTTATTGCATATCAAATATAGAGTACAAATTGACGAAAAATAAAGTATTTCTTCAACTTGATTTATGTTTAACAATGAATAATATTGAATGTGGTTATGTCTTTCAATATCTGTGAGTCTTAAAGCAATAAATTTATTCTAATTTTGCTTTAAATTTATAAACAATATTTATTCATCACTGTGCAAAGTGCAGTATAATTCACTAGTTGTTGATGTCGGATGTCGTCAAATTCATCCACAACACAACACGTGTCATTATGGCACAAAACGACGAATAGGGGCAAAGAGAGGCTTTGACGAAGGGCTTGAGACAATATGGTTCTAACGATGAGCTTGCTCGACGAAGTTGACCTCGATGAAGCCAACCGCGACGAAGTTCAATCAGCATAAGAGTAATCTACGATGTAATTCCTCATTGCACCTCGACGAAGAATCCTCGAGGAGGAGTCCATGAAGAAGAAGCTCGTCGCAGAGGCAGCCCATCGCATATAAGCTTATCGAAGGAAAGTTCATCGCAAAACCCCAACGAATTAAATACGAGAAGAAGTCAGAATTGCACGAATAAAGGAGAATTAGTCAATCAGTTGATGAAATCGTGGGAAAATCAGCGTATTCAAGGAAGGTTAGCAACAAATCAAGCAAGAGGAAAGGAAACCCTAGCGAGATTCAAGGAACAAGAATGGAAACAAATTCAGAAACCAAGTCTATAAATACAAGTGTAAACCTACAAGTAAGGTTTACAAGTAAGGAGGGGATGAGAGGGAGAAATCATCCCGTAGGAAACCATGGAGAAATTATGCCAGAAGAGAGAGAGGCCAGGACATTCGGCCAAGAGGCGCCACCAAGAGAGACCACCAAGAGAAACCACCAAGCTAAACGAGAAAGAAGGAAGAAAGAAAGAGAAAAGGAAGAAAGAGACCACCAACCACATTGAACTACGTGATGACTTGATCCCAGTATACCGGGTACGTAGGCAGCCTCGCTGAATCCAGCGAGGCGCGGCATCAAATCATATCCTATTTCTATCATTTTCCTTCAATTGTCCAACTATCAAACGGGAAAAACCGAGTCCTTTCGGGAATATAATAAATCAGGGATATTCGTGTTCATCATTATTTGTGTTCTTCGATTATCTTTGTGACTGAAAAAGGTGGTGCAAATCGCCCTCAACACTAGTAATTGATAATAAGAAGTGCATCACTAGTACGTGTCAAATAATGACATCGTTTCCTTCACGATACAACAATGAAACATAAAAAAATTCGCAATCAAAATTTGCCAAAAAATTGAACATATATAGTGTTATGTAGTATAGACAGTGATAATGAGAAACAAATTAAATAAAAAGCAGCAGCGAATAGAATTATTGATACATATCGACTGAAGCTTGAATTGACGAGCGCGCATTGGCTTGTCGCTTTGAACCGGAAAGAGGTTCTTGATATCCTGTAAAAGAGAAAACCGTGAGCGTTTCCCGAGACGCGTTGGACGCTCTCCTTAAAGCTTGATTCGCCTCCTCTACGTGCTTGAGGTTTGTTAGGAGACTAGCTTCCTAGGATACAACGGGACAACCGCGAACTTAGTAGCACTTCGAAGCCCGCCAACAAACTGAAACTTCTTGAACTCCGTTAAGACTCACGACAAAGAAACAATGAGAAGCATGAAAAATGAATTTGCGGAGTGAAAAATCGAGAGGCAAATTCATAGTATCTAGAGAGTTTTCACAAATTGGTTTTGCAATCGGTTGTTGAAATGGGTCGAGGCCACCTCAATTTATAGATGCGGGGAAGAGACAAGAATTAATACTCAATCAACTCTTTAACGGCTAATACATTAATCCGAAACGTAATAAATTGAATTCAATATACATAATTGTCATAATCAATATGACCGTTTTACGTAACGTTCAAACATCGTAACAAATCCCAATAATTGGAAAGAGCGTTCGTCTCGAGTGTTCGAGATTTCGACATACTCGGTGCTATCTCAATTTTAATTTAAATTGCAATATTTTTTAACAGATATATAATCTCACGGTCAATATGCTTTCTTTTTATGTCATAATGTTGATGCATTAATTTAGAGGCAATGACTGGCTGATATTTATGAAAGCTACAAATGTTGCCCAAGCATATGCCCCTATTTTTCTGAGCAGCTACATATTCTCTAATTTGGCTTCAAAAAGCATTAAAAAAAAAACCTTGCAAAAATACCGCTCTTTATTCTAGATTTCTAATATTCTGTTAGGTTAAGAAACGAGCCATTCAAAATCAACTTGGGCATAAATTTGAACCAAAAGAATAATAAAATGTCTCACCAGAATATTTTAGTTCCTATCTCTATGATAAATCGATGTAAATATATTATGTAAAGGACAAATGGTTTTAGCTATGATTTTCATTGGTTAATTTGGTATATGGAGTAGAATAGCAGGTCACACGAGACCGATATTCGGGGTTTTACCTTTCCCAGTCCTAGTCTCGGATTATTCGGAATTTTAAAAATCTGCCCTTGTTATGGTCCTAATTTGAAAAAACCGAGAACTGATATGGAACAACAATTTTTTTTTTCTTCATTTGGGACGGGAAAATAATGAAGACGGCAGTAGGTTTTGGATTAACATGATATAATAAACATAATCCAAAAAATATATATATACACAATTCAATGCAAAACGTAGACACAGTCAAGTACGTACTCAAACGGGTCCCTACAAACGCAGGAATTGAATTTTCATCATTTAAAAAATATCTACAAAATAAAACGAAATCGTAATAATTAAATAAATTATTAAGGAATCAAAATGGTATATATTCTTAATGCAACCCAATCTCAACATGTTCCTTGCAAATATTCATTTTTTTTTTTTTTTAGGACATGACATGCATTAAAGTTGGGCCAGAAAGTGATACTGCATGGAGTAATATAAAAATAATGAAATTTAGTACCACTTATAGATACCAGAATATATCAAACATATGATTAATCTCAACACATATTACAAGAACTTATATCTAATGCAAACCAAAAAGATCTTGTCAAACTTTTAAGTATTATCGAATTAAATGGTCACTATCATTCTATTTGAAAAATATTATAACTATATCATCAAATTCATATAAATGAACTTCAGTCTCAAGCTTTGTGCAAGTTGAAAGCTATCCACGCATAATATTGCTATTATATAATTATTTTTTATATATATATATATATATGAGACATATATGGCTTAAAACGGTGATCATCATTATAATTCAATACCAATAGGAAATATGTTTGGTTTACGTTTTCAGAAGGGAAAAGTGTTCAATGCCATGTCTGTAAGTGCTTCCATATCTATAATCTTTGAATAGAATTTTCATAAATAAGCTTGGATATATATATATATATATATATATCAGCTTGTTCTTGTTGTTCTTTGTACAACATTTAAGTCTGCGACTAATAATGCTGGATATTAGGGTTTCTCAACATTTTATTTTGTTTTAATTATGTTTTGATGCATCAATTTAAGATTGTGGAGCTCTTAGTGCATATGGATTGCGAAGGATGCGAAAAGAGGATACGAAGAGCGGTCTCCAAAATCGAAGGCAAGAAGTATAATTTTTTTTATAATTTTTTTTTTCTTTTCAATATAGCCATTGATCAGTCGTCTCAAAATTATTGTTAAATATCGATAGAAGAAAACCTTAATAACGTATATATATATATATATATATATATAAATGTTGGATTTACAAATGTAAGAAGCTAATAAGCAATACATCATAAATTTATACATCGAAATTATTTTATAAAAATATGAGTCACAATTACAAAGTAACCTATTTGATAAGAAAAGTTTGATTTCAAAATTTTAATTTTAATTCTTTGATGTCATGAAACAAATTATAAGGTGATAAAGCCTAAAGTAAGCTATGACAGAAATACGAGACTGCACGTTGACAAAACTTCAATGAGAATATTATGAATATTTATCATTTCAGTGTTATATCACTGAAATTAAAAGTTTGGTAAGCACACATTACTATTAAATTTTGCCAATAATCAATAACTCAAATCTTTGTTCTAATCAATTTTGTTGTTAATTTACAAGAAAATTTTACAACTTTGTAGTCTTCAATTATTTCAAAATAATCTTTTATAGCCCGAATGTTCCGTCATAAAAAATTATCTTCGTCAATATGTTCGTCTTCACATATCCTGGTGAG
This sequence comes from Parietaria judaica, assembly GCA_954871525.1. Taxonomy (NCBI): domain Eukaryota; kingdom Viridiplantae; phylum Streptophyta; class Magnoliopsida; order Rosales; family Urticaceae; genus Parietaria; species Parietaria judaica. Next base: position 23,669,022 of record OX940865.1, on the reverse strand, counting down.
TTTTTCAGCCAAACTTCGTCCCAAACAACCTCTCAGAATAGCCGTCTCCTCTTAACAAAAAATTACACATACAAATAACATTTTGCATTATATTATATATACATTTACAGGAGTTGATAGCCTGGAGATCGACATGGACAAGCAAAAAGTGACAGTCACCGGATACGTGGACAAGAGGAAGGTGCTGAAGATGGTGAGAAGAACTGGAAGAAGGGCTGAGTTCTGGCCGTTCCCGTACGACAGCGAGTACTATCCGTACGCGTCTCAGTACTTGGACGAGTCCACGTATACGACGTCGTATAATTACTACAGACACGGCTACAACGAAACCGTGCATGGCTACTTTCCCGACCAAGCTTATGCAACTGTTGATGACCAAACTGTCCATCTCTTCAGCGACGACAACGTCCATGCATATTGCACCGTAATGTAATTTCATCACAATGTACAAGAATACTTATATGACGTTCATAAGCTTGTGGTATAATTATTCACAACGGAATAAATTATTCCAATTTGTCCAAAATGAATAATAATACTTCATTAATTACGACATTCAGTAGAGAAAATGGTATTTTCATTCAAAATGAGATAAAATAATACAATTTGATGAATAATCATTCAGATTTAGTATAAAGCAGAAACAGAAAACGTTGATATTGTGTTTCGGGGAATATTTATTCAAGTTTCCCTAAATACACTCTAACCAGGACCGGCGATATTCATAAAAATCTTGAGCTGTTCAAGGCTCTAATAAAACAAAAAATCATGGTACGAAATTTTTAGATGGAAAGGCTAAAAATATCATATGATCGTGACATATCTAAATAAAAAGACATTATAATAATTTATACAAGTCTAATATTATTTTGCAGCTCCCAAAATTATTATCAAAATATATAAACTGAATTTATGTACAGGGCCGTTTTAATAAATAAGAATGGTTACATAACAGGTAAAGCTAAGTTATACATTTTATAACAAGCTAATATGGTTTGTAATAACTGAAAAGGAAAAGAAAGAAAGAAAAAAAGTAAGTCACGCGTATGTGTAGAAAAAATTGATGAAAACCATATCATCGAAATTTCAACATCAATTGTCGAATTGGATGTCGTTTGTCAAATATTTCCCTGCCGTGCAAAATGTTTTGTCCCTAACTTCTTCACTGCAAGTCCGAATTGATTTTTTCACTATAGAAAGATCTATAACTCGAAATAGTATTTTCATAAGTTTGCTTCTAATCGGTGGGAAATAGGTCAAAATTTTTTAATTTCACATGAGATATAGAGTATGATATGCTCATTAAAAATTTCAAGCTAAGAAGATGAATATGATTGTTAGTTGGATCGATTCTGAAAATAGAAGCATCGAAACCAAAATTGAAAAAAAAAAAAAAAAAAAAAGAGAGAGAGAGGTTGACCGTAGGCATAATCAATCAATTTCCATAAATTGGATGTATTTAACTATATATTGTAGTATTAATGTAGCTCAAGTTACCGTGATGTCTAACTCGAGAGATTCTTTGGAGAGCGTTTGGCAAGGTTTTTTGCATAAATTAAATGTGAACTTTTTATCCTTTTTTTTTATGTTCGGAAATCTTAATACGTTTCAATTTTGGGTGAAACAACAACGACACAATTATCGTTGCTATAACAACAACACAGCTATCGTTTCACTTAAATGTACATATATATCATCTTTAAATTATATCTCTTCCTTCCTTGTTACCATAAAAGATAATAGAAGAAAGAAGCATCACATTAAAAGAAATCAGAGCAAGATAAAGAAGTGGAATACAAAGAAAAGTTAGATAAGAATTATACTTTAAAACAAAATACTTTCGGGACCGCGACCTTATTATGATACTTCGCTAATAATAGAGTGAAACACGAGATTTAATAATATAATAAAATAAAATAAAAAAGTGAGTTAAAATAATATTCTCCACAAGTAGTTGAGAACGCGCACTAAAAATAGTTGAACAAATAAAAAATTTGCATTGATTTATTTTAGTGTTTATTGTTGCTCGAATATGTCATGTGTAATTGTCAATATCATACGGTCTTTATATTTAGGGTTAATGAAAGAAATGTCCATTTTGTGTCAAATTTTTTAAAAAATTACTCATTTTATGTATTTTTTATTCTCACAAATAGACACTTCTTAAGAGGTTTGACACAGAATTTCGTACAATTTCCTTTATATTTATTTATCTAATTATTGCATCTTATTTTAAAATTACGGTCTTCTTATTTTTTTTTTCATTCATGGTTTCACCCGTGTTGATAGTGATAATTAAAAACTAATTATTGAATCAATAATATTTGCTGAGCTTGTTTCACTAGTGTTATATATATATATGTTTTTACTATTTCTTTTCAACGAATCCTGCATATCTTACGAACAAAGAAATGCATATAATATATTATCTTTATTCTTTTGTCAATAGCGACGTCAATTGATCCAACACTAAAAGAAGAAACAAAAGATGAAATAGCGTGTAACACGATAATTATGAAGATGAATATTTACAATTTATATTATACATTGATATACACGATTAATTGTCTAAGTCTTATTGGATTAATTCTAATAGAATATAAAATGTCGTGTTGATAATATTGTTGATTATAAAATGTCTGAACAATTAGCAACCATGATAATTCGGGTGCATATTTCACAAGATGAAGATATAGTGATTATAAAATTAGATTTTATCATCGTTAATGACTTATTATTATATGGTAAAGTTATTATCTTGTATAAAATAAGAATATTTTGCAGATAGCGTTAATTTATTCGACGCTTTGGTGATTTTAAATACGGTGTTTCTTTTCTTATTTGAAAAAAAAAATGTAGGGTTTGAAATAACTTTTTTTCTTTCTTTCTTTTTGAAAACGACATTTTTACGTCGGCAATTTGTGAGTGTCGTATTTCACAATTCACAGTTTACCGTGTCATGTTAATAGCATCATGAAAGAGCTTATGAGTTATGACCTACCATAGAAATTAACATATTTCCCACACATTACACATCTTGTTTAAGAGATAAATTGAGATTCATTTTGATTAAGAGATTAGTGATTTATTTTGACCTATAATCGCAAAGGCACGGTTAGAACTTCAAAGCATTTCAATGCATTCCGGGTTTCTAAATTTTTTGGGAGAATGTAATTTATTGAGGTAAAACCGAAGAGAGTTCGTGGAAAGATCGATCTAAGCCAAGAGCACCACCGACATCAGACGTGGAGACGAAAGAGAGTTACTGTCAAACTTGATTCACGCAAACATATTTCTCGTCATAAATTAATGAATCAAGATGCGCGAGCTCGTGTCATCGAGGCTTCTAAAATTCTTGAGAGAATGTGGTCAAAATCTATTGAGCAAAGTTCCTATACTTCTTAAATAAATAAATTCGCTTTTATTTATTTAATTAAATTGACGTTACTAATATTAATATTAAATGAAAATAGAGTAAATATAAATCTAAGAATTCAAGTAATAAGAAAGATAGAAAATGAAGTTCTCCACCGAGTCTACTTTTCAACATACTTCTAACCCAAAGTTTTGTACGTATATAGAGATCAAATATACGAACTCAAAAAAATGTACGTGAATTTGTATTACGTACTTTGTCAATGAATCCGATATGGTTACAAACAATGATACCAAAGCTCATATATATATATATATATATACACACATACATATATATAGAGATAACTTTTGCGACGCTGCTTATCTGTTCTCACAAACCCTATTTTTCATGAGTTTTTTTTTTTTTCTAACTTGTTACCTCGTCGTCGTGTGACTTGAACCGTGTATCTTAGCCATGGAAATCATGTCATTGATGGGGGACTCCGTCTCCAGAGCACAAGTAGAAGCGGCGAAGGAAGAACTCTTTACTGCCGTCATGCGGGCCGACTGGAACCGTGTCGTGGACCTCTACCGGACGTGCCCAGCGGTGCACAAGCTGAAGATCACGCGATCGGGCCACACGGCGCTGCACCTGGCAATATCCGACGGCCAGGAGAGCATCGTCGCCTTGCTGGTGTCAATAGTGGCACAGAACACGGGCACGGCGCGCTCGGCCTTGGCCGCGAAGAACGAGATCGGCTGCACGCCCCTGCATTTTGCCGCGTCGATGGGCAGCACAGCGATGTGCCATACCATTGTGAAGGTGGACCCGACGCTGGTGACAGAGACCAACGGGAAGGGGGAGACGCCGCTCTTCTGGGCCGTTCTGTACGGGCAGAGCGCTGCATTCACTTGCCTTGACGAGTGCTGCGTTAGCCTCGAGGATGGAAGGGATGCTTGCTGCCGGAGGTCACTCGACGGCGAGACCATTCTGCATTGCGCCATATTGGGGGAGTACTTCGGTGAGAACAAGCTGGAATTTGTTAACTCTGTCAATTCTTGAATTTTTTTAAACGTCGGTAAGATGAATCCGTTTTTTTTTCACGGTCCCCAACCGTTTACTTATTTAGTCACGGCTAAAGATCTCAATGATCATTATTTCACTTCTCTTAAAAAAATTGTTCACTTTTTCAATTGATTTAATAATATTTTGATATACCGTTAAATCTTAGATACATGGCGCTTCCGAGAGAAATTGAATTTTATCAAAGGCATATCCACATTCTGTTAAATTAATTAAAAAGTCGGACAAAATATCGGAGAAACAAAATAGTGAGAATGGTAAATTATTGTAAATTTTCATAACATGTGGTAAAACTATTATATATGTAAACTAGTTTAAAGTTTTACAATATAACAAACCTAAATTACGTATATGATATCAAAACCTCCATAGATTAATAATGTTAGGACCAATTTTTTTTTATTATATTGTCAAATTTTATTTTATCAATAATAATTAAATAACGTTAATAACAGTCGAGACCATACAGAAATATTATTTCATCGAAGTTTTTAATTTATCGAATATATTATTCATTTAACGAGGCGCAAAAAACACATGGAAATAATACAATTCTATTCATATATTTAAGCTATAAAACCCAAAAAATTAATTGGGTTTTGCAGATTTGGCTTATCAAATAATGGTGAGATATGGAAAGCTTGTGAATTTTATGAATGAGGAAGGACTGAATCCACTGCATATTTTAGCCACTAAGCCTTCTGCTTTCAAAAGTGGAAGTAATTTTGGACGTTGGGAAAGAATAGTCTACGAATGTAAGTATTTATTTATTTATTTAATCATATCTTAATGTTATATCATCTTAAGTTTTTTATTACTATTATTATTAAAAAATATACAAGGTTTGTGCGTACTTCATCAAAAAGTAGAAAAAAAGGGCCTAAAAAGCCCGGATTTTGGCCACGGACGGGTTCGGTCACCCATGTACTATTGTTTAATTGTGTAAACATTTTTTTAAAATCTCATGTAAAGGTTAATTAAAAATTTAAAAAAAGGACGATCCCGGTCCCCAATAAAGGGCAAGCGGGGTCTTACTTAGATTATTGCGGGGCTCGGGCAGCCTGCACCCAAGGAAACATCGAAATGGCTTGCCCATCCGTCACGGTAGTAACATGGTTTATGAGAATTATTTTGCAGGGATATATGTGGATGATGAGGTGACGCCTGAAGAAGCAATGAGGGATCAACTATGGGAAACAAGCAATAACAATGGTGACAATAATAAGATCATCAAGAGCCATCCACAGAATTACTCCATTTGCGTCAATTTCATTGAGCTTTTCCTCAAAGCTGTTCGAGTTGGTATGTTACTCTCAAGCTTATTATTCATCTAAATAATAATAACGATAAAAATATTTAAATTATATAGTCAATGCGCATACGGGTACTTAAGTTCTTTTTGTCGTGGAAAAAATATAGATCCGTCCAAGTTCTTTTAAAGAGCGTTCATGGACCGTTCGATTTCTAATAGAAAAACTTCAATGGAGATACATGTATCACCTCCGTATGGTTATACTTTAGTGTTCTTTTTTTTTTTTTAAATATTTATTCATATAGACAACATAATTAAAAAGTTATTCTAAAAAAATAAGACCGGGTAACAAAAATTACTAAAAAGTCCAGAAGCCAATAGTCCTGGGTTAACGCCTATCTAAAAGTCTAAAACAAGAACAACAACAAAAAAGGCGCGTCCCAACAAAAATCAAAACCGGGATAGAAAGAAAAAAGACTACAAGCCCGGTACGGGACTTCCCACTTGTCTAAACGACATAAAAAGTTGTGTCCTGTGTGCAAAATTAATCTGGTTTCTGATGTACAAATATTATATATATCTTCAGTTACAAACTTAGATTGTACACGAGGAACCCCAAAAGCAGACCCTGAAGAACCTCCACAAACACGACATCCGGGTAAGTAACGAATAATAATCACTAATTAATATGCCTTTTTATTTTATTTTTATATTATTAAAAAAATAAATTTAATTAATAAAAGGTAATCTTTATAATAATATATATGATTAACCTTGTGCAGGACTTTATCCAGCTAACTATGCCACTTGCTTCCAGTTTGCCAAGTTTATATACAAAGCACTTTTGGTCATTCTCGGATTGGGTATGTATTTATTTACATTTCATCGCTGATATAATTAATTATTTATTTAGAAAATAATCGCCACAAAAAATAATGAATGAAAAAGTTATCATTTTTAGTAATTTCTTTCTGAAAATACAGGCACTGCCAATCTCTTACCTATTCACAAAAAAAATTAGGCGATAATTCAAGGCCCTCATAATAAAATAAAATTTAAAATTTATATACTATTTTTTTCGATAAGAATCACAAATTCTATCATATAAAAAAACATAGTCATAATAATTTAAACGAGCTTAATTTTTTTATTTTTTTTTTATTTTTTTTGTCCAAGATCTCCGAAATTATTCGCGGGGCTTACCGCTTATATATAACTCAACATTATGAATATATTGCTCATTTACAGTCTTTAAAATAATGATGCATAGGATATACCAAGATACACAAGCTAAAAGAACTAAAGGAGAAGCATATGTGGGCAAATCGAGTACTTGAAAGACTCATTGAAACCGCAAAATTGTATGACTTTGAAGAACCCGGCGGCAACCCGGAAGCCGCCGGAGAGCAACTTGATGCCTTTGGGGCGGTCGCTCGTGCCGAAAGCAGCAGCATGCTGCCTGTTCCTCATGGTATTTACCCTCATTAATTTGATTAACGTCTTTATTTTTTCTATTTTATTTTTTGAAAAATTCTATAAAAAGAGAAACTGCTCTCAATAGTAAAATAAAAACGTTTAATTAACAAACTAGCCAACCTTTATTTTATTTTTTGAAAAATTCTACAAAAAGAGAAATTGCTACCAATAGCCAAATAGAAACGTTTGATTAGCAAACTAGCCAACCTTTATTTTATCTTTGTAAAATAACCAATTATGAGGTGACATTTTAATATCAATTTTCATTTCTATTATATCCTTTTAATTATCATTAATTTATACGATTAAAATTCTAATGAATTAACGGTTAATACACGATGGAATTAAAATTCTAACAGTTAATATACGAATTAACGGTTAATAGACGATGAGATTTTCAATTTCAAATATAATTTTCTTATATAATATATTATCAATATTAAAATTCGAATTTATTAGTGCTCAAGTTATATTAACTCTGTTAGTCTTTGTGCATATATAAAATTGAATAATAATAATACTGATAACAGGACTAAAAGAAATTAAGATTACTATTTTATGGAAATATAAACTTATGTTCATGAAACAACAAAACAAAGCGATATACGTACGAAATAAAGTATAAGATCAACAATTAAGCGTTAGAAAAATGTACGTACAATTTAGCCGAGCCTTATGGTTGTTCATGCTTTCGCAGACGTCGAAAATTCGACAAGCAACAATCGAGAGAAGAATACGGAGACGGCAATTCTAGTGGCGGCACGAAACGGTATTGTAGAGATAGTGGAGAAGGTTTTACGGCTCTATCCGGTGGCCATCCACGACGTAAACGCGGACAACAAGAACATTCTTTTGTTAGCCGTGGAGAAAAGGCGGATCGAGGTGTACAAGCTCCTGTTAAAGAGGAACATGCTCCTCGGGATTATGTTTCGGAAAGTCGATAGCCAGTGGAACAGCGCACTGCACTTTGCGGCGGCACTTGGCGGAGACCACCTGCCGTGGCCCATCCCCGGAGCTGCTCTGCAGATGCAGTGGGAGATCAAGTGGTTCAAGGTGATTTATCTTCACTTCCAATATTTCTAACTTAAACAAGAATATCATGATTCATGATATACCTCACTAATTATGAACTCTATATCAGTTTAACACTATTATTATTCGTATTTATCTTCTCTCTTACTAACTAGTTTTATATATTAATTAGGGTAAACTGCGACTAATGTATCTAATGTTTGATTCTCTGCGGATTATGTACCAAATATTTAGTTTCGACGGCTAATGTACCCAAATTTGATTTCGTTAGATTTTTTTTTGTTTTCCGTCAATTTGACCGTCAACGAGTATATATACACTTTTCGAATTTTTGACATAACTCACTCATTTTTTGTCTAAATTTTATGCACAACCTACGGTTCGAAAGATAAGAGATATATCTACATCTTTTGAGTTTTAAGTTTTGTAAAAAAAAGTTTTAAGAAATACAAAATTTCAATTACAACCTAAAACTGGACATTAGTTTAATGCAAAATATTTTTTTGAGCAAATTTTGATATAATTAATGACTTTTTATGATGAAACGTAAAACCACAAAGTTGTAGATATATATTTTATCTTTCTAACAGTAGTTTATTTATAAATTTTGGACAATAAATGAGTGAGTTATGCCAAAAATATGAAAGATGTGATGTGAAAAGTATTTCGTATTTTTTGCATAACTTACTCATTTTTTTATCCAAAATTTATAAATAAACTAGCACTGGAAAGATAAAAGATTTATCTACAACCTTTTAGTTTTACGTTTTATCAGAAAAAGTCATTAAGTATATAAAAATTTGCTTGAAACAAATATTTAGCATTAAACTAATGTCCAATTTTACGTTGTAATTGAAATTTCGTATTTTCTAAAAAAAAAATTACAAAACTTAAAACACAAAAGTTTTAGATCTATCTCTTATATTTCCAACGGTAGTTTGTGCATAAAATTTGGACAAAAAATGAGTGAGCTATGTCAAAAATACGAAAAATGTACACATAGAGGAGGAATCGCTCGCTGACGGTCAATTAACGGAGAACACGAAAAAATCTAACGGAATCAAGTTTAGGTACATTAGCCGTCGAAAATAAACATTAGGTACATAATCTGCAGAGAATCAAACATTGGGTACATTAGTCGCAGTTTACCCTATTAATTAACTTTTTAGCTTAAAAAGAAAATGTAGGCTAGGTGTGAAGGTAGAGCCGTCTAATGGGTGTTGTTGGACACCAAGATTTTATAATAGGGCGGCTAATCGGATAGCTAAAACCCGTCTTTTAGAGTCCAATCCCGACATGTGGCCGTGCGAATGCCCCGGGTGACTTGTAAACAATATCATAGGAGATTTTACCCCTGGAAAAGTCAACAAAGGGTAGTTCCGGATTATTAAATACTAAAAGATTCAGTTATGTATTTATATTTTATTTTATCTAAAAAACTGAGTCTTTTTTACTTCACGTTTTCTTGTACGCCATCTAATTTTTAGATTTTGAGAAAATAAGTTAAAATGTTGAATAACCGAATTAATGGTTATTGACACTTAAAAAGAAATATTGAGATGAATTTGTTTTGATTTTTTATAATAGAAGTTCAAATGCTCAAATTACTTGAGTAACAGTTTAGTCAACTTTAACGCAGTACATTGAGAGTTCGATGCCTCCACGCTTCTTCCTCCGCACAAACAAGGTTGGAAAGACCCCCGAGGAGGTCTTCACAGACTCGCATAAAGAGCTTGTCCAGTCCGGCGGCGCATGGCTGACGAGCACGTCCACATCGTGCTCCGTTGTGGCGGCCCTCATCGCCACCGTTGCCTTTGCTGGCTCCACCACCATCCCGGGGGGAGTCGATCAGAGCAGCGGGAAGCCCACGCTGCGGAACCAGCCGGCCTTCGATATCTTCGCCGTGGCCTCACTGGTGGCACTCTGCTTCTCCGTGACGTCCCTGGTGATGTTCCTCGCCATCCTGACGTCGCGCTACCAGGAGAGGGATTTCGGGACGGACCTGCCGCGGAAGCTGCTGCTGGGGCTGACGTCACTATTCGTGTCCATCACCGCCATGCTCTGCGCCTTCTGTGCCGGGCATTTCTTCGTGCTCGAGGACAAGCTCAAGAGCGCGGCCTATCCCGTCTACGTCGTCACCAGCCTGCCGGTCACGCTCTTCGCAGCCGTGCAGTTCCCGCTCTACCTCGACCTCGTCAAGGCCACGTTTTGGACCCCGTTCTAGCTCCGAATTCTATAAATGTATAAATATATACTAATGTGTGCGCTTATGTTTTTGTGTATTCCTCATCTTGGGTGTTGTGAGTGAATTAAGCAACATTTGGACTTCAAACTAGTAATTTGTATCCTAATTTGTGTTGATTTCATGTATTTATACAGTGTGATGGACTCAAGGTATTAAATTTCTCGAATATCCATCGGCATGCCCATCGAATTTTTTTTTTTGAGGATATGCGAAACGATATATCCATCGACATATCCATCGATATACTTATGAGATACCAATCGACAAGCAATATATCCGTAAAATGAAAAGTGCGAAACGACATCGGCAAGCGGTATTTAAATCCTTGGATGGACTTACGTTTTAGATATTGACTTTTGTGCTTAACAAACGGCATTCTTGTCCTATAAACATATAAAATGTGTGGATAAAGCTTGAGATGTCATTATCTTAGTGTTAGAACCTACTTTTCTTTTTTATTTTGGGCTGCGAAGCACTCGTCCTTTTTTATAACTACATCATCTTTCAATTGCAGTAAATTAATGATGTAGTTATAAAGAGATTATGAAGCTCCTTATTATAATATTCTATGAAACTTCGGCACGCACGATCGAAGAACTAACAAATATCCCGCAAACGACTTTGTAGAAAACTGAGCTTAGCTTGGTTTTTTCATGCTTCTCGTCATCCTCGTCTCTTCTGTCTTCGTCTTCCACAACGATAGTGCGAAGACGAATAACAAGAAGAACTCTTTTCTCCGAGACACTGACGCTGTTGATACCGGTGGGAAGCCGTGGTTTTCTTAAAAATACTGGTATTGAATGTTGGATTGATGGTTTCTGAAAGATAAAAATTCCATTGGGTGATAAGATTAAAAAGAAAGGGATAAGAGGAGAAACGATTGTGGGAAATGAGAGGAAAAAAAAAAAACATCTTATTAGCTAGGGTGTAAAAAATCCTGAAAATACAGACTTATAAACCGCAACCGGACCCGAACAACATCACACATGATGTGGCACTACATGTTGTGTGCGATCTCGCACCTGTCGGACTATTTCGTAAAATACTTATAATATAAGGATAGTAATTTTTATAATGAAAAAAAGGAACAAGTACTTAATTGCAACTTCTTTACTCCGTGACTTTTGCCGATATTTAAGCAATGATAATTAGGATTAATTCATGTTATAAAACAGAGTTAAAGTTATTATTTCGCTATTTTACCGATGATTAGAATTTTCTTGTTTATCGTTTTAGTTTATCGACGAATTTAGTCAATGAATATATACCAAGCCGCTTTGTTTTTCAAGAACGAATTGTAATTTCTTTAGCATGAACTCGAGGTGTATTCTGAAATCTTTCACAAAAATGAAATGTAACTTATTTTTTTTCAAAATAAAATTTATGAGTTGTAAAACAAACAGATAATTCACTTTATTAAAAAGTAGTCTTCAAGTTCGAGAATTAGAAAATTGTTTTTGATCGACATATCACACAGAGTGATGGTTAAATCATATAGTTTTCTGTCTTTTATCTTCAGTTATTTATAGTTGTTTCAAAATAACTATTTGAAACAGAATTGTGTTTTTCTATTAAGAGAATAAAAAAATAAACTTATTTATCAGATGATTTTATATTTTGTAAGTGATTAGATACTCATAATATAATGATATAATTATTTAAGAGAGATTTCGAATAACCAAAACAGAACAGACATTAATTTATTTTTACTAATAATTTAAATATGTGATTTTCTTATATAAAAAAGTTTAACCTTCCTGACACAAAAATCTAAAAGTATCTAAATTGGTTGTACATTTTAAAGATTAAAACATATATATAAAAATTACTAGTTTACATAATACCAGTCTTAATATATAAGCTGGGAATTCGATTAAGTTGGTTTGATTTTGCACACCCGTGTGTGTCGTGTGCGTGTCTTCTACACTCATCTATCTCCTCCCTCCCCTATCTCCTTCCTCTCTCACGCGCCCACCTCCGGCGCACGCGCCACTCCTCTCCGCCATAGCTCGGTAAGAGTTGCTTGTCAGCTTCTTGATTCCGTGTTTGTTGCTAAACTCGTGCTTTATCTTTAGCGTCAAACGTTTCAGAAAAAATGAGGAAACAACGTAAGAAAATCAAGCAATGTTAAGCTGTAAGGTCTTCCATCACGATATTCTTGGGATAAACGCGTCAAATGTTTTCTTAGTGAGGATAAGCGTCCGTTAATTTCTGGGGACGAGACTGTTTAAGGATAATGTAGGGTACACATGCGAGTTTGTTTCGGTTTTTTCGATGTTCGATGGTGTCGAATAAACCGCTAAATTGTGAACCGAGGTTGAGCTTCACCATTCCAAAACCGCTAAATTGGGAACCGAGGCTTTTTCCCCATGGGTGGACAATTTTGTACTCGGGTCCAGCTCAAAACTGGGACGGGGACGAAGCTTAATATGTAAATCATGAATTGCTACTATATGATGCTTTAAATTTGAACTATGTTCCGTTGATGGTCGCAGGGTGTGCGATAGCGTTTTCCCCGGATTTGTACAAACGAGCTCGACCCGACTTCGGTAACTATTTTCCCCACCTTGAGTTTCTGCAAGCAGTGACATTGCCTTGTGACCAAAAATAAAGCCCGATAATACTTAATTCCTTTCGAAACAATTACAGGATTTAGGAATCAGATGCTGACTGTTGTCAAACAATTCTTGCAATCTCGCCAACACTGGCTTTTCATAAACTCGTGTTTCGCCCACTGCCAAGCCGAGAGGCTGGAATCATGGTCTGCTGATGATTACTAGTTTGAACGTCATAAACCGTAGTGCACTATAGTTACAATTCTGAACTGTCGTATCAAGTTTCGCAAAATGTGCTCTCCAATTTTTCTATTTTATTTTTCGCCCCCTCGGTTTTTATTTCCTGGCCTCCCCACTGTGTGTATCAATTGATTGATGGAGACGCCTCATGATGACCAGGATCGCCTCGTCTACTTTGTCACTGGTATTCAACGCCTTTGAAACTCTATTATATAAATCTTCGCTTATTTTGGTTTCTTTAGTTAAATTACCTGATTTCTGTTTAGATAAAGATAAAACATAATTCAATTAAGATGACTAACAGCATGCTAACTTTAGCCAGATAGTATATTATATCTTTTCGTCAGAATTCCCTTCGTATTTTACACGTAGGTAGGAGATTAATCACGGATCTCTGTGATCATCTTAAGTTAAAAGATGAATACTCAATATTCCTTTATTTTATCATATTAATTTTTCTTTAATAAAAAATCACCTGTTCTTATTTCAGGAGTGAGATCTGTTAAGCCAGATGGTTTGGCCACTCAGGTATTTGTTTGAATTTACTTTAAAGGCCACTTTCGTCAGAATGATGAAAGGATTGTTTAAAAGCTATTCTGGCTAATAATGGGCGGTATAAGTACCGATATAGTAGTGTTTTGGGGCGGCATAATCCCTTTGTCTATCACAGGTTAAGTATGCAACATCAAGAAAAACTGTGTCACGCTGGTTCCCAATCTTAACACTATAGTATTAACGGAGCCACATAAATTGTAGCATTGGATACTCAGTCCACGATAAACAAACAACGGAATTATGTTGCCCCAAAATACTACTTTATGGATACTTATGCCACTAATAATTAATAAGGCACGGGGCTGATTGTAAATGTTTTGGCATCTGCAGTTCTAGGGATAGGAATAATGGCGCTGACAAGCACGAGTAGTTGTTCGATGGTGATGCTTTACGAAAACAGGCTCAAGGCGATTGGAAATACTGTTTGTAAATTTACTGCTGCTTTTGGTCATAAACATAAGAGTCGGAAGAAGAGACGGTACTTGAAGGGTATAATAGCCAGAGTGAAGAAGAAACGTTGGTGGGATGAGTTCTTTTTCCAAGAGGAAGGCGACTGGTTCGGTTGGAAAGACGATTACGATTCTATCGCCGAGGATGTCATTGAAGAAAATGAGGCATCGGATGATAAAGATAAGTTCGAAGCTTGGAAGCGGAGGGCTGAAGCCATCACCGAGCTGAGGGAAGCTCAACAAGATATGGCCAATCAGGAGTCCCGTCACTGGGAGGATTGGCTGCTAATGCCGCTTGACAACAATGGTGATAATGCCGGTTTTATCTCTCAACCTCCTTCTCCTCCACCCGCCGGTGATGATAATAACACATTGATCCCTTCACCTCTCTCCAACTTGCTTGCTCAAGATGATGATGATTTGCTCTATGAAGACCGTGTTTTCCGTTACGCTTCTCTTAATTCGGTCTCTATCTCCTCTCTGCTCTATATTTTCAAGGACACATTTTTTTGGACACCCCATAACTTTGTATTTTTTTTCCCTTGTGTGTTCTTTCAATTTGTAAAATTGACTATATCACACCCCTGACTCTGCATTTTCTCCTTATGTAGCCCTTCACTTTGTAACTTTGTGCCTTCGTAGCCTTATGGTCTAGTTACCATGGTACATCTGAGGATCAAATACTAATAAAAGTCAAGGGCTATGTAGGGACAAAATCACAAAGTCAGAGGCTATATAGGAAAAAAAAAATCTAAGGGTTGTTGAGACAAAAACACAAAAAATGGACGAAGTGTTCATTAAATTTTGTGCTAATTTTTTACTTAATAAATGTTATTGTAAATAAAGCTCAAGTTTTAGCCCTTAAGTTATGTGGTTAGTAAGTTAAATATTCTAAATTTAAAATTCTGTTAATTAATTAACGGAAGGGCTACACAAGGACACAACTTACAAAGTCGAAGGTGTGATATGGTCATTTTACAAAGTTTGGGGCCACATAGGGAAAAGTATACTAAGTGAGAGGCCTCCAGAAATTTATTTCATTTTTAAATGCTCAATGCTTGTGCACATCTCTCAATGGTTTGCGGTGTTTATAACAGGCTGCGTTTTTGGCGCTCTTAGTAATTATTCCCTTAGCATTGGATTTTTT
This sequence comes from Parietaria judaica, assembly GCA_954871525.1. Taxonomy (NCBI): domain Eukaryota; kingdom Viridiplantae; phylum Streptophyta; class Magnoliopsida; order Rosales; family Urticaceae; genus Parietaria; species Parietaria judaica. Next base: position 23,653,630 of record OX940865.1, on the reverse strand, counting down.
GGTACATGACTATGCTCTCATGCCTTTTCTCGACAGGTACGTGCTTTTTCTGTGCATAATTTTCATGTCTTCATGCAAATTTCGTCCCCGAATGAACATTCTACACATAATGATTTAGGTACGTTAAGACTGTTCCGCTTGCAGCTCAGATGCTTGACGTCCGAAGAGAGCAGAAGCTTGAAATTGTGGAGCAACTCAACCTTGAGAAAGCCAGGCTTCGGCTGGAGGTTGCGATTGGAAAAGCTCCTCCTCTTTCCGATGATCAGATTTGGTTGGAGTTACGACATAAAGCGTATTAGCCCATTATGCTTCCTCATATCTATGCTTATATAGCTTTCTTATCGTCATTTTGTTTTACCTCGACATTTCACTGTGTGTGAAATTTTTATTCGTATCAATACCCTGTACTTATCATTTACGTAAACACGAAGCTGCATTAGTATTCCCTCCTTAATGCCCTCTATTTACGGGTTTCTTTCTTATAACAGATTAGATCTGAGGGAGGAGCTGAGATTAGAGAACCGTAGAGCATTCGCAAACATATGGTCCGATATGGTTTTCGGGTTTTCCTTGTTCATTCTTTTATATTGCAATCAGAATAAGGTAAGGCGCTATATATATACTACTTCAGTCTCTCCACTCTCCAAGTTTGTATTTCAAAACTCCGGTGAGCTATTTTCCACCGCGCGTTCTTGTTTTTGCAGGTCGTTTTGCTCAAGTTTACGGGATATAAGATAGTAGGCAATATCTCCGATACGGGCAAGGCTTTTCTCATTATATTAATAACAGATATATTTCTAGGGTATTGTACTTTGTTCTTTTCATTTGTTGCATAATGATGAGAGTTTCGAGTTATAAGTATAGTTGTGAAAAAGTAAATTTTGTTATTCGATTACAGGTATCATTCGGAATCCGGGTGGCAGACTCTGATAGAGGTGTTAGTTGACCATTACGGGCTTCAGATCGACCAGGCCGCAATCACCATATTTGTTTGCCTTGTTCCGGTCATCATCGACGCGTGTGTCAAATTATGGGTTTGTTCTTCGACCTACCTCCAAATTCATTTCATGCCCCTTGCTAACTCGTAAGTTATAAGTCAATGATGATATATGTTTTTTGTTTTCTTTCGGTAACTGAACAGATGTTTAAGTTTCTTCCGAGGCTGTCGCCAAAGGTGTCGAATATATTCCAAGAAATGAAGCGTCACTAGTTCTGCTCCGGGTTTACAACCTCACTGTAAAGCAAGGATACATTGCATTGGGGGTATCCGTCAGCTGCAATTCCACACTCCATTTTGGGAGTTCAGTGGCGTTCCGCTACCGCAAAACTTGGTGGATTCCGCTCATTCCACAAGCTTTTTTTGTTTCTTTTTCTTGTTTTAATAAAAAAAAAGTGAGAGGACTAAGAGAGGCGGGGACGCAGTTCACGGATCCATGGTTTGCATCCACGGACTGATGTTGCTCTTCTCCGGATTGCTCATTGCATTGTATTCCGTGGAAGGTGAAGCCGATGGCCAGCACTACTTGGGGGTCGGAAGAAATCCGAATAGTGAACCCAAATCTTAGATATTATAGCATTTCATTACAATATTTTTTTAATGAACAAATTACATGTTCTTATACTTGAGGTGAGCTCTCTTTTGACTGGAAAATGTATTATTTAATCAAAATATTATTACATATAATTTATTGGATAATAGATAATCAGTCGATTATTGACGTTAGGGTGGTTCTCGGTAAGTTATCCTTGATTATTGACGTTAGGCTGGTTCTCAGTAAGTTATCCTTGGTAACCATTGTCGTTTCATACTTATCCACAATTAATCGACCGAAACATAGTCACTTATCCAACAATTTTTTCGAGTGCAAAAAAACATGTCTTTTCACTCAATTTCGAAATATGTTAAATCACCAAAAAAAAAAAAAAAAAACGATAGATTAATCAAGTAACCAAAGAAGCCAATTTGTTCTGCCTTGTAACTCAAGCAACATTGAAATCACCAATCATAAGAAAAGAGCTCAATTCGAATCATACTTGGAAGATTCTCAGTCTCAGAACATTTCCAAAAAAATCATGGACCAAAATCTCAAGCCCTCTTCATCTTCTTCCTCTTGGATCCTCGCTTCCCAATCCTCGAGCGTGTGACATAAGCCCTAAGCCTCTCGAGGATCCTTCTCTCGCTTATCCGAAGCATCAATGAATGGAACAATTTCCTCTCTTCAATGGGACGACACCTCTCGAGCGCTTCGATGTCGTCCTGCAATGAAGTTGTTCCGTAAAGGCTCTCTCTTAAATCCGCAACCGACAAAATCGCACGGCCTACATGTTTGTTCATCAGACATCCTCCGAACGGGAACAAACCTCTTTGCTTCATCTTCTCTGGAGTCTCGCCGGCCGTTACTGCGAAATCCAACTCTGAATAGCTATTTTCCGGCAAGAGCATTATGTGTAGCAAGATCAGAAGCTCTGCTTGGGGTTCTCCGTCAAAAGAGATCTCGAAATATTCCGAGTCCTGGCTGACGCAACCGCCATGATCTAATCTTCTCCACAGAGACGTTCTTGCTCGACAATGCCGGCTAGAGAACAAAGAGGCGCCCCATTGGAGAACTAGCTCAAAATCGATGTTTACTATGTCGAAAGGGTTATCTGGCTCTGTGAAACCGTATCTGTGGAGAAGCGCAGCGTTGCCTAGTAATCCATAAGTGTTATAGACCTGACAGAATAAGAAATGAACATGATGCGAATTTAGTTTCCAAACTGGGTCTCGTCTAGCATGAATTTTCGGTTGGCCGAATGTGTTTTTCTTTTTTCTTTTTCTTTTCCGGGTAGTATCTTAATCTGAATCTGAGATATTTTCCTCAGCAAATCACAAAAGCTTCATTCACAATAGGCATTTTCAAATTTAACATATATTAAGAAAACCCGAGGATTTGGACATGTAGAGAAGAAAACTGACCTCATTACCAGCTTTGACATCTTTGATCATGATCATCTCCAGGGCAACGGGATCATCCTCCCAGACCAGAGGATATTCCTCTTTGCTTTGACCAGTGGACTTCTCTTCGGAGACAGCCATGTCATCCTCGTCTTCATCTTCACCTTCACCTTCATCATCGATAACTGAGTTCTCACTCGTTTGGCCACTTTCTGCCTCACTGTCGGATTCCAAGTGAGAAGACACAGAGGTGAAATGTACGTCTTCGGCCGCCGTTTTATGATTGAATCTAGAATATTGATAAAATATATGTGAATACTCACAAAGAGCAACTTATGTATACTAAAATCATCTCAATTTGACACTCGAGATAAATTAATTATCAGCCATGCCGTGAATGTTGTGCGTCGATTTCCGTCATATTTTAATATACATGCAATAAATATCATAAACTATTGTGGTATACAACACTACTTACAAGTCGGCCAAAGGGACCATCCCGAAACCGTGGTAATCGTCAATCTCGAAAGACCGTGAAGCGATGAGAGTTTTGGCAGCAAAGTAGTCTTCGACTCTGAAGAAGCTCGGATCAAGCTGAAAGGGCTTCAGGTCCAAGAGGGGTAAAATGGTCTCTTCCCAGTCCTCGTGGATAAGACAGATGTCTTGCTTCACTGTCTACCTACATCAACATGTATTGTGACATCTCCATATATGTACTCCAAAGCCACGAAAACCGTTAAAAGAAAAGCGCCATTTTTGAGAAAGAAGACAAAGAACAAGACCCATATGTAAACATGTAGCTCAACTTCATTGTATTTCCTAATGACCATATGAAGAAAGAACATTCCATCTTAAAAAAAAAAAAAAACACTTTGAACTCACTAAAAAATCGACGTCGCGATCATATTCGGTACATTAAGCGCAACCATATATCATATATTTCAATGACGCCCATTGTTATCGTTGATCATGGAATAAAGTATCCGGGAAATCATCGCTTAGACGGATTTCCCGTTGGCTGCGCATTTTCGACTACGTTTTCAGATCCGGTTCGGTTCCTATTGGAATACTAAATGAAACAAAGTTCCTCACTTTCTAACCCAGCGCCGATCCATCAAATCACCAATGCTAGAATGCCAATATCATCACACACAGATACACTGTATATACAATGTATATACACACATATACACGTCGAGGATGTATGTACCTTGTGCAGCTCCGTGCCGCGCAGAAGGGAGTCGAGTTCTTCAACAGTCCAGACCAAGGGCAAGCACTCGTGGTAGGGCAAGAGGCGGAGGTACGGAGCCCAGAGGGAGGCCTCGCCCAGGCTGCGCTCGAACATCAGCGCCACGGACAGCCCCAGGTACCCGCCCAGCTCGGCGGCGGCGACGAGCTCGCGCGCGGCGCTGGTGCGGACGGTGAGGCACGCGCGCTTCGGGATCGCCGCCACGGCGTCGCCCTCGGCCAGGTCGGAGAGCGCGAGCACGGCGAGAGCGCCGGTGGCCGGGCAGTCGCGGAGGTCGAGGGCGTCGCTCCAGTCGAAGCCCTGCGACTTCATCCACCGCTTGAAGGCTCGCACTCGCCTCGTCGCCATGGAAATGGTCGGCTTCAGCTCCCAAGAGGGTTTAAGAATCTAGAGTTTAGTATTTTCCAATCTTCATATATGTATAAATATATATAGATATATAAATACATTTATATATTTTTAGATTTATTTTTGGTTCAAATACTTTTATGTTTCCAAATAATAGTAAGAATAAGTTAGCATATTATTTCAACCTACAAATTTCCACCACTTTCAATAATTATTGAAAAAAAAATCGAAAATTGAAAAATAAAAGTTAATGCCTAATACTATTATACTAAATCTAATTATGATTAACTAAAATAAAATTGATCAAAAATTAAAATTAGACCGTGTAATCTAAGTTGGATTCCGTATATATTTGAGAAACCGGGTATGGCTAGCAAATTTTGATGAAAAGTGTTGAGGGTAAATTTCACTTCTCTGGTCACGAAATAACATGTGAAAAAATTTCGACTCTAAGTTATTTTTTTTATTTTTAAGAAATTCATTTCTAATTTGCATTTATTTAGTACAAAAAGAAAAACTCAAGTTTTTGCTCTCTATTTATAATTTTCTCCCTTGGATCGTATTGGATTCTCGCTATTAATCTCGTCGAGCTGAAAGGACATCTTTTTCATTAAAACCGAGCAATTATCCTTGAGTAAATGGTGTTTAAGAATTCACAAATTTTAAAACCCAATTTAATTTTATTTTTTTTGGAAAGAAAAACCCAATTTAATTATAAACACTGAAAAAGAATTAACAATAAATAATAATTTGCCTCAATAAAAAATAAAAATAGAAGCTTGTTCTTGTTTCTCCACTGGTTCTAATCCCGTGCACCATTGTTCCGAGAAAGTTTCCAACTTTCTCGCTAAAATCTTCTCGAATTCAGAAACCCATTTCGGCTTGTAATCACTCTCTCTGACCCACCAATTCTTTATTCTTTTTTCGCCAAAAAAATCAATGGCATCCATGAACGATCCTCTCGAGAAAACAGAGCCAAAGGTAAGCTCCTTCTCGAAGCTCAATCCTTCTCACAAGAAGCTTTTCACTGATTCTGGTTCCGTTTTCGCTCGTTCTCGTGTTGCGAAACGCGTAATTCGTAGGAGAAGAAGACAAGTGAGAAAGCGGTTGATGATAGATACAATGTCGAAGCAGCTGAGATCAAAGCCAACCGAGCCCTCGTACGTTGAACAATTTTATACATTGTCATTTTTTTTCTTTTTGCTTCGAAATCTGTAATTGAAGAAATTGGAATTCGCGTTGATCTCGTACTCTCTCTGCAATTGTATAGCGTTTGCCGATTTCGGAGGCGGCTTCGATTTACGAGCAACTTCTCACGGTGTTTCCCACAGCTGTAAGCTCTTTCAGCTTGTTTTGGCGACCAATTCCTATGTATTGAACATTAATCAAACTCATAAACGTGCTGAAAGAAAGTGATACTAAGTAGTAAGTTTATGATGCTAGGGGCTGTAATTATAATATACATATGCGGTAAATGTGGTTTAAAACGAATACCGCTACCGAATGATATGTGGGTATTGGGTTTTTATTCGGGGTATTCGGTTTTTACAGATAAGATTAGGTACTCGATATGGGGATATCTGGTTTAAAATTCGGTTTCCGGTTATGTGTCCAAAAATGATAAGTAGATTTTGGGTTATCTTCATTATTCGAAGTATACGAACTAGAATGGTTGGGGTTGATCCCCTTGTTTACTTGGTCGATCGTTCAAGTTTGATTTTCCGAATGGTTGCGATTATGAAGCTCGGATGAACGGCTCGGATTATCATAATCGTTCGTCACCTCACACTTGCCAGTCTAAACACATTAAAGAATAGTAAGAATTGAAAATTTTCGTGGTATTACTTCTTTGGATTTTGACACTCATTGCATCTCCAGGCAAAGTATTGGAAGCAATATGCGGAGGCGTACATGGCCGTGAACAACGATGATGCGATAAAACAGATTTTTAGCCGATGCTTATTAAATTGTTTCCATGTTCCACTTTGGTATGCTATGTGACTGAATTTATTCCATGTTGATCTGATGAACTATGCATCCTTGATGATATTTTTCATGTTCGGGGTCAATTATTTATGTAAATGTATCGGGATTTAGGCGGTGCTACATCAAATTCATAAGAAAGGTCAACGACATGAGAGGGGCGGAGGGTCTAGAAGAAACCAGAAAGGCGTTCGACTTTATGATTAACTTTATTGGTGTGTTTTCTCCTCATCAATCAGGCCTTTTTTTCAAATTTATATGTTTAATGTAAATGTATAGGAATTTATGTATTCCCATTATGTATTTAGAGCATAAATGAATTAAATAACATTATTGAATTGACATTAGGAGCTGATATCGCATCCGGACCTTTATGGATAGAGTATATCGCTTTCTTAAAGTCTTTGCCGGTATGTTTCTTCTCTATGAAATAAGCGTCATAATTACTATTAATATCACAGGTAAATTAGTAATATATGTACTATTATAGTAGACAAGTGTAGATCAATATTGTGAATTGAATTAATGAGCTTAACAAGTCCATCATAGCTTTTGCCTTTGTTCACACTATTTTGTGTTACGGATATATTTTAGCCATTGAATCCAACTGACGAATCGAGGCTGATTGCTGTGAGGAGAGCATATCAAAATGCCATTGTAACTCCCACTCACAACATAGAACAACTTTGGAGGGATTACGAAAATTTTGAAAATTCCGTTGGCCGTCAGCAGGTACAGTACTTTTGATAGAAATATGCTGAATAACTTTATTTTTGGCTTAATATAGTTAGGTATATTCATGGCGATTTATCGTTATTCAGATTTGATTTATTTCAGATCATAATTGGGGTTAGACTGTAACTTCCGGGTTCAATTAGCAATAAGAAAGAATATTTATTTCTCATCAAAGTTCCACAATTTACAATGTGCAGTGAATGTTTGTTTGTGCCTATACATATATATGTGTATATATATATTTATGTATCCACAAATTGTGCTAATTTAAATTTCTTCAATTTTAAATTGGTGTTATTATGCAGGCGAAGTCATTAGTATCGGACTATCAGCCTAAGTTTAACAGTGCAAGAGCTGTTTATAGGGAGAGGAAGAAATACATAGATGATATCGACTTCAATATGCTTGCGGTACCGCCCACCGGGTCTCATAAGGCAATGTTCGATAACTTTTAATCTTTTATAACAAGTAGGGGTGAATTCGGTAACAAGTAACCTTTTAAAAAAAAATCAAAATCGGTATCGTGTTCCGATTAGATTCTTATATCTTGTCAACTGGATTTCCAGGAACAGGTTTTCTAACTGGTACCGGTAATAACCCCGTTTCTTGTTATTTCTTACCTCCAAAACCCGGAATTCTCGGTTTCAAGAGTAAAACTTTTATCTTTACTATTGCAGGAAGAAATGCAATGGATTGCATGGAGAAAGTTGTTGACTTTTGAAAAGTAAGAGATTTGCTTCATTTTCTGTATTAGAATTATTCATCTCTCTTTATTTTGTACAAATAGAGAAGGTTACGGACTATTGTGTAAATATTAATTATATTTAGTGACTAGTGTAACTATAACTAATTAGCTAGTTTCCTTTTGTATTAGGATTAGCAGCCGAGTGTATATGTCGTCACCTCATTATTATGTAATGATATTCATAATTATATCACTTAACCCTACAAATTAAATCTGTAAAACTTGTTTTACTAATAAAGACTTGAAAAATATCATGTGGATTTAGTATGATACTGTAATATTTTTATATCTTATCAATGTGATAGACCCTCACTTTATATACAGTGTTTCTCATTTTGATTTTGATTTCGATCTATTCTCATCGTATATCTCAGAGGAAACCCGCAAAGGATAGATAGTGCATCATCCAACAAGAGAATCACGTTAACATACGAGCAGGTAGAGGAAAATAAACGATGAATATTTTTTCATCTATTTTCTTTTCAAATCATATAAAACTCTACCTATAAAAATAAGGAAATGAATATAAAAAAATTATGTGTATGTCAAGATACTATAAATAAATTGAGTAATTTTCATATATTACTCTATCTATAAATATATATGCAATTGATTGAGAGAATTATGAGAAGATATTATTATACCTGAGTGAATGATAATATTCGAGAACATCTAAAAACGGCGAAACAGAATTAAAATACTAAATTAAACACTATTATATTCTTGGATAAAATATATATGCTATACAATGGTAAATGTAGGTGTCTTTAAAAAAAAAAAAAAAAAACAAAAAAAAAAAACAACAACGATTATATAAATAGAAATAGATTACAATGCAAGGCTAGAGAATGGTTTACAATCAACCAGTCCAACACTCGGTCTGGCTATATAGACCAAAACTCTACCATAAGAAACATAGAAAATAGCAAGGACTACTCCTTAAAGAGAACCCACCCAATCTCTCGAAAGGACCACGACTTTCGAGAGTACTCGTATGTAGGTGTCTTTAGTTCAGTTAATTTGGTTATTTGAAGTCATGATTCATATTCTTATATACAAATTGCTTAATCCTTTCAAGCGAATTTATAATCTATGTGAGCATATATTTATGAGTTATATAGAATTATGGTTCATATAATTATATGTAGAACAAGACTTTCGAGTCAGTCTATTTATGAACTATAATATAAAATGTAGATCTAGACTTTCGATTCAGTGAGTTGACGAACCATATGAGCATTACCACCTTGTTCCATGTATACTTGAATTTTAATGCACACAGTTGATATTATCCAGTGTCTGATGCATTTGTACCACTATCCGGATATATGGTACGAGTACGCCACCTGGCTTGCAAAATGTGGTTCGGTAGATTCTGCAGTTAAAGTGTTTCAGAGAGCTTTGAAGGCTCTTCCCGGTAATTCTCTACTTTGTATCTCATGTTTCTCATTTTGGTTCCCGAATTAGTTTATATTTTCTCATTACTCAGTTTGTAACTTCCAACATTTCTCTTGTAAGAAAATGATAATACCAGATATCGAAATGCAACCGAAAATGAGAATAAATTGTTTAGACGAGCAAGTTTAACGGGAAATGTCGGCGCTTATATGCTTGCAAATCATAGGCCAATTATTTCCTATACCTGATTAATTAAATGACATAATTATAAAATAGGAAAAACTATTAAAAGACTTGAACTAAAAAGCTAAATTACCGAATCGCCCCTCCTCTTGTACGTCAAAATAGCGAGCCTATTAGACTCACTGGTATTTTATTCTTATCAGATTCAGAGATGTTAAGCTATGCCTATGCAGAGTTAGAAGAATCCCGCGGAGCAATACAGGTATCAGCATCTTAGAAATCTGTATATTAATCCGTGAAATTCTTCGGTTTTATGGCTTAAATTTGGGTAATTTCTTTGGTCTGGATTTGAATTTGCATTTTGTTTCTCGCAGTCTGCAAAGATGATATACGAGAGCCTTCTCGGGGACGGTGTTAATGCGACGGCTCTGGCACATATACAAGTAAATAATTTGCTTAGAAACAATATTTTACAGTTTATGTTTTCTTGGGTTTTAGGATCATATCATGATTCGTTAATGAGAAAATGGAGATGAGTGGGATAGGAGCCGAAGCAATAATCAAACCAAAACTAAAATATTTTATTGATAAATGATACCTCGGTCTCTAATTCGAGATTTAAACGGGAAACTCTCCCAATGACGATCAATAAGAGTTTTCACTGATCAAACCTGACCGCTAACCCTTACAATGAACTCTTTATATAGACTTAGATATCCTTTATTAACCGTACACCTAAAATACCCTTAGTTAAAGAAATTACGATTAATGAGAAATATGCGGGTCTAGTAGAGTGTTGGTATTAAAAGCTTGTATTGTGATTTTGACCATTCATTAAAGCATCTTATTGTGTTGTGTCTAGGGAATTTTCTGAATACTTTTATCAAATCAATAGCATATTCAATTTCTAAATAACCAATTTAATAATATAACATAATCAGCTAAAATAACTACTACTATTAATTCTAAATATTGATCTTTTATGTTTCAGTTTATTCGGTTTCTTAGGAGGACTGAGGGCGTTGAAGCGGCTCGAAAGTGCTTTCAAGATGTTTGGCAATCCCCAAATTGCACATACCATGTTTATGTTGCATATGCAATGATGGCCTTTTGCCTTGACAAGGATCCAAAGGTTTTTATTTTTATTTTTTATATTATATTATCTATTAAGTAAATCTTATCTTTTCAATATCATCCGTTTATATGAGGGCCGTGCTGAGGCTTCCCTTGTTACTACGACTAAGTTGTTGCATCGATGATTCGTAATTTGCAAATGACATGAGTGGGGAGAAGTAGAGTGGAAATGTGTTCTATGAACCACAAAAGTTAAATAAATAAATAATTAATTTGTGTGAACGTGTTTGCTCATTTTTTCCTTCCACTGATCAAATTAAAATGCCGGCCACTTCTTTGCCCATGGATGGTCTAATGCTAAACGTAGCGGTTAGAGTTTTCTGCCGAAAAATCTGTATAAAAGTTTAGAAAGGTGCATGTATCCGTTTTTGGTCCGAACTCCGAAACCGGTTCATCAGTTCTATTATAATTTTTTTTTTAAGTTTAATATTAATAAAACTTTAGAGCTGTATTAATATTAAGTTTTCTTTAATATTATTAGCTTTAGGGTTAGTTAACCTATACTATTTTCGTTAGGATGTTATCTTGATTTGGAGTATGAACAACGGATAATTGGACATAAGAATCTGATTTGAAAAATAAAATTATGTTTTTATTTCTTAAAAGCCATCATACTGGTTAGGAAACCGGCTAGGCTGGCCATGTTTCATATTGATGGTTTTATAAAAAAATTCTCTTTACAAATGTTGCAGATGGCACACAAAGTTTTTGAAGCTGGGATGAAGCGCTTTATGCACGAGCCAGTCTACATTCTCGAGTGCGTAAACGGCAATTTTTGAAATTACTTGAATTAAGTAGTAAAAAGACGAAGATTTCACTCGTTTCTATATCAGTTTGTCGCAAATATGATGTTCTCTATATAGTCTGTGAGCTTCATTGAATCCGGATCGATTCTTGGTACTGAAGGCATATATTGTTATTAAAGTGTAACATGCAGTTTAATCAAATGCCTTCTCTATGCTCTTATATTCTTGTGATACTCTTAAATCTAATTCATATTGTCTTGAAAGTTAATACTCTATCATAAATCATGACAGGTATGCAGAATTCTTGGGTCGTATAAACGATGATCGTAATATCCGTGCTTTGTTTGAGCGAGCGCTTAGTTCACTACCTCCGAAAGATTCAGTAGAGGTAAATATCAGTAAATGTGACTATATATTCATGTTTTTTCTTTTCATTCTTTCTTTGAAGCCTCTAAAGTTGTGGTACTAAGAGAGAGAGTTCAAGCATTCTTGGTTAAAATTATGTAGATTTGGATTTTTTATATCAAGCTTTTTATATTGCGGTACTAAAAGAAATTATTCGAGGTTTATAATTAAATTTTAGTATATGTAGACGCTTGTATTGTATCGAGCATTTTGAATTGTGATCTTATGGAAAATTTTGAGGATTATCAGTAAATTGAGGTCTTCTATATTCTCGTATCCGTTCAATTATAAGGTCATTATGGGCAATTTATGGTGTCTATGTTTTCTAGGACTATGATCTTTTTTGGTAGTTTCTTTAATTTCTTGGAGGACTCTCTGACCTAATTAGTATTAATTCTGTATTTATGCATCTATATTTCGAATTTAACTGTAGTTTATTTTTCTTTGCAGGTTTGGAAACGGTTCGTCAAGTTTGAACAAACTTATGGAGACCTGGCTAGTATGCTAAAGGTTGGGGCTATTATCCGTTCTTTTAATAATGCAGCTGAATTTAACAACGTAATTACCATGGAAATTTAAACTGTTTTCGTTATAATTTAAATTTATAGAGATTGGCTCTTTGTTAAAATCAAACTTTAGAAGTTACTTATATTACAATTTAACTCGCTTTTCGCAATTCTCACAAACATCTAACCCGATCGTCCTTAATCTTATTCTTTTGAACTAAAAATTTGTGTTACTAATATAATAAAAGTGTTAATCTGATTTGTCCGAAACAAAATTGTTTAACTGAAATAAAATTATTAATCTATTGGGGCCCATGCCTGTGATTTCCAAACATTTTGCTAAATTTTGCTAAAAAACCTTAACATATTTTTATTCATCATTCTCGTTTCAGTGAAGGTGTCACGTGTTATTTATATCGACTTTTATGTAAACGATGCTTCACTAAATTTTCGCTGTGTGATTTTTGAGAAACGTCATTTTACTCATTGGGTTCTCCGTATATTATAAGTTTTTTTTAGTAAGATTTGATCCTTGAGAACGAATGTTCAATGCTTAACTTAATTTATTAAGAATATTCCCAAATAATCACCGGATTTGATGGACAATTTTTCATTTATTAGTATTATTTTGTGCTAATTATTAGTTCCGCAATCACTGATAGGTAGAACAGCGTAGAAAAGAGTCTCTTTGTGGCGAAGAAGGTTCAGCGGAATTAGAGAGTTCTTTACAAGATGTCGTTTCGAGATACAGCTTCATGGATCTTTGGCCATGCGCCACAAAGGAATTGGATTATTTGTCCCGACAGGAGGTTTTTTTTTTTTTTTTTCTTTTCTGCATCCTTAATTCTATTAAATTATTTTATAACAAACGAGAAAAGAATATTGTGGTACATTTTAAAATGAGTATTAATCAATTCGAACTCTGAATTGCATAACAACTGTTTTATATAATTCTCCGTGGTCGACACAACTGACGAGTAAAAACTAGTGGAACTGGTATCGGTTTTCCTGTTTATTAACAAAAAGGATATCAGTTTTCCTGTTTATTACAACTTAAAACTGGAACTGGTTTTTAATTCTTGAAAACTGGTTTTCCGGTAACCAGTTTTCAAGAAATTAAAAAAAACATACATATGTAGTTCCTACTTCCATCTAACTTTTACTCTTTATTTATTTATTTATTTATGTATTTATTTTGTTTATTATCTCTAGCCTCTCTAACTCACCGAGTACTAATTAGCTAATATAGGTCTTTAAATTTTATAAATTTAAATATAAAAAAAGACTCCTTGTTACGACATGTAACACTAAATGCGAGTCGTATCAGCTAGCTAACTTAATTGTAAGAAAGAAGCATTTTAACACCCAAACGTCTCTGTACACTTACCAGTGGCTTGCAAAAAATATCAATATGAAGTTTGATGGTTCAACTCCCGGTGGGCCCGGGTTCTCAGGTATTTTACAGTAATACCCTTGAGACTCGTGACTTCTCCTACAGTTTTCGTGGATACTTGCTTGACACTCCATTTTCGTTTCATAGATAGGGTGCTGAACAATGCAAATGCGTCTGCTAAGGTTGTTTACCCAGATGTTGACGCACGGCAAAAGCCTGGTGAGTAATAGATTACACACGGGAATCGTACATGGTTCAGAACCGGTAACGTCTTTTCATATGATTATTATATTATTGTTTATAAAAATTTATTAGCCTAAGTTGTTAAATGTTTGCCATTTAATTTGCAGGCACGGGAGCTGTTCAAAACGCAGGTGTACCTACAGTTCCTACACCTTTGAACAAGGTATCAAATCCGAGTGTTGCAGCAGCGAACACGTTTGATGAAATATTGAAAGCTACACCACCTGCATTATTAGCCTTCTTAACAAATCTGCCTACAGTTGAGGGTAATTTTTACACCTTTTTCGTTATTAACGTGCAAAGTTTCATTTGTGTTTTCAATTATTGAGTAATGGGTACAAATGCCCCCCCCATGCTCTTCTTAAATTAGCACCTTTCTCCCTACGTGTCATATAATGAAAGAATATATTAACTTATGCGCGGACTTATTTGAAGGTATTTTTAATATTTTTCTTTGCTCACGTGGGACATTATCCTAATATTTCTTTGAAAACTGGACTATATAATTGCTTCTCAATAGTCGCGATCAAGCATATTGATCTCGTTAGACAACTAATTAACAAAAACAACCTCGAGTAAGTACTGTGTTAGTGCACATGTTGATATTTAATAAAATAAAAATTACGTGTACGGGGCATCGTTTTTTTTTTTAAATTACATAGGTACTGCTGTCAAAAAAAAGTAAAGTTCAGGAACATTATTGCCAATTAGGCAATAAATATATATATATATATATATGTATATATAGTGAATATTCTTTTTCATGCACAAATAACGTCATATTTTTTTTACAGTTTAAGAACTTGACGTTTGTGATTCATCATTCGCATTATAATTATTGGTTGATTGATGTATTCGATATTATATCAGGTCCGACGCCAAACGTGGATGTTGTTTTATCCATCTGTTTGCAAAGCAACATACCTATTGCGAAGCCGAATGCCACGCCTTCTTCCGCTGGTGGCCTTTCTTCTTCGGCCAAGGCACATCCCGCTCTTCCGAAGGGGCAACCGACCAGAGGCAAACGAAGAGGCCAAGACTGTGAGTTGTTTCTTCCTTCTCATTTATAATGTCAAAATTAATAACAAAATTTGATTCAATCCAATCCAGAAAAACAGTAAAAGTAAATTGACACAAGGAGATTTTGTTTACTTGGTTCGATTCTCGACTTACTGCAATGATTGTCGATTTTCACTAATCAAGACCAATTACACCAAAAAATCAAGAAGAATTACACATGCGAGAGTTTTCAGTCACTCTCTCACATGTACTCGCTTTACAATTTCGCTAAGGAAAAAAAATGTTTTTTCATCGATTTTCTTAGGGAAGTTCTTTAAGAAAGTCTCGAGTCTTATTGACTAAGATCTCAGTAATTTTGGTTTTGTTTGTTTGTTTTTTTTGTTTTTTTTTTTTCTCGAGAGAATTGACCGTATGTGTGCGACTTTATCGGACCACTAAAACGGTAACATAGGAATCTGTTAGATCATAACCGTCTTTCCCGCCTAAAGTTGCAGTGTTTAGTTAGGCAGTCGGTTATTTGACGAATTCAACTTACTGTTTGCTACAGGGCCAGAGGAAGACGACACGAGAAGCGTGCAGAGCCAGCCGCTACCTCAAGACGCTTTCAGGATAAGGCAGTTCCAAAAAGCTCGACGCACAGCTTCACAAACCGGGTCGGCTTCGTACGGAAGTGCCATGTCCGGAGATGTTTCTGGTAACACCAGTTGATGACATGACATAATTTCT
Source organism: Parietaria judaica (assembly GCA_954871525.1). Lineage (NCBI taxonomy): Eukaryota > Viridiplantae > Streptophyta > Magnoliopsida > Rosales > Urticaceae > Parietaria > Parietaria judaica. The sequence goes on along the minus strand of OX940865.1, from coordinate 23,637,881 downwards.
ATGTAGAATCACATCAAAGTATTTATTGAATTTGTTGTGTTATCGTAATTAGCAGATTCTCTTACGAACTCGTAACTAAATTGTAATAATTTCTCTTTTTAATAATTAAATATTGTTGAATATGTAATAATCTCTCTTTTTAATAGCTTTAACTTGTCGAAATTATCAAGGGCAACGATAATTAATAATTATAGTGGAGTGCGTATATATATATACTAAATTATTATAGTGGAGTGCTGTAATACAACTACCAACGTCCAACGATAATTAATAATTTTTTTATTTTATATAAAATAAAAATTCTCAACGACCAACTAATCAACTTGTCGCTTACATATCTTGCTCATTTATAATAAAGGGTATTTTACAAGGTGGAAACGGGTCTCTCGAATAAATAAATTACGTCGTTATGATAACTGATACATATTAAAAGGTATTTTACATTATTTATCATTATAAGAGTCGTAGTCTTCAATGAGTTCAACTAATAAATTCAACCACAAGTATCGGAACATAGATTATACCACGGTTACAAAAAGTAGAGTAAAATTTACACAATTGTATTTAATCTTCAAAAAAGGCAAGGAGGTATGCAGTAGATATCGTCATAAGCAATTTAGAGCTTTGCACATTGAGATCTCAGATACATGAGATTTTCAACTTTTAGTCGAATTTCGACATTTAGGAACCAAAATCGATGTTTTTGCTTAGGGCAATCTTTTTTCTTTGTTTTTTGGAGAAAAAAAAAAACTTCATGTTCTGTACGTTAATATATTGTTTTTAATGTTCATATAGCGTTCTTGATGTTGATATAGTGTTCTTCATGTTCATATAGTATTTTTTTTATGTTAATTTGAGTATTGGTGTCCTTGATGTTCATATCATGTTTTTAAATATTGACCGAAAATCTCAAACCAATTGAAAACATAACGATTTTAGGGCTTATAATTTGGAGTTTGAATATAACAAGAATTCTCATGCAAAAATATTTAAGAATTAAACTGCCTACGAGAAATGCCACAGGAAATGTTATAGTTATACCATTTCCTAAAACATTTTTTTATTTTACATTGTTTACAATCGTTACATCATCAATGGTACTAAAAATTAATAAGATTTTATTTTGGGACCAATATATATTTATTATAAGAGTCTTAGTCTTTAATGAGTTCGATGACTAAATTCAACCACTAATATCGGAACATAGATTATACCACGGCTTGGAGACGTAGAGTAAAACTTACACAACTGTATTTAATCCTCGAATAAGGTAGGGGGGACAAAATGTATGCAGTAGATATTGTGATAAACAATATTGAGTTTTGCACAGAGAGATCTTAAATACACACGATTTACGAATTTTAGTCGAATTTCGACGTCTAGTGCCCAAAATCGATGTTTTTGCTTAGGGCAATCTTTTTTCTTTGTTTTTTTTGGAAAAAAACTTCATATTCTGTACGTTGATATATTTTTTTAATGTTCATATAGCGTTCTTGATGTTGATATAGTGTTCTTCATGTGATCATATAGTATTTTTTATGTTGATTTGTGTATTGATGTTCTTTATGTTCATATCGTGTTTTTAAATATTGACCCAAAATTTCAAACCAATTGAAAAAATAACGATTTTAGGGCTTTTACATTAGAATTTGATTATAACAAGAGTTCTCATGCAAAAATATATAAGAATTAAATTGCCGACGAGAAATGCCACAAGAATTGTCATATCATTTTTTATGGCATTTCTTTATTTTACATTGTTAATAGTCATTACATCATCAATGGTACTAAAAATTAATAAGATATTATTTTGGGACAAATATACATTCATTGTAAGAATCGTATTCTTCAATTGGTTCGATATTAAATTCAACCACTAGTATCGGAACATAGATTATACCACAGCTTGGAAACGTAGAGTAAAAACTTACACAATTGTATTTAATCCTCGAATAAGGTAGGGAGGTCTAATATTTATGCACTAGATATCGTCATAAACAAAGGGTTCTATGAGATCCGGTCACGTTCTTAGAAGTGCCTACAGGGCATTCCTGTCGTGTCATTCAGATGGTTAAAAAAAAAGGAAGATTTACAGTTTACAATCTTTTGAAACGAACTTTTCAGACTTTTCACTAGAATATTTGCTCTCTTTTTTTTTTAGAAAAATAGAAAGAAACACTATAGCTACCTCGCAGAAAATGCCATATAGCCCTTTCGGGTAGGTCCTCCTGCAATGGGTTCATGCAAAATATTTTTTAGATAGAAGATTACTTATGTGACCCAGATAGGTAATCAAAGAGAAACTAGAAATCTTTAAACCCCAATCATTAAATGATATTCAAATAGGAATCTCCACTAGCCAAACATCACGGCTTAATCTGGATTAAGCGCCTGTATATTTAGAAAATGTAATCCCATAACGAGTGAATAAATCGAGCTAAGTAAAACGTGTGAGAAATAGGAATACGTATGCATACATACCCAGTAAGAATGGTTCCATTGACGATTGATACCGGTATATATGCATCTCCAGCGAAAGTGAACCCTTCCACCGCCACCTCTGCCACCGCCATAGGGACTTCCACGTCCTCCAACAGTTGAAATTGTTGAAGAGTTACCAAGTGCCAACGCATTGACAAATATAAGAATAGTCCCACCGGAGCCGCCACCTGGCCCAATCCTTGAATCGAAGTTACCCTTTTGCTTCGCTAAATCTTCCCCGAAGCTTTCCCCGTCGGCTTAAAGTGCACCATCAAGAGACAAAGTAGATAATGAGTGCTCCGGCGAGCCCATCGGCCATCACTGCCAAGGAAAGATTGAAATGTATTACAAAAAGGCCAAGCAGTTATACTCCATAACTCGTCGACAAATTATAGGAAATATATTTCATTCTATAAGGTGAATGCGAAAGCTTGCGATAGGATCTTACCGATAATACCCCCGCCGGAAGTTGTGCCAGCTAGGCTATCGTAAAGGGTATACTATAAACAAGTGAAATACTTAACATACTTCAGCTAATAAAGTTTTTAATTAAAGAACTCGATTAGTTTGACAACTCATACGGCGTTTCGTCTATTAGATTTCACAACTCAACATTTGTCTTAATTTGTATTTAACTTTATTTTGTAACTTGTTTTTGTAAATAATCGAAACTTATGCGAGCATTTTAATACAGAATTAAATTCATGGGGTAAATTGATCGTATTGAAACAAATAATTTAGTGAGAGAAGTCGTATACCAAAAAGTTAGTGGGGGCATTTTGATACAAAATGATCAAATATTGTGCATACTTTTGTGATTTCCTTCGACTACTTTTCAGTCAAATATTCCGCATATAGAGGAATTAAGTATGTTCAAATTGCTGTCGTTTCTATTCCGCAAGATATCGTATCTTATTTTCTTGTCTTTTTATCAAACCTTATTTAGAAGCTGAGTTTCTTGTCGTTTTTCTCTAACATAATTGTTATAGCACATGTATGTCGGTTTCTTTAACATTATTAGTCGTTATTATCCCTTTCTCGCCGTTTGGATTCTCCGGCGATGAAGAAGGGAATTGTAGCCGCGGCGCGAAGTTAATAATGCTTAAATTCTATATTTTCACAGTGCTGATTGTTTTATGATATTTTCATTTCAAAGATTTTGGTTGTTTTAGATATTAAGAAAGAGTTGGGTTATTTTGGACCTCCTAAACATAGAGAGTACATACATACATATATGTATATATCAGTTGATTATTTGTAACATTAAACTGATAATTTCATGCCCCGGACTCTTCTGTGTAGGTGCTTCGTGTGTATTATGAAAAGAGGATGACGGTTCTAGAGATTTAGATGAGCAAAGACTTGCTTCAGTATCTGCAAAGGCTTTTACAACTTAGGCAAAAGATATGTTTTGTTAGTAAAAAAATAAAGGGAACATTATGCAAAAATATTCAATTTTTTGTCAACCTGCCTCCCGTGTACTCAACCTTTAAAACTGACGCTAAAAATACCCAACGTGCGTTAACCGTGACTTCGGCATGAAATCGTTAATTTTTTCGTTAACATAGCGGCAAAAATACTCAAACTTAAAAAAAAATAATTAATTTTTTTTTTTACTTGATTAGTGATAATTACTTAAATTCCTAATACATGGAATAACACAAAAGTTAGTCAAAACATCAATTTATTTTTTAATGTGCTTGTATAAGCTATATTTGCTGATAAAAATCTTATTATTATGAGAAATTTTACACATAGGATTACACAAAATCGATCATGAAATCAATTATATCAATTGTATATTAACTTTCTTGGAGAAATTAATTTGCTGACTAAACCTAAATCATGAATAAAACAATTACATAGTTAATTCAACGTTGACAGTCAAACTTTGAACAAAAACCTAATCATATAGAGACATTAATTAGCTGAGTGAGTTAATGTCTTCACATTGTTTTGAATTATAAGTATGACCCGAATTAACATTTTCAAACAAGGTAATAGTGAAAATGTTAATTCGGTTCATACTTAGAATTTGAAGCAATGTGAAGACACGCGGCTAATTAATGTCTCTAAAATTATCCCCGATACCAAAATAAGACTATAAAGTATTTTCCGACCAAAAAAAGACATAAAAATATAAGTAATTGTCATAGCTTGAGAATATATGCGCTAATAGTTTCACACATATATATATACATATTATATAATATTTCTTTAGATGTCATACTCATACTATATATTTAGCATAGTCCCCAAAATGTCTTACGATCAAAGGTGTCGTTTTAGGTTTTGTTTTTTTTTAGAAAAATACCCGGATACGGACTTGTCTGGGTCCGAGAAAAAAAAATCCCGGACAGGTCTGGATCCGGGTTATTTTTTTTAGTTAAAAGTGTTTTACTTATTGTTTAGTCCCTAATATCGTTTTATTTGGGCCGTTGATCTTGATCATCCAACGACCCATAATTAAAGGGCTTTATTTTATATTTAAATAAATATGTGGATCCGGACATGTCCGGATATTTATTTATCTGTATCCGTGTTTTTTCGGACCCGGGTTCTGTTTTTTTATTTTTTAAAATCCGTATTAAATATCTAATAGATATTTTGGGGGACTAATATAGATAGTCAAATCAAATAAAAACAATATGATTAAGTTTTTGTTTGAAGTTTGACTGTCAATCTTAAATTAACTATGTAATTATTTTATTCATGATTGGGTTTAGTCAAATGATGTTTTGACTAACTTTTGTGTTATTCCATGTATTTGGAATTCAATCAATTATCACTAATCAAGTAAAGAAAAAAAATATAAATTTGAAAATTTTCAATTTTTTTATTCTTCAAAAAGTTTGGGTATTTTTGCCACTAATGGCCACATTGCGAATAAAAATTAACGGTTTCATGCCAAAGTCACGGTCAATGCACGTTGAGTATTTTGCCGCCAATTTTAAAGGTTGGGGACATGGGAGACAAATTGACTAAAGATTAGGTATTTTTCTCGTAATTTCTCCAAAAATATACTTATTCTTTTTAGACAAAATATAAAAGCAACCTACAGAGAGAATCTGTATTTAATGCTTCTTTTAGTTTCTCTTTTTGAGTGTGTAATGACGGAGGACAAAATCGTGAATATTCACTTTTGTTGAGATTTTAAAATAATTATAAAAAATATCACTTTTATTTAGATTTAAAATTAATTAATAAAAGAAAAAAATTATTATCCGATCGTCTTTTTCGTTAACTATTTTTATTTTTTCTTAGCTTTATTTAGAACAAGTGGAAAAGCAGTGCGCTTCGCGCAGTGGCGATAAAATATAGTTCATAATTTCAATGCAAAAATTTAATAAAAATTATTTTTCGATTGTAAACTTGAACAAAAGACCTATATCATCAAATTTTAATCACGGTCAATGCACGTTGAGTATTTTGCCGCCAATTTTAAAGGTTGGGGACATGGGAGACAAGTTGACTAAAGATTAGGTATTTTTCTCGTAATTTTCCCAAAAATATACTTATTCTTTTTAGACAAAATATAAAAGCAACCTACAGAGAGAATCTGTATTTAATGCTTCTTTTCGTTTCTCTTTTGAGTGTGTAATGACGGAGGACAAAATCGTGAATATTCACTTTTGTTGAGATTTTAAAATAATTATAAAAAATATCACTTTTATTTAGATTTAAAATTAATTAATAAAAGAAAAAAATTATTATCCGATCGTCTTTTTCGTTAACTATTTTTATTTTTTCTTAGCTTTATTTAGAACAAGTGGAAAAGCAGTGCGCTTCGCGCAGTGGCGATAAAATATAGTTCATAATTTCAATGCAAAAATTTAATAAAAATTATTTTTCGATTGTAAATTTGAACAAAAGACCTATATCATCAAATTTTAATCACGGTCAATGCACGTTGAGTATTTTGCCGCCAATTTTAAAGGTTGGGGACATGGGAGACAAGTTGACTAAAGATTAGGTATTTTTCTCGTAATTTTCCCAAAAATATACTTATTCTTTTTAGACAAAATATAAAAGCAACCTACAGAGAGAATCTGTATTTAATGCTTCTTTTCGTTTCTCTTTTGAGTGTGTAATGACGGAGGACAAAATCGTGAATATTCACTTTTGTTGAGATTTTAAAATAATTATAAAAAATATCACTTTTATTTAGATTTAAAATTAATTAATAAAAGAAAAAAATTATTATCCGATCGTCTTTTTCGTTAACTATTTTTATTTTTTCTTAGCTTTATTTAGAACAAGTGGAAAAGCAGTGCGCTTCGCGCAGCGGCGATAAAATATAGTTCATAATTTCAATGCAAAAATTTAATAAAAATTATTTTTCGATTGTAAATTTGAACAAAAGACATATATCATCAAATTTTGAAATTAATTTTTTATTTTATTTTATTAACTATGATTAAATATATTTTTTTAAAAAGTATAAATACTAAATAACTGAAATATTATTCTCAAATATTCATGTTACAGTTGAAAGGTTTATCCAAATATTAATAAGCGAATTGTTGAACGGTCCTCTCCATCATTAATATTAATTGTTTTTTTATTATTATTATGAATGGGTGACACTGTCGGCCAAAGTTACAATGCATTCTCGCATTACTTTATATTCAGTGTAAGAACAGGCGACACTATTGGCCAAATTTACATATATGTGAGTACACTCTTTTGAGTCCCATGAGATTTGAACCCGTGACTTCATAAATATAATAGAGACGTAGGTTGGTTATTGATGTTAGGCTATGTCAGCTAAGGCTAAGCCAATATATATATATATATATAATTATACCAAATCACGTGTGAAAAAAATGTTTATATATATCCCCTTAATTCAAGTAATGAAAATGAAATTAAGAGTTCTAATGTTGAGAATATTCAAATATATACGGTCTTACACTGAACGCTTTAGACAAATAATATTAAGCTTCAAACATAATATTTCATAGGGTTAATTGCGGCAATAATACACAATTTTTGGTCAAGGGGGATTTAGGTCCCTAATCTTTCAAAGTGTGGGAAAAAATACACAACGTTTGTTGAGTGTAAAATTCGTTGGTCCTCCGTTAGGGATGTTAAATTTTACTGATGTGGCATCGTTAAACTGCCAAATGAACTGCCAACTTGTAATATTAATTACATAATTTAATCTAATAAGAATAAATTAAATCATATTTTAATTATGATTAAAAAAAATTAATACTTTAAATTAAATAACAAAATTACTCCTTCCTAAAAATTTAACAGACTCTTCATCAAACATGAATAAAATTTTAAAAAACGACAGATTATTAAACACGTTTAAAATTTGCAAAGATCACATAACGACATTTTATTAGAAACGACTAAAATTTTGGAAAAACGATCGATTATTAAAAAAAACTGCATTTAAAAAACGACATAGTAAAGATGTGAATAATATTGAAGCACGAGTTTAAAATAGGAACTACGCGTTAAATAAGTATTGCTTGTTAATTTAAAGTTTTAATTTATTTTTTGAATCATATTTTTTTTTAATTTATTCTTATTAATTAGGTTATGTAATTAATTTTACAAGTTGACAGTCCATTTAGCAGTATAACGATGTCACATCAGCAGAATTCACAAACGGAAGGACTCACAAATTTTACATTTAACAAACGTTGTGTATTTTTGCCGACACTTTAAAAGGTTGGGGACGTAAAACCCCTCTTGACCAAAGGTTATGCATTATTGCCGCAATTAACCCTATTTCATATTATAATTCTTTAACATTATCTTTGCCGTAATAACACGGGTCTTGTATTCTGTTTATTCTTTAACATTATTTTTACACTTTTTGAACGTAAGACCTTTCACCTTTTACCGATCAAATACTACTAATTGATTTGCATTCAGTATTCTTTGCATGACATAAAAAAATTTGTTTCCAATGACCTCTATAAAAGCAATTGTCGTTAGTTTGCTAAAAAAAATGCTTCCATTGACCTCTAACGTTAGTTTGCTAATTGAATGAATTTTAATGCATATTCAATTTTCAAAATAATGAAGCAATTCAGTGAGACACGTCTAATTGGCAATACATATTAACAATACTAATAATACTATTCTATTTTTTTTTATTGATGTTATCAAAAGGAACCCTATTACTGGTTTTATACACGAATTTTCTTCATGTTATATGGGTTGTGCTTTGGATCAATTGAAGCGTGAATATTTGATTTTTATTAGTGCAGCATGGCTTATAAACATGAATAAGTATTATTCGTAATGTTTTTCCTTTACTGTTTAGTTAGAACAAGTTCTAAAATTTATAATTTTTCATGTATGACCTATTATTACTTAAAGTAAAATACGTAAGAGTACATTTCTTTTAATGAATGCGCCCGGTAAATTGCTACCCCAAAAAAATAAACTCTGGGTAATTTTCATTTTGTAAATAGTATGTAATGTCTTGTAGACCTTTCACCATAAGTTACATTCGATTTCTATCTAGTAATGTTTGTTCGTATACATTTTTTTTTTGTCCTTTTACATATAGGTAACGTCTAAAAATAGCGCCTCTCGATACAACTTAAGATCAATTGCTTTAAAATATTTTTGTTTCCTCATGTTCTATTGTGCTTTTTTATTTGGAGATCATGATGTAAAAATCAAATTAAAATAAAAATCCAACCTCTAACCTATAAATGTTGTTAGAAAACTTGAAAAGGACTCTCTCAACTCAAAATTCTCTAATAATGAAATACCTCAACATTGACTAAATGATTCAATTATAGAATATGACCGTGTGGTCTGTGCTTATATACACAGTACAATTGAAAGAGCATATGTTATAACAATAATTATTACATGCATATAATGATATAAATTATGTTAATGATCTGTGCTTATATACACAGAACAACTGAAAGAGCGTTAGTTATAACAATACTTAGTACATGCATATAAATAATAATACATATTATGTCATTTATGGCACTCATCATGTTCATTTCTTGCAATGAATTAAACAGATACACCCAAATAAAATCAATAAAAAATAATGAAAGTGTAACTAATGAAAGAACAAAATGAAAATTGGAGAAATAAAAGAGAAAATTAATAAAAGAGAAAATTGCAAGAAAAACATATTGTGTTTAAAATTGTAAGTATAAAGGACACGTCGGAGACGATTAGGGAGCAGAAAATTAGAATCGTGACTTTTCTGTTCAAGTGAAAACCAAAGAAATTGGGTGATTATATAATTGCATGGGCAAGGAATAATTTGATTGATAGCTATCCTTGAACCTGAAAAGAACAGAGAAATGGACAAAATCGGTTGATTTATTTGAAGGGATTAAATTATACACATATATTTCACAATAAATAAACATAAATGAAATATTCTTGGTCAGTATATTTTGATGGTTAATAGTAATTCATAGCAACTAAAAACGATCTGCAATATTATTAAACTACTATATTTATACCAAATTATACGTAGAGTAGAAACTTAATCATGAAGCGATGACTAATGCCAAAAAAGAAAAAAGAAAAAAAAAACTTACAAAATGCCGACGTACTGTACTGAGCATCATACATGGCTGATAAGGTCAGGTAAATTAAGGCGATGGACGAAACGAGGTCTGGTATAGCATCATACACAGATTGAAGAAGAAGTTGTTTGTGTAAAGACTGGCGCAAAAGCAGAGAATTACCATCTTAAACGAACTCCGACTATAGGAGGCGTACCCGACCAAAGTTCCCGCTTATGGTAATATATATATAATACAAATGGGAGAGAACGTTTGATAACATACCAAAATTTCAGATATAATATCACAGTGAGTGAGGAGAGAAGCCAGAGACAGATAGACCGCGGCCCAAATATATAGCGATGCGATGCGAAACAACAACTTAAAAGAAGTAGATGGATGGCGACCCTAGACTGTGATGCAACGCTTGCTTCGCGTCGCGGCGATATGGCGTGAAGTCTCCCGTGGCAGCGCGACGCTCAGCCTTCCCAATGTGATGATAAATACGTAATGCAGCGCTCTGGTTGGGCTGCTTGCACATGAGCAGCTCGCAACCATAACTCACTTACTTCGTTAGGTATCCATGGAGCAAGAGTTGCTCTGGTTTTCAAAAATTAAAATTATTTGAAAATCGAGAGATGGCTTGACTGAGATTTTCCATATATATATATATATATATTGAAATTATTTCTTAGGTTATTCAGAATCGTCTTTTACAACTCTCACTTCCATGGAGGGAATCGTATTCGCGGCGCTCGACGAGATCGACGCGCGCGGCGAGGCCGGCGTCGCCTTGGCCGCGCTCTGGCCGGCTCTCCAGCCCTCGCTCGCCGCCGCGGGCTTCACTCCGGCACTAAAACAGGATATCTGGACCGCGCTCCTCGCCATCCCGAGCCTCCGATTTCGCTCTCGCGTCTCCGACGGTCCTCCGCCGCAGTCGGTCGAGGCTGCCGAGAAGCTCGCCGTGACGATCGCCGCCGACGAGCGGCTCGTCGACATCCGTCTCAGGCAGAGGCGCGCTCTCAAGCTGATCGCCGTCCCGAGCCTCCGATTTCACTCTCGCGTCTCCGACGGTCCTCCCGCGCAGTCAGTCGAGGCCGCCGACGAGTGGCTCGGCGACATCGGTCCCAGGCAGAGCCGCGCTCTCAAGCTGATCACCCTTGCTGGGTTAGTGATTTTAGTAAAATAAATTATCTTAAATTTAAGGGCCCTAAAAAATTATATATATATGTTATCAGGCACGGCCTTGATATGAATCAGCATTGTGTTTTTCTAATAGTTGAATCGTTATCACTAAGCTCAAGTGCAATTCTTTGTGTAAATTTCCGTTGAAGTGCTTGGATTTTATTCGGGTTAATGGTGGCAAATGCCCAAGTTGTGGCGGCGTGGACTGTAATATTTTTTCCAGTGGCAAATGTACTTAATTTCACTTTATTGCAGCTTAGTGTACCTATTGTTCCAAAAAAAAAAATTTAATAAAGTAAAACTTAGGTATATTGTCCACTGAAAAAAGACTTAGGTCTATGCTGCTGAGTTGAGTACAACTTGGGTACATTTGCCACCAATAACCCTCTTTATTATTGGTGCTTAATTGAATCGAACTATTGTAGTGTTTATATGGATCGATTCGGAGGAATATTGTATGGATTTGAATTCTAGTTTTCTCTTGTAAATGCCTTAGTAATAGACATTTATGGGTGCAGGAAAGATGGAATTTCGCAGTCTGACCTCGCCAAAGAGCTTGGCGTAGAGAGCAATAACTTTTTCTGCGTGCTCAAGGGCCTCGAGCTTCGACGGTTGATTACGAAGCAATCGGCGGTCGTGAAAACGGAAGTAGTTTGTGAAGGAAAAGATTCGACAAAAAACTATTGCATTACAACCAATTTAGTGTACTTATCACGCTATGCGAAAAACTTGGGCCCTTATGAGAAGTTGGAGATTACCCGGGAGGAACGAACCTCGGAGAGCCCGGGTAATAATATATTGATTAAAGAGGATGTGCAAGTGGTGAATTATCTTCCACCAATGAAGGAAATCTGTGATAAACTCGAAAAAGCAAATGGCAAGGTCAATATTGTTACAAGTTCCTAAATTTTAATTATGTTTAAATTTTATATTTTCACAGTGCTGATTGTTTTATGATAATTTTGTTTCAAAGGTTCTGGTTGTTTCTGATATTAAGAAAGAGTTGGGTTATTCTGGACCTCCTAAACATAGAGAGTGGAGAAAGGTAACATACACACACACACACATATATCAGCTCATCATGTATAGTTAGTTCTCAGTGCAATTTGTGATTCCAGGTTCTTAAGATGCTAGAAGATGCTCAGATTGTGGTACAGTTTGATGCTGTAGTGAACGAGAAGGTATCTTAAACTTAAAGTTATGGAAATTGCTACCAGTACCGGTCAAATCATCTGAATATAAAATTGAGTTAGGCCACTGGTCTTCACATGGTGTTTTTCCCACTGGGCAGTCCGAACGATGCTTGCGTTTGTTGAAGACATTTTCTCCATCGAGTTCTGTACCAAAAACTCGTGGATACGTGGATGATGACTCTGGTGATAAACAATTGAACTTTGGAAAGAAAGGAGACCTCAGCAATCAGCTTGTAGAGCTACCCATCGAGCATCAAATTTTTGACGTAATCGACGCTTCAGGTTCCGAGGGCTTGACTACAACTGAGGTTTGTTTTTACTTTTTAATCTAATTCCCTTTGAAATTTTTTTCTTGGCAATTGTAGCTACAACACCCTCAGTTTCAAAACTTAGATTACTGTCTATGACGTACCAGGCACACGAATTCTTTATTCCTTTGAAAAATGTGGATGTTGAAAAACCGTATTTTCCGGGAAGTGTGAGGGAAGTGCGTTCAGACAGACAAACATAATTGTCTAGGTTTTGGTACCAATTTGTAAAGGACAATGATCAATGGATTATGAAAGTAATAAAAATAAAAAGCAGAAAACTAGGTAATCAAAGATAAAAAGAGTTGGAGTAAAATATTAAAAAAATTATTTATTCATTAATTTAACTCATACTAATAATTAGAAACAACGCTCCTGTATCTGAATGACTTTCCAGTTTGATATACTGCCTAAAAGATAATCTATATGTTACCTTACTTGTTTGTCAGCTAAAAACAAGTATATTATGCGATGTCAAATTTTAATCGGCATTGGATCATCTTACAAGCTTTTCCCTTAATTTGTAAAGGTGCATATAGATGAATACTCGTCAATTTTCAACTCATATCCAATTAAAATATACTTTTTTTTTTTCATTTTCAGATCTGTAAACAACTTGGGATTGACAACAAGAAGAACTATTCTAGACTTAGAAGGATGTTCTCTAGGTATGGAATGGATTTACAGGCAGAAAACCAGAAGAAATGCGTGGTTTATCGAGTTTGGGCACCTGGGCGACACAACCCTGATACAGATATGCAGTTTTCCAATGAATTAAATGTACCCAATGATGAAAAAAAGCCGAAGATCGATGTGGGCAGTTCAGAGTTTGAGTCTCCAAACTCGGTCCTAGGTATTTCTGTTGATGAAGAGATGAAGGATGGAGAATCCCCTAGAGAAACCGAGCCGAACTCGGTGCATAACAATACCCGAGAAATTCTCTCCGAATCGAGAGCTATGGATGAGCCTGACTTAGCAACCATGGAGTTAGGAAAAAATAATGAGAAAATGATAAAGAAGCACCGGTTTCAGCATGTGACTGCTGATGGTGTTCGGAGAGAGAAAATGATGCTACAACTAATTCAGGTAGAGATTCGTAATCTTTTGTAACATCGTCCCTTATTTTTTCGATATTTCTTAAGACTAAAATTGTCTTTTCCTCGTGTATCTACTAGAGAGAGAAGATTCTGGTAAAAGTCGAGCTGCTCAAGTGGTTAGAAAATTGTGAGAAAGACAAAGGCACAAAGATCGACCGGAAAACTCTCGACAGACTATTGACTAAACTTCAACAGAAAGGTCAATGCAAATGTATACCTATTAATGTTCCATACGCGACAAACTGTGGTCGTTGGCGCACCATTGAGGCAGTTCTTCACCCGTCTGTTCAAAGCGAAACTCCTGAGTTGGTTTCTGAAATCCACGATCGGCTTAGGTCTTTTGAGATTAATAGCCGTGTCCAGAATTTATCTCAAGCAAAGAACAGTGCTTCAGTTCCCATACTGAAAGATATCCAGAGGACCAAAGCTCAGACCAATAGCGATGCCTCGTCCCTCAAAGCAGGAAAGATGCGAGCGAATGGCTATATTTTGGCCAGAATGATTCGTACGAAGCTGCTGCACGGTTTCTTGTGGGACCAACTTTATGGCTCTAAAGGCGCTAATGACGATTTATCATCTACAGAACGTGTTTTAGATCATAAGACATTATTTTCGTATGAAGCCGCAGTTAAGGCAATGCCCGTCGAGCTGTTTTTACAAGTTGTGGGATCGTCTCAAACGTTTGATAGTATGCTTGAGAAGTGTAGGAGAGGGTTGTGCTTATCAGATCTTCATGTTGAAGAGTACAAGTCTCTAATGGACACTCATGCCTATCGAAGGCTCTCCCAGGTCATTGAATGTTTAAGAAGGCTAAAGGTATGGACTTCATGTTAGACCCGCGTCATTAGTTGCATTTTCTCTCATTGTAGGTACTTAAAGTATTTTACGTCTAGGATGGTTAATAAAGGGTGTTTCAGCCTCTAGAAGGCGCTCACAATTAGGGTTGCCCGTCATGTTTTTTTATACATCCCGAGAGTTTAGGATTAATCTCGTTTATGCTGTCTTATTTAATAAAGTCTTTAGGATATTTTAGTTTAGTTTGTCGTTTTAATTAAGTCTTTTATGTATTTAATTATTTTTAGTTTTGATCAATTATGTTTAGAGGTTTTGTTAGTTGGGCCCGATCCGGCCCACTAGGCTGTAATTTTTGCTCTATTTAAGAGAGCTTAAGCTAATGAGAAAGGTAGCCAATGACATTTAATAACATAGTCTCTCTGAGGTTGGGTTTGTGAGTGCTGGGCTCTATTTCCGATATTTCCCATATTCGAGCTCATCGATTTTGGGTACATAACGGTTTTATTGTGGAAAATCCCTCTTAACACCATTGGGACAGTTTTCCGGTCTGACTCGAGAATTAGAGACTGGGTTATGTCACATTCATTCATTGTGGCAACATACGATCCAATTTTCAGAATGGTTTAATCATGTGCAGCTTATCTATGTCTTTTCAAATTGCAGTGATTGGTTTTGTAACGTATGATCCGTTTTTCTGAAGTCTCAACACATTCAATATGACCCATCTTATAATTTTTGCAGAGTTCTTTGACCCTATAATTTATTGTCACGTGTATGTATAATGGCTCTGAATTCTGATTGAATGTTTGTACCTGATCATGCTTATTAACATTCAATTGTTTGTGTAGCTAATTCGGACAGTAAGCTGTGAAATTCCAAAAGATGGATCCCAAAACTTGCAAGAACTGGTGCTTAATCCTTACATCGAAGAGCCGATTTCTAAATATGTAGCGTCTTTGAGATCTAGACCTCTCGACCTTCGCCCACAAATCAGACATGATTTTGTCCTCTCCAATAGAAAAGCTGTCGATGAGTATTGGCAGACTTTAGAATACTGTTACGCTGCTGCTGATCCGAGAGCTGCTTTACATGCGTTCCCCGGGTCCGCTGTTAAAGAGGTGGGCACCACTCTGTACCCTTTCCCAAAAATACCCGTTTTTCTCTTCTGTTTTATAGTCTTCTATGGTTACAACAATACTTTCTCTACTTAATAGGTATTCATGACTCGGTCGTGGACCTCTCTTCGGGTCATGACTACCATTCTCATTACATGAATTCCCTTATATAGGGAAAGAAGCTTACAACCTAATGGACTCAATTAACGACATTGACTCGACTAACTCTCTAAACAACGTTTAACAAAACTCATTTGATTATGACACTTAACCCACTAAACAACAAGACTTATCAATGCTCGGGTTACATCATTACTCCCCCTCTTCACATTGAGCTTGTCCTCAAGCTTAACACGTATTTTGACCTCTTCGGCCCCCCCGGTTTGGATGTTATCACCGCTGCCCGGCCCATTCCCCCCGCTCGGAGGCTTACTCAAGCCATTGGATTGGCCAATGCCGTCCATTTCCCTACTCCGGCGATCATCAACACCGTCAGCTTGTCGAAACTACCCAATTCCCCGCCCTTCCTCTGTTCCGCGGCTCTGCTCTGGATTTAGGGCTTGTGGAATCCAAACTTCCTTCCCAGATTTGAGTATTTTTTAAAAGAGGAAGATTAACAACTAATTGACAACGTTTTAAAAGACGTTTTCTTTTTTCTGAAGGGTGGAGGGATTTGTTCCCGTTCTGTGTCCAAGAGACTAGGTTTCGAGGTGTGTCTGATCATTTTCCGTTGACAATCAATACTTCTCCTGTAAAGTGGGGTCCGAGCCCCTTTAGACTTGACAACTCATGGTTAGCTGACAAAGTCTTCAAGGAGAAGGTTAGTTCTTGGTGGACGGAAACGAGTCAACAAGATTGGCAAGGATTCTTTTTATTGTGGTTAGTCCTTCCATAAGTGAAATTTCCTTCCTGTCTTTTAAAATGACAACGGAAAATGTCATGTCCCTCTTTCTGTTTCCTTCCATCGTCATATATAATCCAATTCAAACCTTGTCAATTAGTTGTTAATCTTCCTCTTTTAAAACTTTTGTATCAATCAGAAATCATTCTCTATATAGTCTTTTGTTCCTACTCCGTTTTTTTTCCATTCCAGATTTTCTTACCGAGATGCATACTATGTATGTAGATTATAATCAGAAAAAGATTGCAGCCAGTTTTATAATGATCGAGTGACATTGCTTCTTCGGCCCGAAGCAAGGAATTTGTATTCTAAATTTAGAGTGTATGGAAAATATGTAGAGCTTAGTCAATTTGTTTGATATTCTTGTGACATTAAACTGATAATTTCATGCCCCGGACTCCTCTGTGTAGGTGCTTTGTGTGTATTATGATAAGCGGCGTTCACGCCTTAACCAATCTCCAAACTTAAGCTCAACAAAGTCAAGAAAAGAGGATGATGATTCTAGAGATTTAGATGAGCAAAGGCTTGCTTCATTATCTGACACTCTGGACTCGCTCATGGAAGGGGACGATTTAGTTTCTCCTGAAAAACACGAGGATGGTCATGCGGAAAATGAAGATGATGAGACTTCTCATTCTGTCATTAATCGATCTGCTTTGTCGAAGCTGAAGGGAACTCGTCAAAGACGATTTATATGGACAGAGGAAACTGATAGGTACTCTTATGTTTGTTTAACTCTAATATTTGGTTTTATTATGTCTTTACGCTTGAATTTTCCAATAACATACGAAATTTGGAACTTTCCGTGGGGCATTAGGCATCAGATTCTGGATGTAGATGGGAAATAATAAATCTTTATTTGAATTTGATTATCTTTAGGTCCAATACAAGTAGAGAATAAAAAATTCACTCAATTTTATTGTATTGATCAGGGGGATTACTGGAAGTTTTGTTTTTGATAATCATTTATTCCATTCATTATTATCTTTTCAGGCAATTGGTGATCCAGTACGCTAGAAACCGTGCTACACTTGGAGCCAAGTATCACCGCACGGATTGGTCCTCGGTTTCTGACCTTCCAGCAACACCAAATGCCTGTAAAAGGAGAATTTCATTGCTTAACAGTAATACAAAGCTCAGAAAAGCTGTAATGAAGCTTTGTACCGTACTTAGCGAGCGATATGTCACATTCCAAGAGAAAACCCAAGGGGCAGGTACAACCGATCCATGGGATAATTGATAGATGATGAATTTTCTGAAAGTTGAGGCAATGCCTTGATTCATACACTAGAGAGATACTGATAGGCACCGGATTAGAAATCGAGAGAAACCAAATGACTTAATTGATATCGTAACCGCGGTCTCTAATTAGAAAGCTAAACTGGAAAAATTCTCTCAGTGGTGCTCAATAGAAAAACTCTAGTTATTAAACATGATTGCTTAACCTAGATCCAAATGCCCTAATCCTGTATTAACTTAGAGAAAATACCTAAATGACATATTAAATAAATAAACTTATTTTTCCTAAGTTTATGCTATTACTGTAACTCGAAATAAATGCTACAAATCATAAGAGATAATTTAAGCCTAACTAGTTCCTATAGACGCTAACAGACGCTTATGGTGGCAACGAACGTGCAGATCAATGGGATGATTTTGCTGACGGCAACATCAAAGCTGCTCTTGATGAAGTTCTTCTCTGCAAATGGATGGCTAAACCCAAGGCCGTAGGAAGAGGCGGGTCGTCTGATCCGAAAAAATCTGTAATTACATGTCACAATTCCGATTTTCCCTTTTCCTTTATGGCCTGTTTGGAACCGACAAAAGTGAACACAAGGAAAAAGAGGGAATTTGGAACCTATAAATAAGAGCATTGAAACTTCAAGAAAATTTTGGGGACAAAGTATGTCTTTATTTTTGAAACCTTCACAAAAAATAGTAAGGATGTTATTTTCCTATCAATTTTTTTTAAGGTCCCAAACACACTTGACTTTTTGTTTTATTTACTCATTTTTGTCTCTTTTTACGGACTATATCTTCATTGCATTTGCTTAAAAGTATAGGTTCCGAACATAGCCTTAGTTTTGAGCTCTGTAACCCGATTGACTGTAACGTTTGCAGGGCTTTCAGGAATCTGACGCTCACGGTGGGAGACAACAGTTTGGAAGATCCCGGGCTCAAAGAAAGTTTATGAAGGTGTTGAATGAAGAGGTCAAAGTGAGTAGGGAAGCTCACAAATCATTGGCTATTTCCAATGCTGTAGAGCTGTTTAAACTTATTTTCCTGAGCACCTCAAATATATTACCCAGAATCCTGCAGCGTTACTCCGAGCACGATCTTTTTGCTGCGTTTAACTACCTCAGGGACAATAAATTTATTGTAAGGCTGTTAATGGATAGAGAAAGGCATTTTTTTTGGTGTTCATTGATTCTCTCATTTTCTTTACTTATTTATAGTTTTTAATAGTTGATTATCTGATGCGGTGGCGCACATTCTCTGAAATATTTTGCAGGTTGGTGGTAACGATAGTCAACCATTTTCTCTTTCGCAAACGTTCGTGCGTAATCTTTCCAAGTCTCCATTTCCGGCCGATTCAGGAGCTAGAGCCACGAAATTTGCCAGTCTGCTCCGTGACGGAGAGAAAGATCTCATGGGAGGGCTTGATCTAGGTGCCGATTTACACTGTGGAGACATTTTTCATCTCTTTGCCTTAGTTTCCTCCGGTCAACTGTCTCTCTCTCCGTGCCTGCCAGATGGTGGCATCGGAGAGAACGAGGATACAAGAAGCTTGAAGAGGAAATTCAATAATAATGAATCTTCCGGTGCTGATAAGTCTAAGAAGCTCAAATCCTTGATGAAGGCTGAGGGTGATATAATTTCTCGCCGAGAAAAAGGTTTTCCGGGAATAATGGTAATTATCAATCAAACCGGGGTTTCATCGACTGATGCTGTTAGTTTTGTCAAAGCTGAGAAAACTTGCGGTAATACGTGTGAGAGTTCATCAGGATCGGGAATTATTTATCATTCCAAGAGCGTCGTAAAAGAGATGCTGAATTCAAGCAACGATATTCATGTGGTAGAGAACAGCCACGAGTCGCCTTGGATGGTGATGGCAAAATATGCTTCATGTTTGCTCCCGGAACATTCTAATGAAGATGTGGCAGGCTCTGTTGATCCGGGAGTGTTTGATTCTGTTTATGATGCCATAAAAAAAGCCGGTGATCAAGGTTTAAGTGTGGAAGAGGTTTCTCAACTCATGAATAATCCAGGTACGTAGATCTCTCACACCAAGTTATGTGAGTGGGAATAAGGGAAAGGGGAAAAAAGGTAATTTAGAATCGGCCTGTTTTGGTAAATTCAGGTAAGCAGAACGGTTTAAATTATAAATTAAAGTGATTAGCCAAATTTTTGGTTTTATTTTAATTAGAGACTTTTTATCGGGAGCAAACGGTCTACCTCTTGAATCATAGACTGATTATTTTTACCATTTATTATTCCGGTCTTTGATTTTTAATAACAAAGTATTTTATTCATCTATATGGGTGAATTCAAGCTCAAATCTCTATCATGTTTGCTGTTTGTAAGGAGTTTTTCCCGTTTTCTTTCAGGTGGAAATAAAATTCCGGAACTTATAATCTCTGTGCTCCAAACATTTGGACGCGTTTTGAAGGTTAGTTCTACAGGTGGCTATATAAAAACTCAATGATTTATTTTCCGTCGTAACGTTCCAGTGAAGATTCAGTAAGTCATTTGTACCTCGATTCTTTCACAGGTCAACGCTTTTGACTCTGTTCATATAGTTGATGCTTCATATCGTTCCAAGTATACGGTTACGGCCAACAAAGGCCAAGATCTTAAAGCACAACGCATGGATAATTATTACAGCAATTTAGTCTCGGATCCAAAGAATCGTTATCCAGGGAGCACGAGCGGCGAGGCTGTGCACAAAGTGTCGGTTATTAATTCTCCAAAAGAGGTTGACGAGTCTCATAAAAAAAGCGAGCCGTTCTTTTCTTCTGAATTATGCGTGCCGATATTTCCGTGGATGAATGGAGATGGGACGATTAATAAGGTGGTTTACGGAGGACTGCAAAGACGTGTGCTTGGATTAGTTATGCGATATCCGGGGATATTGGAGGTATTTCTTTTATCATCTTGCATAACAACCATTTCTTGTAAAAATAAAAATGAACATGCTTATATAAAACCTAGTACTGGTTTGAATACTGTTCCTGATTTCAAAACCTGTATATTTTGGATAAAAACCGGGAACCAAGATTCACCAATACCGTTACTGGGATTCCACATATTTGTTTGTCAAAAATTTAATATTTTACCGCTCATCTTTTTCCACTGGCTACTGGTTTAAAATGGTAGATGCTGGCTCAAAACCATTTTTTGTCAGTCTTCATACCAGTTCCGCATCTGAACGTGCCAGATAACCGGAACTGAGAAGGAAATCAAAGAAAATCGTTTAAGCTTGTACTAAATGATTAGCGAGGTTGTGCTTATTAATATTTATTAAATAATAAAAAATTATCACGATTTAAATTTTATTATTTATCATATTGCAGATACTATTCTCAAATAAATTCTACGATCTAATTAACATGTAGTTATATATATAATAAAAAATGTATATCATTGATTTATAACTTCTTTTTCTTACCATAAAATAGGATGATATTGTGAATCGGATGGACGTGTTGAATCCACAGGTACGTCGCCTAATACTTGTATCTTGAGAATATAAAGTAGAAGCTCGTTAAATTAATACTCGATAAATTAATAATTTTGATTAATAAAAATTTGTATGGTCCCGACCAAGGTTTTAAATAACGGTTTTTAGCCTCGAGGCGTTTTTCCTTCCGTGCCTCAAGGCGTAAGCCTCAAGGCGATCGAGGCGTAAGCCTCGATATTATAATATATAAATAATTATAAAAATATATATAACATAAGGTATAATAAAATCCTCAAATAACATAAATCTAAAACTCAATCAGTCCAAAACAAAACAACATAAAAGTCTCATAAGCATAAAATGTCTCAAAAACTCATAATAACCATAAAATAAAAATCGACATAGCACATATAATATTATATATATAGTAATTAATAATACTAATGAGACATACGAAGAGGCTTTTAGGGTTTTTTATTAGGTTACACGAATATGGGCTTTTTAAATATTTTAAAAAATTAATTAGCCCAATTTAAAAATGTTAAACGCATCAATATCACGCCTCGAAATCTCACGCCTCAATGCGTGATGCGTGAGACAAAGCGTCCGCCTTGAGCTGCGGTGGAAAGGCGTCTTAAAAAAGGCGATTGGCCTCTTTGCCTCGCCGAGGCGCGCCTCAAGGCGCGCCTTGGAAACGCCTTTTAAAACAATGGTCCCGACTCTAACTAACATTACTAAAATATCCCTTGATAATTAGTAACCTCGATAATATTGATAATATTAAGTCATAAAAATTTGTATGGTCCCGTCTCTAACTAACATTACTAAAATATCCCTTGATAAATTAACCTCGATAATATTGTCATAAAAATTATAGTATATGATTCTGAACTTTGCATATGTTGGTGCAAATTTTCTTTGAATTGTAATTTTTGACAGCTATGCCCCTAGCGGATAAAAACGAAGGAAAATTTAATTTGTACACGACGAATGACTCATACTATTTTTATCAATTAGTTGATCAAACCATATGTTAGATTACGACCTTATTGTAGAAGCAAGTAAGGAGTCTAATCTTCGAAAATTTGTTAGTACGAAAGTCCTATAAAATTTGAGAAAAATAATAAAAATATTTTTAATTACGAAACATCAAGAACTGTCTTCGTAGTTTAACGCATAAGGAAGATGGTGCTTCTAAAAATAAAATAGTAGCTTTCTTCCTAAAAATGTACTAATAATATATCTAATAATTTCGGAAATAACATTTATAATATATATAATCACGACAAGGAGCACAAAATTAATATTCTAGTCCAGTAATCTTAACTCTAAAACTATATTTATTCACGTCGGAAATTGCATCGAAAGCTCCTCGTCACAATCGGACAAATGAACATTGTTTATACACATAACTTGCTATCTCCGGAAAATTGATGCAAAACTGTAATTGGAAATGTGGCAGAGCTGTAGAGAGTTTGTAGAGCTGATGGTGCTCGATAAACACCTTTACATGAAGAAGATGAGCCAAACTGCGTCAAAAATGCCTCCGTCGATCCTTCTCGCTGCTAGCCAATCGGAGACCGTTTTCCGCCAGCATTTCTTCGCGAATCCCCTTAGCACTTCCGTACTCTGACTATCTATTTGTCCGTTTATATTATATACGTCCTTAACATACATTTTAGCTTTTTAATTGTTGTAATAAATTATTTTGTCCAAAAAATTAAATTATTAGTAATGCATGTAAATATCCACCTTTTTATTTATATATTTTATTATTTATAACTAGTTTGTACTTTGTACAAGAAAAGTCGTGAGAGTATGGGCTTCAAGTTAATTTCGTTAAATATTATTGTCATGTTTTTTCTTCTTCTTATTATCGATCTCGCAGATGTCTTTTTCGAAGCGACCTTAATAACGATTTAAATGTCTAATATTTTTATTTTTATTTCTTTTACTATTAAAATTTATAACTTATATAATTTTTAATCATTTTATTGGGCCTGGTATTGGGTTAGTGTTCACCTCGATGTTGAAGTAACGAAAGAACCGGGCGAGTTTGACGCTTCTTAAATTAAAAAAAGCAGTGAACTACAACATTTTGAAACTGCGGGCAGAGCTCCGAGATACAATGAAAATCGGCATCCTGTGAATCGGAGAACGGAACTGTTCTTTCCTATGTTACCTGAATTTTCCGATCATATTCGCAAAGCGCAAAGCTCTAAAGAATAAAATTAACACTAATTTGAAATATTGCGACATTTAAGTCTTAGTGTTCCTACAGTGCTGATCTTGAATGTTCCGACATCACGATATGATCGAGATTCATGATTGCTCAACTTCTTCGAAAAAGACTCGAAGATGAAACTCGTAGTGAATTGAATAACTTATGTGATCCGGGAATTACATAGTTAGTAAAAAAAAAGATAATATAATAAATAAAAATATACATGAAATAATATGTAGTGTATGTAGACTCTCACTTCTTCCCCCAACGAATCAATGTCGTGTATGTAGCATCCCTCAACACAAACCAGGCTTGATTCAACTCTTTAACTTGTATAATTTACCATCTCAGCTTTGCTGGGAAATACTGCATACATATTTATATAGAAAAGTCAAATATATAAAATATATCTACAAACATGAATTCTAATAAAATATCCAATATATATAAGAAAAAAACTTTCACATTTTGCAAGGATCAATGGTCCAGAGTCTCCGACAATCATCACCGTTGACTGCTGAATTCCTCACTTACTAAATTATGCGTTTCTTATTAATTTAATTATGACATCTAAAAATGTGTCCTCTTTATTTTAATTGCTTTTGATATTCCTAAATAGTAAATACCATGTAGCAGAGAGTTCGGAGATGTCGTTTTGTTGAAAACGACGCTATGCTTTTGGTTATGAGAAAAACGACTCAGTGGTTCCTGGCTACATAATAACTGGATCATCAAACGACAACTCCGATTATAGAGATCCAGTGACTGATACTTCTTCATGTAAGGTTTTTTTTCTTTCTTGTCTTCGAAATAAGTTCAATTTGTATGTTTATTCTCTTTGACTCTACTTTTATTTTTGAATCTCAACTGATTACGGCTGTATAGGCCGGCGACTATCGGAGACGTACCGACGACGATCACCGGAGTACCGCCGACGACGTTCGAAGCTTGCAGACAAGAGCCGAAGTGCGTGCCACCGCCAACGTTCGAAGTTCACCGACGACAGCCGGAAACACCGCGCCGACGGCTTTCGGTACACTTCTCTTGAAGTTATTACGTGCCGTTGACATTCTTAGACTTTTCAAGGCGATACTTAATAAGTCGTTTACGAAGAGCAGCTCACGTCTTCTTGTGTCTAGGTTTTCATGCGCATGTTTGTTCTCTGTATAGTGTAGGAGCTTAAAATATAAGCGTGGGTTTGATACAGCTCTCAACAAGATTCTAAATATGTGTTTATGCTTTTAGTTACGAGCTAAAGGAGAGAGTAATTTTTTATTTATTTATTATATGTATAATTTATACGACATGTATATTTTTATACGACACGTAGTCTTCTCTCAAAACGGCATTATTATTAGTTTTAATAAGCAGATTTATATATATATATATATATAATTATATATATATAGGAGCGGAGCCAGTTTGGGCTTAGCGTACGCGCTAAAACCACATGAAAACGTAAAAAAATATTAAAATAATAACTGAGTGGAAATAATATTAAAACCACATGTGGAAATAATAAACCACATGGTGCTAGAACTAATTCAGGTAGAATTCATAATCTGTTGTAACATCGTCCGTTAGTTTTTCGATATTTCTTAAGACTAAAATTGTATTTTCCTCGAGTTTCTGGTATATCTACTACAGAAAGGTCAATGCAAATGTATACCTATTCCGCAACATATCGTATATATCTTATTTCTCATCTTTTTATCAAACCTTATTTTGAAGCTGAATTTCTTGTCGTTTTTGTCTAACATAATTGTTATAGCACATGTATGTCGTTTTCTTTAACTAAAACCCGGAATCCGGTTTTAAATCCGCATCCGCATGTATAAAAAAAAAACCAATAAATAATATAACATAAGGACAAGTATCACATGTAAAAAAATAAAATATGTCACCATAAGCAAATCGAGAGATGAATTAACATAAGCACAAATATCTCACTTATATAAATATAAAAATTACTATGCTATTGTTTCTCTTCGTTATTTAACTCCGGTAATCAACATGCATAGATATGATTTCTCTAATATGTAATATCATTGAATAGAATAAAATACTATGTCATCAAAGAAATACATAGGCCAAGCTTATAAGCTCTCGATTATTCTTTATCTAAAGTAGCTTCCATAATCGGTATCCTATGATTTTTTTTAAGAGTTACACATTCCAATAAACACTTATAG
The DNA here is from genome assembly GCA_954871525.1 of Parietaria judaica. NCBI lineage: Eukaryota > Viridiplantae > Streptophyta > Magnoliopsida > Rosales > Urticaceae > Parietaria > Parietaria judaica. Next base: position 23,612,198 of record OX940865.1, on the reverse strand, counting down.
AGCAAAATATGAACCGTATATATAAGTTTTTATATTTTTAAGTCAGTAACGAAAGATAAACATCATCTCAACAAAAAGGACTACTTAAATAATATAAATATTTTATGATCGTTAATCTTTTATAGATATCTAAAACAGTATGCAATAATATGTAATGTAACCTTCTACTATTGAAAGATGATGAGTTTTCTTTTATTTTTTCTTTTCTTTCTGTCATGTTTGCAAACTAAAAAATTATACCTTAAAATCTTGACTTAGCGAAAAGACATACTTTATCGAACCGATTTTTTAAATAGTTTGCTTCAATAGAATTTCTAATTATGTAGTTGGCAGGTTGTCATCATTTTAGCAAACAAAGAAATGCAACATTGATGAATATTTTTTTAAATTGAACAATCAAGTATATTGCCTTATATTCTCATTACAAAATCATGGTTTAAATTATGCGAAACGAATAAAAAACAAAACAACCAATTTCATATATAAAAATCAACCAATAAATAGTATGTATCCTTCTTGATCATAAATACACATTGATCATGTAAAATCGACATGATTGATTATGCATACATCTTGAAATAATCGTAGTTGTTACATACATCATAAGTAAACTGGATCTTACAGTGATAATATAATAAGTAGATGAGAATAAAAAAAAAAGTGAAATTGTATAATTGTCAAAGTACTTCTTATAAATACAGAGTCAAGGAAGTCTCTCACACTGAGGAAGGTTGGGAAGAGAGAAACCGTTGCGGTGAGGCCGAAAGCAACGAAGCGAAGCCGAAGAAAGCTGGCTGATACCATTGATAGAATACCTGATGCACGAGACCGCGTACCCGCAGACCGCAAGGAGGCTAAGTGACTCAATTACCGAGCTACCCGATACGTGATGAATGAGGGCACCCTGTACAAGAGGGGATTCTCGCAACCGCTACTCAAATGCCTCTCCAACATCGATTCAAACCGTGTCCTGCGGGAGATCCATGAAGGCGTATGTGGAAATCAATCGGCCGGTCGGTCTCTCGCCCTAAAAGTCCTCAAGCAAGGCTATTTCTGGCCGACCCTCAAGAAGGATGCTCACGAGATGGCCCGAGATTGCGACAAATGTCAACGTTTCTCCAAAATCCCTCGACAGCTCGAAGTCCCTTTGTGCCCAGTCATGATTCCTTGGCCCTTTGGAAAATGGGGAATCGACTTGATCGGGAAACTTCCTAAGGCACCAGGAGGGCTCGGACATGCAATTGTCACTGTCGATTACTTCACAAAATGGGTCGAGGCAGAGCCGATCGGAAAAATCACGCAAGTCAACACCACAAACTTCATTTGGAAGAACATAATATGTCGCCACGGGATACCCGAATCGCTCATCAAAGATAACGCAAGGCAATTTGACAACGTGAACCTCCGGGCTTTCTGTGATGAGCTCGGAATCAACAACACATTCTCATCCCCGATCTAGACAATTTTAAAGAAGAAATTGGACGAGAAGAAAGGAAAATGGGCCGAGGAACTCCCGTCGGTCTTGTGGGCGTATCGAACGACAACCCGCAATGCTAACGGAGAAACTCATTTCGCCCTAACTTACGGCGTTGAAGCGGTTATACCAGCACAGATAGCAGTCCCATCAGCACGGGTAGAATACTTCGACAAAGAAAAGAACGATGAGGCCTTGTGTCAAGAGCTCGATTTGATAGAAGAAAAGCGAAACGACGCATACACCCGCCTAGTTGCTCAGAAAAGGATAGTGGGGCGTCACTACAATTCCAAAGTAAAAGCCTGTCGCTTCAGCGAAGGAAGCTTGGTCCTGAGGAAGGTAGGACCAAACACCCAAGTGTTCGGAGCAGGCGTCCTCGGCCCAACTTGGGAAGGACCGTATCGTATCCGCCAGGTCATCCGCGATGGCACATATCGCCTCAAAGAAATGAACGGGAAAGAAATCACGCACCCGTGGAACGTCCAGCATATGAAGCAGTACCACCAGTAGTAACCCCTATGTAACGCATTTTGATAAGTGAGGCATGAAATTAGCCCCGACTGCCTATGTACGTAAAGCCTCTTTCGATAAATGAACGAGGCTCGACACATCCTTTTTGTGCATCTACTCTAATTAATTATTTTAGTTATCTTTTTGGGACGCAAGCACTTTTTAACTCATGCGAATTCTTGGTTTTCATTTAGAAAACTTTGAAAGCTAAGTGTTAATGATGATTTGTCAAAGATAAAAAATGACACGCAAACTGAAGACAACTTGAATAAGTTTTTTCACAATCTTCAGCAGATTTTGTCAAAACTGGGGGTTGATATTTTTCTTTGCTCACGTGGGACATTATCCTAATATTTCTTTGAAAACTGGACTATATAATTGCTTCTCAATAGTCACGATCAAGCATATTGATCTCGTTAGACAACTAATTAACAGAAACAACCTCGAGCACAAGTTGATATATATTTTTTTAAACTACGCATAGGGGGCAACATATTTATTTAGTAACAAAGGTAATCCTGCCGTGGCAAAATGCACCAACATGTAAAGTTCAGGGTTATTATTGCCAATTAAGAAATTAATATATATATATATATAGTTAATATTCTTTTTTTTTTTTGCACAAATAATCGAGCAGAGAAACACGTTTTCCAATTTTCCATTAATGCCCTTTACATAGAAGTTTATTGATTTAGAACACGCCTAACTTCATATATTTCTACTGTTTAAGAACTTGACGTTTGTGATTTATCATTCGCATTATAATTGGCTGATTATATTATATCAGGTCCGACGCCAAACGTGGATATTGTTTTATCCATCTGTTTGCAGAGCAACATACCGAATACCGATTGCGAAGCCGAATGCTACGCCTTCTTCCGCTGCTGGCTTTCTTCTTCGGCCAAGGCACATCCCGCTCTTCCGAAGGGGCAACCGACCAGGGGCAAACCAAGACTGTGAGTTGTTTCTTCCTTCTCATTCATAATGTGAAGATTAATATCCAAAATAGAAAACCCACAAAATGTCCAAAATACACCTAAAGTTTAAGAGAAATACCCATAGTTTTACAAAATTAATTTATGCCCATTAATAAATTGTTATGGACCATATTAACCCTAATGTTAATTCTAATTTTAAATTTTCGTTTAATATTTATTTATAATATATATTAATTTCAAAATTATTTGTTCCTATAATTATGATTGAAAATTTCAACCTATTAATTAGGATATCATTTAATTATGGTAATACACATTTTCAAAATTGTTACAAATTACTAAATCGTAAATATAGTTACAAATTTGTATATCGTAAATAAAATTACTGAAAATATAATAGACGCGAAACCTATAACTACGAAGTTAAATAGATGAGAAACCTATAACAACGAAACTGTAAATAAAACTACTAAATCGTAAATATAGTTACCATTTTGTAAATCGTAAATAAAATTACTGAAAACATAACTGTAGATAAAATTTCTAATCGTAAATATAGTTACCCATTTGTAAATCGTAAATAAAATACAGAATCGTAGTTATAATTACGTAAATATAGAATCGTAAATATAGGTACGTAAATATAATAGGATTTATTTTTAATTCATTTTTGAAAATTTGATTAACAAATAAAGACGATATTTAGTTATTTTTAAGGAAATAAACGATTTTATGTATTTAGCAATTTTTAATTAAATAAATTCATTTTAATAGTGATTAATACGATTAAAATATTTGAAATATAAGTAAGGGATGTTAAAATCAATCAGTTATGTATATACCTATTTTAAAGAAAAAAATATTGATCACAATTTTATTTTCAGTGTAATATAATTGGTAGAATTTTTTTTTTAAATTAAATCGTTTTAACACTGAATATATGTAAATATTTCGAATTTAATTCTGGAATTTTTAAAAATCAATCAGTTACTTAAAAATCAATTTGTTTGCTACATATAAGGAAATTTTTTATTTTTTATTTTAATTAAAAAAATAAAATTAAGATTAAACATGGTTTAAATTTAAATGTGATTTAAAAATTAAAAGGGCATATTAGTCCATATATCAATTTATTGGTAGTTATGATTACCATAATTAGAAATTGGCATTTTTTTAAAACATAGAGACACAAATGGGCATTTCGTTCATTTACCCTATCCAAAATCTGATTCAACCCGATCCCAAAAACAGTAAAAGTAAATTGACACAAGGAGATTTTCTTTACTTGGTTCGATATCTCGACTTACTGCAATGATTGTCGATTTTCACTAATGAAGAACAATTACGCACTCGAGAGCTTTCAGTCACTCTCCCGCACGTACCCATTTTACAATTTCACTAAAGGTAAAAAATTGTTTTTTCACCGATTTTCTAAGGGAAGTTCTTTTAGAAACTCTCTGAGTCTTATTGACTAATTTCTCTGTAATTCTATTGACTAATTTCTAAGAGAAGATTGACCATTTGTGACTTTATCGTCCATTGAAACGGGGAATCTGTAATATCATAACCGTCTTTCCCGCCTAAAGTTGCAGCGTTTAGCTGGGCAGTCGGTTATTTGACGAACTCCACTAACTGTTACAGGGCCGGAGGACGACGACACAAGAAGCGTGCAGAGCCAGCGGCTACCTCAAGACGCTTTCAGGATAAGGCAGTTCCAAAAAGCTCGACGCACTGCTTCACAAACCGGGTCGGCTTCGTACGGAAGTGCCATGTCTGGAGATGTTTCCGGTAACACCAGTTGATGCCGTGACATAATTTCTATGTAGATGAATCACATCAAAGTATTTGTTGAATATGTTGTGTTATCGTGATTAGCAGTTTCTCTTATGAACTCGTAACTAAATTGTAATCATTTCTCTTTCAAATTCTAATAAATAAAAGTTGATGATTATAATAATCTCTCTTTTTAATAGCCTTAGCTCAAAATTATCAATACTGAAAAAGTATATACTAAATTATAATTCAGTGGCGTTGTGTAATACAGTGATCAACTCTCTCAACTCTCAACGACCAACAACAATTAATAATTAAAAAAAAAAACTCTCAGCGACCAACTAACCAAATTGTCGCTTCCATTACTTACCAAGTTGGACATTGGTCTCTCGAATACCTTGTCAACTCAATAAATTACGCCGTTGCCCCTCAAAGTCAAAGCCAAACTGATGATTAAGTCCAAAGTAATTAGCGAAAATACCCCTGAATTTGTCAAAGTATGCTCCCCGAGCTTAACGAGTTCAGGGGATATTTTCACTAATTAATCTTTTCATTTAGAAATTAGACTCTTAATTAAGTCGAACACTTCTAGATGGTATACGTTAATGATCAACGAAGATAAATGTATCATATGATGTTTTTTTTTAATACATGTGTGCTCCAGTAGGATCCAACGTTTCCATACAGGATCTTCGATACAAATGATTCAGGTTATAAGAAAATAAGATTATTTGTTTTAATTTTTTTAAAATTGAATACTAGAAGTAGGTGAGAAGAGCTTACCTGAAAAATCTGTTGGTTATATTTTTTGGAAATGGATGATTTGAAATGCCAGCAAAGAGTAGGGTTCATCACACACACATATATACACACACACACACACATATATATATATATATATATATATATACACACACACGATTGATCATCATTTTTCACTATGTATATGCATACATACTGCGACAAAGACAGAAAATTCACATAAAAATGGCAAAAATAACAAAGAATGATTTTATCATCTACATGATTTTATTTTTGGAGGTGTATGAGATCTTTACACTAAGTCGAGTACAAAGGAATACTTGAATAAATTTTAGAAGAGTAATTAAAAACTAGTTTTGAAATTAATAAAATTTCTAAGATCTAAAATTAGCTTTAAAAAAAAATGAGCTTATTTCTATTAAAGGAAATAATATAATATATTTGCATGGATTTAAATAAATTCAAAATATGCTTCAAGGAATGAGTTTCTCTTTTTTATAAGGAGTGATAGTCAATGAAAGAAAGGAAAAGAAAAATGGGAATGTTTTCTTTTATTCATTTCTTTCATATCACACAAGTATGACACAAAGTCTTGAGATTATAAATAGAGGTGAAAGCCGGGGACGGAATTAGGAACTAAGGTCGAGGGTGGCGGTATACAAGTGAAGTAAGTTATCGTAAAATTTCAATTAGATAGTGAACGTATGAACGGTTTTAATTTGTAGAGCGGTTTTTGACTAACGGGGTTCTCTTAATATTTTTTTTTTATTAATTTAATCTTTCAAATAATAAAGGTTACACTCATCATAGTAGTTTAGAAACTATACGTACATCCGATGTTTTTTTTTTCAAAACTATATCTCTGTTTTTTATACAATCTCTATCCAATATTAATTTTGTTGTTCTAAATATAATTATTGAATTTTTCTTTCCAATTGGATATTCAATCATATATATTTATATTAATAAAAAAAACCATTAGTGTATCATATCATGTATTAATTTACATTCATTAAATTAATTTGGTGAAGGTGGACTCGAATTAACATTATAAAATTTAATACTTAACAAATTAATAACCAATTATATAATTATTATTTTTGTCCCATCACAATTTTATAATATATATTTGTGTGTGTAGTTATTACTTATTAGTACTGATACAGAAGCTGTTTTCTTTGTCAAATATACATATTTCTGTAATACAAATCGTTTTTTCTTACTCCGATGGAATCGAATGGCCGACAAGTAGTGCTGATCACGGGTTGCTCCACCGGAGGAATCGGGAACGCGCTAGCACGCGCCTTTGCCACGAAGGGCTGTCAGGTGGTGGCCACGAGCCGCTCGGTCACTTCCATGGCGGATCTCTCAGGTGACGATAGATTCTTCCTGGTCGACCTCAACGTGCGTTCAAGTGAGAGTGTGGACCAAGCACTCTCTACTGTTTTGGAGAAGTTCGGACGCGTTGATATACTCGTCAACAATGCCGGTGTCCAGTGCATCGCCCCTGTTTCCGAAGTCCCGTTACCCGCCGTCGATGCAACTTTCGACACCAATTTTCTCGGTAGGCGTTGATTTTGAGGTCAATGAAATTCGTAATGATATACATTTTAATTGCTACGTTACTCTTTAGTTACTGTTTGCTGGATATATGGAAATGATTTTTGTTTGTTATGAAAGATATATAACAGGAAAAAGTAGCTAATGTTTGTACTAAATTCTTGTTTATATGATGATTGTCTGCTTTTTGCGAAATTGTACAATAGAAAGTTCATTAACTACCCTCGAATGGATTTCTACACTCAAAATTATTAAACTCTAAAACTATACTTTTTCATTGTTCACTTCCAAATATATATCATCAAAATAATAAATATTTTAAAAAGAGAAATTTGAAAATATAACCATTTGGAATATGACTATGAGTTTTACACACCATGTTGTTCACCAAATTGGCGCGGCGAATCATCTCAATTAACGGCAATGTCGTGACTATTTTTGTTTAAAAATTATGGTGACGACCTTGTCTTCACTAAATATATTTCTCCGTTGCATCTAAATTCACGTAGAAACATTTTCCGGATAGGGTTGTTATATTTTTAAAATAAATAAATAAGTAACTATATAATGGCACACAAGGATTTTCCGAGAAGAAGAAAAAAAAGACATTTAGCGACGTCGTCGCTATACATCTTTTTCCTAAAGATAAATACGATAAAACAAACATTTTATGGCATTTTGTGCTTTATAAACAATCATGTTATCGCTGAAACATGAATTTCTTGTAGTATAGTTCCTAATTAATATAAAGAGACAAGGTTTTGTAATATGACTTACTGACTAAGTATGTTGCCATTTTTTATTTTTTTTTATTTAGACCTAAAAACGGGTTTCAATTATATGTGTGTATCCGTTTTAAGTTGAAAATTATAACAAGTAACCACTTTATAGTAAAAGCAGTTGGAGTTATCCGTAACGAATATTTTCGGCTATATGCAAGTATGATTAAATATGCCTTCATTCGGTGCGGATCAGATTGGATTTTTCCGCTAAAAAGTTATTTGTCAAACTTATCTGAGTTGAGAAAGTTGCTCTGTGTTTCCTTATTCTCATCGTTCAAGGTCCCATGAGGTTGATCCAAGCTGTTGTTCCTCACATGGCGTCGAGACGAAAAGGGAAGATAGTCAACGTCGGGAGTGTCACTGCGTTGGCCCCGGGCCCGTGGATGGGTGTTTATGCTGCATCAAAATCTGCTCTTCATTCTCTCTCTGATTCCTTGAGGTTTTTCTTTGTTTTCTCTGTTGATTGTTTCAAGTAAATTACATATCCATGAACGGTAATCTAGACTTTATCCTATAATTTGGCTATTAATTTAAGGAATAATTGCAGCAGAAGTATACCCAAAAAATTTTACAATAGCCTAGCATATTCTCAAGCTTTCAATGTCGTGAAAAATTTGCGTTTTTTATTGTTCTTTCCCCATATATTTCCGTTAGTGTCAAGTCATTTACGTGTTTTTTTTTTTTTTTGCCTCAAATTGAAGTACTTAATTATTATGAATGATCTTGAAAAATGATGGAAACACTAGTATTTAATTGAGTAGTACATGTATATAAAAAAATCAACATTAATAGAGATACACTAGACATGATAATAAATTGAAACCGAAAAATTTCCGACCCTGGGTATTTCAGCAATTGAAAGCATTGACATATGTCACGCTATTTTAAAATACTTGGTACTCTGTCTGCAATTATTCTTTCAAACAACTGAGGAGATGAAATTTGTATATAGCCATCCAGTATAACTCACTATTTGCATCATATATAAATAGGGAAACTTGAAAAAAAGTCCCCCAAAAAGTAAGTTCTACCATTTTTTCCCCCACTTCAATAAATCTGAAAATTTATTCCCCAACTCAATTTTTTACAATAATTTTGACAAAAAATACCCTATTTTACCATCTTTTTTACTCACTGTTTTTACCCCTCTCTCAGTGTGGTTAGACCGTTTTTTGCTTCAATTTGGACCTTTTTGGTATCTTTGTAGACAGTTTCTTGGTTTCGAAAAAAGGCTTAGACACTATCATGCATAGACTTAGACACTAAATAAAGCCTAAGTAGACACTTCTAAATTTTCAAAATAAAATCCATCAAATTATTAACTTAAATCACAAGTTTATATGTAGTATAACAATTTTTAAAATAAAAAATGATTATTTTGTGTATCTTTGTAGACAATTTAAAAAATTACGAAATATTGGTTAGACAATTTATTGCCTAATTTTGGACTCTTTTTGGTATTGGCTTAGACATTTTTTGGGTTCGAAAAAAGCCTTAGACAGTTTCATGCATAGACTTAAACACTAAATAAAGCCTAAATAGACACTTCGAAATTTTCAAAATAAAGTCCATCAAATTATTAACTGGTTAAAATTACAAGTCTATATATAGTTAGACACTTTTTAACATAAAAAAGGATTGTTTTGTGCGTCCTTGTAGATACTTCTAAAAAAGTGCAAAATGTTGGTGAGACCGTTTCTTGCCTCATTTTGTACCGTTTTTGGTATTGGCTTAGACAGTTACATTCATAGACGTAGACACCAAATAAAGCCAAATTTTAATTTTCAAAATAAAATCAATCAAATTATTAACTTGTTGAAATTACAAGTTTATATGTGGTTAGACAGTTTTTAACATAAAAAAAGGCTGTTTTGTGCATCTTTTGTAGACACTTTGAAAAAAATGAGAAATATTGGTTAGACCGTTTTCCCCCTCATTTTGGACTGTTTTTTATATTGGGTTAGACAGTATCTCGATTTCGGAAAAAAACCTTAGACAGTTTCATGCATAGACTTGGACACTAAATAAAGCCTAAGTAGACACTTCTAAATTTTCAAAATAAAGCTCATCAAATTATTAACTAGTTGAAATTACAAGTCTATATGTAGTTAAACACTTTTTAACATAAAAAATGACTGTTTTGTACATATTTGTAGACACTTTGAAAAAAGTACGAAATATTGGTTAGACAATTTTTTTCCTCATTTTGGATCGTTTTTGGTATTGGCTTAGACAGTTTCTGGGTTTCGAAAAAAGCCTAAGACATCTTCATGCATAGACTAGACACCAAATAAAGCCTAATTTTAAATTTTAAAAATAAAACCAATAAAATTATTAACTTGTTGAAATTTACAAGTTTATATGTGGTTAGACATTTTTTAACATAAAAAAGAGACTGTTTGTGCATCTTTGTAGACTCTTTGAAAAAAGTGTGAAATATTGGTTAGACCATTTTTTCCCTCATTTTGGACTATTTTTTGTATTGGCTTAGACAGTTTCTAGGTTTTGGGAAAAGCCTTAGACAGTTTCATGCATAGACGCGGACACTAAATAAAGCCTAAGTAGACACTTCTAAATTTTCAAAATAAAGTCCACCAAATTATTAACTGGTTGAAATTACAAGTCTATATGTAGTTGGACACTTTTTAACATAAAAAAAGGTCTGTTTTGTGCATCTTTGTAGACACTTTGAGAAAAAGTACGAAATATTGGTTAGACAGTTTTTTTTCCTCATTTTGGACAGTTTTTGGTATTGGCGTAGATAGTTTCTAGATTTCGAAAGAAGCCTTAAACAGTTTCATGCATAGACTTAGACACCAATAAAGCCTAATTTTAAATTTTAAAAATAAAATCAATCAAATTATTAACTTGTTGAAATTAGAAGTTTATATGTGGTTAAACAGTTTTTAACATAAAGAAAAGAATGTTTTGTGCATCTTGACACTTTGAAAAAGTGCAAAATATTGGTTAGACCGTTTTTTGCCTCATTTTGGACCGTTTTTTTGTATTGGCTTAGACAATCTCTAGGTTTTGGAAAAAGCCTTGGACGGTTTCATGCATAGACTTGGACACTAAATAAAGCCTAAGTAGACACTTCTAAATTTTCAAAATAAAGTTCATCAAATTATTAACTGGCTGAAATTACAAGTCTATATTTAGTTAGACACTTTTTATCATAAAAAAAGACTGTTTTGTGCATCTTTGTAGACACTTTGAGAAAAGTACGAAATATTGGTTAGATAATTTTTTGCCTCATTTTGGACCATTTTTTGTATTGGCTTAGACAGTTTCTGGGTTTCAAAAAAATCCTCAGACAGTTTCATGCATAGGCTTAGACACCGAATAAAGCCTAACTTCTAAATTTTCAAAATAAAATCCATCAAATTATTAACTTGTGGAAATTACAAGTTTATATGTGGTTAGACAATTTTTAACAAAAAAAAAAAGATTGTTTTGTGCAACTTTGTAGACACTTTGGAAAAAGTACGAAATATTGGTTAGACAGTTTTTTGCCTCATTTTTAACCGGTTTTGTTATTGGCTTAGACCAAATCAAAACCTAAAAACCTTCTAAGCCAATACCAAAAATGTCCAAAATGAGGAAAAAAATTGTCTAACCAATATTTCATACTTTTTTCAAAGTGTCTACAAAGATGTACGAAATAGTCCTTTTTATATTAAAAAGTGTTTAAATACATATAAACTTGTAAGTTCAACTAGTTAATAATTTGATGAATTTTATTTTGAAAATTTAGGATTGTCTACTTAGGCTTTGTTTAGTTTCCAAATCTATGCATGAAACTGTCTAAGGCTTTTTCCGAAACCGAAAAACTGTCTAAGCCAATACTAAAAAACGGTACAAAATGAGGCAAAAAACGGTCTAACCAATATTTCACACTTTTTTAGAAGTATCTACAAGGATGCACAAAACAATTATTTTTTATGTTAAAAAGTGTCTAACTATATATAGACTTGTAATTCTAACCAGTTAATAATTTGATGGACTTTATTTTGAAAATTTAGAAGTGTCTACTTAGGCTTTATTTAGTGTTTAAGTCTATGCATGAAACTGTCTAAGGCTTTTTTCGAACCCAAAAAATGTCTAAGGCAATACCAAAAAGGGTCCAAAATGAGGCAAAAAATTATCTAACCAATATTTCGTACTTTTTTGAAAGTGTCTACAAAGATGCACAAAATAGTCATTTTTTATTTTAAAAATTGTCTAACTACATATAAACTTGTGATTTCAGTTAATAATTTGATGGATTTTATTTTGAAAATTTAGAAGTGTCTACTTAGGCTTTATTTAGTGTCTAAGTCTATGCATGAAAGTGTCTAAGCCTTTTTTCAAACCAAGAAACTGTCTACAAAGATACCAAAAATGGTCCAAATTGAAGCAAAAAAGGGTCTAACCACACAGAGAGAGGGGGGAAAACAATGAGTAAAAAAGATGGTAAAAGAGGGTATTTTTGTCAAAATTGTGGTAAAAATTGAGTTGAGGAATAAATTTTCAGATTTATTGAACTGGGGAACAAAAGGGATAGAACTTACTTTTTTGGAGAGTTTTTTTCAAGTTTTCCTATAAATACATATTCTACCTTTATAATATGTATAGTACTTAGGGTACATTAACATAACTTGGAAATTTATTTTTTTTTTTTTTGAATGTTGGAAATTTATCTTTGTGTTCAAAGTTTTGTAGTTTTCATTTTAAACTTTGCCGGTTCATCTTGGTGTTAGATTGGAGCTTAAACCCTTGGGAATTCACGTCATTACGGTTGCGCCGGGAGGTATTAAATCGAACATAGGCCCTTCCGGCTTAACTAGCTACAAAGAGATGCCTGAGTGGAAACTGTATAAACCCAACGAAGAGGCCATGAAACGTCTCGCCAGCCTTGATAATTTGAACAAGAAGTTTACTCCATCGGAAGTGTTAGCGAAGAAGACGGTGGCGGTGATTCTGAAGAAAAATCCTCCTCCGTGGTTCCACTATGGCAAGTTCTCCACGGTTATGGTAGTAATGTCCCATTTGCCTATCTTCATAAGAGATTTCCTTTACAAGATGGGAGAAAAGTCAATGCTTTAATATTTATTGCAAGTCTACTCTCGTGTAAGCTTAAATTTAATTTTGCACATTTCTTTTGCATGGATAAATTAAATTTAAGCACAAACGAGCAAAGTGCAATGGTCATATATCGATCCCTGCACGCACGGTATGGGCAGCATTATCATTACATACGCATATATATAAAGTATAAACAGCAATTGCAAAGGGTATGGGTATATGGGTAGCATTATCTTTAATAAATTTTGTATGTAACTTTAAAAAAAATTGTATATTTATGTGTCAGTTTTTTATTTTATTTTTTGTAAATGCTAAAACATTTACATCCCTTTTATTTTTTGAAAATTTAAATATAACAAACCCCTTAATTTTTTAGTGTAAAGTTGAGTTTATATAATTACAAAAATCAAAACATTACTTACTTATGCCGTATTAATTATTTATATATAGTAGAACCTCGATAAATAACCTCGGGCAAATCATATTTATTCTAGTCCCAACCGGAATTAACGTTACTAAATTTTGATACTCGATAAAAGAATAGCCTCGATTATATGATAATTTTTGGATCCCGACACAATTATAAGGGTTAATGACGGCAAAATTACCCAAAGTTTAAAATGGTGACAAAAATACTCAAAGTCACATTTGGGGAGTTGACCACTCCATTCTCGTAACGCCGTTAACTTACCCCTTAACTCTGGTCACGTGGACAAATTTGTTTTGTTAAGTGTAATCATTAGTGGTTCAAATAGTTTTATTAAATAGTATTAATTAGGGATTCAATTCTTTATTTTGTCATAAACGAGGCTGATGTGGGCTCGTCCACATGAAAAAAATTATTATGTCAGCAACCCACGTTTGTCCAAGTGACCAGAGTTAACGGATAAGTTAACGACGTTACGAGAATAGAATGGCCAACTCCTCAAATGTGATTTTGTGTATTTTTGCCACCACTTTTAAACTTTGAGTACACTATGAGAGGTTCTTTGACCAAACTTCTTTGAGTATTTTTCTCGTCATTAACCCCAATTATAATATATATTTATATATATATAATATAATATGTAAATGTGTGTGCGTTAAGAAGTACTGATTGATATATATATATATATATATATATATATATATATATATATATATATATATAAGCCATTTTGTGTCAAATAATACAACTAGTTTTTCTTTTTCTTTTTCTTTTTCCTGCTCCAATGGAATCTAACGGCCGAGAGGTAGTGCTGATTACGGGCTGCTCCACCGGAGGAATCGGGAACGCGCTAGCACACGCCTTTGCCACGAAGGGCTGTCAAGTGGTGGCCACGAGCCGCTCGGTCGCTTCCATGGCGGATCTCGCCGGTGATGATAGATTCTTCCTCCTCGACCTCGACGTGCGTTCCGGTGAGAGTGTAGACCACGCACTCTCTACCGTTTTGGAGAAGTTCGGACGCATCGATATACTTGTCAACAATGCTGGTGTCTACCTCGTCGCTCCTGTTTCCGAAGTCCCATTCTCCGACGTTGATAAAACTTTTGACACCAATGTTCTCGGTAGGCTTTGACGTGATACATTTTCATGGGAGCAATTATTACTATATCAACGGCAATGACGTGACTATTTTTGTTTAAGAATATCAGTGACGAAGTACTCACCATTTTTTCCTAAAAATAAATTATTTTATGGTATTTTTTGTTTTATAAACAATGTCGTTGCTGAAACAAGAATTTCTTGTAGAATTGTTCCTAACTAATATGAAGAGACCAGGTTTGTAATATCACCATGTCCCAAAATATTAATTTAATTATTTCTATAACGTAAACATATTAATATAAAATATTTGACTTCTGACTTAATATCTAATATGTAATTTTATTTTAAAGACCTAAAAAGAAAAAAAAGAAAAAAAAAACAGTTGCAGTTTTTTTTAAGCTAAACAGTTCGGTAACTAGTAACCACGTACTATATAATATTAGAAGTAATTGCGGTTATCTGTAACCAATTTCGTTGATTATCATCACCTTTATTATCTGAATTGAGAGAGTTGTCGTGTGTTTCCACTTTTCTCATTGTATAAGGTCCCATGAGGTTGATTCAAGGTGTTGTTCCTCACATGGCGTCAAGGAGGAAAGGAAAGATAGTCAACATCGGGAGTATCGGTGCGATGGCCCCGGGCCCGTGGTTGGGCGTCTATGCTGCATCCAAAGCTGCTCTTCATTCTCTCTCTGACTCCTTAAGGTTTGAATTCATTAAAGTAAATCACATATTCCTGAATGGTAAAATATAGTCTTTATCCTATAATTTTTGGCCATTAAATTAAACGATAATTTCTTAAAAAAAAAATTAAATTAAAGGATAACTGCGTCAGAAGTACCCATACTTTTTCACAATAGCTCGGGAAATTTCCAAGCTTTCAATTATATGTCATGAAATTTGCGTTTTCGGTTGTTCCTTCTCCATATATAGTCCCCGAAATGTGGATCCGGTTTGAAACCCGGATCCACATTTAAAAAAAAAACGGACCCGGAACTATCCGGGTCCGAAAAAACCCGGACCCGGAACTATCCGGATCCGGATAAAGTCGGAACCGGATAGATCCGGTTCCGGGTTTTTAAAATTAAATAAAAATAATAATGGCTTTAGATCTGAGCCTTTGGATCAAATCGATCAACGGCTCAGATCAGAGAGCCGTTGAAGAGGGGACAGCTTTTGCAGGGACTGCGGCAAAAGTACATGCCACGCGTCAGCCTGCAGGGAGCCGTTGGGAGCAACGGCTATATCGCCTCGGGGTCCCCAAAAAATGACCGTTGGGCCTTTATTACACCCTCTTTCTCGAATTTCTTCACCATTTTTCCTATAAATACCTCATCCCACTCTCATTTTTTTCACACAACATCTTCTCTTCATCTCAATCTCTCCCAAACTCTCTCAAGCTCTCATACTTGCGATTTTAGTCTATAGTTTAGCTACTTTATAGTTATTTAAATACTCTCTATTTTTAGTTTAACACATTGTTTAGGTATTTTAGTTGTTATTAGTTTAGTTTATATAGTTGTTATTATTATTAGTATTATGTATTTATTTTAGTTGTTATTATTAGTGTTATATAGTTTTAATCTAGCTTAATTTATCGTTAATATGTCGAGTGGTAACAACCGTTCTCGAGGACGTCCCGATGTCCGAGGAAAATGACGGCTACTATTCTGTCGCCGAGGTCGATTAATAGCGGGACGGCTTTTAGTCAACATAATTATAATGTCGGTGTTATGAATCAACACAATGGACCAAATATTTCGTTAGCCTTGAGTCATTTATGTGTGCTTGACTCAAATTAGAGTATTTAATATGAAAGATCTCGAATCATGAAAAAATAACATTAAATTGAGTTGTAATTGCACATCCATAAATAATAAATAAATAAAAACTTGACATTAATGGAGACACACATGACATAACCAATCTAAACTACAAATTTTACGACCTTTTGTATTTCAGAGCAATTATAAATTTAAATATATGCGTACATAACTTGGAAATTTAACTTCACTTTTTCTTATTTTCCTTTTTAACTTTTCCGTATGAATGTTAGATTGGAGCTTAAACCCTTGGGAATTCACGTAGTTACCATTGCGCCGGGATGTATTAAATCGAACCTAGGCCATTCTGGTTTAACAAGCTATAAAGAGATGCCTGAGTGGAAATGGTATAATAAACCCTACGAAGACACCATGAAACATCTCGCCAGCCTTGATAAATTAACCGAAAAGTCTACTCCGTCGGAAGTGTTTGCGAAGAATACGGTGGCCGTAATTTTGAAGAAAAACCCTCCTCCGTGGTTCAGCTACGGCAAGTTCTCCACATTTATGGTTGTAATGTACCAATTGCCTCTCTTCATAAGAGATTTCATTTACAAGATGGGAGAGAGGTCAAATATGCTTTAATATTTTATCGGGTATGTAAAATCTCGTGTAAGCTTAATTATGCACATTCTTTTAGATTCATAAAGTTAAATGTTTCTTTAAGTCTACCTAAGTGAATATTTAATTTTATGTTGAATAAATTATTGGACTTCATAATTTTAGTGTGTACATTTTGTGATTCATCTTGTGTGTCACTTTACGTATTCCAGCATTCGATCCAATCTTCTTAGGCTGATAAGTTTTTATATGGTTGATGTCAGTGGCGGATCCAGGATTTTTGTATAGGGGGTTGAAAAATTTCATCGACATATACCCTAAATTTAGAGGTTTTTGGTACTACATATATTCGTTATTATCATAGCTTTCTTGCTTTATATATGTATATATAAATAAATAAATTGTTTGTCATTTTTATTTTCTTTTATATCATTTAATTTTTAAGAATTTGTTAATAGAAAACTGTCCAAAAATCGTATTTTATAAATTTGTCAGGGAGTTTATGGATTTTTTTAAATTTAATTTTACTATAAAAATTATACTAAAGATATGTTATAAAGTATATAATTAAAAAAAATAAGTCTCTAAGACATTATGATCCTTAATCTTTAAATTGCACAATTAAGTGATCATAATATATCAGCCACGGTTTATATACTTTTGTGTAACAAATCTGAAATAGGATGACATTATTGTAAATTTAAAAAATATGAATAAAAGTTGCCCGTGACATTTTGGAGGAGAGGAAAGCTGTAAGTACAAGAGTAAATTTGTAATAACTTTGTGATTTAAGGGTAAAATGGTAATATCATTATTATATACTCCTTCTTCACGGCCAGAGAACGAAACACACCAGAAGCGAAGTTCATCTTCTTCATTAGATCGTCAATGGCGAGGGGGGGCGAAAGGTTAAGTTTAGAATACAATAGACTCGTCGGAGCGACTAGAAAAGTAAAACTCAGCTTAAATAGGAAAATCGAGGGGGGGGGGGGGGGGGGGGGGGGAGACACCCTAACGTTGGCCGTGGATCCACCCCTGGTTGATGTGAAAAGTTCTCACTTTCTTAGATCTGCCTTGGGAAATCGATTTCACCTGCTTGGCTTCTGCTCTTATCCAGTGGGGACGTAAAGTTGCTTTTAGTCATTTGATTAAAATATAGAGTAAACTGCGGCTAATGTACTTAATGTTTGATCTTCTGCGAATTATGTACCTATTTTTTATTTTGGCGGCTAATGTACCCAATATTTGATCCGTTAGATATTTTCTTGTTTTCCGTCACTTGACCGTTAGAGAATTATGCTCCTCTATATGTACACTTTTCATATTTTTGACATAACTCACTCATTTTTTGTCCAAATTTTATGCACGACCTATGATTGGAAAGATAAGAGATAGATCTACAACTTTGGTGTTTTAAGTTTTGTAAAATCAGTTTTAGAAAAATACGAAATTTCAAATACAACGTAAAACTGGACATTAGTTTAATGCAAAACATTTGTTTCGAGCAAATTTTAATATACTTAATGACTTTTTATGATGAAATGTAAAAGTAAAAAGTTATAAATAATTTTTTTATCTTTCTAACGGGTATTTATTTCTAAATTTTGGACAAAAAATGAGTGAGTTATGCCAAAAATATGAAAGATGTGATGTGAAATAATTTCTTATTTTTGGCATAACTCACTCATTTTTTGTCCAAAATTTATAAATAAACAACCGTTGGAAAGATAAAAAAATTATCTACAACTTAATAGTTTTACGTTTCATCATAAAAAGTCATTAAGTATATTAAAATTCACTCTAAACAAATATTTTGCATTAAACTAATGTCAAGTTTTACGTTATAATTAAAATTTCATATTTTTCAAAAACTTTTTTAAAAAAACTTAAAGCACCAAAGTTGTAGATATATCTATTATCTTTCCAACCACAGGTCATGCATAAAATTTGGACAAAAAATGAATGAGTTATGTCAAAAATACGAAAAAAGTGTACATATAGAGGATGAATCACTCTCTAACGGTCAAGTGACGGAAAACACGAAAATATCAAACGGATCAAGCATTAGGCACATTAGCCGCCAAAAATAAACATTAGGTACATAATCCGCATAAAATGAAACATTGGGTACATTAGCCGCAGTTTACCCTAAAACATAAGGCTGTTATGGCCTGTTTGGTAATATTCTCGTTCTGTTTTCGTTTTTCATAGATTGATTTTTGAATATTAATTTTCAAATAATTTTTGTTTATTTTTGAAATTGTGTTTAATAATAAGTATTTTCTTCAAAAGAAAAATATAAACGTATTCGATGATAACACATTATGTTAATCTACATGTAATCATAAAATGTGATTTGTAAACATATAAGTCGTTATTATCTAATATATCTTTTAAGGGTTTAGGGCAAAATATTCCATATGTCAAGAGAATGAAGAACATTGGTAAAGAGGGAGAGACAAACCCACTAAAAGACTTCTTCAAAATAAAAAGAACCCACTAAAAGACAAAATATTTTTCAGCAACAAATCAATATTTGTAGGAAAATTTTATAAAATGACCTTCAAAACACCACATATTTTTTTATTACACCTCAAATTTTCATTATTCTCAAAACAATTTTTTTAAAATTTTGAGTACAAAAATAACCTTAATTTTGTCTATTTTTCCGGACACAATACGTCTATTTTTCAGGACGCGATATGTACATTTTACATGAGTATTTTGGTAAATAAAATTTGGAAAGATTATTTTGAAAATTATGAAAGCTTGAAGTGTAATAAAAGAATATATAATGTTTTGAAAGTCATTTTATGAAGTTTATCTAGTCATATTATACCAAATTAATTTTCATTCTCATTTTCTACGTTAAGAAAATGAGAAAATGATTTTACAAAAGTCTACCAACTGGACTCAGAATTCAAAAAATAGAGATGGTGGAAACATAATTGTTGGGCTTAAAAGAAAGAAAGAAAAAAAACCCAACAGTTCGGTATACATATTTAGAACTTCCTTTTATGGTATCTCCTCGTACTCTACATTGAGGAGAACACATTGAAATAAATTCCTTAGGTTCAAAAAATCGGATCGATATGACATGCGTACCCAATGATTTTGCAGTACGTTAAAATCAGATGGATATTAGATTTTGAAATCTTACGAAATTTTATAATTATCAAATTTTCTTCTTACGAAAATCCCTTAATATATTACGCGGTAAATATAACTAAATAAGTAGTAATTTTTTTTTACCTCATTTGGGAAAAAAACAGTTATACAAACAAACTGCTCTCACTAAACTCAAGACTCATCCCTCTCCCAATTCCTCCTCTTTCTCGGTACGCTATTTGATTCAATTCACACTCTTCTCGTTTCAGATTCTTCTCGTTTCATAGCGTTATCGATTCGATCCATTTCGTATTCGAATCATCCTCTTTGCTTTCGGTTCGATTTAATTTGATTCAATACAGCTCCTGCGCATCGATGGAATCGGACGGCCGAGAGGTGGTTCTGATCACGGGCTGCTCCGCCGGCGGGATCGGCAACGCGCTCGCACGCGCCTTCGCGGTGAGTGGCTGCCTGGTGGTGGCCACCAGCCGCTCGGTCGCCTCCATAGGGGATCTCGACGGTGACGACAGATTCTTCCTGCTCGACCTCGACGTGCGCTCCGCCGAGAGCGTGGCACGCGCGCTCGATGCCGTTATGGAGAGGTTCGGACGCGTCGATATACTCGTCAACAATGCTGGCGTCCCGTGCGTCGCTCCTCTCGCCGAGGTTCCAATCGCCGCCGTTGAATCCACCTTCGACACCAATTTTCTCGGTACATTTTTATTCTGATTTTTTTTTCTTTTAAATGAATCCAAAATTTATGAAGTCAAATCAATCACTAAATTATCAACTAGGCAAAAGAGGGAATGTTGGAAAAGCCCATGTTTCGAGAACCGATTTTAGGTCCTAATATTGCGATACGACCCAAAATCGGTTCTCGAAACGGGATTTAGCCAATCTACACTAAACTGATTCTCAAGAAGATTAAATTTCATTAGTGATTTATTGGCCATTCTTTTCAATAGCAAGCAAAAGTGAAGATGGTTTTTTGGTTTTGGCTTACGGTGTGTTTTACTCACTTAGGTCCCATGAGGTTGATTCAAGCTGTTGTTCCTCACATGGCGTCGAGACGAAAAGGGAAGATAGTCAACGTCGGGAGTGTCACTGCATTGGCACCGGGCCCGTGGAACGGTGTTTATATCGCCTCGAAAGCTGCTCTCCATTCGCTATCTGACTCCTTAAGGTTTTTCGCTGCTCTCCCTCTCTTTCCATTCGATTCTATAAAGTTCTCTCCTAGTAATAATAAAATCTAGTTAGTTCTTTATCAATTACACACATCATAAGGTGCTCATGTCTTTCAGA
Source organism: Parietaria judaica (assembly GCA_954871525.1). NCBI lineage: Eukaryota > Viridiplantae > Streptophyta > Magnoliopsida > Rosales > Urticaceae > Parietaria > Parietaria judaica. Next base: position 23,591,013 of record OX940865.1, on the reverse strand, counting down.
GTAAAGAATTTGTACAAAAATTCAATATATCATCTCAGAGTCGGAATACGTATCTAGCAATTTCATCTTCATGCTGAGATATATTCCGAGTTTGTTTTCGTACTTTATGATATGTTTTTATTAAATTGCTAAGCTTTCAATTTCGCTGTTTATTATCATGTGATGAAATATTTACTTTTTTGAACTTTTTCTGATGTGTCTTGCGTTTTTAGATTGGAACTCCGGCCATTTGGAATTGACGTGGTTACTGTTGCACCGGGAGCTATAAGATCAAACATAGGAAATTCCAGCCTGACAAGCTACAATGAAATGCCAGAGTGGAAACTGTATAAACCGTATGAAGAAGCCATGAAATTAAGAGCCGATCTCTCTCAGGGACCAAACTCAACACCGGCGGAATTGTTTGCAAAAAAGACGGTGGCTGCAATTCTGAAGAAGAATCCTCCTCGGTGGTTCTCCTACGGCGGATTCTCCACGATTATGTCGATAATGTACTATTTGCCGCTCTTCGTCCGAGACTTCATATTCAAGAAGGTTATGAAGTGTTGATATTTTGACTTTTATGATTCGGCAAAATATGCTCAAGTTCTACTATTTTCTTAAAAAAAAATTACTCATTCGTGCATACATAAACTCTAGCAACCCTCTATGAAATTGTTTAATAATGATGAGAATCGGAATAAAATAGTTATTAAGTCCCATTTTCTGCTCAGACATCAGCTTCTTACCTGAAATGTGTTGACAATTTGTGTCCTAATAAATATATAGACGTTATTATTAATCCACAGTTGTGGCAGTAGTCAAAATTAGAAGAAAAAAGTATTTGCGGCATAAGTACTCAACATTTTATCATGGATGGTATTGGTCTAATGATCTTTATGACTATCATGGGTTGATCATTTAGTACTTTGGTCTATAGAGTAAGAATCTCAATAATTACTTAAGAAATATAAGGTATTACATATTTCACCTTAATTAAATAATTTATGATCTTGTAAACATTGTTAAGTCTACTAATTTATTTTATGGACTTGAATTTCTCGGAATCAAAATGTTTTTTCCTGAAATTTAAAAAAAATACAATATACCGATTTTCGAGCCGGTGGTTTCTAATACTATCTTATCGAAGTTATATTTATTTAAAAATTAGTCCAAGTCGAAGAAAAATATTATAAAAATTTACTGTGTTCTAGTTTCAGATTTTCTTTAATTTCTGATTTTCGAATAATCGAAATTTTCAGATTCGATTTTTTACCTAAGATTTTATATCTAATTTATAGCATTACAAACAAAAAAAAAGTAGAAATTTGAGAGCTAAAAAGTCAAAACAAAGTCAACGAAATTGGGTGGTAGGTGAGTCGAGTCTCGTAGGTAAGAACCACTGTATATAAACCCCGATCCAACAACCACACACTCCAACCAAACCATGGGAGTCACGGCGGAGATCGCCTCCTTCACGGGCCTCTCGCCGACGGAATTCTTCGCCATCGCCGCCCTCATGGTCGTCGTCTACCGCACCATCTCCGCCATGTTCGTCTCCCCCGAGGACTTCAACAAGCCCCCAGTCGCCATGTCCGTCGACCCCAGCTCCGTCTCCGGCTCCGGCTTCCTCGCCGGAGCTCTGGATCCGCCGGCGAGAAATCAGAAGGATGTGGGGTTGGGAGACATGACGGAGCAGGAGCTGAGGGCGTACGACGGCTCCGATCCCGAGAAGCCTCTGCTGATCTCCGTGAGGGGTCAGATCTACGACGTCTCTTCTTCCAGGTACTTCGTCGGAATCTTTTCCCAGATTCTGATACCAAATTCGCATCTGGGTTTGCTGGTTTCGGATCTCAATAGATTCTCATTTGCCTGTTCTTCGATCCTGCTTTTTTTTATTTATTATTTTATTATTTTGTTTTATCAGAAAATACTTTGTTTTTGTTATAAAATGAAGAGATATTTAGGACCAAAATACCAACAAAAAAAATTCGAAAAATATACAACTTATTTGTTATTTAAGATTTACAATTTTAATAATATTAAATACAAACAGCCGTCACAAACAAACAAAAAAAAAGGGAATATGTCTACCTTTTATCACTTAGTTTATAGGTATTTTTGTGTAAATATCGTTGCCGTTAATAAAAGTATTGCTTTAAATGAAATTATTTTAAAGTGCTGATAAATCTTAATTTTTATTTGTTAACAAAATTATTACAAGAGTTCATATCTTCCTTGAAAGAAATAGAAGTATACTTTTTTGTTTTAAATTTTTAGTTTAATCTAAACTTTCTATTCCATTATATATCAGTTAGAATTATTCTTATGAAACGTGATATTGTTTAAAGATTAATTTTTTGGAGTAAATATATTTTTATTTATTAAAGTAATAACGATTTCTATAGTTTATAGCTAAGAGCTAAAATTTTAGATATAAGAGTATCATAGAACGAAATTAACGAGTTAATAAATTTCAAATGATTCGAGTATTTGAACTAAGTATTAGAAGTGGTGAGAACAAGTCATTCTACTTACAATAAAATTTAAATAATAAAAAAAATAAACTCACCTTATCTGTGTTCCATATTGGCGGCAGGATGTTTTACGGCCGTGGTGGATCATACGCGATGTTCACCGGAAAAGAAGCTAGCCGAGCTCTAGCTCTGCTCTCTTTCAAGCCTCAAGACATCAATGGAAACCTCGAAGATTTGGGCCCCGATGAGCTTCAAGTTCTCGAGGATTGGGAGTTCAAGTTCGAAGAGAAATACGCTAAGGTTGGCAAGCTTGTCACGGAGTCAGCACCGACGGAACGAGCTCAACGTCAGCGTCCAAATGAATCGCAAAAGATAGAGGACAAAGAAGATTAGGTAGATTATAAATTAGACGTGATGTATCACTTTATGATAAAGATTAAAAGAAAATTATGTATAGCTCAAGATCTGAACTCAACTTGTATGTCTGTAATTTTTTAAAATTATAGTGTTTCACTAGTTCCAACAAATTTTTGATGGTTGAATTCTTTAATTTACATGTCATTTCAATTAGTTTATAACAGAAGTGAAATCAAATTCAAGGCAATTCTTTTCTTCTTTTGTTGTTGACGATGATATAGAATAAAGTTTTTTTTTTTTTTTTGTATTTCTTAAATTTTTAATAATGGTGTATAGTTATATAATTAATAGTATTTTGAGACAACAATGTTTAATTTAGTTCTAAAGAATTTAACTTACAAATAGAATGATAATTGTACGAAGTACCCATTTAATTTTTAAAATTGTTCATTGTGTGTATTAAAATTATTATTTTTCTAAGAAGTTAGTATTTTATAAATAAACTTATTTATTAAATTATATAGTGTTTTCGAAAATTTATAAAAACTAGCTTTATTAAGTGAATTCTATTAACTATATTTAACTTTTAAAAAATTATAAACATTATTTATAATCTGTTATAGTTTTCCAAAAAAAAAAATTGGAACTTTAGTAAATCGTGGTTTTTTTTTTTCTTCGAAAGATAAATCGGATTTTCGCTTGTTCTCCGTGAGTTTTGAAACCCTCAGTTAAACAATACTTTGTTTTTATATTGATTAAAAATATTACCTTTAATCGTACTTTTTAAAATTTTCTATATCACATTCTCAATACGTGTAAACCACGTTGATTTTCCATATAGAAGAAGAAAAAAATGGTCAATGTAATAAATTCGTAAAATGGAGTGTTACTTACACGATCTTGTATTGTAATTAACTAGAAACAAATTAAAAGTCAATTTTGGTGATGCTTGAAACTTGAAAGTAAAAGGCGTTGTAGATAAAAAGTAATCATTCAAAGGGCGCCACGTGGCACCACCCATTCTCCCTTCGCGTTCATCACTTCGCGCTCAAGTCAAAAAAGAGAATTAATTAATTAATTAAATAGGAAGAGAATAAATCAAAGCGGAGATGAGATGAGTTTGTGACTGATCCATAGTTGAGTTTCACGATCTTCGTTCGAAATCGCCGATCAAAACTTCCTTAAAATCTTTGATTCCTGGTCTCAACAGGTGATTTTTTTAATTTATAATTTCATTTTTATGTGTTTCACTTTGTAACTATTCGATTATATGCGCAGTTTCATCTGATTCAGGGTCATTAATTTGATGTTTTTTTCTCTAAAGATTTTGAGTTTGATCTGTGCTTTGTTTCTTACCGAGTTTATTTTGGAGTTTGATCTCTTTTCAAGATGATGTGTTTTCTAAAGGTTTTCTCTCAGAGATTCTGATAGACTCGGGCTAGGCAGAGGAAGGGTGAGACGGTCATTCAGCGCGTGTTCTTTTATTGCTTTAGATCTATCCCGGGTTCGTTATTTTCTTTTTATGCCGTTTTACTTTATAAGTCGTGTTCCCGTACTCGCTAAGGAACGTGCCTCTGCTATCCTAATAAGCAATAAAATTATCCGGGAATTCGTCGCATTGGTGAATTCCCGTTGCCTTGTGTTTTACGCGTCGTTTTGGCGCACTTCTGATTTAACTTAGTTCCTATCAAAATTGGTATAGTTTCAGTGTTCTTCGTTGTTTTCGGCCAATTGTCAATAAATTCCCGGAATTTATTGATCGGGAATTCATACAACACTTGTATATGCCATTGAATGTATTTTTTATATTGATTTGGCTTTTACATTTTGGTCTACACAATGTTAGAGATGATGTCTTTGAAAAAGTCACCGGAGAGCGAAACCGAGAAGTATGTGTCTCCCGAAGAGCAGCGGGCCAAGGTATATCGATAAAACTCTTCCTTCTGAAGATCAAGTGTCAAGTTTATATGTCTAATAATGAATTATTCATGTCAAGTTTTTGATTGTTACTCAATGAGAAGAAGTTTATACTCGGGCAAGGCACGAGTTTCATGCGGTAATGTTAGGAAACCCGAACCACATGGAAAATTTTACTTCACCCGGTTTCTTAAATCTCTAGCGACGAGATTTATTTTCTTGCTCTGAAATTTAGTGATGTAGGTGGAAACCTAATAACCAAGAACACGTCTACGAATAATCGACACAATTATTCTAGATTGATCACACACAAAAATACCGTGAATCTCCTCGATTCTTGCGCAAAAACGATCACCAAGTAGCGCTACAAACAGGTCGCGAGTCCTCTGGACGAATGCTCTTCGCTGCTGGAAGTCTCCCGCGGAGTTGGGGCGCTGCAAGTCTGCTGGAGAAGGAGTGGTTTCCTGCGGATTTCAATCAGAGAAACAAGTGCACGAATACTCGATTTTCTTCAATCAATATGATCGAAAATTTTCAGAATTTCAATCTGCCTTTGTTCGATGTTTAGAGGGTTTAAATACCTCTAATATTTGCTCAAATAAGTCCTCCTAACTAATGTAAATTGCAAACAAAATAACAAACTTAAAACAATAAAATTAAATTGCATAATGTAAAGCTAAAATTAAATAAAAACTCGTCTTCAACGATGGCGTGAACGGTCCCGAGCTTCTTCGAAGACGAGTCCGAGTTCGTCGGCATCATTCTCCCCGGCGGAGAAAGAATTCGTCCTCGAATTCGGGGTCGGATCGTCGTCGGAGTTGTCACCGGTATAAGCTCGAAGGTGCTTGACATTGAAGACATCATGAGTACGGATGTGGCTCGGTAGTCGAAGGCGGTAGGCGTTGGAATTGATTTTCTCGATGATTTCCAAGGGTCCGATCGTCTTAGGCTTGAGTTTGTTAAACTCATGAGCGGGAACTCTCTCCTTCGTCAAAACCGCCCATACGAAGTCACCGACTTCAAACTCCACATGTCGTCGCTTCTTGTCCGCGTCGCGTTTGTAACGAGCGGAGGAGGCTTCAAGATTGGTCGTCGTGAGCCTGTGAGTCGCTTGGAGGTTGTCGATGAATGCCGATGCGTCGGGGTGAATGGGATCGGACTCCGGGACCGCGGCGAGGTCGAGCGGGCATCGTGGAACGACGCCGTATACAATGCGGAATGGACTCAATCCCGTGCTTCGATTGACGGCATGGTTGTGGGCGAATTCGGCTTGGCTAAGCTTAAGATCCCAAGCTTTAATCGATTCACCTACAAGACAACGCAAAAGGTTACCAAGGGAGCGGTTCACTACCTCCGTTTGTCCGTCCGTCTCCGGGTGGTAAGCGCTACTAAAGTCAAGACGAGTGTCCACGAGGCGCCACAAGCTTCGCCAAAAATGACTAAGGAAGCGTGTGTCGCGATCTGAGACAATCGACGTAGGAAGGCCGTGGAGACGGTACACCTCGCGAAAGAATAAGAATGCCACGTGACTAGCGTCGGACGTTTTCTTGCACGGAATAAAGTGTACCATCTTGGAGAACCGGTCGACGACAACGAAGATGGAGTCGTGTTGGCGTTGTGTTCGCGGAAGACCAAGAACAAAATCCATGCTAATATCGGACCACGGTCGTGTCGGAACCGGTAGCGGCATATAAAGTCCGGCGTTGGATGCCCTTCCTTTGGCGAGGTTGCACACGCGGCAACGGTCCACGAAACGAAATACAAACTTCCGCATGGATGGCCAAAAATAAGACTCGGTGATCAAGGCGAGGGTGCGATCACGTCCCACGTGTCCCTCGTTATGAAGATCACGAACAATCATCAAATGAAGGCTGCACTCGGGAATGCACAACTTGCCGCGACGATAAAGGAAACCGTCCATCCACGCAAAATCCGGGTCGGACTCAACGAATGTGGTCGCGATAAAACGAGAAAAGAAGGCATCCGTGGCGTAGAGCGAGGGGAGTTCATCAAACCCCGGGACGGAAACACGAAGGCCTTGGAGAAGTGTGTAGCGGCGGCTAAGCGCATCGGCGACGCGATTAAAAACCCCGGCCTTGTGTTTGATCGTGAAAGTGAATTGTTGAAGAAAATCAATCCACGAGGCGTGTCGGGCGGATACTTTGTCTTGAGTCCCTAGGTGTTTGAGTGCGTTGTGGTCCGTGAAAAGAACGAACTCGCGGTGGAACAAGTAGTGGCGCCAATGGTGAATGGCGCAGACGATCGCGTAAAATTCCACATCATAAGTATTATACCGAATTTTTGGCCCGGAGAGTTTCTCGCTAAAGTAAGCAACGGGGCGCGTACCTTGGCTCAAAACAGCCCCTATTCCGACCTTGGAGGCATCACAATGAAGTAGAAACGGTTGATCGAAGTCCGGTAGAATAAGTATAGGCGCGGTGGTTAGCTTTTCCTTAATTAACTCGAATGCTTTAGAGGCATCCGGGCTCCAATGGAATCGTCCGGTCTTAATGCACTCAGTAATCGGTGCCATGATCGAGCTAAAATGTGCAATAAACCGACGGTAAAAGGAAGCTAACCCGTGAAAGCTACGTACCTCGGTGACCGTCGAAGGAGTCGGCCATGAAGAAATAGCGTCGACCTTTTTTGGGTCCACCGATAAACCATCGGCGGAGATAATGTAGCCTAAGAATTCCACGGACGAAGTGACGAATGAGCACTTTTGTAATGCCCCGTAGAATTCGTGCTCCCGAAATACTAGCAACACATCGCGGAGGTGGCGTAAGTGGTCCTCCTTTGAAGCGCTATAAATCAAGACGTCGTCGAAATAAACGACGACGAATTTGCCGATGAACGGACGGAGGGCTTGATTCATAACGCGCATGAAGGTGCTCGGTGCGTTAGAGAGGCCGAATGGCATGACGAGCCATTCATAAAGTCCTTCACGCGTCTTGAACGCCGTTTTCCATTCATCACCGGGTCGGATTCGTATTTGGTGGTAACCACTTTTCAAGTCGAGCTTGCTAAAGATACGAGATCCACTCAATTGGTCGAGAAGATCGTCTAACCTCGGTATCGGGAAGCAGTAACGAACGGTGATCTTGTTAATGGCGCGACTATCAACGCACATGCGCCATGTGCCATCTTTCTTAGGGGTGAGTAGTGCGGGCACGGCACACGGGCTCAAGCTCTCGCGGACATGACCGCGGGCAAGAAGTTCCTCCACTTGGCGACGTAATTCCTCGTGTTCAACCGGGCTCATGCGGTAGTGTGCACGGTTCGGAAGTTGAGCATTCGGAACGAGGTCAATATGATGTTGGATGTCACGAAGTGGTGGAAGCCGGGAAGGCGTAGTTGTCGGGAACACGTCGTGAAACTCCGCTAGGAGTTGGTCGATCTCAGGTGAAATCGGCGAAGCCGAGAGGGTGGTAGCCAAAGTGGGTGGTGGTGTCGGGACGCTCACGAGGGCAAAGACAATCCCGGTTTCGGTGATGGCGCTTTCAAACTCCACGCGTGAAAGTAAACTAGGTGAAGAACGTCGGGACGGGGTCGGTGATGGCGGTGTCGGCAAGAGAACAATACGTTTTCCCTTGAAAAGGAAACTATACGTATTGGCGGCGCCGTCGTGTGAAGTCTTCCGATCAAATTGCCAAGGGCGTCCGAGAAGTAAATGACAAGCATCCATGGCTACGATATCGCAAAAAATGTCGTCATGATAAGTGGAACCGATAGAAAATTTTACCCGAACGCGGTGAGAAACGGAGACATCGGTGTTGTCTTGGAGCCACGCAAGCTTGTAAGGCTTTGGATGTGGTTCCGGTGTGAGACCAAGCTTCTTGACCACTTCTTCGGCGACAACGTTCTCGCAACTTCCCGAATCAATGACGAAGCGGCAAACTTTTCCACCAATAGTGCATGTCGAGAGAAAAATATTTGAACGAAGCCATCCGTCGTCACGGCTTTGCGGCGTGAGGAAATTGCGTCGAAGGACGAGTGCGTGGCCAATGTCACCGGGAAGCTCAACTAAATCGTCCGGCTCGGGTGCGTCGTCGTCAAATATAGGAGGCTCCTCCGCAGTGAAACCATTCTCCTCGATAAAAAGACCGGCTCGTTGGGGGTTCGGGCATTGTTGGCGACGGTGACCGAGTTCACCACACCCAAAACAACGCATTGTGGATACGTTGCGTGGTGGAAACGAGGGGCCGCCGGGAGAAGGGCCCGGTTGGCGAGAGGTCGAGGAACTTGAGGCCGCGGTTTGGGCTATACCCGAGGGGGCTGTACCCGGGGAGGCTTGGGGCCTAGCGGTGGCCGAGCTTTGGCCAAAACGTCGTCGTGTGTCGGTCCGTGATTGTTGCGTTTCAATAACGATGGCGCGTTGTTGTGCTTCGGAGACGGAGACGGGGTCAAATAAATTCATCATGTCTTGAATCGATACACGTAGACCCCCGATATATCTTGAAGTCAATTGGGCCTCTGTTTCACTGAGGTTATTCCGCAACACAAGCAAACGGAACGATGTGGTGTAGTCGGCAACGGACTTAGCCCCTTGTCGTAAATTTTGGAGGGCGTGGTAAAGCGTACGCTCATAATTAAACGGAAGGAATTCCGTCTTCATTAATTTACGCATCTTTTCCCACGATTTGACCTTAGTCTTTCCGGTGCGAGCTCGGTGCACCCGAAGTTGAGACCACCATGCCGCAGCACGTCCGCGGAGACGTGTGGCAACGAGGGAAGCTCCTTTGTCGTCCGGTACCTCCTTAAACTCCAAAATCTCGTCGGTCGCGACGAGCCAATCGAGAAACTCGTCGGCTTGAAGACTCCCGTGAAACTCCGGAATTTCAACCTTGAACGATGCCTCCCAGCGAATCGCTTCCGGAACTGCCGCACGTCCACGAAATTGATTGCCAAAAGGGTTAGCGTCCTCGGTTTCGGATTCGTCCACAAAATTGCGTTGTTCATCCCGCTCATGCATCATCGCTTGCATTTGCCGGGTCAACAATTCAACTTGCGCACGCAATCCGTCGACCTCTTCTTGTCTATGATTGGTTTCCATTACCGTTGCGGGATCGGCTCGCTTCTTCGGTGGCATCGCTTGTCACAGAAACGAGTTGGCTCTGATACCAACTGATGTAGGTGGAAACCTAATAACCAAGAACACGTCTACGAATAATCGACACAATTATTCTAGATTGATCACACACAAAAATACCGTGAATCTCCTCGATTCTTGCACAAAAACGATCACCAAGTAGCGCTACAAACAGGTCGCGAGTCCTCTGGACGAATGCTCTTCGCTGCTGGAAGTCTCCCGCGGAGTTGGGGCGCTGCAAGTCTGCTGGAGAAGGAGTGGTTTCCTGCGGATTTCAATCAGAGAAACAAGTGCACGAATACTCGATTTTCTTCAATCAATATGATCGAAAATTTTCAGAATTTCAATCTGCCTTTGTTCGATGTTTAGAGGGTTTAAATACCTCTAATATTTGCTCAAATAAGTCCTCCTAACTAATGTAAATTGCAAACAAAATAACAAACTTAAAACAATAAAATTAAATTGCATAATGTAAAGCTAAAATTAAATAAAAACTCGTCTTCAACGATGGCGTGAACGGTCCCGAGCTTCTTCGAAGACGAGTCCGAGTTCGTCGGCATCATTTAGCCTCCCGGGTATCGTATTTTGGGTTGTTTGATTCTAATTAGCCATCTTCACCGGTGATATTGTTTTTAGCTTTGTGAACACATCTCGTTACATATCAATAATATCTTCCACTGAAGCATGCTTTCGGGTTTTTCTTTTTCTTCATAAATTATTGTTAATGATCGAAGAATCTAATATGATCAGACTCAAATCTTCGCAGATTAACGAAGTCCGAAAGATGTTAGGTTCTGTTGCCAATAAGCTTCCGGAGCTGAGTTCCGACGCCTCGGTTTTAAGGTATCTTAGAGCAAGGAACTGGAACGCCACGAAAGCAAGCAAGATGTTGACACAGACTGTGAAATGGCGCCTTGAGTACCGGCCTGATAAGATCCGATGGGTACTTTTCTATGCTCATTGAATATATTATATATATATATATATATATGTGAAGTTCCTGCTAATGTTTTTTCTTTCTTCTTCTTTTTCTTTCTTTCAGGAAGACGTTGCTCATGAAGCCGAAACAGGAAAAATCTACAGAGCTAATTACCTCGATAAGTTAGGAAGAACCGTCCTGATCATGCGACCCGGTTATCAGGTAATTAAAATGTATAATTTACCCCCATTTTCATGATTTTCTTAGCTTGAGAACTTTGTTCGCCATGCTTTTGGAGAGCTGACGCTTTTTAGTTGGTGACAGAACACGAAAGCAGTGACCGGGCAGATCCGGTTTCTGGTTTACTGTATGGAAAACGCGATAATGAATCTGGGTCCAGATCAGGAGCAGATGGTCTGGTTGATCGATTTTAACCGTTGGACTTCTACAAGCACGTCGCTGAAGGCGACCCGTGAAACGGCTCATATCTTGCAGAATCATTATCCTGAAAGATTGGGTCTCGGGATCATATACAATCCGCCAAAAATATTCGAGTCTTTCTGGAAGGTATGTGAAATCTCCAATTTGCTTCTATCAAAACAACCGTTAGGATAATTTGCAGATATCCTCGCAGTTTTAAGAAATTTCTTGTTGAATTTGCAAATGAAAAACAATTTATCTATCTCACAGTTAAGCTAAGTCCAATGCACAGACTTTTATTTGGGGGGATAAAATCGTCATTTTAAAATATAAACAAGAATTATAAGCTTTCTGACGAGGTCTTCTCGGGTGTGGTCCAGTTAAACGGAATCGACTTTCTCGAATACCAGAATACGGGTTTTTGATTTTCGAATATGATTTCAAATGGAGATTCTATCCCTGATAGTACGTACACTGAACGTGACATAAAATTTAATAGAAAATATCAATAAATTTAACAGCCAGTATACGGGTTACAAGTTCCGAGAAAAATTCGAGAAATCACGAGAAATTCAAGAGAATAGCTACAAATATATATGTATTATGCAGAATATTTTTTTTTTCTTTGCTTGTCATCGGACTTACCGTGGAGTCCGCGGACATTAAAAATACTAGTTCAAATGCTCAATCACGAAGCCAACCCTTATGGACTTGAATTCTAGGATTGTAAATTAATTACTCATAACATGTCCAGAAAGCCAAGATTACAAATACTTCCCAATTCCCATATTGCCCTTTAAACTATCATTACTTGTTTCTGTGTTAAGATTGTTCTAACACTCAAGCATGCCCAAAAGACACCACTGAATCTGCAGATTACTTGGATATCAAGAAATCCCATTATATTCAATGGCCTTGACTTCCATGTGTTGAATTGTCCTTGAATTTACCAATGTACTTAAAAACAAAATTGTTCATAAAACTCAAGCATGCAGATTGCTTGGATATCAAGAAAAGGCCGTTGAATCTAACTAAACAAAAATAAAAAATGATAGAAGGTTTAGTAGAGGCATAAGTATCCAATATTTTTCATTTTTGTGATGGCCGAACCCCTTTTTTTTCACGGTATAATGTTAACTATTTTGCTTCTAACTAAGATTCCGTCCACTTTTTCTGTTAAATTTAACCGAATTTTGGATATGGTTAACAAGATTTCCTCGCTCTTGGAAGTGACACGTGTCTAACATTTAACGGCACATCTAATATTTTGTCAAATCAATTGAAAAAGTGGATGGAATTTTGGAGTTAAGAAAAATAGTGAACAATGAGAACTTCGGCCGTGAAAAAAATAATTGGGTTTGTGCCACAACAAACACGAAATATTGGGTACTTATGCCGTTATCTATGATATAATGTTTAACTAATTGTTTGCTTGCTTTTAATTGAATTGTCCTTTGACTGCAAAAAGTTGGTGAAGCCGTTCATCGAGGCTAAAACATTCAAGAAAGTCCGATTTGTGTACTCGAACAACCCGCAGAGCCAGAAGATCATGGAGGAGACCTTCGATCTGGACAAGTTGGAATCTGCATTTGGCGGGAGAGACACGGTCGGTTTCGACTACGAAGCTTACGCACAACGCATGAAGGACGATGACAGAAGAATATACCATCCGATCGAGCCTGAAGCGTGGAAATTAGAAGCATTGGCTTCGGAGATTGATATCTCCGACGAAGGCGAATCGTCCTCAGCGAGCGAGGAGTCTTCTTCGAGCCCCGATATCGTCGATGACATTGTCGTTGACGGATTAAATGGCGTCAATGGAAGCGAACAAACAGCGAGAGAAGTTCAGATTGGCCGAGCATAAGAGTTGTTTCCTTGGAGATTGAAATAAAAGAGGAATTGGTGATCATATTTATAATTTTTTAATTTTTTGGATTAAAGGAACTAGCTTATCCTATTATATATACAAATTTGTCCAAAATAGTTAATTATTACAAAATTGAGAATGCAGTTCCCTCTCTAACTCTAAGCATGGTATTAATTTGAGATGATTATGAAAAAAATACCTTAAGTTATTTAAAATAGTGTGACATATTCTCAAAGTGTACAATAGTGCTAGTTAAATACTCAAGGTCCCGAAATATGTGTTTTCAATTGATTCCCTCCAATATATCCGTATTCCATTAATGTTGAGTTTTGTTTTGTTTTGAATTATTTAAGATTTTTTATTTTATTTTTCATGTTAAACCTCAATTTTGATGCCCATCGAACATAATCAATCAAAAACACAAATTTTATTACCTTAATTTTTTTATTCAGCGTAATTAAAATTTTAAAAAATATTTTACGGTATGTTTAAATATTTATACCACAATTGTCCCTACTATCAGTGCTATTTTCAGTCTTACCGGTAGTTACCGGTAAATATTTGAATTATGACCACATTAGTTATCGTTTTATGACTTTTCGCTCAAATTTTTTGAAAATCGGTAAGGTGGTTATCAACCGATTATCGCCAAATACAGTGTAAGATTTGGATGCTTTTCGACCATGGCAATTTTTTAAAAAAAAATCAGAAACTTTTTTGCAGGAAGAAGATGAACCGTGTGCAATATGGTCAGAAGATGAACAGTGTGCAATATGGTCCCATATGCCTTTCTCTTCACGTTTTTCTTTCTTTCTTCTGACTTGTGATGGGATCAATTTTTATTTTATTTTCTTTTATATTTTGTTTTTCTTTTCACTTTTTATTATTATTTTACTCACTACTCATTAGGGTGAGTATTTTTTACCCAACCCGATGGCCCAACCCAATCCGTTATAGAACTGACCCTAATCTAACCCGCCCAATCTAACCCGCTAAAAATTGGGTCGGATCGGGCCGGACCCGACTAGTGTTCGGGTCGGGGTCAGGTCTAAAACCTTGGGTCGGGTCGGGTCGAGTCGGGGTCTCCGACCTGACCGATATAAAGTAATATATATTTCATATTAATTTTTATTTAAGTAGTGCAATATTTAGTCTTTTAAAAATTTTCATTCTCAATTTTACTTACATTCAAAGACCGTTCAATCACTCATTTTCATGTTTTATATTGTTTAATGTATATTTGCTTAATTAAATTTGTTTGGGGTATTTTTACTTGAATTTGAGTTACATTGATGCATTTTTCTTCATACTATTTTTGTTATATAAGATTAATTTTTAATTAATTGGGCCATGGTGACCCAAACCAACCCAACCCGATATTTTATCGGGTCGGTTTGGTTCGGGCATTAAAATCTTTGGGTCGGATCGGGCTTTTTTTTTAGGAACCCGAAGTGATCGGGTCGGGTCCATAAAAAGCATCGGGGCGGCCCAATTCAACTCATACTCACCCCTACTCATTAGAATAGACCCTAACAAGTCCTAGTACTAGTAGTATTAGGATACGGTTTACCACCTATTAAAGAATTTATCAAATATTAAAACATTTTACTTAATAATAAATTATGTTTATATATAATAATTTTCTTACCACTTTTGTTCACCATTGGTCATAATTTTTAGTTATTTACCATATATTAAAAATTTGCCCAAACAATAACTATCAAACTTATACAACTATTTTCTATTATAAATCTATCAAAATAATACATAATTACATATTAAATTTATGCTACATATTAGACAGTAGACACATATAATTTTGGTATAATTTATTTTCAGATTTGAGCTTAATTCAGATTTTTTTCATAATCACAACAAAAGTCTTCTAAATTTATGTGATGGAATTATATGTGTTTGTGTATGATTTTATTTACATATGTTTGTTTATGATATTATTTTTGATATCATGACATGCTATTAGAGATTAGAACAGAGCCAATAAATATAATTGCATGCTATTATTTTTATAAAAAAAATTAACACACTATTTTAAAATTGGACAATAAATATAAGTTTTAAAATATTTTATAAGTTTTCCGTCGAAAAGTATCGAAAAGTGTCGATAATCCGTCGATAATCATCGAAAAATATCGGTAACCATTAAGCTACAGTGTTATAAGTTTTCCAT
Source organism: Parietaria judaica (assembly GCA_954871525.1). Lineage (NCBI taxonomy): Eukaryota > Viridiplantae > Streptophyta > Magnoliopsida > Rosales > Urticaceae > Parietaria > Parietaria judaica. The sequence goes on along the minus strand of OX940865.1, from coordinate 23,575,800 downwards.
CGGTTAATCGGTAAGCTATCGAAAAATCCGTCGAAAATGACAAGCGATTTATCGGCGAATTCGGTAAGTTGAACCTTTGTGGGACCCAATTTTTTCTTTTTCTTTTTTAATTTTATTTTCTTAATATTTGTGACTTGTGAGATGTGATGTGAGTCTATTTCTCACATGAAACAATAACATTATTTGTTAATTAAACTTACAAAATTGTTAATTTTGTATTCATTAGTTTCTAATAATACTTATATCAGTATACTATATACTTGAAATAACAACCCAACTTAAGTCCCATAGTTTTCTTATAATAAAATAATATAGAAAAAACATGCAAAATTACAATTATATAAAAAAAAATATAAGTTATATAACCTTTATGCAAAATTGCAAATAGAATAAAATTTAATATATATTAATCAAGAAGATATATATATTAAGTTTCTATCTTACATGTAAAATTTGTAAGACTTAATTTCGTATTCGGAATTGCGATTAACTAGAAAAATTGTTCAAAAAAAATTTTCGGCCCCCCCTACAAGAAATTCCTGAATCCGCCACTGTTATTTTTACATATAATGTTACATTGGGTTAGTACATAATCCGAAAAACATGTCCATACAAATTGTATTCTTTATCTCAAAACAAGCTAAGGAAACTCTCAAAAGTGAAAACGGGGCATACACAAATGTGATCTTCACAATGCATGGATAAAATTTGACTTCTCCTTGTAATAGTCGGATATAAGTGCCAGTAAAAGAGATATTTAATATGCATTTAATATAAAATTAAGAAGTTATGCCGCAAACATCAAGAAGAAAGTGGCAGCACAAAACACAGGGAGGGAAACAAAAAGAAGAGTCTGGACTCATCATGAAAAGCTCTTCGCGAATGTGCTTTTCTTAACCTCAACGATATTTATAATTAGTTATTAAAAATTAAATAAATAGAAAATAATAATTAGCAAATATCAAATCAAAATCTCATCAAATAGAGAGTCTCTCTCGAAATCCCCAATCCAAACATTTCAGCAATTTTTCGGTACGAAAGAAATTCCTGTCACTTTCTCGGGAAAATACCTCGGAATCGGCGGCCATGGCGGGCAGAGGAGGGCGAGCGAGGGGTTTGCTTCCGCTGCTGGCGCTGGAGGCGGTCAGCCAGTACTGCCGCCTCGAGAGGAAGCCTCCGGTCACCGCCGGTCTCATCGCGGCCAACACCCTCGTCTATCTCCGACCCGCTCTTCTCGAATCTCTCATTCCTTCCATCGATCAAGTCTGGTTCAATCCTTACCTCATCCTCAAGGTATCTCCTCCTGTTTCTCTTGATTTCTCCAGTGAAGTTAGGATTCGCGTAGTACGTAATTGCCATTAGTGATTCTTGATAAGGTTTAGGAGTCTTCCATTGTTGAGCTTGATCATCCGTTGATGCGACGATGAACTCTCTTTTCGTTGACGGTTTCTGTGTACAGTACAAAGACTTGCGACGGTTCTTTCTTTCGCCGTTCTACCACATCGGAGAATCGCACCTGTTTTACAACATGCTGTCCCTGTTATGGAAAGGAATCCAGCTCGAGAACTCGATGCCGAGCTCGGAATTCGCTGCCATGGTCGCTTCGCTTCTCGCCATGTCCCAAGGAATCACCCTCTTGCTCGCCAAATCGCTCCTCGTGTTCTTCGACTACGAGAAACCCTACTACTCGGAATACTCAGCTGGATTCTCCGGCGTCCTCTTTGCTATGAAAGTCGTCCTCAATTCCCGATCCGGAAACTACACCGACGTGTACGGCGTCACCGTCCCGTCGCGATACGCTGCTTGGGCCGAGCTAATCCTGATCCAGATGTTCATCCCGGGCGTCTCGTTCCTCGGTCATCTGGGCGGGATTCTCGCTGGAATCTTGTATCTCCGCCTGAAGAGCTCGTTTTCCGGCCCAGACCCGCTCGCTTCGCTCGTCAGGGGGCTTGGTAGAGGAGTCTCCGGGATGGTGGTTTGGCCGATGAGGATCATCGGGGACCTTTTCCGGTGGCGGCGCCGTAGAATCTCCGGACGGGGAAGGGTCGGCGGCTCCCGAGGCCTGCCAGATTCGTGGGCACCGTGGCGGTGCACGGCTTGTACATATGACAACCACGGTTTACTTAGCGCATGTGAGATGTGTGGGACGGGTAGGGACGGGGATGGGTTGGATTCCCCGGATCCGGTATCTCGTTCTTCCAGTGAACACCCTCCTTTGGACGAATTACGCAGACGGAGAGTCGAGAGATTTGGTAATTAGGAATTTTGGAAATTAAGAGGGCATGGATTTTCCGCCTCCGCTGACTGAATAAATCGCCCGAAAATCGAAAGATCTGTTAGTTAGAAATTACATTGGCGAACCAGTAGTATATACAATACAAGTGTAATTGGTTGTTTTCAATAGAAAGATAGTTTCAGACATGCCTTTGTGAATGTGAATTTTCTTGAGATTCATTGCAAAATTATATTACGATAATCTATAATCAAATTATTTTAACAATTGAGGTTTAGAATTTTCATTTCTGAATTATTTTAATAATAATAATAATAAAAACTATACTATTATTATTACCTAGTGAGATTGAGAACAATGATAATACAATATTTAAATGGTAATTGCGTTTGGGACATTTCAGTGCTTCAATGTTTTTTTATGAGAAATTTGCGGCTAAAGTCTCCATAGTCGGGCCGCGTAAGGCGATATATACATCTATTCCTAAAAGAAATGCAGGCATGTCCTCAAAGTTTCAAACTCATTATATTTCTCCGCGTCACCCATAATTTTTTTATTATTAAGATTTTTTTATTAATAATGTATATTTATATAATATTTTTTATTAGTATGTCCCACTCCGAGTGGTCTCTCTCTCAAACGACATGAAATAAAAAGACAGTAAACAGGTAATGAGCATGGTGGAGAAATTAGTACTAATTTAGAAATAGAAATAGAAGAATCGTTTATATTGCAATGTCAGAAATCAGAATGATATAATATTATTCCTATCGCGCTCAACAATTATTAAACGAAAAACGGATCCGATTCCAATAATCAAATATTGAACTCGTTATTAAAAGATCGAATGCGAACATCTTTACGTATAAATAAAACCCAAATAATTAAGCAAATGACACAAACAATTACGGAAATCAAAACACAACGAGAATTAGTTGAGTAATTTCTTTGACTTGAGATGGGAAACGATACATCTGATCCTCGTCTGCTCGGCTTTGTTGACCTCGTCTCTGACAGCGGCTCGAGTTACAGTGCGGTTGTTCCGCTCCAGGTACACAAGCCACTGCCCAATCTTGTTTATGGTGTTATTGAAGTTCCGAGTACAACCCGTGACGATTTCGGCCTTGACTTTGGTCTTTTGTTTGTCTAAATACGTTTGCAAGCCCTCTTGCGCCGTATCGAGGCCTTTTTCAACATATTTTTTCGTGGACGGGGAAAGTTTGGATAAAAACCCGAGAGGGGCTGCGTTGGCAGTGGCAGCCCCGCAAAGTACGAGGAAAGCCAGAGCAATCGCGAGGGATGGCTTACACATATTGAGAGACTTTTCTTTTACTTCTGAAAAAATAATAAAATGGAATGATGAGTAATCAGCTACACGAATAGTAACAATTAAAAAAAAAATACAGAAAACATATGAACTGAGCAATAGAGACAAATTATAGGGATGATCTCGGTGTAAGTATCTAAATTTTAATTAACTGAGGTGATAGGGGTTTACAGTGAAAATAGCGACAAAAATACTCAAAGTCAACAAATATGAAATGACATATTTTTCGTGTCTAATTTATTCATTTTGGACGCATGCCGCCTAAATTGGTCATAGTTCGTTCGGATATATTTGCTGCGATTATTTCATATATATAAAAGAAGCACATGAAGAAAGTTGGTGGTGTCATTTCCATAGCAAATGTTCTAGTTTAAACAAACAGAAATGGAGATCTAATGTTTAAAGACAAAGCAAGATTTATGATTAGACAATCCCAAGCCCAAACAAAATTCTAAATGCAATTTCAGAGAAAACCCTATGAATTAGATTGAGAAAGGAAGTTACCTGAGTGAGAGAGAAAGAGAGATGAGTAGTAGTGAGTGTGAGTGTGTTGTGATGAGAAACGGTGTGGGTTTTATAGGACATGTTTTTAGCCATCAAAATATAGGGTCAAACGTGGAGGCTCAACTTGTCAACTTGTCTTATGGCAAGTTCTTAATAGATAATAATGCACTAGTGTGGAAGCTGCATATAAAGGGAACAATGCAGTATGGTGGAAGCTGTGTATCCCACGTTATTATACACAGGTCAAGCTGCCCATAATGTATACGTCCAAGAGCACGAGTCCCAAACGAGACGCGAGTGACAATCACGTGCACGACGCAAATAGAGGAGTATTGAAGTTAGCAATGGGCCAAGCAAGCTTAGTAGGTCTTAAGTTCTTAGAAACAATGAATATTGCGGAAGCATTTTAAATTGTTGTCTATAACAAATTTTTGTGCCTAAAATTTGATGAACTCTCTTTTTAAACATGTCATTCATAATCAATACATTTTTTTCGTTTCCACTTTTTATTTATTTATTTAAATTACATAATTAATTAATAATAATTCCTAATGTATTTTGTAGTTAGCCGGATCAATTTTGGATCACGATTAAAAAAAAATCTGTATTTCATATTTTATCAACAATTATTCATCTATATAATGAAATAATTAAGTAATGTTAAATTTACTTATCAAATTAAATCATTATTTATAAATCTATATAAATGAATTAGACTACTAAACTCAATTATAATAAACTATTAATAATTTTTTCCCTTCCATTCTCCAAGTATTGTTCTTAGGGAATTGTCTACGAAAGAGAAAGTGGAAGAAAAAGAAATATAAATGTTAAACAATCCGCTAGCTAGTAAAATATTGGGTCAAGCGTGGAGGCTCAACTTGTCTTACGGCATAATTAGGACAATGCAGTTGGGTGGAAGCTGCACATCCCACGTTACTATACACAGGTCCGCCATGATTCTTTTGGAATTTGGAGCCTTAAGCTAAGAGTCATTTTCGGGAGTCCTATCGAAACTTGAAAAAAAATATATATCAGTATAGAAAATTAGAATACATACATGTACACTGCATCTTGAATTTGGGGTCCCTAACTTGATAATTTTTTCTTTTCTTTTCGTCATCTCGCCTAGGCCCGGCCCTAGTTTTACAACAAGTGTTATCCGGAATCCGGGAACGTTGTTTGTCCCCTGTTTTGGACGAAGCATTTGAGGTTGTTGTCTCCAATAAATTTTGTAACTCAAATTTCATGAACTCTCTTTTTAAAGATAACACTTCCATATCAATAAATGTTTTTCCGTTTCCACTTTTTATTTATTTATTTAAATTAATTAATTAAATAAATGATTTATTAATTATAATTAAATGTATTTGGTAGGGTTGTAACTAAAACCCGGAATCCGGTTTAAAATCCGCATCCGCATCCGATTTTAAAATCCGAATCCAAAATCCGGATACGGATATCCGGATCCGGATTTAAAACCGGATTCAGATAACGATTTTGGTATTTAAAAATCCGGATATCCGGATCCGGTTTAAAACCCGATTTATTTTAATTTTTTAATTTTTAATTCTTTTTTTATGTTACTAGAGTTACAATTTTCGACTCTATCATTTCATTTCTAGATTTCTGCAAAGATTCTGTCCCCGAACACATTGTTCGTAGGTGAGCTTCTTATCTCAATTTATATCTATCTGTATATGTATTGATGTAACTAGATAGTTAGTTAAATACTGTGGTTCTCTCTCTATATATATATAGTTTATTATCTGTACAGTGTGTGAGCATTTTTTGGAATCAATCGGTGAGAAACAGAGAAAGAGGGAAGAATTGAGAAGGGTTAGGATTTGTTTTATTGGGATTTTTTTATTATAAATAAAAACCGGATCCGGGTTTTGAAAAAAAAAATCCAGATTTTTAGATATCCGGATCCAGATATCGGTTTTCGAATATCCGAAAATTCAGATCCGGATTCGGATAGTTTGAAAAAACCGGATTTTAATTCAGTTTTGGTTTTATGAAGCCTGTTTCGGCTAAAAACCCACATTTTGGGTTTTAATTACAGGCCTACATCGGTTAGCAATTTACCCGTAAAATCTTACTGGTAAGCTTACACGTTGATTAACTTGAAAAGTAAATCGATGTCGGCCGGGAAAAGTCAATCCGAGGCCGGCCTAAAAAAGTTAACTTAAGCATGACATTAAATATTCACGTCAAATAATCGAAAAAAACTTCGTCTCACAATTGTTAGATATGTGATATATAAATATTTATTATTGTAAAATAAAAATTGAAACACGAGTGTAATGTAGTGGCGGCCAAAGTTTGGTCTGTGTTAGCAGAGGTCTTGGGTTTGAATCTTGGAGCCACTAATTTTTTTAGACAATACTAATAGCCATTTTAATTTATAATTTCACAATATTCTTTCGTTACACATAAATTTATTACAGTTTTGGTCGTCTTTCTTTTTTCGTTTTGGTCGTCTTTATTTACCCGTATGTTCGAGTTCGATCACTTGAATTTGGATAATGAACATGGCTTTTTATTTAATTTAGTTATCTACAAGGATTGTTTGCCTCTATTCGTCCGTACGTATATAGTATAGAAATATACTAAGAGGTACACTTCAATGAAAACTGGATACAATTCCATTTATCTAATATTCAACGTTATTTTACAAAAGATAAATCGACGATGAATTTGTCGTGTTTTATCAGGGCCCCGAAGTGCCGGCCTTACTTTACTTCCCTTACACAATAAATGTAAACCCAAATTAGCAAATGGTGTCTTTCACAGTGGAAATCAAAAGACGACGAGAATAGATAAGAGAAGAAAGAGCACAAAGGGAAGTGAAAGATTAAACTGGCAGGTAGTCAACGCTTAGTTGACCAAGTTGCTTGACTGGATATGAGAAAGGACACATCTGACCCTTGTCTGCTCGGCTTTGTTAACCTGATCTTTGGCATACGACGTGAGGTTCTTGCGGGTGATTGCGGTACCATTTATGGTGCCGGTGCGGTTGTTCCTCTCCAGGGTCACGAGCGAACTCATAAGTTTGTATACGGTGGCATTGAAGTTCCGAGAGCAATTCGTGACGATTTCGGGGTTCTCTTTCGCCTTTTCTTTGTACTTCAAAACTTCATCCAAGCCCGTTTTGGCCGTTTCGACGCTTCTCCTAATGGCGTCGTTAGTGGCCGGGGAAAGACTATTGGCTAGAGAGCTGAAAGAAGCTGAGTTGGCAGTGGCGGCCATGCATAGTACGAGGAAAGCTAGAGTGATTGCAAGGGAAGTTTTTCTAGGCTTACACATTTTGAGAGAGAGAGAGTGAGTTGTGATGAGAAACGGTGTAGGTTTTATAGGGATGCATGATTGGTCAACTTTTTAACCATCAAATACGACTCAATATTGTAGGAAGAGCCCACCGATAAATGGATATGAATTATGAGGTGTGAGAAGAGTGAGGGTAGTTTCTCTTTAAAAAGAGAGTGGGTGTTGTTTGAGAAACGGTGGGTCGGGTTTTATCATGGAATGATCGATAAACTTGTCGACCATCAAATATGACGCAATGACACTAAAACCTCTATAAATTAATATCGTTGAGACTTAAAAATATAAAATATTAGTAAGGTGAAATTATGTTAGTTAGAGTCGGGACCATATAAAAATATTATTCTATCGAAGTTATTAACTTAACGTGGTTCCAAAAGCGGAGCCACTTGCAATGCAGTGATCTTACGGGCACCACTTGGATTTGAAAAAATTTATATATATATATATATATATATAAACATAATTTGGAGAGTCGGTTCTTGCTCTCGCCGTCGCTGCGACTCGGTTCTCTCTGCCGTTATGACTCGGTCCTCGTCGTCGGTGCGACTCGGTCCTCGTTGTCGGTTCTCGTCATCGCTGCGACTCGGTCCTCGCCCTCGCTGCGACTCGATTCTCACCCTCGCCGTCGGTCCTCGCCCTAGCCGTCGCTGAAATTCTCACACAGGTTCTCGCCTTTCCTGATCGGTTCTCGCCGTAGCCGTAGCAGTGTTAAGTTTTGAACGGGATTTGGATCAAATAGGCCCAAAACGGTGTTGTATTAATAGGACCCGTAAAAAATAAAATTAAACTTTCTAACCATCAAATATATATTTGACTCTCTTTCAATAAATATATATATGACTCAATTAATCGATCAAACATGACGCCTCTTCTTATCTACTAGTCTTAGTAGAGCATGTTCACCCGAACTGCATGGAAGCTCCAATGGAAGTGCAAGTGCATATATCCCACACTATTATGCAAGTGTCACTGTCATGTTATATGTGGCGTGATATTAGTAACTTCTCCATATTTATTTATTATTTACTCCTTTCAGAATTTGATTTTTACACTATTAGTTATTCTCTTAAAATGATTTAAACATTTGATCCTAGAGTTATACAACATTTAAAAATACAACAATGATATTTGGAATTTGCACGAATATATATTCATAGTTACCTTAAAAAATATTTATATTTAAATTTTAGATTCATTTTAATAAATTATTTAACAGACCACAATATAAAATATAACGATGAAATAAATATAAGAGTATTAAAATATAAAAATATGTTATTATTATAATAATAATGAATAAGTGGTATGATTATAAAATACTAAATAAATATAAGGGTATAAAAAGTAAATATAAGAAAGTTGAATATAAAATGAACATTTCAATTTGTATTGCAATTGGATATGAAATATTGTTTGATGTGACATGTAAAATAAAATAAAAAATTTGACTACTAAAAATAAAATAAAAATAAAACATTGAGTAATCCACTATAGATAATCTCAGTGCCCATTTACGAGCTACAAGAACGGAACTAGGGAAGGAGAACAAAAAGTACTATTTCCAAGACAAACAATGCTTCTTTTTACCATTTAATTTGTCTCTACTTCTTCGCACCAAGGTGTTAAATTTCGCGATTTTTCATGGAAATGTCGACCGATTTTCGTTTTTCGAGGATATGCGAAAGGGAAACCTTTTTGTTTCGCTGGGTTTTTACCATTTTTCGCGAAAATCGCATGGGCAGGTGGATGGAATATCGTTTTTCGTTTTTGTGAGTAAAAATTGCGAAAAATGGTTGGAATTTCGCAAAAAATCATATTTTTGATAAATTTCGGCAAAAATACCAATTAAACTTTCGGCAAAAACAATTAATTTAATATTATACACTTCAAATAATATTATACACTTAACATACATATTAAATTCATCTAACATACATATACACTTAATATACATATTCATTTAATATTATACACTTCAACTAATATTAAATTTTTTAACATACATATATACAATTAACATGCATATTCACTTAATATTACACACTTAATTAACATACATATATTTACTTCACATAATAATTGACTTAATATTATACACTTCAAGTAATAAAGTGACTTAATATTATACATTTCACATACATATTTAAGTTACAAATGTGTTTTGTTGTATATAATTATGTCTTGTATTTATTAAATATGTAGTTGTGAACCTATATAAATATCTTGCTTAAATACTCAAATATTTTTTACAAAATATCCGTCGAAAACCCCATCGGCATGCGGTATGCCCATGCGAAAAATGCGGTATATGCGGCATGCGGCATGCCTTTTTTTTACAATTTGCCCATCGACATACCCATCGGCAAGCGACATATCCATAAAACGGATAATGCGAAACGACATCGGCAAGCGACATTTTAAACCTTGATTCGCACTTTACTCCCCAAACTATTGCGGAAAAAATAAATCTCCAGCTGTGTAACTTATTTTCCACTTCTCAATTCTCTTTTTAAAAAAATGAATTTGCTAAAAAAAAATCATATTCTTCAATAGGCTTCTTCAAACTCAAATAGAGGTATATGTTCAAATTGTTTGTTTTCGTCTTTTATTGCCTGGTGTTGGGTTTTTAGTAATTGGATTCGTTAGGTTTTCTTCGCTTTCTTAATCTCGTTGTTCAGATGTCGGAATGATTTCGTTTTGGTTGGTTTTGTATTTCTCTAAGCATATACATTGCAGATCTAGTTGAAATTTTTATGTTTACTTTTCTCAGGTGGTTTTTGCCAAGGTTTTAAATACCCTGACTTCCCTTTAGCATGCCCTCGATTTTTTTTAAATTTGACTTATGAGTAAATTTCTTGCCGTAACAGTTTATATAATTTTTTTATATATACAAAAAACTAGGGGAAGAGAGAGGAAGAGAGAATAAAAAGAGAGCGAAATCAAAATAAGTGAAAGAAGAAAGAGAATACAATATATGTGAGTAACATTCACATTAATTGTTAGATATAATTTATATTAAATTGCAATCATAATTATATTTTAATACAAAATTATAATTTTAACTTATATTTACATAATAAAATTGCAATTGTACATTAAATTTGCCAAAAGAATCAAATGGTGAACTAATTGGTCGTTTAGCCTTTTTACCAAAAATGTCCATCAATAAAATTAGGCTATCGGGTTTTCATCACTATTTAGTAGGGGTGCAAATAAAACCCGAAAATCGGGTAAAAACCCGAATCCGTATCCAAATTTAAAACCCGAATCCGAATCCGAATCCGGAATTCGGATCCGGGTACCCGGTACCCGGTTTAAAACCGGGTTCGGGTACCGGGTAGTGAAAACTTAAAAACCGGGTACCCGGTACCCGGTTTAATACCCGGTTTATTTAATTTTTAATTTTTTTAAAAAAAATAATTTAGGGTTAGGGCTCGACACTCATCTCTCATTTTCATTTCTCATTTTAGGGTTTCATTAAAATATATTTTTTTTAATTTTTGATGCGCGGACAGTGAAATTATGATGGAAAGCCGGAGGAACTCGAAGTGCTTTATCATATATTTTTTTCATGTATTTTAAATTTTAGACAATGGATGCATGTTTTTTTTTATGTACGAGACATGTGTAATGTTTATTTTGAGATAATTTAGTTTTTCTATTAAAAAAATAAAACGGATCTGGGTAAAAACCCGGATCCGGTTGAAAATCCGAACTTGGTTTCCAAACCGGATACCGGGTACTAAAACCGGGTACCAATTTTCAACTACCCGGAAATTCGGGTACCCGGAATTCGGGTACCCGGATTTCGGGTACCGGGTAGTAAATTTCAACTACCCGGAAACCGGGTCCGGGTACCGGGTACTTCAAAAAAACCGGGTACCCGACCCGGTTTCACCCCTACTATTTAGAACATTGGTTTTTTAGTGTTGCTAGACTAACTATTGAAAATGGAGAAATTTTGCAAATTTGGTCTCACCTTATTTCCCAAATTTCAAAGGTTATCCGGAGTCCGGAAAGTCTCTCCGGAATCTGGGAATGTTGTTGTTTGTCCCAGTTTCGGACGTCTGGTGTTTTCCTTAAAAGTTAAAAGTTTCATTTAATTGATGTCTTAAGATCTTGAGTATTTGCTTAGGATTTAGGACTAGAAGATACTGCATAAGCATTGCGAGGCTGTTGGGGTCGGCTTGCTTTTCCAATAAATTTTGCGCCTGAAAATGAAATCTCATGAACTCTCATTTAAAAAGAATGTAAGTTTTTTGTTGTTTTAGAATCACGTCCATATCTGAAACAACAAAAAGCCTAAGTTCTTTTTAAATGAGAGTTCATGAGATTTTAGGCACATTTTGTTTCAAAATCACGTCCATATTCTTTGTTGTTTCAGAATCACGTCCATATCTGAAACAACAAAAAGCTTACATTCTTTGTTGTTTCAGAATCACGTCCATATTCTTTCCACACAAAAAAAAAAAGAAAAAAGAATCACGTCCATATCAATAAATGTTTTATTTCGTTCGACTTTCTATTTAGTTAAACTAATTAAATAATTAATAAAAAAAATAATTCCTGATGTATTTCTTCACGAGTCCGATCAATTAAATGATTGCAAAATAGTAATTTCTATGATTTCAGATTTTATTAACAATTATTTCATTTGTTTAATTAATTAGTTAAATTACTTATCAACTAAATCATTAATTATAAATCTATTTAAATGAATTAGACTAGTAAATTCAATAATAATAAATTTAAAAACGGCAAAAATAAAAATGAAAATTGACACTTAACGGATTAACGCAAAAGTTAGGAATTTTTAACAATCTATAGTAAATTGGCTCAGATTCCAATAACCAAATATAATTCTAATTATGAAATGAAACTTGGCTCGGATTCCAATAATCAAATATTGAACACATTATTTTACAATTGAAAGATCGAATACGAACATCTTAAGATATAAAACCCAAATAGTTAAGCAAACAACACAAATAAGGAAACAACTTGAGGTATTTTTGCTGCAATTAACCCTTTTTTTCTTTTTATCCCCTCAAATTTAATAATTCTAAAATTATCCTTTATAACTATTTATGATATATATTTATATATATATATTGCAGTATAGAAATATGACCTATCAAAAACAAGTTGATTGATTGGTATTAAAGAAACAGAACAACTAATACAGTTTCGTTTATATTACAAGTATCAGATTAATATATGGTATTCTTACCATCGCATTCAATAAAAGAAAATTGGATCCTATTCCAATTAATAATCAAACATTGAACACGTTATTTTACACTTCAAAGTTCGAACGCGAACATCTTTACACAATAAAGTAAAATCAAAAGACGACGAGAATAGAGAAGAGAAGAAAGAGCAGGAAGGGAAGTGAAAGATCAAACTGGCAGGTGGTCAACGCTTGGTTGAGAAGAGAATCGATACATCTGATCCTCGTCTCCGCGGCTTTGTCGACCCAATCACTGGCGTACGATGTCAGGTTCTCGGGGGTGATTCCGGTACCACTTACGGTGCCAGTGGGGTTGTTCCTCTCCAGAGTCACGAGCGAACTCACGAGATTGTTTATGATGGCATTGAAGTTCCGCGAACAACGCCTGACGATTTCGGGCTCCTCTTTTGCCTTCTCGTTCTGCCCCAAGAATTCTCCCAAGCCCGTTTTGGCCGTCTCAATGCTTCCACGAATGGCGTCGTTAGTGGCCGGGGAAAGACTATCCGCTAGAGGACTGAAAGAAGCTGAGCTGGCAGTGACGGCCAAGCAAAGTACGAGAGTGATCGCAAGGGAAGTTTTTCTAGGCTTCCACATATTGTGAGAGAGAGAGAGTTGTGATGAGAACTGGTAGGGTTTTATAGGGATGATCGGTCAACTTGTGAACGATCAAATACGACCTATTTATTTGATATATGATATCAACCATCATGGATTGTGCACACATGACATGAGCAAGAGGCACGCAACGCAACATAACGCGCCCTCGAAGCACTCCCAAACATTCCGGAAGCGCGCTACAATACATGCCCAAAGCGGTCAGAATTATTTTACGATAAATCTATAATTTTCATTTTTTTAACGATTGAGGGTCAGAATATTCATTAGTGAATTATTTTCATAAATATAAAAATAATTATAGGAATTTATACTATTGTTATTACCTAGTAAGAACAATGACAAAACAATGGTGATTGCATTTGGGACCCTTTGAAGCAAGGTTTTAAATGACGATGTCGACACCGTTTTGCTCCCTCATTTTGCGGGTATGCCGCATGTCGAAGAAAATATCGACGGGAAAGTCAGAAAAAAAACAAAAAAAAACACGCCGTATGCCGGAAATGCCGCAAAATTCACAGGCATGGCACACTAATTTTGATATTTGACAATTTTCTGTATAATTTATTATCACCCTAAGACATAAATAACTAATAATAAGACATAATAAGACATTATAATGATAAGTTATAGTTAAAATTAAAATAAAGACATCATATTGACATGTTAAAAGACTTAGAGTTGTTCACGGGCATGTAAAAAAACGGGTGTGCCGTAGGCATACCGAAGGATGCCGGAGAACTTAAAACCATGCTTCGAAGATAGCGTTCAACTTGGCGGAGCCACGTATTTTTTTCTTGCGGTAAATATTGTTTGCATCTATAGTTGACTAGTTGAGTTGGTACTAAAAAACTTAACATGGCAACCCAAATTCAAGTTTTTTTATTTTTTTATTTTAATAGCCGGGCTCGCAGGTCACGTGACCCCGTCTCAAATTTATTGATAAACACCTCACTTATGGCGGAGGAAAACTGTGGTAACACAAAGATACGAGGGATTTACACAAAATATGACACAAAATATCCCAAACGATCGAACTTTCAAACTTACAAAAGATTTTTAACCACGAAACCTTGAATTCAACCTTAAACATGTCTAATATACGCAGTACCCATATTATCCAATCTAAATAAGCCTTTGATAACATTAGGAAGGTGAGTGGAGTGCTTAAATAAGTTATCTATTCCTTCCGCGCCCAAACGAGCCAAAGCATCAGCAACTTGGCTCCCCTCTGTGTAAAAATGACATATGGAGTGCAAAGCCAAGACTTGAATTTGGGTGAAGTGTATAAATATATAAATATATATAATAGGATTTGGTTTGATTTGATATTATGCGTTGTTAGCATTAAAATAGGTAACTGTATAGATATTAGCATAAAAATAGATATTATTATAAATATTTATATTTTGTATCCCGTTAAATATGTTAACAAATAAAAAAAGATATTAAAAAAAAAGTAAAAACCCTTATTTTTTTCAGTACGCTTTGATGCTTATGATAGAGGCGTAAAAAAATCTACTAAGGCGGTGACCGAGGCGCACGCCTCAGTGTTCCACGGCAAGGCGCAAACTTCGAAGCTTTTTGCCTCTACGCCTTAATAAGGCTTTTCACAACACTGTTTTTTATTGTATGCTATTTATATGATCCACAGAATCTTGGTACTTATTAGCTTTCAAATTACTATTTTTTCTCTAATAAATTATTCAGACTTTGATATACTTTTGGCAGGTAATTATTTGGCAGTAATGTAATGGGGTTTCTGACTTTCTGTATTTAGGCTTTTGCAACTGCAATGTTGGGTTATGCCAAGATGGAAAGTTACGATCCAAAATCTCTTAAGGGTCTGTTTTCTATATTCAAAGGCAAAGTTATTAAAAATTCAGGAAATTCATAACTATTTTTTATTAAATTAAATTTTGGACTTAATGGTAAACCATGTTATTCACTTCATATTATGTCTATCCCCGTGAGTACTACGTACCCAAATACATGCTGACCCTTTTCGCTTCCTGCAAGACAGAACTGCGCGACTAATTTGACAAACAGGCGCCATCAATGCAGTAAGTAACTTTCAATTTTTTTATGACTATTCAACTAATTTTTTACATGTTTTTGTTTACATATTACGTTCAAATTACCTTCTTCAGATATTATCTCCTATGGGTGTCAATTATATGCCTGATTCTTAACCAGAAAGAGTAATAAATCTGATAAATTTTGTGTGTTGATATGGTTTTAAAAATCATTTTGTATGTCCTTAAAGATGATAGGTAGCGGGACTTCAGAAATAAAATAAGAATATTTATAAATTTTATTCGTATGCAGTTTCGTTGTTAGATTAAATTTAATATTAGCGTAATTATTTGGATTTTTTTTCAGCAGGAATTATTAACAACACAATTTTTCTTGGTAGACGGGTATGGATTATTTTAATTAAATTTGCATCTTGAAGGTTTATTCTATTACAGTGGTAACCTAATTCTTCGTTTCCACTAATTAAATCCCCATTAGCCACACTTTCGTTGACGAGAATAACCACCGTGATGGCATGATGTCTTTCTGTGCTTAGGGTAAACAGTGCATTTTACCCTCTCCGAGATCCATTAGGGATTTAGAGGTATATCATATTTATTTATGACATAAAATTAATATACTATATGTATTTTAAAATATACTTTTGTTCTAAATTTACTTATTTGTACATGAATTTATTGCTGCTAAGGGTAGACATTTTTTCCCCTGTACATACATATTGTTTCTTAGGTTTGAATTTTCCTAACTCGGGTAATATAATGTTGTGCATATATTTTTATTTTTCTCAGTTAGTAGTAAAGAAAAAAAATATTACAGTGAGAGGTTTGATGCTTTCAAGGATTTTATAAAAGAGGAGGAGTTAGGAACAAAGCCCACGCCACTTCCAAACGAGGAATGGTCGCTTATGGAATAATGGGAACATCATATTTTTAAGTTTTGTAATACTCAAATATCTGAACTATCTGATATATCAACATATATTTTAATTGTAAAAGAAAAATATTAATTTGTTATGGGTAAACATCCTCAGCCTCCGTCGTGCCTCAAAATTGAGCTCATTTCCCTTGGTAACTCCCAATCTTACCCTGTCGATTTTGTCGAATACGGTCGTTTTTTAAGTTGTTAGTGAGGTTTGAGTTTTAAGATTTGCTTCCATTCTCTTTAGATCGTCGGAGAACATATATCATAACACAAGTGTATTTATTAGTGAGGTTTGAGTTTTACCATTACGTTTTGTTAACACAATTCTTATTACCGATTTCATATACTAACTATTTGTGAAGTTCACCATGACTATGATATAAGCATCTATTTTTTTTTCTTCTCCAATTCCTCATTTTAAATTCTTTTTTTCTTGAAGCATATTTTAGTTTTAATTTTAATAATCGAAGAAGAGTTTGGTGAACTTTAATTGATAAAAAATTTAAAAATAATATTTTATCATCACCTGACGAAGCGCGGTGTCGGTCCCTTCAAAATGTTTTTTTCATGGTTAAAGTTCTAAATGTAATAATTTTCACTTCGCAGTCAAACTACGACAAAAATTGACATATGTACTTGTGTACTAAATGTTTTAAATTTAGTACTAAAAAATATTTGGTTTAAAGCGTTCTCATATACTTATAATCTTATTCAATTAAAAATGTGAATATCATTACACGACAAATTAAGTAATTATTGAGTGCGATGTTGACGACATATTTTTATTTACCGAATTTATTATTTCTTATGATATATTACATAATTATTTTAGTTAATATTTTCAATGCCACCACGCGAAGCGCGGTGCCGGTCCACTAGTATTCAATAATTATTTAATATAATTTTTAACTTTAAAAGCGTGACTTTTCTAAGTTAAAAAAGAAAAAGAAAAGAAGCAATATTCAGTGCAAGTAGATATAAAAACTGAACGTGGTTGCTAGGATAGCCTAGTGGTAATTCCACACCACCTCCAAAGTGGAGGTTGTGGGTTCGATCCCCACTGCAGCAAAGCTGCTTTCCAAAAAAAAGATATAAAAACTGAACCGAAAGTTGTTTGGAGTGACTAGCTTTTCAAAGGGCACAAGTCACTACCCGTATTTATCCCCGTAAAACTATCAAACTTATGACATATTGAGGCAATAAAGGTTCAAAATATATATATATATATATATATATATAATAACGTCAGAAGTACTTAAAGTCAACAAATATTAAACGATGCATTTTTCATCATTTCTGTCGAATTCGAATGAGAAAATATACTAAATAACTTAATGAGCACGTAAATATATATCTTAAATATTATTTAATAGCACTATACTAAAAAATTTGACCAAAATTCATAAGAAATTGAATGAAGAATACAGTATATTAGGTCAGTGCCACGTGGAGGGGGGAGACTAAGTCACAAAAGGTTAATTACACGGAGTAGAAAGGGCCAAGCACAAACCCTAAAAATTTAAAATATCATTAAAAAAATAAAAAAATTCGGGTAGTAAAACCAGGTACCGGGTACCGGGTTTTTTATTATTAATACCCGGTACCCGTATCCGGTTTTGAATCCGCATATGGGTACCCGGAACTGGAATTCGGATACGGTTTCGTTTCCGGTTTTTAAATCCGGATACGGATTTGGTTCCGGATAATTACCCGTCTCCGGGCATTATTTGCACCCCTAACGTGGATAGGAAATGCGGGGGCTCGATTCTCACTTTCGCCAAAAAAAATTCAATATATAAGGTCAATGCCACGTGGATAGGAATTATCCATTTCAACGACCAAAATTTAGCCACGTCAGCCATGTGAACGGTGATGTTAACGGTGTTAGGAAATTAGACTTGCCAGCTCCCCAAAATATAATTTGGGTATTTTTACCACCACTTTTCGACTTTGGATACACGAGGGGCTCTTTGATGAAAGTTTGGATATTTTCGACGCCATCATCCCTCAAAATTATATTACTTTTGTCACGATTATACATTTACAAAATTTAATGCAAAATTAATTGAATCCCTCCATCACCCTTAATTTTGCATTAAATTTGATGACACGAGGATGACGTGTATGGTGACATGTCAAATTACGTGGCGTCCACGTTGACGAGAAGCTGACCGCGCAAACGTTGACTACTTCAGTTAGTCAAATATGGACGGAAATCATATTTTGGTACTTATACCGCTATTAAATGGGCTGGGGCTATGCCGCCCCAATTAAGTAAAGGTTGAGAACTTATGCCGCTATTATCCCTTTACCAAACTAACCCTCGCTCCAATTATTCCCGTTAATTTCGCGAAAGAAAAATAAAAATAAAAAAGATAAAACCCTGGCGCTTCTTGAACGACCTAGGGCTCAGCCGCAGAACCCTCCTCTCTTCTCTTCTGGTCTCGCCATTTTCGCTGCATGTAAGCTTCAATCCATTTTCACTCTGTATTCCTCGCGATTTTCATTGTTCGAGTGCTCGTTCTTCCTCAGAAGATTCACTTCTTCTCTCTTCTCTTGAATTTCGCAGAGCCATGAAGACTCTCGAGCTCGTCACCAGGGCTTCATCGAGTGCCCAAACACCCACGACCTTACCGGAACACCCAATCGTCCTCGACCCTGACTCCATTGTCCCGGCATTGAACCCTACAAGCGGCGAGCCCAACGTTCCGGCTCTGCCCATGCCGCTCACCGGCTGGAAGATCTCGCAGTCCGATTCCGAGCGCGTTGACTTGTGCAAGAAGTTCTTCGCCTCGCTCGCGGGGAAGCTCAAGAACCCTAAGCGATTCGGTAAGGAGGATTTTCTCGGGATTTTGAGCTCGTTCCTCGAGAATATCGCGGGGATGGTCGGGCTTTTGGTCGGGATCGATTCGTCGAGTAACGATTACACCCAAGTTCTTGTGGAGAAGGTGGGAGTGTTTGTTGGCAAGGACGTTTCCGGGTTGATTCTAGAAGCCAGTGTCGTTTTCGGGATTTGGGATTTGGTGGAGGCTTTGGTGAAAAACGGGCTCGTCGGGTATTCATCTTATCGGACCTTGATTCCGGTTCTTGTAGAGAATGAGAAGTCGGATTTGCTTTGTCAATGCGTTAAGTACGCCACTGACCTCCAGTCACCGGAGCTGCTTCTGGTACTGCAACACTTCCTCAACTTGCCCGAGAAAAACGGGAATAACGTGAGAAAGGAATGGCAGAATCAAGCGGTTTCAGCCATTGAAAAGGCTTCAAGTAAAAGCGCCACTGCGAAGAAGTCAAAGGAGGCAAAAGACGCTGCGGTTTTGCTCATGCTAGCGCATGACGGGTTCTCTTCCGCAGAGCTCTGTCTCCATTACTGCTTGGCATCGGCAAATTTTGCCGACGTGGTACTCTCTTCGGCCATAAGCAAGCTGAACGGTAAAGAGATGACAAGGCTGATTCGTTACTTGGGAAGGTGGCTGAAGAAATACGAGAGGTTTCCTCAAGCTGTGCCGTGTCCTAAGGCGTCGGCTTCGTTGGGGTTGACGTTGTGTGATTGGGTTCCTCGGCTCGAAGAAGTGGTCAAATTTTTAGGCTTAGTGATCGACGAGGGCTTCCCTTTGTTGGTCTTGCATCCCGAGTTTCACGGTGACCTCGGGTTTATGGAGACGGTGGTTAGCTCCTTAGCGTCGGAAGCGAGGCTGTGCTGCTCCGTGGCAAATGTGGCTGAGAAACTGAAAATCGAAGCGCTAGGTACTTAGATCATTGAATCTCTTCACAAACTCAAATTTTTGTTCCGGTTTTGTAGTGTTTGATCACATGGAAATGGGTAATTTTCTTTTTATGTTTTAGGAATGTAACGTTTAATCCAATGAAAGTGAGTGAGAAATTGCATGTTTTAGAGCTATAAAATCCTATTATATTTATTTATTATATAGTATATCACTTGAAATGACATTCGAGACTCTCCGAAATATTTGGATTTGCACGGCAAATACACAAGCATAATAATAAATCGGATTGAACTATTAATTTGTGGTAGTTGTTCGTGATTTATATGTGTTGAGTCCCACATGGAAAAGACATAAGGACTTAGCAGGATTTAAAAGGTCATGGGTTACTCCCCTCATTGCCAATTGATTTTGAGGTGGAACCTCATGATACTTCACATGGTAAACGAGCACCGGTCCAAAAAAAAAAAAAAGGATTCGGCCCGAGACGTGTGAGCCAAAGAGCCACCGTCTCGAGGGGGCATGTTGAGTCTCACATGGAAAAGACATGGGGACTTAGCAAGATTTAAAAGGTCATGGGTTACTGGGTTACTCCCCTCATTGCCAATTGATTTTGAGGTGGAACCTCATGATACTTCACAATATGTGGCGACAACTCTGAGTTGAATTTCTGGCTCTGTTCGTGCTTAGTAGAATCAATATTTGGTTGAATCTTGCATCCAAACTTGATTACCGATTCGAGAGGACAAGACTCCGTCCGCCCTTCTCATCCTCGTCACAAACAACATTTCTCGACATTCTCTCTCGTTATTGCATTTTCCGCCTTCGGTCCTTTTTTTTAATTCGGAAGCCTCAAAGCGCATATATATATATATATTTTTATTTTTTTTCTTTCGTATTATTGAAAATGTCAATTCTTCACAGATTAAATTATATTTAGTAAACAAGCTTTTTGTGGAACAATGTGTAAATATTCTTTTAGTTGTGAAGAAACAAAGTACACAAACTTCCAATGCCCAGAAGTAATTTAATTTTCTCGTTTAAACAAGACCAGATAAATATATCAGCACAAGTCCGAGGAACTGTAAAGTGTTTGTATTATTATTATTGAAACTATTTAAGCAGCAAAAAGATGAGTTTTACTTTTGCTGTACAGTGTTCTATACTTTCCAATTATAAGTTATCATAAAATACTATTTCTTCTACGATCTATAAGTTCTCAAACCTTCAACTCTAAATCACCTACTTAACAAAATCTGTAAATTCAGACAGTGAAACCAGTTTAAGAAATATCACAATTACACCGTGAAGCAAGCAAGTGGGAAAGGTAATTCAAACTATTGATCATAGATTCATAGTCAAAGTTATTTCATACTCAATCGCCATGTTGTCACTTTCATAACTTGAAATCTAACATGTAGTAACTAAAGCATTTGATTTAGCATGTTAGAGAGCATGTTCTTATATCAAGATCAAGCAAATTCAACTAATTTTACAATATGTTGCAATGCCAAGTGAAAAAGGCAAATTAAGATATAGTGGTAAGGAAATACCTCTTATGTCACAAGCCGCAAAGAAGAATCTAACTTGCCAGAAACTACCAAATTAACAAACAATTCCGCCATTGTAGTATCGACTGAGAAACCTTTAGTCACCATCTCTTCTCTAAGTTGCAGCGCTCTGACATCTCATCATTCTTAATGAATCCTCTAATCATCAAACTGAAGGTGCAACTGTCAGGTGTGCATCCATTAGCTTTCATTTCTTCACCTAAGTTTATTGCTTCACCTACGAGTCCTTCATTGAGAATGGCATCAATCAGTATGTTATGAGTCCTCACGTTAGGTAAAAGCCCTTTGGAATTGGATGACAGTCCAAAGAATATTTTCTTCACTTCTGTCAGGTATCTAGCTTTACACATGCCTCCGATGAGTGTATTGTACACAACGATATTGATTGGCATAGCTTCATCGCACTTCTATATTGTTGATTAAATTTGAACATTCGGTTGTGGACCTCGAGCTTCCATCTTTTGAAGTAAACTGCAAGCTTCGTCAGTTCTCCCTACTTTGCATAGACCGAAAATCATCGAACTATAACAACATTTGGAACTAACCCCCAACAGAATCCCTACATAAAAATGGCAGAAAACTCACGGGGAAGTGGAGAGTCCTTAGGGTTTTGGAAACGTATATTTTTGCCTTCACCGATAACTCATGATCAAAATTAGACATTATTTTGACAAGACGACGGCGTTTCGAGGTTGAAACTCGAAAGAGGGAAGATATTAATCTTTGATCACCTGATAAAATAGTTATGTAGAATTAGTTTATATAATTATATGAGCGGAAATCCCTTTAAAGGAAAAAAGATTGGCACGCAAATATATATAGAATTAGTTTTTTCTTGAAAGATATAGAATTAAATTAACACTTTCAAATTCAAGGTCAAATAATGATGAATTACATATACTTATTAGTGGTGGTGGCAACTGCAACAGAAAAAAAGGTGCCAGATTCAAAGGAAAAAAAAAAGCGATGAAATAGAAATAATAATATAGTTTTGCTAAGAAAGTCTAACTTCTACTAATCTTATTTTCTTTTGTATTAATTTTTTTAAGGGTTAATAGCGGCAATAATGCACAACCTTTCGTCAAGAGGGGTTTTAGGTCCCCAACCTTTCAAAGTGTGGGCAAAAATACACAACCTTTGTTAAATGTAAAATCTGTTGGTCATTCCGTTAGGGATGTTAAATTCTGCTGATGTGGCATCGTTAAACTGCCAAATGGACTGCCAACTTGTAATATTAATTGTATAATTTAATTAATAAGAACAAATTAAATCGTATTTTAATTATGATTCAAAAAAATTAATACTTTAAATTAAATAAATAAGTTTTACTCCCCCTAAAAATCTAACAGGCTCTTCATTTGAACATGAGTAAATTTTTTGAAAAACGACGGATTATTAAACACGACAAAATTGCAAAGATTACATAACGGCGGTTTATTAGAAACGACTAGAATTTTGAAAAAACGACCGATTATTGAAAACAATTGTAATATAAAAAAATGACATAGTAAAGATGTGAATAATATTGAAGCACGAGTTCAAAAATAAGAACTACGCTTTAAATAAGTATTGCTCGTTAATTTAAAGTTTTAATTTATTTTTTGAATCATAATTAAAATATTTAAATTTATTCTTATTAATTAGGTTATGTAATTAATATTACAAATTTGCAATCCATTTGGCAGTTTAACGATGTCACGTCAGCAGAAGTTAACATCTCTAACGGAAGAACCAACGGATTTTACATTCAACAAACGTTGTGTATTTTTGCCCACACTTTGAAAGGTTGGGGACCTAAAACCCCTCTTGACCAAAGGTTATGCATTATTGTCGCAATTAACCCTTTTTTTTAATGATGCTTATTAATTTGACTTTACAATTTTGTGGGAAATGACTGTTCGAATATAAAAGTAGAAAAATTATCATAAAGATTTGTAAATTACCTTCTTCTTTCATTTTCTTTTCTTTTTCCGTCGTTTCGATTCAATGTTTATAATTACATTTCTTTTTTTAATCCTCACAATTTTATAAAGCTGTTAAAAACATGCCAAATTAAAAGTATATATATGATGTATCACCAAGGGGACTGTTGTGCAATAATATCATCTTACGAGAATAGAATACGGGGTAGATCAACCGGAAGAAATATCTATAAAAGTATTTGCCCAAAATGAAATCTAGAATACTTAGTATTTTTTAACTTTATAAAAATGCATATTTTCAAGAAAGAGAATGAGAATCTTATGCAAAAAGAGCATTTTTCCTATTTACCTAAGTGATTTTTCTTGTACTTTGTAGTTTGCTCATTAAATTATGATTCGCTTTTATAGCTTCATAAAAGATGCTTATTTCCTGACAAACTATGAACAAACTTACACAATTTTAATCTAAGTTCAAATGGGACATGCAATGTCATTTCAAGTGTCTAGAAAATGCATTATTGCCATTTAACACTTGTATTGAATTTGCTCATTATTTGCTACAATTTAGTAAAAGATCTTAATAAATGTCGCAATTATTATATTTTTATTCGTGAAAAGTAGCATAATATAATTCATAAGGACATATCATATATAATGATGCAAGGTGTCCCATTGGTAGCTTAAATTGGTTGTAACTGGTAAGTTGTAATGGGAAAAAAAAAAATCAGGGTTTTAGTAAAATAATATTTTTCCAATTTTCATAAAAACTTAATAATCATCTATTTTTTATATTAAAAATTAAAAATTATTATTATCTCAATAATACTTTAATGATTTAAATCCTCTTCATCATACCTTTTAAAAAAACAGACGGATAATTATTTACTATATTAAAAAAAAAGTACTGACCAAGCAAAAATACACGATTATTTTTAAACCTTTAAATATCCCATCCATATTTTGAAACAGACACGCGTGTATTTGCATTTTCTAATGTCCATGTGGAAACAATTATACAGTAGAACCTCTATATATTAATACTATTGAGATTGGTAAAAAAAAATTATCTTATCGGATTATTAATTAGCATATAAATCAATATTGTATTAATTTATACATTAATGAAGCAAAAAGTATTAATCAGCTATAATTATATAAACATCTTTAACAACAAATTATTTTGATTTATTATATCGAGAACATTTAAGTATCAATACCAAGAAAATGAAGAGAGACTATTATGATTTAAAAAGATTTTATTAGAGTACTAATGTCACAAATATGAAAGAGCACAATGATATTAAAGATGAATAACAATAGCTTCTTAGAGTAGTGATAATTAAAGTTATAGAACCATATTTTAATGATGCAATGTTATCTTTTTATTTAATGTGATTGCATAGTTATTTATGTTATATTTAATTTATAGTCATTTTATAATTATTTATGTATTTTTTTATATTAAATTATTAATTTATATATCACTTGGGACCTATATACTTTCTAAAAGAATTATTATCTTATAAATTTAACGAATTATTAATATAGTTAGTCAGGCCCAAGTCGAGATCGGACAAATATATTATTTAATCGCGACTATTAATTTATCGAGTATTAATTTATAGAGTTCTATTGTACTTTATTCGACAGTATACATTTATTTGGTTACGTATTCGAACTAAGTTTTTTTTAGAGAAATTGCACCAAATAGCCAAATTGAAACATAGGTTTAGCAAAATAGCCAAACTTTGGTTAATAAACTAGCCAATTAACCATTTAAGTGAATTTCTAATTTGGCTAGTTTACAAAATTAACCAAAATTTTGTAAATGGTTAATTGGCTAGTTTACAAAATTAACCAAAATTTGGCTATTTTGCTAAATCTATGTTTCAATTTGGCTATTACCCTTAAGAGCCCTTTTTTTAGCCAGACAATAACTAGTAAGTTGGTGAACTCTACTACATAATTTGTTTTGGGTTCAAACTCTATGAAATGCAATACGTGTATCTTTTATATATGCAAATATGACCAATTGTGTCACTTATTCTTACGTTGAATATATTTAATATTAAGAAAATACATTGTAACATTGATTAATAACATTGATTAATAGTGTTAAAAAAACATCTACAAACCAGTCCCATAAATGTAGGAGGGCCGGATTACCCGGAGCAAGAGCTCCGGGTCTGACACAATGCGGAGCCGGATTAATACGTTTCTCGGGTGTTTTTTCTAATGAAATGCAACGGCTCTTTCGTGTGAGCCGTTGGATCGTTTCATCGTGCGGTCCAAAAAATAGACTCGTTGGGCAACGGCTCTCTTCACGTGGCCCAATTTTTTTATGCAATTGCAAAAAGTGATCCTCAATATGACCGTTGGGTTATTAATACCCATGTTTACTCCATTCTCTCTAAATTTTTCCTATATAAACCAGACTTCTCTCCTCTCTTTTTTTTTCACACAACTCCTTCTCTTCATCTCATACTCTCTCAACTCGTCCAAGCTCCCAAAAAATCTGATTTTAGTCTATAGTTTAATTATCTTATAAGTATATTTATACTCTCTTAGCTTAGTTACTTATATAGTTATTATTACAATATTATTAACATAATATATAGTTTTGCTATATTAATATATATTATGTTGCTTAGTCATAGTTTAATTGTTGTTAGTTTAAATTAGTTTATTTATAATGTCAAGTTCCGATAGCCGTTCTCGAGGCCAAGAAAATCTCCGAGGAAAAGGACGGTCCGGTTTCAAAACCGGGTCGGTTAATAGCGTTCCTATACAACAACATACAGATTATGGCGGTGTTATACACCAACAAAATTCTCCCGGTTCCTTTAGTCTATCACCGCCACTATTCATCCTCAATATGATACCGGTGCGATCGGTCCGAACCAATAATTACTATATGCTCAACAATTCGGTGGTTTTACTAACTGGATTCAAAACACTACCAGTGTTATTCCGGAATGGTTAAGCGAGCAACATACATATAATGACTAACTCCTACGAGCCAAAAACAAAGACACTTCGGCATCGATGAACAGCGGAAGAGACGACGACGATCCCGATCCCGATTATCAGAATCTGCCATTTGGCAGAGCCGGAGCAATCCGGCTCCGGTTTAAAAAAATAATAAATAAATAAATAAATAAAAGAGGCAGAGCTCCGTTTATTCCTATACTCGCGGGACTAATACAAAACAGAGCTTTGAAGGGTCAAAGTTTATATTTGGACATAATACCCACGTCACCTATATCAACATTCTCATTTCTGATTATTTTATTTTATGTAAAATGCAAATAATTTAATCAAGTAATGTGGGTTGGTCGAGGAAGTAATTATGACACCACACCCCACACACATTCCTTTTAACATTCTTTTTCCAATATTAAATTTAATATTATTTATAATTAAAATATTCATTAGATCCGTGATATACTCAACTAGTCTCCAACACATTCTTATCATATTCCACATTATAAGTGATTCACCGCTACATTATCTCTCACCCAAAAATTACTAACTCGAAAATTATTAGAGGTGAAGCCGGGATGAAGAGCCCGGCTTTTAGCCCCGTTTAGCTCGGTTGCGGTGACTAGGCCGGATCCTAAATTTTTATTTTTAAAAAATTGAAAACATACACATTTTTTCATCCAGTAACAACCAGTTTTGTTAAATAATATGTGATGTGATGATATTACTTTTACACATGATAAAACTATACAATTATTGATGATTTTATTTTTATTTATCTTATAAACTCAGATGGAAATATTTTCTATTTCCTCTCTCTCATATGTGGTTAGCGGTTTAATTGGTTTTTTATACATTACTTTCAATGTTACAATTAAGGTTTTAAATACCGCTTGCCGATGTAATTTCGCACTTTTCGTTTTACGGATATATCGCTTGTCGATGGGTATCTCATAGGTAAATCGATGGGTATGCCGATGGATATATCATTTCGCATATCTTCGAAAAAATATTTTCGATGGACATGCCGATGGATATTCGGAAAATTTAATACCTTAGTTACAATATTACCTTTTACTCTCATTATTGAATTAGTATTCACTATTCAGTGTAATTTTCTAAAATAAATAATATTATTGGTCGTAAGATAGATATGTAAAAACAAAAAATGAATATATACAGATGTAAATATATGTATATATAGCTAGTACAGCTAGCTTTTACTATATCACACCAAAATCTAATAACTCATATAGTGAACGGCCGTGATCATTTCTCAGATTAGACACATCGTAAGTTAATATACTCCGAACGTACAAGAGCGCAACTAACATAACAGACTAAATAATAAGGATTATCTGGGCAAAAGTATGCAAACTTTGTCACTTGAGAAGACAGAGGTCTAAAAAGAAAAAATAATATTACAAATACTCAAAATTAATAAATATAAGATAATATATCAAACGTAAAATACAAATTTAGCATCCCGTCTCATTTGAATTCGACAAAAATAAAATAAAATTGGATGATAACATAAATCATCTCATATTTGTTGACTTTCAATATTTTTGTTGTCATTGTTCATAACTAATTTTTTGGTCCGTGAAATAAAATTTAAACACTTTTGCCCTCTTAATAACAATTAAATTAAAAAATTATCAGAATCAATATTAGAAAAAGAATTAATAAATTATATTTTCTTCATATTTTGGTGCCGACCCATTCACCATCTTTTTCCATTTTCTGGCTTTTCAAACCGAAGAAACACAGCTTCCATGGCTGCTTGGCCGGTGCTCTAGAGGCGACAAAAGATTCCATAAAAGCTGTAAAGACACAAACACCATTACATACATATATATATGTATAATATATGTGTGTGTATGTAAAGATATGGAAAAGCAAGATTCCCGTTGATTTCCTTTGAATTCTGATCGTGATCGCTTTTCTTCGGGTTCCGAGCTGGTTCAGAGCTTCCATTCCTTGGGTTTCGATCTTCGTCTTCAGATTGCTCGCCGGAACTCGCAGCTCTCGGGGTAAGTTTCCGGTGATCAAACACGTTGGTCCTGTTTGGCTTCTTCTACGTTCGTTCTAAGAATTTCGATTTCTGGATCTGTCTTCTATTTCTCGTTTCGTTGATGGTCTGCTTCGTGGTTTGATCGAACAGGTTGAGATTATGGGATCGTGTATGGAAATCGCAGTGGCAGCTAAGAGATTGGGTGTAGAATCGGCGAGAGCTTGTTGTAGATCAGTGAATGAGCGTCCATTTCTCGTGGGTTTCGTGCTGTTTTCGGTATTTCTGTACAGATCGTTTCCTTTCCTGTTTTCGGTTTTGCTTTCCGCTTCCCCGGTTTTGGTCTGCACCGCTGTATTGCTCGGGACTCTCTTGAGCTTCGGTCAACCGAACATTCCCGAGATCGAAGAGGACGAGGAGAAGAATAACGACGATGTTGTTTCTCTACGGGCCGGGGTTTCGGTGAACAGAAGTTTTGTTGTCGAGAGAGAAAGCGACGAGAGTTTTGTGGTCGAAAGGTATGTTCGGGATAGAGGGGAGTTGGTGGATACCTCCATTGGCGACGATGCGAAGCTCAAGAAAGGCGTTGACTCGCCTGATCGCGTGCCTCTCATCGATGGCACTTCATGGGAGATTCGTGCGGAGAGTTCGGTGGCTGATGAGGTAGAGAGGGGATTTCGCGAGTTTGAGTTCGAAAAGAAGAGTGAAATTGTTGAGGAGGAAGGTGGGGTTAAAGAAGGTGAGTTGAACGATGGGAAAATCGGCGAGAATCAGTATTCGTTGATTCGGGATGCCGATGATGATGAGATTCTTTCGGCGGAAGTTGGCAAATTCGATGGAGAATCTGTTGGGGCGTTGAAGGATGATCATAACCACGATGATGATGATGATGACGATGAAGAAGACGATGATGATGACGATGATGGATCTTCGTATTCTGACTCTGATGGGGCGGAGAGTTCTTCACCTGATGCTTCAATGGCTGACATAATTCCAATGCTCGATGAGCTTCATCCGCTTCTGGATTTAGAAGCTCCACAACCTGCTCATCGTGATGAATCTGATGCCGGTTCTGAGCATTCTCACAGAAGCGATGAGACGAATCCAGAAGCGGATAACCATGGAGATGGAAATGAAGATGACGAGCATGAAGGCAAGGAGGACGAGAGCAAATCTGCAATCAAATGGACAGAGGATGACCAAAAGAATCTCATGGATTTGGGAACTTTGGAGTTAGAAAGGAACCAGCGATTGGAGAATCTCATTTTAAGAAGACGAGCTCGGAAAAGCTTCAAATTGGTGGCTGACAAGAATCTGATCGACTTGGATAGCGCCGATCTTCCCTTCAACGTTCCACCCATTTCAACAGCGCGACAGAACCCATTTGATTTGCCCGATGATTCTTATGATCTGATGGGTCTACCGCCAATTCCCGGTTCTGCCCCTTCTGTTTTGGTGCCAAGAAGAAATCCCTTTGATCTTCCTTACGACTCTAATGAGGAAAAACCCGATCTGAAGGGAGACAATTTTGAGCAAGAGTTCTTGACGATTCACCAAAAGGAGTCGTTGTTTCGCAGGCACGAGAGTTTCAGCTTGGGCCCATCGGGATTGGGGGGATCGAGGCATCATGATCGTCACTGGAGGCCTGTTTTTGTTCCCGAAACGAGCTATTCCTCATTCGAAAGGCAATTAAGTGAAGTCAGTGAGTCAAAGCTGAGTTCAGTTCCCGATACCGACTCGGTTATTTCAGTGAGCGACGCAGATGAGAAGAAGCTTCACGAGAAGGATTTCTCTAAAGAAATTGAGCTACTCTCTGACCTCGTTGAATGTAAAAGTCAATCTTCTGAAGATGATAATGATTCTGAGGAGATGGTACAAGATCAGGAAATGGGTTTTGACCAAGAAGTGGATGAAACGACACTTGGAGATGTGAAGAATAACGTTCAGATGGGATTCGGCGAATCTGAAACGAAATTGGCAGCCGCTCATGTCGAACGTGGAATTCAACCTTCTGAAGATGACGAAGATGATGAGCAAAAGCGTTTTAACCTAGAAGAGGATGAAACAACCCTTGGAAAGGTGGAAAGTCACGATGAAACGGAATTCAGCGCATCTGAAAGGCGATTGGAAACGGTACCCGGTGAAAAGGAAGGAGACAGCAGTAGCGAATCGAGCCGATCATCTTCATCGGAAGTGGATGAAAGAATTGCTGATGTGGGAAACGAAGGAGACGATCTCGTAGATGAATCTTTTGTTTCATCACAACCTCTACACGAGGATATTCAGATTGAGGAGCCTGTTTATGATTCAAGCCCTCATGCAGCTGAAAAGTTGCTATCTTTATCTTCTTTTTCCTCCGATACACATGTGGAGATTCCCGAAGTGACGAGAAGTCCCAAATCGGATGTTGAAGAAGAGGAAGCTCTCGTCATATCACGAGAAATTACCGAGTCTAGAGCAATTGACGTTTCAGAGGTTGCTTCATCGGGAGTTGGTCAAGAGAACAATGATGAAAGTGAATCGGTGGTGCCTGAGTCAGAAGATGTGGGCGTCTCAGTCATTTCACGTTCCTTGTCCTCGGAAATTCAAGCAAACCAGGAGACTGAAACGGGTAGTGAAGTCACAGAAAATGATTCCTGCTCAAAGGATTTAACAGTGTCACGAGAAATTACAGAGTACGAGGAAATTGATGTGTCAAAGGCCGCTTCATCGGATGTTGGTCAAGAGAACGATCAAAGTGAATCTGTGATTCCCGAATCAGAGGTTGTAACCCTCCATCAAAGTGAATCAGTGGTGCACGAGTCAGAAGATGTGGGCGTCTCAGTCATTTCACATTCCTTGTCCTCGGCAATTCAAGCAAACCAGGAGACCGAAATAGATAGTGAAATCACAGAGAATGATTCTTGGTCAAAGGATTTAACTGAGTCACGAGAAATCACAGAATCCGAGTTGATTGATGTTTCAAAGGCGCCTTCATCAGAAGTTGGTCAAGATATGAACGCTCCAACTGAGTCAGTGATGCCCGAATCAGCGGTTGTAACCACTGATCAAAGCGAATCTGTGGTGCTAGAATCAGACGATGTGGGCGTATCAGTCAGTTCACGTTCCTTGTCCATGGAAAATCAAGCAAACGAGACTGAAACGCACAGTGAAATCATGGAGAACAATTCATGCACGACACGAGACATGACCGAGTTCATGGAGATTGACATTTCAAAGGCTGCTTCATCAGAAGTTGGTCAAGAGAACAACGACGAAAGAGAATCTGAGGTGCCCGAATCTGACCGTGCGCATATCTCAGATTTGGTTGTGGAGAATCGGGAAAAAGACGAAGAGAGTAACGCTAGTGATCAAGAGAATGTTTTGCATACGGTTGTTTCAAATGCGCCGATTTCTTATGAAGATCAAATTATTACTACAGAGAGGGAATCTCTGGAAAACTGGGAAATGGTCCACGATGAGCATCGAATGCAGTCCGATTCCTTGTCGAAGGTGACATCAATAGAAGAAGAGATGTTCAAGGATGGACTTGTTCATCCTGAAAATGACGATCGTACCCCTTTACCAGCCCTTAATTCAGAAATTTCTGTTGAGAGTTCGGTAATTGAGCGAGCTTTGGTGGAGAATGAGCAAGAAAAGGAGTATCTGCTGATCGAGGAAGAAGCAGGTCAGTTTGATCACGAACTTGCTTCATCGAGCATGTTACATGATTCTCAGCTGAAAATGGAATCTTCGAGTTGCGATGACGAATCTATGCCTTCAGAAGAAAAGTCTCCAACTAAATTGGAGAAAGACCTCTCCTTGTCGGAAAAAGCTCTGGCACAAACATGTGAAGACGAGCATTCTGGAATTCACGTAAGTCGGATTCTTGAAGAAATAAATAAATGTATTATTATAGATGCTCTGGGAACTAAAATGTATACTCTAACCTGAATACATTTTATGCTTGGTAAATCTTATTTGGAACTCTAAATGCTTTAGTCTTCTTAGCTGTGTAAGCATGCTGATAATTCTCTTGACATTTATTTAGCTTAAATCTCTATTATCTCCATAGATTTCAGCAAGGGTAGGCTTGTTAATAGTTATTGTAAATATTGAAGGCTAAATATGACTCTGGATATTCTTAGGAACCAACCACGATGATGGAAGAGGTTACAGACGACAACGCCATTGATACCGTGGACAAAGATTGCGCCGTTTCATCAATCCACACTTCCGATGCTGCTTCATTACCCATCGAAAATCTTGACTGTGAACCACTTGCTCATGAGTTCGATACGGAGAGCAGAATCTTTGGCGGAATCTTAGAAGATCACAACAGCAGTGTTCTGGAATCCCACATTGGAGAGGAAAATATCAAGGAAGAAGTAGATGAAATCAAAGATTTCGATGAAGAGCTATTAATGGAATTAGATGCGGTTGGAGACTTCAGAATAAATGAGGTCGGAGATACTGAAAACGAGTCTTCGAAACCGAAGGAATCAATCCCAGAAATGCTTGTTCTTGAAACAAGAGCGTTCGACGCTGACTTGGCTCTCAAGCAACTCCACGATGGATCGTCGAATGTTGAGGAATCGAAAAACATCCCAGAAACCGATTCCAATTCAAAAGTTCTTGAACCAAAATCTTCGGAAGATATTCATGATGCTCTGAAGATAATCTCAGACGGTAATGTTCACGTGCTTCCAACATCTTCAAACTCCATGGCCGAATCCTCGGAAGTAGAAGCAGTTCACAAAGCCAATCAGTCCAGTCAGATTGAATCTGTTTCTGAAGAAGCTAGCCCAGTTCTTCCTGATGAACATAAACACGAACCAAGCGGGTCATTGGAAGATACAAATCGAAGCGAATCCGACAAAGGAGATAAGAAGTCCGAGGATCGAATCAAAAGGTCGAGTTCAAGCTCTAGCTCCAGTTCAAGCTCCAGTGACTCGGAGTGAGAACAACTTTGCGAATTCGTATGCAGTTTTGATTTTACCGATTTTTTTCCCCGTTTCGCAGCTATGAGTTTTGTTTTTGTTATGTGTCTGCTTGTTGGATTCATCAATAGCTTCAAGAATGAGTTTTGGTTTGATTTCTTGGAGTAGGGTAATTTTTCCTTATTTATCAAAGAGTGGTGGTTTTTTTTTTCCTCTTTCTTTTTCTGTTGTAATTCTTTTGAGAATGTGTTCATAGTGATTCATGTTGCAGACTGTACATCATTTTCTGAATGTAGATTTTGAGTACGTCATCTTTTCTAATTAATCTATTTTCCATCTGTATTGAGAATTATTACCAAAATAGTGTTTTTTTTCTTTGTGTGTGATCTATTCAACTAAATGGCTTAATTATAAGTTTAATCGATTCTAATTGATTTTATGGTAGTATTTTAAAAAACAAGGGAGCTAACTAGGTGTTACATTTCTTTAACAATTATCGATTTGATTGGGTTTATATTGTTATTCAATTATGTTTTTTTCAGTTATTAATTTGCTTAGGGTTCGAGTAAATTAGGCTTGAGGTTTGGCCTAACCGTTTTTGTCTATTTTAGAGACATGAGATGAATGAGAAAGCATCAAAGGATTATTCCGTAAATTAGTCTCATAGCTTAAGTATAGTTTTCTCCAATTTTACGGTTTCTCGACATAGGATAACAGCGTCCGTCCAATTCAAGGCCTGTGACGGGTCTTAAAACAAAGACTCAAGGACAGCCGCGTGTTCCACAAACTACAGAAAATAATACATTTTCTTGATAAATGTTTTTTTTTTATTGTCTAAAAATGTTAAGGTTATATATGATTACTCATTCTAAATCCATGAGTACTTCATACTCTATTATCTTACTGAATATCAACAATTTTTCCACCTAAAGAGAAAAATATTAGGATACAAGTCTAAGAAATTTGTCTACACTGAACAAACCGTGAAATCACGCAGAATTATCCGACTGCTTTTGTTTCTTCTGCGTCGGCTCTATGCTCGCCTGCCCAGAACGAAGTTCACCAATGAACAATTGGTCTCTAAATACTTATATAGCACAGGTGATGTTTGAAACACAGTGACAGAAATTTAGTGATTTTATTAACTTTTTTATATGACCCAAACCGGTTCCCGAAATTACCCAAAACTGGTTGTTCACGATAGCACACATAAACCCTGTAATTCAAATTGATAGCGGATTTGGTCTCTCTCTCTTTTTTTCGTTCTTTGATACCCTTAACAATCAAATTAGGAGAGTTATATTTACTAGCGGAAACGTCATAAATTAGAATATTTAGAAAATAAAAATAAATAATAAATCATTATAACAATTTTTTTTTTATTATTAACTTGTTTATTTAAATCTAATGAGACGTTCAAATTTATAGACTTCAAAACATAAATTATTTAAAATATCTAAATTAATTGTGAAAAATGATTGCTTTCGTCCCCAATTAGTTGAATTTCACTAGTTTTTAGATTACTGTGATATTTTTGCAATTATTTTCTTAATTGCATATAAAAGATATAAGAAAAGAACTATTTGTACTAAAGCTCTAAAAATGATTTCCTCATATCACGAAAGTCAAACTTACAGTTCCAGAGAGTTGATCATTGATATAAGTCATGGATCGAAGCATAGCTTCAAGTGTGTCTCTGGTCAGTTTAAACTTCACTTCCGTCTCTCCCGTTGAAGAATTTGCGTAATCTTGCAGCTGCAATAAATCGAACACAAATTAAGAACAAACGTAAAGATAAATCCAAATCGCATAAAAACCCCAAACCCCATACCATTTAATTCAATTTTTTGATAAATAAATATTTATAAATACTATTATTTCATGATTACACCTCAGTATACCCGTCGGTTATTGTTATACTTATACCCATAAAATCATATCAACACAATCGGCTCTCGGGTTTTAAAACCCTACAGAAATCACATCGATAGACTAGTAAAACTGGACCATCATGCATATGAGGACAATGTTCCAAATTCTATCTTGAAATTATGCAGAATCATTCAATATATTCCAGAAGCAAAAATAAGAAAGAGAAATCATCGAGGATAAAAGTGTAATTACTCTCTCAAGTGTTGGATACCTTAAGTGTGATGACAGCCACCCTCTTAGATTTCTCCGAGCTGCTGTTTTCAACTGTCCAAGTCATCGATTTAAGGCGGGGCAAATTTCTCTGTAAACATAATTTAAAAACCGTATATTATAAAAGGGCATGTATAATTACAGGCAATAAACACGCAATTTGTACATTCCTATCTGATAAACAAAAAGAAAAATGAATCATACTGAAAGTTTGAGAACTCTATGTTATTGTACTAATGCATTTCCCAGAAGCGTTCTTGCGTTAAATCGCTTTCAGAGTAAAAAAAATCAGCAACTTTTCAACAAATACAAACACGAAACAACCGAATCAAATATCATATGGAACGATAGAAACAAAGAACAAAAGATCTACCGTACCGCGTTCTCTGGATGGAGCGGATCATTTTGTTGAGCCGTAGGGACTAGTTGTGGAACATTATTCTTCAAAATAACCGGTACTGAAGAACCAACGTCGTTCTGACACAGTTGAGCAATGGTATCATCAAACCCCGTTGACTTACTTGAGAACGAAAAGGAAGTATAATCTGACGATGCCCCTTTTCTGACATCATAGGAAGTACTCGTTCTTGGCACTGAACGCTGATCAGGAATCACACACGAACATTAACACGAGTGAAACCGAAACAAAGACAAAAATTAGATATAAAAAATAATTGAACTAGACATGAAACATCTTCTCAAATATAGAAACCGGGTTTCGAAGCAACCCAACGGTCTCAAAAACGTACTTTTGTAAATCTTTTGCATACAACAAATGCACCTTTAATCCACCAAATCAGTAATTATAGTCTCAAAATTTGCTATACAGATTCAAAATTACGTACTTTTCTCAATCCACAAATACTAATAAAACCTCGGAATTCGATTCCGGGTTCAAATAAAATTTTGCTTCTGACTTCCATTAGAGCAAAATCTTTGGCTAACTAACAAAGGGATATTTGCGATATAAGTACCTAAATGATAAGAAAAATGTGACAGCATATTCCACTTCTTGTTATGTCGTATATTCCTAATGTTGTCAAAAGTGTGATTCGTAGATATGAGGTTGGAATATACCGCCACTTTCACCTAATTTACCGGTATTTTTGCAGTGAAAGTCTCGGAACTTTTGCCAAAACAATTTCACAAACCTGCTCTTTCGACATGTCCTCCTTCCACAGACTCTGATACTTGCTGAACAAACACGACAGACTTCGCCGGAGATCGTCAGGCAAATCCGCCGGGAACAGCTTCTGGATTTCATCTCCGGCGAGGCCGTCGCCGGAGGCGCACTTCCGGATGAGCGAGCGAAGGCACGCCAAAACCTGAAACGACGAGAGCGAGTGAGAGGCAAAGAGGAGAGAGAAAACGAAGAGAGAGAGAGGTTTACGGGGTCGAGGTCGGAGAGAGAAGGGAGGTTCAGGAGAGACTGGAAGCGGGGCTTGTCGCAGAGGCCGGTGCGGCGGCTCTGCCACGTGGCGGACAGCAATTGGTCGAGAGCCTCGTCGGAGGCGGCGCCGGCGAGCTTGTGCAGTTGCAGATACAGTGTGTCTTCCATTTTTTACTCCTTCGGGCTCCGCTAAAACCCCATCGCTCGAAAACCCGGGTTTTAAACCGCAATTGTACCCGATTCGCAGACCGTATCCGGATTAAATTCGGTTTTAATCCTATTCGGATTTAAGGATTTAAAAAATTCGGAATTCATATTATAAATTACTCAAATGCGGTTTTTTTCTCGCATTTTTTTAATGAATTTTGTTTTTCTTTATATTGCAACCTAATGTATTAATTTTAGCTCAAAATTAAGTCTTAGATACTATTTTTAAAGGTTATAAAAAAAGTTTAAAATTTTGTATTGAATTTGGATCCGGTTTCGATTTTGTTTCCAAGCTGAACAAACGAGTTTTGCGCGCCTGAAAAGTTGTTGTATGGGTTAGGCAACCCGTGCCCGGGTCCAAAGCAGGCATGGGCTGCCCGCGGGACGGGCCGTCCGAGCTTAGTGGTTGGTCAATATTTAATTGAAAGACAGCAAAGGGTCGTGCCACCAAAAGAAGAAAGTCACAAACCCCACCACCTCTCATTGAAACATACTTCTCAACAAAAGCAGCAAAACAAGACAAATCGTTGAGCAGAACAACATGGTTCCCAATTTAAAGCAAAATAAATAAACAAATAAACAAAACCATATATATATATACATATACATATATATATACATATATATATATGGCTCGACATGCATGCATGCACGCACGCATGATGTTCTTGAAACGTCCAAAAACATAATTAGACTCTCTCCAATCCATGTCGGCGAAGACCGACGATTACGGTTTCGTCAGAGCTTGTGGCCCACCGCCCACATGGCCAGCGTGGAGCTCGACGACAGCCCTGCTCCGGGCGCCACGTGGCGCCCATTCTCACCTCCGGAGCCGGCCCCCGCCGTCCGGGAGACGGGCCTTGCCGGAACGGGGCGGCCCACGCTCACCGCCTTCTCGCACCTGCAGCTCGTAAGCAGCCCGTTGCCTGAGGACTTACGGCGAGTCTTCTCTGGCGCCGGTGCCGGTGGATCCTGAAATTCCCGGTAGTCAGCCTCGGACGCGTAGGCGACGCTGGCGCGGTCGAACCCTTCCGCCGTCGTGACGCTCCAGTCAATGCTTGCTTCGCTCGGCTCGTAACCGCACTCAGTCCTCGGTGTCATCGGTTCGTCCAGGCTCGCTCGCCGGTGCGAAGGCTCGTAGATTCCCACGTTGACGGGGTTTGCACCGTACCGGCCAGTGCGTAATCCTACTTGGAAGCCGGAGGACGACGTCATGCCGTTGTCGTCGACAGAATCTTCCTCAATTGCGTCTCGACGGTAGAGGAACATAGCGGCCGCCGGTGTGTGGGCATTAGTCGTCGCTGTCGTTGCCGTCAAGAAGCTCTCAAGCTCAAAGAGGTCTGAGCTCGCGTCGCTCGCTCCGTCATCGATGATTTCGATGGCGTTGCTGATCTTCGCCGCGAAGTTATTAGTAGCCGGTATTCTCATGAAGTTGTCTGAATTCTTTCTGCTCGAAGGGTTTTCATTTGATGGTCTGAAAATCTCGAGCGAAACCCTTCCCGCCTCTTTATCCGCCATTGCAGAATCTTTGAGCTTGATGCCCTGATTCGCTCCCAGAATCGGAAACGTGAAACCATTTGCGTTTGTATTATTTCCGCTTCCGACGCGTTGGTCAGAAAATGACGTTCTTATCCCCATTGCCTGAAGCTTTGGCGGAACGAGACTCTCCGTCGAAGCCGACGAGAACGACGTCGTGTCGCGAGAAGTTCTCCGGTGATTCTGATACCAATTCTCCTGAAACGAGTCGTGTCGAGCTTTCTCCATGGAGATTGTTGTCGTCGTAGTAGCCCTGATGCCATTGTTTTCGGACAATCTGTACTCCGCCACCGATGACGTGGTCCTACCGCTCTTCGAAGAACCTCCGATGGTCAAGGGCGGGATCTGCAGAGGCGGTGGAAGAGGGTTTTCGGGTTTCCGGCGGACAGACTTGTCATTGACCTGGACAGACTTTTTGCAGGAGCAAGGGCACTTTTTCCGGAAGCCGAGTCGCCATGTCGGTGTTGCGGGCGGTGACGGCGCGCCTCTGCTTTTCTTGTCGCTTGACGGATTTTGAACGGAGACGGAGATGGAGCCTGGTCGGGCGGCGAGGAGGCCGGTCTGGCTGTTCCAGCTGGCCTCCGACGATGCCGTAGGGGTTGCAGCGGATCGGAACGACCGCGTTCGGTAGTTCCGGTAGAAGCTGGAGTAACTGTTGCAAAATATGAACTAGTGATTAAATAATGACTGTTGGGAACCCTTTGGTTTCCAATTTACATTAAAGATACAAATTCAAATACGAAATATAAGTACCCGTCGACCGACGACGAGGCGGACGAGAACCGCTGGGGGTCGAGGCTGGTACCGGCACTAGAGATTCTCTCCGCCGGCGAAACCCTATTGCCGCCCCCATTGACAGTCAGCTTCGGAGCTTCGAGGGCGTTGAGCTCGCTGAAGTACTTCTCAGCGTCGAAGATGCTAATCTCCGCCGTGTCATCGATCGCCGCCGCCATGCGAGGCTCCTGCTTGGCCCCGACCCCGACCCCTTGCCGCAGATATATGTTGTTCTTGGGAGGCAAACTCACCGTGACAGTGCTCGCTTTCTCCATTCTTTGCAAAAAAACTAATATTGAACAAAGCAGTTGAATGGGACTCAGCTTATACAATTACACATGCTTTATACATATTGATATATACAGCAGTTACATTACACACACATATATATATATATATATGCACGTATACATGTATTATATTATGAGGAAGTCACGAAGCAAACAGAGAGGAAAAGATAGTGAGCGACGTGGCTGAAAATGAGCCACACAGATTGCTCTGTAAATTAGTAGCTAGGGCAACACTGACCCAAGTAGTTATAATACGAAGGAAACACTGAGTCACTGACGTTGAATATTCACACTGACATACAAACTCCACTTGATGTCAGATAAAATATAAAAATAAATAAAAAGACTAGAAATTAAGCTACTTTGTGATTGCTTTAGCCTGCCCTGTAGGGAAGATCACCAACTGGTAAAAAACAAACACTTAAAAACAATTATCATCATCATCAGTGAGATATTTTACAATACTTACTAAATTAAGAAAAGTATTATCATTACTTTGTTGTACTTGCGAATATGTAAGTATTTTAATTATACTGTGATATTAATTGTTAAAGTAATTAGCGTTTTGACCCTCTTTATAATGGAGTATATATGAACTTGGTTAAGTACTCGAATAGCTTATTGATTATAATTTTAGTATAGATATGTTCAACTTCAACCTTCTAGCTACTCTGGTTTAAAGTTCAAAATTAGAATAAAAAATGAAAAAAAATACATATATAAGAGTATAAAAAAATAATCAATAAAAAAAAACTATACATTATCGGAACATATTCGCAATAAAATCATAATCAAAAAGCTGATACCCAAGTCTCAAAAGAATCTGGTTTAATAGATTTTGCTGCATTGCATCCAAAAACTAAGTGGGGTTAGAGAAACTTATAATTATATATATAATAGTCTAATTATAATACAGTGATTTTGCCTAATAAATATTTGTTGCTCGTAACTTGGAGCCATTTTCATTGGTTTAGATGTATTAATATATAAGATTATTTCTGACATAATCTTCACGAGACCCATGTACTCATAAACATACAATAAACTGGCTTTTGATGGATCTAAATTAATTGAATTAATCTCTAGTATATATATACTATAAATGGGCTTATAATATGATAATCATATTTTAATAAATGAGTGATATTATCATGCATGCATGTGATGTTGCCATGAATTTGGTGGCAAAGGTGGCCATGGTCGCAGAAGCGAACAAGCACAAATT
Organism: Parietaria judaica; assembly: GCA_954871525.1. Taxonomy (NCBI): domain Eukaryota; kingdom Viridiplantae; phylum Streptophyta; class Magnoliopsida; order Rosales; family Urticaceae; genus Parietaria; species Parietaria judaica. Next base: position 23,534,912 of record OX940865.1, on the reverse strand, counting down.
TTGTCAGTAAACTTCGCCAGAGAGAGATGAGAATGTTTCAGCCCTCAATTATTTCCTTTATTTTTACGATTTTATTATATGTTTCCGTGTACTCTGTATATATCAACGATATATTAGGACCCACAATTCATTTAATTTATATATATACACACATTAAAAATAGATAAGGATTAAATCATACTTTTTAGTGTGTCAAATCTTATTTCATTTTTAAGTACTAGTTTATCAATGAATTAATATTATCTATTAAAGGCTCTTCAACTGATATTAACTATTTATACTTACATATATATATATATATATTATATTTATATGAGTGGGAAATAACCAGACTAGCTAGCAGCTTGTAACTCAACTTCTCAATGGGGGATATTATTACGGTATTCAAGGTTCCATCCCCTCTAGTATTAGACGCCTTTTTGGAACGGATGGATCTAATGGCATATGTCGTTGGGTGACTAGGTCTTGTAATGAGGTAGCTAACCTCATAGCTAAAAAACGTTTGTCCAACTCGGTCTGTGACTTTCAATCACGGGGCTGCCCCGAGTGGCTTATCCCATGTACTAGACGGGACTTAGTCCCGATTTGCTAATGATATATGAATCTGCTTTCAAAAAAAAAAACTTCACACACACACGTATATAGAAAAAATACTAATTTAATTTTCTAATATATATATGTTTTTTTTGAACCATAATCTATTTTGTTAGGTGTATATAATTTACATATACATGAAAGTGATAATGTATTTTATATACTTATATGTTATATATTCTTTCTTTTCTATCAAAATTCAAGCTAGCTATCATACTTACGAATGACATGATTTTTTTTTATTATATTATATTGTCATGAAATTCTTTATTATAAAAAACATAATTTATATCGATCAATGGACGGAAATATACCCTCTAAAAAGTGTAAGGTGATAAAATTAAACTTATGACACAAAAACTTGTATCTACACCTGTGGAGCACTCGCAAATTCCGTCTGGTGATTCAGTTATTCCACGCTTTCGGATTTTATAAAAACGCCTTCATCCCCAGCCCTCATTTAAGCTTGACACACTTGTAATCAGCTTATTTGTTTTTCTTAAGATTTGTACTAATGTATCTATAAATACTTGTAATTATAAAATGTATTATATTATTATACAGAAGAAGTAGCTCGATATTATTAATTCATAGCTTTATGTCTGTGATTGCTTAAATTATTGTTATAATTATCTTGTTTTAAAAAATTATATCGGGAATTCGACATTTTATTCATTATTGGTAGTTGGCATCTATAATTGGACACACACCTTTTTATTTATTTGAAAGTTTAGGTGATTGAGTACACTGCAGAATATATATACAAAATATTTTGAGGAACTAAAGTACCTGTTGTTCCTATTTCTATTTTGTTGCTCTCTGGTGAAGAAGCTGTCAAGTAATTTAGTTAAAACAGGAAGTTACAAATATATAACTAATCAGTTTTCTTATTTCTATTTAGTAGTTAATAATTAAGCAATGTATATTTATATATATAATGAACATATTACATATACATAAAAAGAACAACAAATTTTGATTCAGTTGAAAGATTATGTCGGGTCTACGATCACCTCATAATTTTGATTTGAAATATGCAAATTGTGACCAATTTTAACTTTTAAGTAATCCTAAACCCTAAAAGTATATTTTTAAATTCTTTTCGACTTTACGGTATATGTGACCCAAGTTAGCGAATTTTCACATATACCGAGGAGCGAAAGTCTGATGTTCACTTGTTCCGTTGTTCTTATTTTTATTTTGTTGATATTTTATTGCCCGATCGGATAATGAAGTTATCGAGTAATTCAATTAAAATAGGGAGCTATAAATACTAATTAACTTATCATTAACAAAAGGATGATACTGAGGATATATATCAAACTTGAATTAGTAATTAATTATAAAATATATATGATATAATAAAAACAACAAATTTTGATTCAGTTGAAAGATTATGTCGGATCTTTGAACCTCATATAATTGATTTGAAATATGCATGCGTAAAAGATTCTTCTTAACTTATAAACATTATATCTATGATTTTGTCACATTAGTTTAATCTCTTATCACATCTCAATTTAATTAATCTATCCACGGACGTATATTCGAGTACCAAGACACCTAACTTTGTACATATTACATTTTATTAATTAAATATAACATTAATTCAAATACCTAAATTATATATATTTCATAGATAGGATCTCATAAGTGATTAAAAAACCAATATTTGATTGGTAACTAAGTTGTATTAGTAGCCATGAAAGATATCATTACATCAATTAATGTTTAGATGTTTAGTCAAAGAAGCACATGGTGTATAATGTATTTGTAGCCACCAATTATAGAAACGTATAGGAATTAAAAATAGAAATTCAAAAATAAATTTGTGGATAAAAATAAAGACTCTTATTTTGTCTTTGTAAGGAGCATTGCTAGGCAAATTCGGCTCACCAACTCAATCATCGTTGTGTTTAGGGTCGCTCGAGTGACGGATAAGATAGCAGTATCATTTCACTATATATATATATTTCACTATATATATATGTATATCTATCTATATATATTTAATAAAGCTTAATTAATTAATGAAAATTTGATATGAGAAAAAAGCTTAGTAAAATATTTGATAAACATTACTGCAACCAGATCAACACACTCGGTCTCGACTCTCGAATATCGATATAGCATTTTCAAGCTTGTAAAAACGTTCATATAGCTTGAATGCTCAAACGTTAGAAAAATTACTTAAAATAATGTTTTGTTTTTATTACTAAATGTGTTGATTATTTCGAATCCTCAAACCCACCTGCAAGCACCATGTAACTAATAGGGTCTTCAGTCCCCCCTTCTATTTTTATTTTTGTGCTATTATACTCTAGTTTTTATTTTTATTTTTTAGTGTAAATTCGTATAAAATTTCAACTAAGCACTCTCCCCGCCAATTCTCTCTATAATTTTAAGATCAGCCCCTCCAAGTATGATTTTTTGGGAGTATTTCCTGGTTCCGCCACTGCCCACCTGTAAAATGATAGTGATCTCGGTTGGACGTTTTGATACACCAAGAAAGACACTCATGAATTCAAAAACATTTTCATATTTTATAGTGATCTCGGTTATTTTTTATACACCGAGAAAGACACTCGTGAACTCTAAAACATTTTCATATCTTTATCATTATTTTGATTTGCTTCTCTAGCTTTGTAATTCGACTTATATCAAGGTTGTATATATTTCATCGTTAAGACAACAAGAGTTGAAATGCCTAAATCTTAACCTATCGTAATACTAAATATTATTGTCTTAAGTCTTAACACATATAAATATTGAATATATTGCATGCAATGTCTAACAAAACAAATAGTGATTCTTATGAGACCGTAATAATTTATAAAAACTTGAGATTGCGTGTCGGAAATCGACGGGGAGTTTTGGCTGAAAACAGCATTTTGGAAAGAGCGCAAGGTCTTTTACGTTCTAGCCAAATTCTATCATTTTAGGACTTAAATCGGCAGTTTTCTATTCCCTGACACTTTTTTTTACTTATGGTTATGGACCAGTACTAGATCCATGCTTTATCTTTGCTAATTATTTTGTTTGCTAAATCAAGTCGCGATGGTCGATATTTGTTTCTTTTTTTCAAAGCCGATTTCTAATCAAAACCTTGCATCCTTTCTTATTTTCCGATAATTTGAATTGAACAAAAAGTTTAAACGTATTGTTTTTTTTTTCTCTTAGCTTTTTTTATCTCTCCTAAACTTTGTACATTGAGACGTACCACCTTAATTATATAACTCGAATCAATTATTTATATATGGATCGAGTTTAAACACACACACATACATATATATATATGTATGTATTGCACTGCCATATGATAAATTGGAAGAAAAATTCACGTGATTAACTAAAACTATCAACTAATAATGAATATTATTTGGCCAGCCATAGCTTAAACATAATACTTAATTAGCCAAACTCTTCCGATCTCCAGCAAGCAAGGTTGGAGAAAAAGATTATAATAAAATGGATATATATATATATAGAGAGAGAGAGAGGTATGTAATCAGTAATATGTATAGAATTGAATAATATTATAATATACGTCATGGTGTCTCTAATAATTAATGGGAAAAGTAGATATGATTGGCCATTTATTGCAGTCTTGACAAAGCTTCAGGGGCCTGCAAAGGCGCGAGAGCTTGGCGTCCTGCAAATGGCCTTAGCTGGATTTGAATCATCTTTCAAATTGTGTTTTTGTTTCTATTTGCAAGTTCACATCATCAACAAACAATACCACCCTTAGTCAAATGAAGAGTAAATTCGTCAACTTTTTATTCGACTCGTAAACTTATCACCATGCATCCGTTTTCCTCGTTATTTTGTGTTGTACTAGTTTAATCCTTACTCGTTGCCGAAAAGTTATCATTTTTGTCAAAATTTAAGAAAAAAAAATCATCATTTCCTTAGCTTATAAAATAAATATTAACTATTTTTATCCAAAAGTTTATGACCGAATTATGTTTTTGTGCACATCTTAAAATGTTAAGAGGAATGTCGAATTATGGAATCCAAAGCATATATACAGTTTATGTCAGTTGCGGACCTATGATTCAAATTTTGACTGAACAAGTATAATTAAGAGTAATAAAATAAAATAAAAAATAAACAAAGAAATTAGTGTAGGTCCACTCCTAATTATGACTACGAAAGTGTATCCTTGCAAACAATATCCATCCATATTAAGATTAGAAAAGAAGAAGAAAAACAACTAACAATAGTTGTTTATATTGAATTATTGAAGCTCAAATTGAGGTAATTGAAGGACCCATATGTCTAAAATAGAATTCAAAACCGATATATTGGGAACACTTAACAACATAGACAGAAATCAGAATTAGCATGCCCATACAGCAAGCTGTCATGAATAGTTATTTAATTTAGGGTTTTTTTGGGTGTTACAAGATGATCATAATAGAAGAAATGTCTTGGCTCTTTGATCAAAGGGACAAAGAGGTATTTCGAGACCAAAAAACTGTGGTCTACAAATTCTCTCACGATTGCCATCTTCTTGTGGACCCCTATATATATTTGCCTCTATAATTGCTAGGTAACTTTTTGTCAATTGGATTAAAAGGTAAGCGTTTTTACTTGGTCAATTTCACTTTGCTCCACTCATGCCCTGCCATGTTATCCTAATGCCACTCTTGTTAACGTTATACATGAGGGTTCTATTAATAAATTTGAGCCGGACTCATTATGTGAGTGATCTTCATCTATTGGTAAAAATAAAATAAAAATTGTTATCTACAGTTAACGGTATATTATTCAAAGGTATAGTGCACTTACACTCTTACGTTTTTTTCGACATATACTTTGTACCCCTATAGCCATTAAGTGCTACTTAACGTCTTTACTCTTTAGGGGTTCGACATGATAACTTTGGAATATATGCCGCTAATATTTTAGATGCAGATTGGTAAAGAGAACTTGGCATGTGTCATATCCCTGATTAATTATTTAATCAGTTGTGAGATGATAAGACCAATAATATATTTTTAAGCTTGAATGTGTCACTAAAAGTCAATCAACTCAAGCTTGTTTAGAAACATTTAAATTATTCATTCATAAAAGTCAATAAACTTGCCTAATGTAGTACTAAAATATTATCATTAGAGGATATCTTAAAAGTATTTGTGGACATTTACTTGAACAGTTCGCGGTGATGAATTCGTTTCTTTTGGCAATATATGTATGATAAAATTAAATAGCATTGATATGAATTATAAAAAACAAAAACAAACTCCATTTTCTTATGGTAAAAAAACACGTGATAAATCAACGACCATGTAATTAATTCGAGATTTTGTTATCGTACGGAAGTTTATGTGCGGTATTCAAGAGATGACCCCACGGGGTTCTGAGTAGGCAAAATTAAGCATAATATTTTGCATTTTTGCTAATTAATTGGGACTTCTTTCCAACAATTATAAAGTGTAATAGGCTATATAAAGTTACCCTCTTATCAAAAGAAACAGAACCCAAATTTGAATGTTGATGTAGTTTTTCTGGAAAACCTTTTCGTGATCGAAGAGAGCGAAACTCCTTGGGTGTTTTACGGGTTGAAGTTCAGGATTAAGTAAAAGTTCCAAGGTTCGGGACGAGACAACGATCCGTGGGTCATAACTTTGATAAACATAGAAGACATTGCCAATGCGTGACGACAATTAGTAGTACAAATGAAGGATATTTTCGAAAATTAGTTATATTTTGAGCAAATCCAAGAAAACTTTGGTTCCGGAACAATACGAGTAATTTCCAAGATTTTAAAACAACTTGAAACAAACTCCGAACATTAAAAAGTCAACCTGGGAATGAAAAATTGTTCATACACCTTCAAATTCTAACCCAGTACAGATAACAAGCAACAGTCGAGTTTATATTGCTTATACTAACTGCGATATAGTCTTAAGGGATTAAGATCCCCTCAAAATCACACATTTCATACCAGTTTCAGAGATGATCCAACAGTATTTAGATAAGTATAGAATTAAGACGGGATTTTCAACCATAAACTCGAGAAACCCTTGTACTCAATGTTTTGGATTAGCCCGGAGGCCAGTTCATTTGCCTTCCTCCGATGAGGTGGACATGAATATGGTACACAGATTGACCTGAAAACAGAGTTTTTAGGTAAATACTAATTAAGGATTTTGATATGGGGTATGAAAATGGATGCGCAGAAAGGAAAAAACGGAACCAAAAGATGATACTTACATCCAGCTGGCCCATCATTTATCACAATTCTGAAGCCATCATCAAGACCTTCTTGTTTAGCAACTAGCTTGGCTGTGTAAAGAAGCCGCCCGAGAATGTCAAAATGCCTTTCCTCAGCCTGGTAAGCAATAATAAAAAAGAAGGTTTTACTTATGATTCTTATATAAATATTTAAATACATATACATATATATAGTCGACCCTAATCATGATAAATAAATAAAAACAAATTGTATTTCTTGTCCTTTTTGAAAAATATAAGCACTAAACATAATATTTATGCTGATAAATGAAGGCCATGCATTGCTTTTTAGATGAAGTAAAGGCCCGAAAAATATAAACTCCATTTTCCCGTTTTAGACATGTCGTTCCTTATAGCAAAAAGAACAGAGTTGTTAAACTTTTTAACATATAAAAGAGGAAATGTATGATGTCAAGAAGGTCTCTGAATCTTTACAATTTAAAACGACACACGCCTTTCAAGAACCTCTGTTATACGTTTAGTTCTCTTCCTGCCAATGATATATTTTAACCTATTTTCAAAACTTAGTAACCCTTACTGAATCAAACATCAAATATATCTAAACTTATGAAACATATACAAACGGCTTTTAATTTTTAAAATAGAATCAAAATTTTACAGTACAACTAGCTGGTTACACTCCAATCTTACAAAATTTTGACAGTAAGGAAAACCTATGAAGATGTATGAGAGAACAAGCAATAATGAAATACCTTGGACAGCCCGGTTAAGCCATCCCTAACTTTCGGAATGATCAATATATGAGTAGGGGCCTGGGGGGAAATGTCCCTAAAAGCGAGGACCTGTTGCAAGAAAAACAAATTGATCGATTCACCACTAAAGCAGTACAATAAATAGGCATAATAGTATAAAACCTTGAACTCTACAATTTTATCAAAAGTCTAGAAGCATATTAGCAAATCTCAATCCTACCTTTCACATTTCAATTCATTGCTGTACAACAGCTAACAACTTCTACAAAGCAAGAGAACAGAAAGTTTCGGCCAAGGCAATCGCGGTGTTTCATCGATCGATTCCTTTACAATACAGAATATGATTCGACTCCAACATAAGCTCACTTATACTTACCTCTTAGCCAAGTTAAAATACTGAAAAATCTTGCAACGAATCAGCTAAAATAAAGCTTCCAATACAAACTCTAGAGGTTCCTAATGCTAAATGTTCTTCAGTCTTAAGCATTTCAATTCCAATGCGTTTGATAAGAATCCAATACAGAATCTATATACCTTATCGTCCTCGAAGACGATTGTGGAGGGGATTTCTCTGTTGATGATCTTGTCGAATCTGCACAAAATGAAAATCGACGGATTCAAAACCCTTGACCTAACAGACACCGTGTATAATATCATCCTCCGCAAGTGAAACCTCCATAGACGGAGGAGGAGGAGGAGAGAGCGAAGAGAGAGACGTACATGGTGGGAGAGTCGGAGGGAACGGCGGCGAGAGCGGCGTCTTTCTCGGAGGAAGCCATTGATGGAGAGAAGTGCGAGCTCAGAACTCTCAGTCGGCGATTCTCACTGCTCATCGTGATATGTGTTGACTCACGCCTTTCTCAGCGCAACTCTCGATTCCCTCTTCCCGCCAATGGGATTGTGCCACGTGGTTTCCTAATTTCATTATTAATTTCTTATGCTGATTTTTTTTTTTTTTAGAGATGTAAATTTTATTTCGTAATTGTATAAATATCTCGAGGTTTTTTACTTTTTTTAGTTGCTTAACCTTGTCCTAATTTTACTTTTTAACATGTTTTAAATAAATAAAAATAAGGGTAAATATTAGGGAGTCCTTAGATTATTTTATTTTTGAATTCTGAAGGTAAAATAAGAATTATGTTTCAACATTTTTTTAAATCTATATATATATAAAAGGAAGATCTCACTAGATGACATGGCATGCTACAAATCAAGCAATCCTCATTCTCTATTTTCTCATATTTTAGATTTTATTTTCATGAAAAAAATACTTCATCATCAATGAATCACTCGAATTCATTCAAAATTGATTCATTATTTAATAGATACGCATTAAACTAAATGTATTTATATATAAATGCATGCATTATACACTAACATAATATTTTTTTTGAAAGAATACACTAACATAATTAAAACGTTACATATAGATTTGGTACATGTGACATTATATAGTGAGATTCAAGGAATTGAGATATTCTTTTTAATTGATATATTATATACAATAATATTTTAAAATCTTATCATCAGTATAGGTATAATAATAAGTATACTGTTCAGTTTTATTTAAATCAAAGTATCCAAACAAAATAAAAACTTAACCAAAGACAATTCATTTTTATATAAATATTCTATTTCTTAACCCCTAAGAATTATGCTAATAAAATATTCCCAACATATTTACGTACAGAAAGTTTCATAAGATTATATCTTTTCCGTGTTAGTAGTAATATGAGAAAATAAATTAGGGAACTATATATATAATATATTATAAGTATCTCATACATTTGCAAGTATTGTATCGTTTTATGTACTGTATATAATTTTTTTTTATTAAAAAAATATGATATTTTTAGCTAAATAACATCAAAATTAAGACTAATCATTTTTCAATAGTAGAAGTTTGCAATCACAAATAAGCCTTTAATAGTAGAAGTCTCCATTCCTCAACAACAACAAAAATAAATAAAAAGCATTTACAAATAAATGACATAACTATGCTTAACTTATCGAAGAATTTTGTTTTTTGATTTCCTTGCGATTTAGCTTTAAGATTTTGAAAACCTAAAATTCATTGATATATTTCTCTTTATTGTTCAGTATGAAATATGAAATGTATATCTTAAAAAAACTTAAGTCAACAAAAAAAAAATGGTGAGTTGTAAAAATCCTATATTGATTATGGAAGTCACTTAAAATTAAAAATAAAATAAAAATTAGTGGAGAGCCACCGCAAGTTGCAAGTTGCAAGAACATCGCTCCCAAGCTTAGCCATGATATTCATCGATGACTTTATATTTTTCTTACTTCTTCCAATCATATTATTTTCAGAGGAACAATAAGAAAAAATATATTTATATAAGTTTGAGTGAAATAAGTTGAAAAAAATTTATTAATCTTTATTTTTTAAAAGAGGGATACTTGCGTAAATGTTAAATTATATCTTGATCTTTTTTTCCCCATAAAACCCGTGCTAAAATGGAACGGGGTCAATACAAAATTTAATTTGAAATAAAGGAGACATACAATAAGTGAGAAAAAAAAAATCAAATACTTTTTTCAAGAAAGTCCCTATATGTGTATGCGTGTGTTACGTCGTCTTTTATTATTTTTTTTGTGATAAAATTGTTGAGATCAAATTGAAAACAGTTATGTTAAAATTCATCTTCTAAATTTGGTACAAATGCGAACTATTATTTTCTATTTAAAATTTGACTAATTATTTTATTTTATATTACACTAAAAATAATAATCATCTTAAAATTCCAATATATAATAGTTTTTATTTTATTAATAAAAACTATTGATGATTGATGATAATATAATTTTAAAGAGAATATATATATATATGTATATAATTTATTTAAATGAAGATATTTGAGGACAGAGTGTGATTTTGAATAATAAACAACGTAATAGATAAAGATAAATACATAGAAAAATATGTAAGTATTATTTGCTGTATTATGTTTCTTCAATGATTAAAAATATATAAAATTACAAATGCACTTAATCAATTACGTTCCCTGTCGTTTGCTAATTTTATAGACACATTCGTAATTTTCCTGTCGTTTGCTAGTCTTTTCCCCCTTATTGAGCACATATCATGTTCTAAGGCCTAAGCTTGGCTTCGTCTTTGCATTGGTGTAATTCTAAGATTCAATTAATCATTCCAAGAATTATTATTATTATTTTTATTGTTATTATTATTATTATTTTATTATTAATATTGTTATTATTATTATTATTGAGGAAAGCATTTAAAAAAAATTACTTCTATTTAATTACATTACCAAATGCACTTCACTCGAATAGTGTCTGTGTTCCAATCGAATATTAGGGATTTCAGTTAAATAATATCAAGAATATAAAAATAGATTAAAAAAATTGCTCAACATAAACAGAAATTGGACAAGCATAGCCACCAAAATTCACTAAATATATAGATAAATAATAAATTAAACACTTAAATAGATACGTGTTACAAAATTTTAGCGAATCGGTGGCAGCCTCCTTAGATCCCCGAGTAAACGGCCGTTATCCGGTATATTGAATAGGGAAAAATCCGAATCCAAAACTTCTCCGTACAGTTTCGGGATCTAATGAGCGAGTCCAAAATCCGGACTCCCCATGGAATATCAAGCTCTAATATATAATTTTTTTCTTTCGTCAAACCCTAAAGGCTACACTGAGATGATCATGTAAGTTCCAAAACTGACTTGCATAATTATGATTGATTAAAGCAAGCATGGTGTTGAATTAGGAGTACACTAATTCAGCTCGTCGGCCGGTTTCAACAGCCATTTGTTAAGACGCTCTGATGCTTTGTATACCTACACATTAACACATACATTACATACATCAGTATATCAACCCTAAAAATGGTATTCTTTTAGTTAATTAGTTTAGTTAAATACGGCAATATATACTAGCTTGGTTGTAGATCATGCGGTTAAAAGCGTGTATAAATTAGTAAAATGATAAAGATCTGACATGAACACTACACGAATACCGCAAGATTTTCCCCCAAAAATCATGGCTGTGATTTTTTTTTTTAATGTCTTCAAATCTGTTAATAAATTTTATTTTATTAAATCTCGCGGCGACATAGGAAATCGGCCGTGTCAGCCAATTTCTGGCCGTGTCAACACGAATCGTCACAGCTAATTTACATATATATATATATGTGTGTGTGTGTGTGTGTGTACTTACCTGAGTATCCCAATCAGTTCTCCAGGTGATGTACACAAGCACAAGAGACTGAGCCAACACTCCACACAACATTCCAATCCACAATCCCTGTAAAATTGCATGGAAAAAAAAAAAAAGATTATTTGATATAATTTCTGATTCACTATAATAGTAAAACTATTTTCACTTCTTATTGTAGCTAAAATGTGTTCATGTGAAAAAAAGGGAAACAATGCAGCTAGTGTTCATATATTTTTAGAGATTTGCATATATTGCTAAATCCGATATATTATTTTATATGTAGAGATTTTTAAAAATACTCTTAAAGAAACTCACTTTGCCTTATGTGGAAAATGATAATTTAGAAAGAAATATAAAAGCAGCATGAACACTGCGGATTTCGACTTTGCGCTACAAGTTTTGAGGAAATGTAGTGCAAAATTCGTGGTGTAATCTCATATTTGTAATGGTGATATTAGCAGCGTACCTTTACTTGAAGATCAAGCACATACGCAAGCACACACCCTAAGGGGATGCCGATGACGTAGTAGCAGCAGATGTTCACTACCGCCACGGTGCCCTGCAAACCGGCTCCCACCGCCACACCTATGAATCGGACACGCACCGATCAACATTTCCGAGCAATCAATTAGATGTGGAAAAAGTGTCGAATGAAGAGCATAAAGATTATCACACAACATGAAGATTTTATTATGAATACGTTTTTTTCGAGACCCGGAAAAACGGTACCGAAAAATTTTCACTGCATTTTCTATAATGATCAAGAAACAGAAGAGAAATATATTTTTCTTTTTCTTTTTCATTTTTTGTTTTTTTCAGAAGTCAATATCCCACTATTTTCGTTATATTTTCGTTGATTGCTTGAAGCTCCATGTGGAGAAGAAGGTGGAGATTTGCTTGCCTGAGAGAACCGGGTAGACGCTATTGAGCAAGATGGAGAAGGCGAGGAGGAGGGAGAGGTCCGCTACGGCGGCAGCGACGGCCTCGTCGTCAGTGAAGAGGTACGATAGCTTGTCACCGAACAGCAAGCAAATGACGAAGAAGAACACGCCGATCATGATCGACATTCCCAAGATCACCTTGATCGAGAATTTCGCAGCTTCAGCATCGCCTTTCCCCAGCTCGTTTGACACACGAACGCTGAAAAAAACAGTCGGAAATCAGACATTAATTGCAATTTGGAAAAACAAAATTCCATAAGGTATAATTCAAACACATTCATAACTCCGTACCATGCAGCAACAAGAAACCCAAGGCAGATCATGAACTCCCACGCACAAATGTTGAGACTGCAACGACGGGGTTAATGAATTAACGATTAGCGAGATAAATCAATTGTTAACGGAGCTAAGCGAGAGTGAACGGCGCGCTTACCAAATGGAGAAAGCAGAGATCGACACCGTTGCGTCGTCCATGTAACCCGCTAACAGCACCAAGATCGAGTTGTACCACAGCTCTAAGCTGTATTAACAAAACCAGAGAATCGTTACGACGCTATATCACGACATAAAACTGCAGAATCAGAAGACAAAGAAACCGAGCTAAGAGCACTCACCAAACCATAATCCCAGAAGAAACGGACAGTTTCACGACGGGCCACATGTCCGCGAAAGCGGCGATACTGAAGCCCTTCCACGTTTCGGGACACCAGCCGCCGAAGATGTAGATGAACTGTCCAATCACGGAGGCCCAGCTGGAGAGGTTCATGGCCCCGAGCGCCCCTGCGATCCCCCACTCGAAGTGGTAGACGAAGAGCCAGGAGAGCGCGATGTGGAGCACGAAGGCCGCAGCGGAGAGCCAGCCGACGACGAGGTTCTTGAGCTGCGCTTGCAGGAACATCTGGACGGTGAGGCTGAAGACGAAGTAGTAGAGGTACGGGACGCACCAGAGCGAGATCTGCCCCGACACAACGGAGATGTCACGTTGCTCGCCCAGTAGGGTGAGGAGCGGCGCTGTAAAGAAGAAGAGCGGGAGCATCAGGGTTGCAGCCACCGAGTCCACGATCCACGACCGCTGCAGGTAGATTCCCATCATGTGGTGCTGCTTCGCGCCAAACGCCTGCCCGCACAGCGTCTCCGTCGCGCTCGACATCCCGATCTGTTCAATTACAATGCCGTAATAGTGTTAAATCAATATAAGTGTGCTTATCTAAATACAAAACAAGACAATTTCGGGTGCAAATACTGACATTTTCGATACATCAACACTTCAGAGTTTTGAAAAATAACCTCATGTGAGACGAGGGAGAGAAAACGCTTCAATTATATCGGTGACTTGGCTCGCAAGGCAACCGAGTTCGTTGCATATGAGAGTTATTTCTACTCATTTTTTAATTTAAGAATGTTAAGCAAAGATTTATAAAAATATATTAGTTCATGTATTAGAATTTAGAAGGTATTAAACTCTCATAATTTCAAAGAACAACCTAATTTCAGATTATCAGAGAAGAGAAAAAGCTCAAGTCAGAAGGTGACTTGACACCCAAGGCAACACAATTCATTACAAGATTTGACATCTATCTAAGAGTGAGGTGATTGAACAAATATCAGAATATTTTAATATTTGAAAAAATATACAATAATTTATGGTTTTTACTTTTTTCTTCCATCTAAAACAAATGGAATATCTAATTAATGTTGCTTTTGGTGGGACATCAATCAATGCAAGTGATTAATGACCGATTGATATAGAAATAATAGCATATAAAAAGAAGAAAATAATAATAATAATAACAACAGTGTATAACAATATCAACAAGCGAACACCAATAAATAAATAAATAATTTACAATGATCATTCTTTTATAAAATTTTGCTACTTTGATAAGATAAAGTTTTTTTACAGTTTCTCTATTCTAATCAGAATCAGTTTTTATTTTATTTTATTATCATTACAATTTACAATTTACATCCATCCATTATCAACTATCAAGTATCAAGCATTGTCGTTTGACTCCACCATATAAAATTATGCGGAATCTTACTAAGTTATAAACATGAATATATTTCCATGATTCTAGTTTTTTAAGAAAAAATAAAAATTCATAAGTACCATATTATAAATCTTAATCAAGAGAGACAAAAAAAATCCTGATATTTAAAGCATAGAAGCTTTTCTAGAAGAAGTCAAGAGCAAATAAATGAAGTAGCATAAAAGGACAATTATTGATTTGCATACCAACCATTCTCTTCAGAGTTCGGTAGACTAGAGATTTAATACATCAAAATAGATGACGTGTCAGGTTAGGTTATACTTATTAGTTATACCTCAACCTCAACGAAAGCATATTTGTCTCTCTCTTTTTTTTTTTTTTTAATAACATTAATGTTCCGACATTAATACGAACTCTATCTAGAATATTAATTCTTTCAAAAATTATAGCTAAAAAAAAGAAATATATATATATATATATATATATATATTATCAACAGTCATCGGCGATGGCATGCATTGTCACGAACGCAAGTGATCATAATTTTAAAGAAAAATA
This sequence comes from Parietaria judaica, assembly GCA_954871525.1. NCBI lineage: Eukaryota > Viridiplantae > Streptophyta > Magnoliopsida > Rosales > Urticaceae > Parietaria > Parietaria judaica. The sequence continues at coordinate 23,519,663 of OX940865.1, read as the reverse complement.
AAAAGTAAGTCAAAATAAACTATTACACATGGCCATGGCCATGGGTGAACAATGAGATGAGAGTTATCTTTCATAATCGTCACTGTTGAAGTTTGTATTTTTTTAAGAACATTAATTTAAAATCTAAAATATGTTCCATAATATAATTCATTATTACAAAAATAAAAACAAATTCTAATAATTACTAAAAATTTAACTTTCAAACTTCATAAATTATAATATAAATTAAAAAACCGTACATAAAAGTTAATGAAAAAATAATATTAGTTTTTGTCGTTTTTATTAATTTGTATAAAAACCCTAAATATATAGACAATGGGCTATTATTACTCTAGACTATATGATAATAAAACTCAATAATTAATATTCCAGTTTTAAAATTTATAAATGAAAAAATAGTACTTTAATTATCCGGCCAATACGCTGAACTCCATAAATACTTACTGAACACATCACATGTATTTACTATTTGCTACTAAAGTTAGTACACGAATCACGAAATTCACTTTTCTCGTTGACATTTTTGTGACCGATATTTATTATTTTATCAAACAACTCAATTATCACTATCGCTTATTATATACGAAAAGCAGAAAAATCGATACACCTTATAAGCTATAACTATTAAAAAAACACTATTATTACTGACATCGCCTCAATATTGAGAGCTCCATACTCCAAAGTCCAAACAGAACTCCAAAAATATTTATAAATCTTCAAAAATTCGCTAAACTAAATAAATAATTATCGAGCTATTTTCCATTGCCGTTGTTTTAATAGTATCGATAAGCATAATACAGTAAAATTCACAAAGAAAAATCAATAAAAATTATCCTCAAATAAACTTTACAGATTATTTATTCGGTAATATCAAATGAATAAACTATTTTAAAAAGAATCATGATCTAACATGCCACGATTGAATTAGAAAGCATAGTTTAAGGTAGTGGTTGAAAATTGAATCTGAATGAGATTTGAAACTTTTGACGCAAATTCTGTGTTCATAAGCTAAAGTGCATCATCTTTTAGGCATCATTTGTTGTTTGTACCAGTTACTATTTATTTAAGGGATAATAGCGGGTAAAGTAGCTAAACTTTCAAAACTTGTGTCAAAAAAGGTCCAAACTCAATTAATAGCGGGAAAAGTAACCAAAAGCAACAAACATGTAAAAAATGACAATTCCATCCATCGAAACTTAACGTCTGTTACAGTCATGTCACGTCATTCCAAGTGTCAGAACCTTGAATTTGGATTTTTGCACACATGGCAGCACCTTTTTGCCACGTCATATAATATAGTAATAAATGTTTTTTTTTTCAATTATATCAAAACCCTAAAACTCACCCACTCTCTGTTTTTAATTTATTTATTTACCTGATTCACTTATTTTTAAACCCACAAAACCAATTTTCATCTTTCTTTCTTCTTCTTCTTCTTCTTCTTCTTCTTCTTTCGTTGTCACACTTTCTGCCTCTTTCTTCCTTGTTCTTCTATGGCGACCCTAGCGGGTAAAAGCTTCTTCGTTTGGCTCCGAACTGGAAAGTGAGGGTTGTATACTCTTGGAGCAACCGGAGAGACGAACGAATAGGGGAAGAGAGAGGGAATCAATCGTTCTCTTCCGGTGGGTTGCTTTGTGACTGCGATTTGCCTCCAATCACCCGCTTATCTCGGGCGGCCTTAAATCCTATTTTATGGTATTCGTTGGTTTGATGATTTTTGGTTCAGGATTACAACTGGTTTCAGGGGATTGATGATGGTCGGTTTTACCTCAAGTTCAAGTTCAGATGGAGATTTGAAGGCCAATATGCAACTGCTTGCAACAATTTGGAGCTATTGTGTCCATTAGATGGCTTAAGTTATTTAAGTTAAAGGGTTTTAGGATTATGCAAGAGGTTGCGCTACTCAGGATTAGGTTCACTGCCAGATTGTGCTCGCCGAGTCTTCCGAGTTTTTTTTTTTTTAGGGATTTATCGAGTTTGAAGGAGAAAAGGAGGGAGAGAGTGGAGCAAGAGAGAAAGATGAGAGTGATAACTCAACTTCATCATTAATACAAATTCATCTGATTTAAAATGAAAATGGAAGATAATGTCGACTAACACGTGGAATGACGTGGCACGACTGTAACAGACGTTAAGTTTCGATGGATGGAATTGTCATTTTTTACATGTTTGTTGTTTTTGGCTACTTTTCCCACTATTAATTGAGTTTGGACCTTTTTTGACACAAGTCTTGAAAGTTTAGCTACTTTACCCGCTATTATCCCTTTATTTAATTAACACACTAGTCATTCAATGAAAAGTTATTTGCGGCATAAGCACTTATAAGTATATTTCTATGTTCCGGAATAAGTAGTTAAAGAAAGAGACTCACGAGGATGCCGTTGGCGAAGCGAATGAGGATGCTCTGGATGAGGGCGAAGGCGGCGAGGTCGAGCTCGCTGACGTGGCCGAGGAAGGACTGAGTGACCACCAGCACCCCGAAGCTGGTCACCCGAGCCAGCATCGAAGGGAACGCGATCTTCCACAGCAGCTTCACCTCCTTCCACACCGATCTCCGATCCTCCGCTTCCGAGCCCCCGTTCCCGTTCAGGAGCCTCTCCTGGATCCCGTTGCTCCCCATTCTCTCTCTCTCTCTCTCTCTCTCTCTCTCTCTCTCTCTCTCTCTCTCTCCGTGTGACACGTGATGATCAAAAGAGAGAAGAGAAGAGTTGAAGATGAAAGAGTCTCTCTCTCTCTTTCTTCAAAATGGGCTGCTATAGATTTTGACGCTCGAGAAAAAGAGTCTTATATAATATAGGCATCAATGCATATATAGACAAAAACAAAAGGGTAGAAAGGGAACTATTCAATACTATAATTACACTAAATATATATATGTATGCGTGCATGTATGTATGTTTGACGTTGACCATTCATTTGGAGATCTTAACGTAAGAGAAGCTTTTATATTCTAGATTCCATAAAGGTAGACTCGGTTTTGTCCGCGGAGTGTTACGCGATTCATCGTGAACTCAATTTCATTTTAAAAAGGGAATTGCCGGGTGTCGGAAATAGAAACCGATTGTCTACGAGCGACTCAATTAGTAAACGGGAAAAGTCTTAATTGTGTGCAAGACTCGATTATAGCAAGCATTAGTACTCTAGCTAGCGCGGTCGGAGCAGTGGGTGCCGTTGGGCCCCAAGATCTTGTAATGAAGCGGCAAATTGGGTAGCTAGGATCTGGCAATCGGACCTTATTCCCGATACGTGGTCTCGTGAATGCCATGGACTGGCTTGTAGCTTGTAAGCATTATTCGTACGGATCATTAACATAAATGCTCTGTTCCTCAAAACAGAAACAAACAAAAAAACTAGATTCCAACGTATGCATGTATGTATGTAACATGTTTAAGTGGCTGTGAAGCTGCCATCGTCGCCAGCGACTCGTCAAAGCCATTTAATATTCTAGATTCCAATTTTCATCTTTATTATAAGTATAATATGAATGCACATGATGGAAATCATGAAATGGTATGGAAAATAAAAAAAGTAATATATTTGTTTTAAATTTTAATGCTTTTTATATATAGCCTCGACTTTCGGTAATCATTAAAGATATATCCTGTATTTTTTTTTTTATATAAAAATACAGAATAATAACTATTCTAATGTCCAAATTCCAATCCAAGTACTGTAGTTTATGTTATAACTCAAAATCTCTAATCGTTTTAATTACAAGAACCGATAATCGTTCTACTCAAAATAATGTGTTATTATAGGATAAAATATACCTAAATATTCTTTATAAAAAAAAACCAAAATTATATATATGAGCTAACGCGTGGAAATATGGTAGAGCAGATCGCGTGGAATATGATAGAGCAGATGAACCTACGGCAAGGTTGGTCAACTCAGATAAAAGAGGCGAAACGAGACAAGCCAACGAAAGAAACGAGCACATGGGAATATAATGTATTTTCAAATCATATATTCGTGATATATTTAGCTTGTTATTAGAATGAGTGGTATATTTTTCTTATGAATTTTAAAATTAAGACTAATAAAAACTTCATTATAATTTTAAATTATCACAATCTTTATATTTGGCTGTAAGTTATTCAATAAATACGCAAATGATACATCTTATAGGAATATATAATTATCGTACGCATTCACAATCTTTCGAGTAAATATTAAGTCAAAAATCGCTTTATAAATTGCCCGTGAAGGTCAAGTACTCAACACTAGAATTTTATTTTTTTGCATTTAGTAAATAAAAGATATTAGTGCTAATGAGTTTAAAAGACATGTACAAATGAAAAATGATTATCACTTTCTTTACATGAGAATACAAATTTATAATACTCAAAAAATAAAATCAGCTAGCTACCAATCTTAATGTTATAATTTACTCATCAAATCACAAAGTAAGCCTTTTAGAATTAATTAAAGGTGAACTTTTATTTTATTATTTTCTTTTGATTTTATATTATTACCATTCATAATGTTTCGAGCGAGGGTAAAATAGGGAGATGTTTATTTTCTTTTGATTTTATATTATTTTTCATTTTATATTAATGAAAAATCCTACTCTGTGCGATACGTTTTATGACGATAATGACAAATCTACATTGTCTTTTTTAACCTGAATTAATAAAAAAAATTGCAATATAAAATATTATTTCCCACTAATCATAGATGATATGGATCCAAAGAAATACATTAAAAAAATTATCTTCACAAAAACCCACGTAACCAAACATCATGCCAACAATTATACACAAAATACGGAAACCGAGAGTTCACATTTTCAAGATTCTATATATAAAATAATCATAATAATTAAAACCCTAGTACAAGTAAAAAATACTATCACTAAATTATTGAAAAAAATCTATCAAATTAATATTTTTTTAGGAATTACAGCTATTATATTCTTTGATCTCAAATGTTCATAATAAAATGCACCTTGAAATTATCTGCATTTTTTAATTTATTGTAGATTTACTAAAAAAAAAAGGCCTATAAATTTATGAACCACCACATTAATCGCCCAAGCTTGAAGAATATGAAGGCGAATACTCGAAGACCTTTCGAGCAGCTTCCCGATCCTCATACAACGTGACGCGCCTGCAGTAAACGGAACAACCTTGTTATTTGAACCGATCACACTTCCTTTGAAACTATAGAAATTAGAAGAAAAAAAAGCTGCTGTCATGCCAAAATGACAAAGCCCGGCGACATACTCCTACTGGCAGAACGCAATTACATTCACGAATAATCATAGAAATATACCAATTATCAATAAGATTACGTGGACATAAATTTAATCATCTCCCAATCATTATATTCGTGCATAACATTATAAGTAGGGCTAAACAATGTGAAAAATCTTAAGAAGCTCAATTTTGTTTGGCTTAGTAGTAAATTTACTATAAAGAGCAGAGCTGCGTGAGCGGTCCTCTGTTTGACTGTTGAATGTGAAGCCTAATCTACACGAAAATGTTATCGAGACCCGACGCAGAACAATCAAGCTGATCGACTTAGGATTATTTGCCATAGGGTTATTTTTGCTTATAAGGTTTGCAGGCGTCATTAGTGCGTTTTTTGTAGCACAAAGAGAGAGATGTGAGATTTAAGGTGTAACCAGAAACTCCGGTTGAGAGATTGATAGTTGATGGAGTTTTACAGGCGGCAAGTGGACGTACCTCATACAATGGGAGCGAACCATTATAATTCTGGTGTCAATTTGCATTTATTGCTTTATCGTTTTCTTATTTGAGAACTAGGGCAAAATTTCTAACATCAACCCCAGTGAGACGCAAAAATTATGTATATATTGAATTTATATTTGGCTAATAGTGTCAGCCAAAGCACTGCGTATATATAATGCAAGTACATACGATTTTGGCTAGTAATACCACTTTATTAAAAAAATTATTATTATAGTTGGACCTTAAATTAGAACATTAAATTCATATCTAAAAAAAAAAAGAGCATCAAATTCATTTAAGGAGACCAGGGACCGTAATTAGAGAAATAAAGAGATCAAGATCCCTTCAAAAAGTGGGACCTTTCCAATAACGGTTTACACGCCTTGTAAGTCATTCATCGTCGCTACTCATGACTCCCATCATTGGGTTGGCTTTCATTTATACTCTTCCGTTTTTTCACTAATCATATTGAAAACCCGTGGAGTAGGCACTTCGTCAATGAGTAGAACCACGTAATTATTTCATGTTATCCTTACTTCATCCGCCATTTTCATTCAATTGCATATTTCGCCACCCTTCTTTGATTGACAAAAGAAAAGTCAAACATGCCAATATGAATCTTAAATACTCAAAATAATAGAAAATCAAATTAATATAAAGATTACACTTTTAACTAAATTAAAAATTAACCGAAAAAGAGTAAAATATACCATCATTTGATTTGAACTATTTTTAATATATTTTGCCACAAATATCACACTTTTATTAAATGAAATAAGTCACTTTTTTTTTCTAATGAATTAATAGTGGGATCTTATTTAGTTAATTGTTTGATGGTTGAAAATAGCATATTGTTTTTCTTCGTTATAAAAGAAAGTCAATCCATTGTAATGGTCAATCAGAGGGCTGTACTAATCGTTGAATGGGTGGTGAGGTTGGTGAGTGAGAGACTCCTACTTTTTCATCTCTGTCATTATGTCACTAATTAATATATTAACATACATAGATATCATATTAATATGTTTATATTTGTATTTAGAGTGAAAAGAAAATTCAAGGATTAATGACGGCATATGTACCTACATTATTTAACAATGAGATGATATATAGTCAAATGTTTTTTTTCTTCTTCTTCTTCTTCCCTTCAACACAGTGACATATATTTTCAAGTTAAATTCTTTTGCGGAGAATATATAAGTTGTATGTAATTATAGATATTGATAATTCATTTTTCACAATGTTGAGTGCTATCAAAATTTAAATACTTTCGCTATCAATTTGTTTCTTAACGTAGTAAAAAGTGGATGAATTTTTTAAATTTTACATAAAAATAAAACTTACGTATATATTTATTGCATTACAACTTTAAGACATATATACCAATGAAAATTCCATTTTTAACAATATAGATATATATGCCGTTATTAACCCAAAACACAATACTAGGGAGTGGAACAAAATTGGCGTTGAGAATTAATTATTGAAAGATTGGATCGGAAATCACAACACAAGATGGACGATAATTAACCTCATAATCTTTAAAGGAGTCAGGTTGTTAATAGATTATAGTCTCATCATTTAAGCACGAACTTTTTTAGTGATATAAATTATTGTAGATTTATTCTAGAAGCAAGTGTTACTTAATACTTTATATTTTATGGAAGGATCGTGTTTATGTAAACTTCAAGAATCCCAAGAACTACGGGATTCCTTTTTCTTTTTTATCTAAATATTTCACTGCTTGTTCAACTTCAAATAATTTTTAATTTATATAATTAAAAAATATTTTGTTAGGTCACAGTTTTTATAGAAAATAAAAAAATAAAAAAATGGCAAATAGTGAAGCACGAAGAACTATCTTTTGATAGCTCTAGTTAATTTAGACCATTAATCAATTTTTTAAACCCAGTTCAATCAATCATTTAAAATGACTTTAACATAAATAATTTACAATATATGTCAAATAAAAAATACATACATTTGGGAGATATTCCTGTAAAATAAGATTTGATAAATGTTTAACATCTATGACCCAAAATCTGAGTAGGTTAGTTGTAAATTAGTCTATAATTTAGTATTTACTATTAGGATAAATTAAAAACACGTTTTGAGTTATAATCTTTTTATAATTAATGAACCAATGGCATGACGAGGTGTTTGCCGTTTATCTGTCTACATAATTAATAGCTTTCTTTCAGTGTTAATTATAATTGTAACCCAACGTGACGCATGATTCATTGAGTTAATTAAAGAAGTGAGAAAATGATAAACAACATGTCGGTAAGGTATTTTCCTATTACATATAGTTCTACTACTATTTTGACGTGTCTATACTATTATTGACCTTTTTATTTTATTTATTCACATAATGCAAGAAGAAATATTTATAAAAGCATATAAACGGCACGTAACACGAGCAAAGTGTTATTTGACAACGTTCTTTGCAACATAAATAATAGAAAATAAGGACTATGAAATGCGTCCAAATATCATGGTCATGGTGGGCAGTGGTTAGGTGGAGAAAAATATTTAAATAAAAAGACCTATACAAATATCATTTTCACTATTCATCATACTTGTAATATATATATATAAAAAATGTCTTAATGTACTCTTTTTTTTTTTTTTTTGAGAGAGAGAATTCGCGAAGGGTTTAAATCCAAGAGGGGATGAAACGCGTGTGGAGATGAGTCAAAGTATTGACACCCGAAGAAAGCCTAGCATGGATAGGCTAAATTTGATCGAAGTGGGCCTCAAGCCCAACTATAATGTGCATTTCTCAAACGACATTTGACCCTTTCACTTTAAACTATAAGGGTACTTTATTTTTTATTTATTTATGGGTAAACTGCGGCTAATGTACCTAATGTTTGATCTTTTGCGAATTATGTACTCAATATTTATTTTTAGTGGCTAATGTACCCAATGTTTGATCTGTTAGATATTTATGTGTTTTCCGTTAGTTGACCGTTAGAGAGTTATCCTCCTCTGTATGCATACTTTTTGTATTTTTGACATAACTCATTCATTTTTTGTCCAAATTTTATGGATGACCTATGGTTGGAAAGATAAGAGATAGATATATAACTTTTATGTTTTAATTTTTGTAAAATAAGTTTTATAAAATACGAAATTTCAAATACAACATAAAATTGGACGTAAGTTTAATGCAAAATATTTTTTTTGAAATTTTTTTATTACACTTAATGACTTTTTACGATGAAACGTAAAACTAAAAAGTTGTAGATAAATATTTTATCTTTTCAGCGGAGTTTTATTTATAAATTTTGCACAAAAGATGAGTAAGTTATGCCAAAAATATGAAAGATTATTTCACATCACATATTTCATATTTTTGGCATAACTCACTCGTTTTTTATCCAAAATTTATAAATAAATACCCGTTAAAAAGATAAAATATTTATCTAAATTTTTTTCAGTTTTACGTTTCACCATATAAAGTCAATAAATATATTAAAATTTGCTTGAAACAAATATTTTGTATTAAACTAACGTATAATTTTACGTTGTATTTGAAATTTTGTATTTTTCTAAAACTTATTTTACAAAACTTAAAACAAAAAAGTTATAGGTCTATCTATTATCTTTCTAACCATAGGTCGTGCATAAAATTTGGACAAAAAATGAGTGAGTTATGTCAAAAATACGAAAACTGTACATGTAGAGGAGGATAACTCTCTAACGGTCAACTAACGGAAAACACGAAAATATCTAACAGATCAAACATTGGGTACATTAACTACCAAAAATAACATTGGGTACATAATTCGCAAAAGATCAAACATTGGGTACATTAGCCGCAATTTACCCTTTTTTTTTAATTAGGGAACTACTTAATAAGAGGACTAGTACTACTCTCATTTTTATTTATAAGATGTTGTGAATTATATCCAACGACATGTCAACAAAAATTAGTTTTTCCAAGAAATGCGAAACAAAATCCTGCGGTTGTCTCTGTCTTTTTCTGAAATTTTGCGACATGTCGCCCATTGCATTTAGAAGATATACGACTTGCAGTGTAAAATCAATTGATGATAATAGCCGTACACACTATTAATTGCGGTCGGTTTTGTGTCTTGTTGAGATTGAATCCAAAACCTCCGTAGAGTCTGCCGTGATTGATAAGTTTATCACTAGCTCGATTTCACTTTCACCCTTTAATAGAGACCAACGATCTTTTATCTTTTTATTTGTGTTTGACTTTTTCACTTTATAAGAGTACCATATTTTTTTTGTTTCTTAATTTTATGTTTATTTATCCTTTCCATTTACTTTACCCGTACTAATTAGTAATTAATTGAACTAAATACGATATATATATATTTATGGGTATATAAATAGTTAAATACTATATATTAGCCTTTGAAACCGAAAGATTCCTACTAAAAATAACAACCATGGAAGATAACTACATCAGAGATACTTAAGCAAGAAATTTCCAATTAAACATGATTAATTAACCCCTAATCCAATTCGTGCGCGCCCTCAAAACGCCGTCGTTTCTTCGTATTTATAAACCTGACAAACGAACACGTCATCACAAAGGCTTCGTCAGTGGACACACTCTCTCTCTCTCCTCACACTCACTCTCTCTCCTCACTCCATGGACGCCGGAGAGCGGCGGCTCCGCTGCGGCTCAGCCCGGAGCCACGTCCTGCCCCGCGGCGGCCGCGCCGCGAGCCCCTTCATCCGAGCCGGCGAGACGCTGATGACGATCCTGGCCACGTTGGACCACTGGCGCGCGCTCTTCACCGGCGACTACGACTCCGACTCCGACTCCGACGACGAAGCCGCGTTCGACAGCTGCATGCTCTCGAAGCCGGTGGTGCTCTTCGAAGTGGCGTGGTGCCTGACTTTCGTGCTGCTCTCGGCGGCGGTGATCCTCTCCTCTCTCGGGGAGAAACCCTCGACGCCTCTCCGCCTCTGGATCTCCGTCTACTCCCTGCGCTGCCTCCTCCACGCGGCCTGCCTCTGCATCGACTACCGCCGCCACGTCGCCGCCTCTCTCGGCGGCCTCGACTCGCGTGCAAGGTTCGTCGGTTTTTTATTTATTTGAAATTTATGAAGGTGGCATCGGTTTTTCATAGGTAGTATTGGCTTAGCGGTCGGCAAACTATAAATGAATTTGAGTTATCATTGGTTTTCTTCTGACATTGTCGAATTTCCGGGCGGGAATACCCACGGTGGCCTTGATGAGACTATGTATTGACACCCAGTGATTAAGAGCCGACCCAAAACCACGTTTGTTTGATCTTCGGATGAAATTCCGCAGAAATAGTACGAAAACTTCGTTAGTATGCTCGCCGGTTATCAATATGTTTGGAATCTTCATAAAAATCTTTGGAGAACTCTATAGGTGTACACGATCATCATTATTGTTCTTGTTTGATTTTGATCAACAAAGTTTTATGCTTGTATGGTGCATTGCTTGTTGTATCGAACAACGACGAGATATTTTTGATAGCATATCGAATCTAACTAGTTGGGGCATCCTAATAATTTTATTGGATCTATTCAGGGGAGCATTTTCTAAAGGACGATTTTAGAAGTTTGCTTTTGTATTTTTTTCAGTGTCGCGAGTAAGATGGAGTCAACTACCTCACTCGTATCTTCCATTTGGTGGGCGTTCGGATTGTACTGGATTGTAATGGGTGGCCAAGGACTTATGCAAGATTCGCCCCGTCTATACTGGTAATATACTTCGAACTTTATTTACGTTATTTTTAATTACGTAATTGTATTTAGGTATTTTGACTAAGTGAGGGTACTATTGGTATTTCGTCTTTAGGAGGTGATGGTTTCCCGGTCTAACTCTCGAATTAGAAACTGGGTCTCGTTTATCAAGCAAGCAATTTTGTTTTGGTTTGATTATTGGCTTGGATATGTCACAATAACCTTAAAAATATGTAATCATTTTAATTTACCTATCCAGAGATTGATAAATATGGGTTGTGGATAAGAAAATAATAATATTATCAGACTCAAATATGAAAGCAAAATAGACATATTATAAATTAATTTGGCATTAAAATTCGAGTTGAACTCTTAATCCTATGTGCCTATATAAGATTGAGTTGTCACTTTGCTTTAACCGTTTTAGGCCGCTGTTTTTATGAGAGCCCATTCAAGGCTTGTTTGGTTATTGCTTTCACGTAAATTACAAAATCCTACATGAGTGTTACGACCCAAAACCGTTCCCTTAGCGGGAATTGTGCTTAAGCTCACAAAGCCATGTCTCACTTGAGAGAGATTATACTAAATGATTTTTGGTCGCCTTCTTCATTAGTTTAAGGTCCTTTAGTTTAAATAAACCACCGGTTACAAAATAATGGGTCGGACGGGACCCAAACAAGTAAAACCCATAAACATTATTCAACAAACTTACACATAATTAAATAATTGAAACGGAATAACTCACGAGAAATCCAAATTAAATAACCGTAGTAACTTAATTAGATAATGCTCTTCTTATTTCGAAACGCCACGCATGTAACATTGAGGTCCTGTAGTAAAATAATATTCATTTGAGATACCTATTTCAAGTTTAAAAATATTCTTAATTTGTAATTTTGCAGGTTAACAGTTGTATACCTGGGCTACAATTTGGTAGTTATTGTATCTCTCACCGTCATGGCGCTTGTCGTCTTCTTCACTCTCGGATTTTGTATTCCAGTCGCCACATTTGTGTACTCTATTGTCGTTAGAGCTGGTGCGTCACGTGATGATATCAGAAAACTTCCGAAGTATAGGATTTTCCATGATAATCCAGCAATGGCATTCGAAGACGATATGAAGCAAAAACAATTTGTAGCGCAGTTAGAGTCGGGCAAGAGAAAGCACGTCAAAGAGTTTTTTATCAGCCCAGAGGATTCGGTAAGCATAAGATTATATTTATTATATTGTTTGGATTAAAATATCAGATCTTTTTGTCCTAAAATTAATTCATATATATATATATATATTTAAAATAGGCATAGTCTGTTTAAAACATATAATAGTTTGGTTTTTAAATGATAAAAATTGATCTAAAATACTTAATTAAACCAGTCCAAGTTATTTACTGAACTTGTCGAAGTGCTTATGATTTCTCGTCCCTTTTGGAGTTATCGAGTTTTCAGTAATTAGTACACTAGCAAAATACTGGAATTCAATCTCCTTGTTTCTTTGAATGATTTTGCTTCAAACTTGTTGCATTTTTTCACGGAGAAACTGCTACAAGATGACTAATTCATGGGACATTATTAATAATTACTCGAACAAGAGAAAGCCGTTTTTTTGCAACCATAAACGTCATCCTTTGTGTTGTTTCTACAGGAATGTTGCATATGTTTGACTCGGTACGTCGACGGAGCCGAGCTCTACAAATTATCGTGCAACCACCATTTTCACTGCGGATGCATAAGCAAATGGCTGCATATAAGCCCAACTTGCCCTCTCTGCAAGTTCAATATTCTGAGGAACGATACGTTGGTTTGACAGGAATTTCCCGAAATGCCCTCGAAGAAGCAAGAACAAATCTGAGAGGAGTGTATTGGGACGGTAATTTGCTAATTTACTGACAACTAATGGTAGGAGGAAGAAGAGGAAAGACTTAGTTTACTTTAACCCTATCTGTGAATAGAGTGAATAGAGTTTCAGACTCGGTCAACGATGAGTATATATTGTGTAGATGAGTTCTGGCAAAAGTACCCTTTATTTTTCTTACTTGCCATATTTCAAAGTGAAAATGAAGAACAAGAGATAGGTCTTTCCATTCATGGCTCTCCGGTCCTGTCTTTTCGATTTTAATTTTAATCCTATTTGTTAATTGAGTTTAGAGACTTGGTTATCGTTGACACTTATTTTTTTTTCTTTTTGGTGAAGATGTGTTATGAAAATGAGGTAAATGAAAAATGACCGTGTTAATTTTTAAGAAAAGGTACCTTTAATTTGATCTCACTTTGCCATTTCAAACTAGGGATAATAGCGGCATAAGTCCTCAACCTTTACTCAACTGGGGCGGCATAGCCCCAACCCCATTTAATAGCGGTATAAGTACTAAAAGATGATTTCCGTCCATATTTGACTAACAAAAGTAGTCAACGTTTGCGCGGTCAGCTTCTCGTCAACGTGGACGCCACGTAATCCGACATGTCACCATACACGTCATCATCGTGTCAATCAAATTTAATTCAAAATTAAGGGTGATGGAGGAATTCAATTAATTTTGCATTAAATTTGATGACGCGAGGATGACATGTATGGTGACATGTCGGACTATGTGGCGTCCACGTTGACGAGAAGCTGACCACGCAAACGTTGACTACTTCCGTTAGTCAAATATGAACGGAGATCATCTTTTAGTACTTATACCGCTATTAAATGAGGTTGGGGCTATGCCGCCCCAGTTGAGTAAAGGTTGAGGACTTATGCCGCTATTATCCCTTCAAACTATGAGTAAACGCCCCTTAAAAAACTCTTATGGGTAAACGCCTAACAGATTGAATAGGACATGTCCAAGTTATATTTTAGGAAAACCGAGGATAAAAATTAAATTTTAAAGGAGCTTTAAGTTAAATAGCCAATTTGATAGTTTAAAATTGACAAAATAATAGCTTTGCTTAATATTTATCAAATAGCCAATTAACCATGATAAAAATAGTCATATCAATCATTATAACTATATTAACCATTATAACCATATTAAGTAACCATTGAATATGGGTATTTTGTAAAATAAAAACCGTAAGTTTGTTAAAATGCAATGTAAACATATGAATGTGGCTATTCATTATAATTTCTCTTTAATGGGTACAACTTTTAAACTGAAAATCAAATGTATAACATTAAATATAAACAATAAATTGAATGTATCAAATAAATACTTAAATACTTACGTAACATTTTGTAGCGGTATTTAGTAATTGTGTCACACACAAAACATATAAAAACTGGTGTAACCGAACCTCTATAACTGCATTCAATCTCGTCTTTAAGCTGAACAAGTACATTCGATTCTAAACGTCTAACTGAAAAAAAATCCTTCCGAACAAAACATGAAAAACGCTGATAAAAAAACGTTTAACATAAACATGTGTAGCAATTATTATTTTTGTAATTCCTAAGCTGTTTTCTTCATCAAAAGAGTCTCGTATTAGTAGACTCATACACAGAACGCATAAAAACCGGTGCATTCAGTCTCGTTTTTAAAGCTGAATTTAGACGTCTAACCGAACATAATTCCTTTTCAAACCAAACAAACGCACACTAAACAGAAACATTTGCGGCAATTATGCTTGTACTGAGCTGTTTTCTTTATCAAATAGAGCTTCATACACAAGAACACACAAAACCGGCTAAACCAAAACTTCGTAATCGCATTCAGTCACATCTTCAATACTGAACAAATACATTCGACTCTTATCGTCTAACCAAACAAACCGGAAAAAAAATGCCGATAAAAAACGTTAGACTGAAACGTGCGAAGCAATTATGTTTATACTTCCTAATCTGTTTTCTTCATCAAAAAGAGCTTCGTATACAAAACGCATAAAACCGAGCAAAACCAAACCTCTGTAATTGCATTCAGTCTCGTCTTCAAAGCTGAACAAATACATTCGACTCTAAACGCCTAACTAAACAAAAATCTTTCCGAACAAAAGAAAACGCAAAAAAACGCCGGTAAAAAACGTGAAACAGAAACGTGCAAAGCCGTAATGTTTGTACTTCCTAAGCTCATTCCTCTTTATAAAAAACCGGCAAAACCGAACCTCTGTAATCGCATTCATTCTCGTCTTCAAATCCGAATAAATACATTCGATTCTAACCGTCTAAGCGAAAAACAAAAGCATTGAACAGAAACAACGAGTGAATCAAATGTGGTGTGAGAGGTGGTTGGTTAAACCTGAATGAAGATCAAACGTTCTTGTTCTTCTTCATCTTGGAAGGAGGCCATCGCCCCTTCTTCCTCAGCCTCCTCTTCTGCACCAGCCGCTTCCTCCGGAGCCGGATCTTCTTCGCCAGCTTCATCCGCGCCTTCTGCTCCATCCGCTCCTGCAGCTTCGACTCCAGCGGCAGGCTCTCCACCGGAACCGCCTCCGGTTTCTCGCCCTCGGCTCCGTCCACCTCCGCGGAAGCTTTCACCGCCACGTCACGAGCAATGCCGGCCGTGGACGGCGTCCGAAGCCGAACACCGCTGAAGCGCTTCACCCACGGAGCGGCGGGTTTGATCGGAAGCCTGGAAACTGAAGAGATTCGCAAAATTCAAGCAGAGTGGCGAAATTGGAATCGAGAGAGAGAGATAGAGAGAGAGGAACTCACTGGCGGTGGGAATGGAAGGTTGCGAAGAGGAATGGCGAAAGAGCGAAGCGGAGAGGGAGGTTGAAGAGAGGAGGAGAGCCATGGCTGGTCTGGTCTGGTGCTTAGCCAAACTGCGAAGTGTCTTTGGTTGGTTTTGTGGCTTTCGGATAAGCCTCCTCTTCTCTTTCGGAGCCAAGAATCCTCGGGTGGGCGGCATAAGTATTTAATGTTTCATACTGGCACATACTCATTTTCTTTCACGCTCGTATTTCTTTTGTGAGTATTGCAATATCGTCCACTTTTCAAAGTTCGGTTATTTGATCCCAATTCGGTTGCTTTTAGCAGGTACATCTATGTATATCAATATCATAAACTATTCTAATCATCTAAAATTACCATTGCTCATTTGGTATATGTTCTCGGAACTTTCCAAGTACATTTTTAAGATTTTTTCGAGAATGTGTTTTTGTTTTGTTTTCAAAATCACGTTCGGTGACTAGTATTTTCAAAAGCTGCTACTAAAAAAAAAAGATAAAAATAACTAATTTTATGTTTTTAATTACAAGCATAAAATGTACCTAATGAAAATGCTAGTTTCAAGAATATTTTAACAGTAAAATGCATCAAATAAGTTTTCATTTCTGTATAATGATTAAAAAAAAAACATTGAAAATGATTTCGAAAAACTTTACCGTACGGGTTGTTTTTGAGATGAAGATAATAAGTGTAAGTGAGCTTATTATTGTTGAATTTTATATTTTTATTTAAGATTAGCGGCCTAAGTTCCAACAAGTATTAACCTTCAAATGCCGTTTTATCCCAGAAGTATTACTTCGTCGTGAGTTACTGGTGCAAGCAGATACTCCTAATTCATCGCAAGGCCCTAAATAAATAGCTTCTTCGTCTCTCTCTCGCTCTCTGTGAGCGGATTCCTCGTTGCCTCTCCGATTATCTGTGAGTTTTTTTTTTCTTTCTTTCTTTCTTTACTTTTGGGCTCTGTTTTATGAATTTGTTGCATAGTTTCAGTTCGATACTTTTAGCTTGACAATCAATGGAGTTAAGGTTCTGTATATTATATATCATCTGTTGTGAGAGCTTTGAATAATGAAAACCCATTAAACTAATTCCTGAAATTTTTCTGTGTTGCTTTACATAGTAAGAGAAGGAAGAGACTGCTTTCCATAGTTCGTGGTTCGAAATGCCGAGGATTCAGTGCAGTGCTGCTTCGGGCTTTCGAGATTTCTTGTCTCTTCACTTGAGAAACACTCGGACAGCTAGCATTCGTTCTCACTCATTCACAAGCAGTGGTCGTATGGATCGTGAGGAAGCTCGGAGTTCGTTCGATGCCATGCTCCGAATGCGTCCGTTGCCTTCCGTTGCGCGTTTCAATCAGCTTTTAGGTGAGATGGCTAAGGCAAGCTACTATTCTGATGCCATACTCTTGCACACACGGATGAACTCGCTTGGAATCGTTGGTGAGGATTACACTCTAAATATCATGATCAATTGCTTCTGCCGTTTAAACCGCGTAGACTTCGGTTTGTCAGTGTTTGGAAAATTCCTGAAATCTGGTCATGAACCTGACTCAGTGACAATGAATACGCTACTCAAAGGGTTTTTTCATGAGAACAAGGTTATAGAAGCGCAAGAGTTCTATTCCAAGATGATTCAGAGTGGTTGTATTCCTAATGTTATTACTTATAACACCTTACTTAAAGGTTTATGTAAGGTTGGAAACTATGCTCTAGCAGTTCAGTGGCTTAAAAAGATGGAAAAAAGTAAAATTTGCAAGCCTAATGTAGTGTCCTACAATACGGTTCTGGATGGACTTTGCAAGGCCGGGCTAATCATTGATGCTCTGAGCCTATTTGAAGAGATGATAGTAAGCGACATCGTTCCGGACGTGGTTACTTACAACACCTTAATTCATGGAGCTTATGTACTGGACGAATGGAAAGAAGTTATGATGAGGTTGTTGAGTGATATGGAAAGTAAAAAAATAACTGCAGATACACATACTTATTCGATTGTGGTTGATGCGTTTTGTAAGAATGGCATGGTTAAAGAAGCACACGGAGTGATCGAAAGCATGGTGCAAAGAGGCGTCATGCCTAATGTGGTAACACACAGCTCGCTAATGGAAGGCCATTGTTTACGTGGAAAAGTTGATGACGCAAGGAAAGTTTTTGATATGATGATTGAAAAAGGTTTAGAAGTTAATGATTTTTGCTATAGCACTTTGATAAATGGCTATTGCAAGGATCGTAGGATCAACGAGGCACTCAGTCTATTTGAAGAAATTTCATCCAAAGGGTTAGTTCCAAATGATGTTACTTATAATTCGATGATTTCCGGTCTATGCAAAGTAGGGAGAACCGAGGCAGCTTGCAGTTTACTTCAGAAGATGGAAGCTCGAGGTCCACAACCGACTCTGCAAACTTACACGGCTTTACTCCATGGTCTATTTAAGAACAAACAATTTAGAGAGGCAATGAAATTATTTCATAAAATGGAAGAAGAGAAGTTGTCACTCGATATTATTGTCTACAATACACTCATTGGAGGCATGTGTAAAGCAGGACATCTTACGGAAGCAAAGAAAATACTCTTTGGACTTCCATCCAAGGGGCTTATACCTAACGTGTGGACGCATAACATATTGATTGATGGACTTCTCAATGAAGGACTTGTAGGTGAAGCAATGAACTTGCGTGAAGAAATGAAAGCTAACGGATGCACACCCGACGGCTGCACTTTCAATTTGATGATCAGAGGATGCATTAAGAATAATGAGATGTCGAAAGCGCTGCAATTTAGAGAAGAGATGGTGACTAAAGGATTCTCAGCAGACGCTACGACGGCCGAATTGTTTGTTGATTTGGTAGTTTCCGGGAAGTTGGATTCTTCTTTGCAATCAGTAATACAATATGTTTGATCATATTGTAAACTTGAACTGGTTTGATCTGATCCTGTTGTAACCCGATAGCAAAATAATCTTTGTAAGTTGATCTGTCAATAGCATATTGCTTTATTAATTGTAGGGTTAATAATTAGCTTAAGTACTTAATATATTGATTATTATGATGGTATAATTATTTTTTTTATGGCTAAAATACTGTTGTCCATTATTTTTTCTATTTAACGTTCGAAGTCCCATAAGTATTGTTTTTAAAATTTCTAAAAAGTTGCGTGTGTCAAAGACTTCATGACACGTCCAAAGCTTGTTAAATTTATTGAAAAAAGTGAACGAAATTTTAGACAGAAGTAAAATAATGAACGTTAGGAACTTTAATTGTGGAAAAAAATTAAGCTACCATAAAAAAATAAAGTATTAGATATTTAGCCGGTAACATAAAAGTTAAAATACTTCAATTCACACTGTGTATCTAATTCTTTGAAAATTCATTAGTTGGTCATAAAAATAATAGTATAATGTAATTTGTATACCCTAGTAAAAAAGAGAGAGAGAGAGAAGTATAATTTAGAGAAAATATTTGTATATTAATTTGTTATATAAAAAAGTATAGAACAATTAAATTTCATCCACAACAAGTATATATAGTACAACATTATTTAGCTGTACTCAAATATAATAAGATCTTTTTTTTCTTCTAAATAACTGCATACTTTAGTCAATGATTTCATCCAATGATTGATTATACATTAGATTTTCCAAATGCTTCGACGTATACTGGTTTATTTTTATTTTTTACTTCTGTTTGGCTCTTATTGGATGCCACCCGAATAAGTATTTTTGCAAATCTCTACTTATAGTGTATTTATAGACACTTATGCCGCAAATATAAAAAAGGCAAGCCAGCCGAACGACAAGCAACGAGGCACAAGCCATCAATCGGTAAAACGCATGTCGTTTTGTTCACGAGAAACAACTATAAAATGGTGGAAATCAGAGACCTCTTTTTCTCTCTCCATTACAGTCTCGGCGTTAATGGATTCTTCCTGTGAGCTCTCTTCTGATAAACCTCTTCAACCTTTCTTCTTCATTTCTCCATTGATTTCTGTCGATTATCCATCACTCTTCCTCGCCTGACTCGCGGTTTCGGTTCATCGATTCTAAGCGACTGGTGAATTTTCCGATAAATTTTTTATTGTTTGTGTAGTCGACAGTTTCTGTGATGTTTACGCCGATTCGGAACCAGCATTGTGGAGAAAACATGGTTTTGAGGATCGGAAAATGGTTTTGTAGTGAGGAAATGGAGTATAATTTAGAGTATTTTGTGTTTGGAATTTCGTTTTCGTTCTCGTAAAGATCTTTGTTTGTGATTCAATTTGCTAGGGATTTGGTTATAGAGCAGGGAGAGAATTGAATACATGTGCAAATGAACTACAATGCACCAAATGGTAGTAGAAGGCAAGGCATAGTTGCTTCTCATGGCTGATGAAAATACTGTTTCTTGAAATGGCGTGTTTCGTAGAAGGTAGATTGTTGTATCGGGTTAGTTTCGTGTATATTATAAGAATTTTTGCGGCTTGACGGGGAAGAGAGAAGTTCTTGAGGTTTGGGATTGAATTGTTTGAAGAGAGTGTCAGGATTTTTATAGTGGCACTGGCAGTTAACTGAAAGCGCAACTTCCCGCTGAATGAAAATAGTATAATTTTGGTGTCCTTCATGTGTCATTTATTTCGCGAGATTGCTTTGAAATTATTGCTTTTCTTCCCGTAAGGAATGGTAGCCGTGGCAGATTTGGTATGTCGTAGGATTGGATTTTTAAGTATCAGCCATGAATATAAGGCAGATTTGAAAAGGCGCATTGAAGATTTGAGTTATAATGACGAAATAAATAAATTTGGGACAGTCTCGAATAATGACGTTTTTTTTTTTTTATGTAATTAACATTTTATATACCTTTCAGGATTGGAACTGACCTCTTACAGGCTCGAAGGTTTGCCGATGACAAGTTGTCTCCACGTTTTCTTGGGCATTTCGTTGTTTACATAATTGTAAAATGATTATATTAGAAATTAGAACATTATTTTCCTTTCTTTTCCTTTCACATTTGTAAACACTATAAGCGCTTCGTTGACTGAAGGTTATATTATAATCACATTTTTTTGGTTTTCTAAATATATGCATTTATTTAATAGGAAAATTGTAGATATATATTGGTTTACGTGGGAAAGGAGAAAAAAATTGACTTCTGTTGCTGAGCTATAACAATGGAGAGCTTGGCACAGTTGGAAGTGCTGTGTGAAAGGCTATACAAGTCACAAGATGCCATGGAACGAGCTCACGCCGAAGCCACCCTCACATGTTTTTCGACAAATTCCGATTATGTTTCACAGTGCCTATACATATTGGAAAATGCATCTTCTTCTTATGCATTGATGATGGCTAGTTCAAGCTTGTTGAAGCAAGTCACCGATCAAAGCCTTCCTTTACAACTCCGGCTTGATATTCGTAATGTTCTTCTAGCTTATTCTGTTTTTAAATATATGAATTGCGTAGTTTTATGTTAGATAGGCTTAGTATCACTGTTCCAGTTTTATGTGTTGTTTGTTTGTAGTTGATAGGTCTGATAATCGGATAGTATCTTCTATTGTAACTCCTAATTATCATATTGCTCCAAGTTTGTTGTTCTTGAATATTCCGATAGAATAACGTATCGTTTTTTTTGTTGCATTTCTATCTGATGGAAGATACTAAATAGCTTAATGTACCTTCATCGATATGTGTTTCTCTGCTAATCCCAGTTCTCTTTGTTGCCTTGTATTGTCCAACTTAATTTCCTTACTTGATGGAAATCTTTTAAGATGTTTGAAACTATGCCCCTTTTTAAATTTATCATATTCCCCCATATCTTCATAAACCTTTGAAATTTGACCTAACGACAATTTAAATTGAAGGGAATTATCTTGTAAGCTATCTAGCTGCTAAAGGAGAAAATTTGGAGTCGTTTGTGATTGGATCCCTAATCCAACTCTTTTGTCGAGTTACAAAGTTGGGATGGTTTGACGATGATAAAGTCAGAGAGGTCGTTAAAGAGACGATGAACTTCTTCAATCAGGTGATAATTCAATTTCCTCTTTTGTCAACTATTTTTCCATTTGCACAAATTTATAATAATCATCGGGAAACTTCAGCCAATAAACCACAATGTATTCCAAATTCTCAAATTAATCCTCCAAGTTTCATAATTTTGAAAATAACTTTTCTTTGGACAAAAGTGGTCCTGAATTTTGGGCAAATATTGTCCTGAAAAGGTCTCTTTAAGAATCACGAAACTTGATGGATTATTTTAAGAATAAGTGGTGTTTGGTATGTCATTAAGTGAAGTTTCCCTTATCATCAGGTTTTGGAACTTGTGCCATCTGTATCATTTGTTTCTGTACTTACTAATTCTATTTATTTTAGGTTTTGTTGCCTACAGTTACTACTCAGCATCAGTTTTGTATTATCCATTTGCGCTTAACTAATTCTATATGCCTATAAATACCAGCTTTCAGTCAAACTCTTCATTCTGTTTATGATTAGAAGAACTTATTTATTGAAAATAGGGGTGTAAGAAAAACCCTTAAAAACAATAAGAAGTTCAATCAGTTATTTATAAATTATGCTTGATGACAAACTAATCTTGGGAACTTTTCCGATTATTTATAAATTTTATTCAATAATCATCAACATAGTTTTGTAAA
This sequence comes from Parietaria judaica, assembly GCA_954871525.1. Classification (NCBI taxonomy): domain Eukaryota; kingdom Viridiplantae; phylum Streptophyta; class Magnoliopsida; order Rosales; family Urticaceae; genus Parietaria; species Parietaria judaica. The sequence goes on along the minus strand of OX940865.1, from coordinate 23,497,017 downwards.
TATAATTCTTAATTAGGAAATTTAATTTTTTTTTTTTAAAAGAAACATCGCTTATATTGATAAAAAGTAAATTACAATACAAGGCTAGAGAGTGGTTTAAAATTGGTCGGTCAAAATCAGACCGGCTATATAAACCAAAACTCTACCATAAGAAAGAAAGAAAAACGAGGACTAGTCGTTACAAAGTACTAGCCCAATCTCTCGAAAGGTCCGCGAGAGAATACATCGAAAACTCATTGCACGAGGAAAAAAGCCAAAGAGCAATACAATGGTTGATACTATCTATCAACCCATTAAGATTCCAAAATATATCATTGTAGAGGAACTTGTTGCGAGTATTCCAGATGCACCATAAAGTAGTTACAATTCCAATCTTCGCCGCAACGTGCCATTTGTTATTTCGCCTTGGAACTTTGTGAATTTGCAGCAAATCAGCGATGGAAGTGAAGCCCACTAGATCCACCTTTAGATTGGAAAAAAGCCAAGCCCAAACGGCTTTAGCTGTGTGACAATGAAAGAATAAATGATCGAGCTCTTCTTCGGACGAGAAACACATCGAACACACACTAGGGAGCAACGTAGTTTGGGGATTATGCCTTTGAACAATTTCAGCCGTATTGACTCTTCGACGGGCAACCAACCAAGCAAAAAACTGAACCTTTTTTGGAACCGCGGATTTCCAAATTACTTCACAAAAAGGCACATCCGGGAGAGCAAAGCCTGGTGATAACTCTTTCGTCATTGACTTTACAGAAAACTCCTCCGCATCATGGAGCCAAGCACGCCGGTCTTCTATTCCTTCCCATAAACTCACAGAGCTCAATATTTGCAATAACTCGGTAGCTTCGTCCATCTCCCGAGTAGTCAAATCTCGAGGGAATTGGAAGTCCCACTCGACCTGACCGGGGATTGGAGAAGGCGAGCCAACCAAGTAAATAGATACATTTTGGAGTGGGCACAAGCGAGCTAGGCACGGAAAACGGTCTTTGAAACAACGATTACCCTTCCATATATCCTCCCAAAATCTCACTATTGAACCGTCTCTCACAATCCACGAACAACGCTTAAAGAATTCTTCTTGAACGGAACACACAGAGCGCCAAGGGCTACGGTATGTATGAGAAGTCGTAACTTCTGGATCCCGGTTGTTAGCTTGAGTACCGTAAATGGCTCTGATCACTTTGTGCCATAGGGCTCCCTGTTCTTTCGGAAATCTCCACAACCATTTTGCCAAAAGGGCTTTATTTTTAACAATAAGGCTCTCGAAACCCAAACCTCCTTTGCTCTTAGGAAACTGGCACACTTCCCACGCTACATTCGCGCGTGTTCGACCTCCTTCAAACCCATCCCAAAAGAAATTCTTCATAACTTTTTCTATATCGTCTGCAACTCCAACGGGCATCTTAAAAACTGACATAAGGTATACGGGGATGGTAGATAAAACACTATTGATGAGAGTCATCTTCCCTCCTTTAGAGAGAAAACCTTTTTTCCATCCCTCGAGCCGCTTTATAACTTTCGAAACCACTGGGTCCCAGAAAGTTTTGCTCCTAGGATTACCCCCGAGAGGCATTCCCAAATAGCAAACAGGCCAAGACTCTTCTGTGCACCCGAGAAAAGATGCGAGCTCTTCAGTCTCCTCACTTGAACAATTAATTCCCATCAAGTTGCTCTTCTCGAAATTAATTTTTAATCCTGACCCTGCACAAAACTGTCTCACTATGTCAATCAAATTTTCCCACCCTTGTTTATCGGTCTCGGCAAAGAAAAGGGTGTCATCCGCGAATTGAAGGTGCGAAATCCGAATGGCTTGAGCTCCAACCGCCAAAGGCCGAAATAGATTCAATTCGGTCCCTCTCTGAATTCGTCTCGAGAGTGCGTCGGCGACAAGCACGAAAAGAAAAGGAGAGAGCGGGTCTCCTTGACGGATACCCCTCGATCCGGAGAATCGTTCTCGCGGCCTGCCGTTTATCATAACCGAAAAAGAGACCGTTGACAAGCATCCTCCAATCCATTTCCTCCATCGCCCGTCAAATCCTTTTCTCTCCAATACGAAGTCGATAAATTTCCAATCAATCCGGTCATAGGCTTTTTCAAAATCTAGTTTTAAAACCGCTCCTTTCTTTCCTGACCGGCTATAAGACTCCACCACCTCGTTCGCTATAAGAATCAAATCTGTAATTTGTCTCCCGGAGACAAAAGCTCCTTGCACCTCACTGATTGTATCTTCCATCACCCCTTTCAACCTCTCGGCCAAAACCTTCGCGATGATTTTATAAAAAGGAATATACCTCTATAAAAAGGAAAATGACTAGGCTATACTAGGGATTCACTACTTAGATATACCTTTTTCTACTTAATTTAACTCAACTTCACATATTTTTCTACACTAATTTTGCCAGGCACCAGGTCACTATGCCATTGGTTTAAAGATACTGAATCAGCTTGTTTCAGAGATGAGTCAGGTAAGAATCATTTTTTCTTTTCTTTTCTGTCAATGGATTGTACACATGGCTACTATTCCTTCCATCTTGGTTGTATTTTTCATTTGATATTGTTGACGTTGTATCGTTTTGGTAATTATATATCAGTCCCTTCCTTTATTACCAGCTTTATAATATATTTTAATTCTATATTATTAACATTTATTTTTCTTAATTACTATTCAGCCCATTCCCTTATTACCAGCTGCTCGTCAGCGCAGAATAGCCGGTGCTTTCAAGGAGAAGCTGCTCCTTCAAATTTTCCAAATAGCTTTGAGCGCAATGCACCAATTTAAAAATGATGGTAAGAAAGTTGGATCTGGTTAATACCATCATAAGTTTGATTAGTTATGGTTAAGATGTTTTTTATTATCATTAACTTGGCGTGTATCTTGTCCAAGGATGCAGTTGGAAATAAGTTGCAGGCTTTGGCGACCTCACTTTCCCTCTGTTGTTTATCGTTTGATTTCTTGGGTACGTCGTTTGATGAAAGTTCAGACGAAATTGGAACAATCCAGGTAGTTTTAACAAATTAAGAGTTCTTTCGAGGTGTACTTTTGTTTCTTCTTGGGAGTTTACATCTTACATCAACATAATCAGCTGCTAATATAGAAATTAGCCTCGGGTTTCTGATCCATTTGCATTCTTTTTATTAGAATTTTGTTGTTCTTTTGACGGACCAGATTCCAGTTTCTTGGAGGCCGGTACTTGAAGATCCCTCAACTTTGCAAATCTTTTTTGATTACTATGCAATCACTCCGACTCCTTTAGCAAACGAGGTTTGTTATGTTTCTTGAAATTTAAATACGAGACTTTGTTTATATGAACTTTAATCATTTTTTATGTTTTTAAAGTTGATTAGAGTCTTATGTAACATAGATAAAAAAAAAGTCCTTATTTATATTAAGCATTATTATTGTGGAAAAAATGAATCAGTTAAGTATTCCCAAACTAAAGACAATAACTGTTATAGTAAACAATACATGTTTTCTCTTATTCATTTTAATAAATATAATGCTTTGATGGTATTGTGGGTCACGAATGTTGGATTATATAATGTACAAAGTTATCGTTGCAAGGAAAAAAAGGCTGCTTTTTTATTTTCTTCTATATATGGAATAATTTTTTTTCTTTTAAGTTCAGGCACTCGAGTGCTTAATACTACTTGCTTCCGTAAGGCGATCATTGTTTACAAATGAGTCTTCTCGAGTCAAGTTTTTGTCTCATCTGATGACTGGAACTAAAGAAATTCTTCAAACAGGAAGAGGTAAATTAATTTGAACATCTTATCAATATGACACGTTTTCCATTATCAGACTTATGCAATTCTTATGGTTAAATAAAATATGAGAACAAAAATCTTAGCGTGACCTGATTTTTACGCCGTGTATAAGTCGAAAAGCAAAATATATATATATATTTTTTTTGTTAATTGACTAAATCCAATGTTACCCTTATTAGATGGCAAAATTTCTCTTCTCTTTAGGATATGAAATTGTTAGACCATTATCACTTATAGGAGAGGGGAAAATCTGCAACATAGCCTAGACATTTATGTCCTTACTCCTTAGTTGTCTTTGGCTTTGCTAGGGCTATTTTGAGGGTTTGAGTGGGATGAGGGTTTCAATCCCAAATCTCATGTAAGAAGGCAAATATATTAATTAGTTTTTTATGTCTTGGGAAGTTGAATATTTCATTTCAAGAAGTCTTTTGGAGAGTGTTTGCCTTGGTCCCAAAGGAAAGACGTTTTGGTGAGTCTTGTTTATCGAAAAGAGTGTTCGGGAATTTACTGTGGTCAATCCCTGTTGGCCTATTGTTTTTGTTGGTTTTGTTCGGTTCTTATAAGAAGTTTTCATCCTCACTTTTTCTTCACTTTGAAACTATTTTGTTGAATGACTAAAAAATATATTCTTTTTCTTAGTTAAATGACAAGATTCTTCTCCTTAAAACCCATCGAGTTTTTCTTTCATCGCTTTTGTATGAAAATATGAACGGCATATCTGTATTTGATTTAAAATTATAGTCTTAGTTTTTAAGCTCTCTTTAATAGTGGTTAATTTATAATTCTAAGTTAATTAGGCATTGTTCATTTTATTTGAAAAAGCTATTAATTAGAGTTAAGCTTAACTGGACAGGACTAGCTCTCTGTGATTCCTTAATTACCATCGATAACATAATTCGTCTTCACTTAATCTTATTATCTGTAAAAATGCATTAAAAATTTTATAACTTAGTAAGTCATATTACGATTTCATATTTGGAGGTTAACAATTTTAGTATATTATGTGTGTATTTACTTTGTTATGAGCAAATATTTGCCATTATCTTTGTTGAAACCAGGTCTATCTAATCATGAGAACTATCATCTATTTTGCCGCTTGCTTGCACGCTTTAAAATTAATTTTCAGGTTAGTCCAAGCTCATGCACGAATAAATCATTTCCCGTTCGTTTTTTTTTTCTTTCAGACTTAGATTATTTGCAAGATTGTCATGGTTTGTATTTCTCTCTGACAGCTAATAGAACTTATGAATGCTGATGGCTACTATGATTGGATACGACTATTAGCAGAGTTTACGATCAAATCACTGCAATCCTGGCAGGTTAGCTCGTCTCTTTTAGTTTGGCGATTCCTCTGTACTTTTATATCGGGTATATACACTGGATTCCTGGCAGTTTATTTTATCCTTATTAGTTTTTGTATACCCCATAACTTAGTCTTTTAGTTTGTAAAAATTTTGAATTTCGTTGATCAATTAATCGAATACAAAAAATAACAATAGTTAGTTAAATAAAACCTCTGTTTACACTATGTAATCCCTAACTTTTTATTTCTATATAGTACATGTAGAAATTAGTAATTTGACTTTATGAAGTCAACCTCATTTCAGTGGGCCAGCAGTAGTGTTTACTATGTTCTGGGGCTATGGTCGAGATTGGTGACGTCGGTGCCGTACTTGAAGGATGAGAAAGCAACCATGTTGGATACATACGTGCCTACTATCATTGAAGCTTTTGTGTCAACGAGATTTGACTGGCTTCAGGTGAGAATTTTTCTAGACTGAGATCGATATCCAAACAAATGTTGATCATATGTTTTTCAATGATAATGCCTTTTTATACAGTAGAGAGTAACCTAATTAGTTTCAAGGCTGTATTATCAATTCAACATAAAAACATTATACAATTAACGTAATATTACGGCCCGAAATCGTGATCTCGTGAAAGGAGCCGTGATGATGGAAAAGCGAGCAAAAATACTCAGAAACTCAACCTCTCCTTTACGTGAGAGCAATTGATTATAGAGATGAAGAAAAAAAATCTTCATTAATCAAGAAGACCTAATTATAGCTGGGTCAAACAAGGTTAAAACCGCCATAAAGAATTAATTGCCGATTAAAAAGCCTAATTTCAGATATATAAATAAAATAATTCCTAATGATTTCTCCCATAATCATTAGCCCGCTCCTTATGCATTGAATCCTTCTTAGTTTCCTTGTATGGATTCATTGATATTCGTAATTCATAATTTCAGAGTTTTTGTTTTGTTCATTTTGGGTTACAGTCAGATTTTGCGGATGAGCTTTCCGAGCACCCACTTGACAATGTGGAGCTTCTACAGGATCACCTTGATTTCTTCCCTTACCTCTGCAGATTTCAGGTTAAAGCTTAATCACATGCCAAGTTAGGATGCTACATAATTAAATTTATTTGCAAAAAATAAATTAATGTTCTATGTTTATGTTAGAGGAGTCTGACATATGATCTTTGGCTTGGTGAAAAATTTGCAGTATGAAAGTTGCAGTTCTTATATCATAAAGGTTATGGAGCCTATCTTAGAGCAATATATGGTATGATCTGTTTTTTTTTTTCATAATAAATAACAATAATATTAATTTGTTAGCTAGGTAAGAGGAAATAATTCTTTCCTAATTTCTAGTAATTTTGTGACAGTTTGTACTCTATTTATAGAGTTAATTATACCATTGGGCATTGATGAACGTACATGAAGCTATTCAATTTTTTGACCAATTTTCACATGGTATCTATCAGTCCCATGTTACTATATCATTAAATTGAATGGGCATTTTAGGTATTTTATATCTAGATAAAAAAAAAAAGTGTTATCGTTAGGATTAGCCATCATATTTTGATTAGTGTAAAAAGGCCTATTGAACATCACTGGGATTGGTTTCTGGTCCGAGTCTCAAACTAAAGACCGGGTACTATCAGTATCATATCCATAGTTAACCAAGTAACAATTTCTTTTTCTTCTTTTCTATTGATTATTTATTCCAAAATATGGTAGTTTGCTGAATGGGTTTTGTCAATACTTGATGTACACAGAAATGGGCAAGTGAAGATAGTAATGGGCTTTCCATGACTGAAGCCAAACTGGCTTGGATAGTGCATATTGTTGCTGCCATTCTCAAGACGAAGCAAATTTCTGGCTTCTGGTAATATTTCTGATGAATTTTTTTAAATGGGATAATATCGTCATTAATTGGAATTTAATAACTTATCTGCTCTCTTTAGCCAGGGGTGTGCAATAAAAGCCCTAAACCGAGTTACCGAAAACTCCAATTTACCGAATTTCTCAGTACAGTACTTTTTCGGTTGTTTATATCAATATAAACCAATTAGTTCGGATAAAATGGCTCTGATTGCAGTTTTGATTTAAATTACTACTGATCTTTTTATCGCTTAGATGATATGTGTTTCTGTTGGTTTAAAAAATATATATTTACCTTATAAATTATTCGTGTAATAGCGGTGCTGGGACAGGGTGACCTTTTGCTTAAATGTACGTGTGTTGTAGGGACTGAAGCATGTTATGCATTTTCTAGGGCTTAATTTATCTCTTGCTGTAATGTTGCTTAAACTTAATTTAACCAAAATTTTTGTTAATTGGTAACTTTGGTTGTCCATCTTAAAAGTGCAGCTTCGGTTTTAAAAATGAAAAAACCGAACTGAAGAATTGTGTTCTCTCTACTCTTAGGAAACAGTGTAAAATTAAATAAATTTTTATTTCTAGAAATATAAATGTCCTTATATATATGGAATCTTCTGATTAACTGAAAAATGCAATACTTAATTTGAAATTCTTGTTGTAGCGGTGAATTGCAGGAACTACTTGATGCAGAACTATCAGCGCGTATCTTTCAGCTGATTAAAATTACAGACAATGGGACACATCAACGGGTAAAATTAATTAGATAACTCAATATATATCGTGCTTCCTTCCGGTTTCTCCTTGAAATTTTAAGCAGTTTTTTTGTTATACTTACCTATTAATTATCTGACTATTTTAAGCCCAATTATTTAACTATTGATATCATCATCTTATGACAGAGATATGGGGAAATAAGTAAGCAAAGACTTGATCGTGCGATTCTTACTTTCATAAAAAATTTCAAAAATTCTTACATCGGGGATCAGGCAATGCATTCTTCAAAGGTAAGAGGCTTTTTTACTCTTTGCATCGATCCAACTTCAGCTACTTAGTGTTATTTTCCGTAGAATATCACTTCCTTCATTTATTTGTTATTTAATAATATAATCTTATTTGATTTAAGCATATCATCGTTATATGCGTAACACGTGTGTTTAATTATGAATTTATGATTATTTAATAATGTCATTCTAAGGTTTAATTTGGTCGGGCCCGATCTGGCCATTAGGTTGTAATTCTTTGGAGTACGAAAGTGACCATGTGCGGATGAAACTTAATCTATATCAAAAGAGGGGAGATCGGGTTTAATGAAGGTTGCCTAAACTCCAGTTTCGATAACCGATTTGGGATTGTATCACTCATTTGTTCAGTCAACTAGGAGATTTACTATATGCGAGGAGTATGTTATTAAAATGTCATTTAATTTTATTCTATTTTTCTAGACTATTTAAGATTGTAGTTTCAAAATATTCCAACTAATGAGACTAAATTATTTCATTTAATTTCATCATTATCCTTCAATCTTGCAGAAGTTATTTGACCGAATGTCAGACCTTGTTGGACTCAATGATCATCTTCAAGTTTTGGATGGCATTGTTGGAAAGATAGCTACAAATCTCAAGTCTTACACTCAGGTAAGATACATATTTGCAAGCTTTATGGAAGCATGTAGAATTAAAAAGCGATAGGGAGTTTATTAGAAATAGCAATTGAATTTAATTTCTTTTTGTACTGTAGAAATTTGCTCGATTAATTATTATATAAGGTTATTATCAGCTGATTATGGTATACGATATAATATAAATTATAATTATTTATTAATTTTATTCAGAAAATTCCCAGAAATAGCGAAACCTGAACTACAGTAGAACCTTGTTCAATTTATAACCTCGATTAAACTATAGTTTTGTCCGTTACCAACTCAGGACCAATGTGCTAAATTAATTCGATAAATTAATAACCTCACTAATATAATAAATTTAGGTGGTCCCCGAATGATTGACGTATGAAAATTATACTTGTACTTATATGTTCCATACATGATTTTTCTTGCATACAGAGCAAAGAAGTCATTGACCAAACCTTACACCTCTTTCTAGAGTTAACATCTGGGTGGGTCCTGTTTGCAAAGGATTTATTTTCAGTATCCTTTTATTTCCCTTGCAATATTTCCTCTCTCCTCTTCAACATGCTAATACATGTAAGTGTCCATGTATTTTTTCAGATATATGACGGGGAAAATGCTATTGAAGCTCGATAGCGTAAAATTCATAATTTTCCATCACAATGTAGAGATAGTTCCTTACTGTTAAACTTGTATTTTTTTTTTTTCATATAGTTTTCAGTTAGAAAAAAGCTTCGCAAATAATATCATTTTTTGTTTTATTTAGAAGGAACATATTCCCTTTTTGAAAGAGCACACATGCTTCAGAAGCAGAACGACCTTCTACTTCACTATTGGCTTGCTAGTTTTCATGGAGGATTGCCTTTTAATGTTTAAATCCTCAATGGATCCTCTTATGCAGGTTTACTATCTTTTTTCTCTTCTTTCAATTAAAGTGAAGAATCGTGTTCTTAAAATACCGGGTTGTTTTCCATCTCTAACTGTTTGTTTAATTTAGATTTTTGCTAGTTTGGAATCAACTCCTGATGCAATGCTCCGGTCAGATGCGGTCAAATATACATTGATTGGTCTTGCAAGGGATCTTAGAGGAATAGCTATGGCGACAAACAGGTAAATTCTGATTATTTTTGTCAAAGAATATTCTAGATTTATTTAGAGTATTATATATTATGTTTATTTCATAATTATTAAATGGAATAACCAACAAATAATTCACAATTTGGGAAATATGGTTTTAAACTCATGAACAATATAGGAAATATTGATTTACGTACTCTCTTAAAAATAAAGAAAATACCTAAATTACACTCTCAGTAATATTACATATGGGCACTGTTTCACACTATGATTAACTGTGTAAAAAGAAATCATATATTTCTACATATATATTGCTAATTTACTCCTGACCTCATATATCTCTACATATTCGTTTAACCTTTTGTTTGAATGTATTTCATTAGTCATTGTGGTTTAATCGATTTTTAATCCCTTCAGTCGTAGATCATATGGCTTCCTTTTCGATTGGCTCTATCCTTCACGGTTTCAGCTTCTCTTGAAAGGCATATCCGTTTGGTTTGATACCCCAGAGGTAACACGCTACTTCTTATACAAGTCTTGTAAAGATTAGAGGAAATGAAATGTCACAATATCACGAGTCTATATAGAACAACCTAATTGAGAGTAAATCTAGGCAGAAAAGAATACGACTAAGTATGAGAATGATAAATGAATTTGTTCCAAAACCAAATCAAATGTCTTAAATTGTTTTTTTATTTTTTAAGATAAGAAAAAAGAAATGAACAATGGAATAAAGATAGAATAAAAAGAGAGAAAAAAATAAAGGGAAATGAGGAAAAAAAAAGGAAATGGAAAGAGAAAAAAGGAGGTGAAAGAGAGACATTTAAGATATAAAGATAGGGAGTATATTGTTAATATAAATTTTATTAAATTAGTTAAGTAATTAATAATTATAGGTAATTAGGTAGTTTCCTTCGGTATAAAAACTAATTAAGTCATTTCTGTTTTAATTGGTTTATATATATGTTGATATAAGATATAATCGAATCATTGATTAACGGTAACAGAAAATTATTATCCCGAAACCTACACTTCTTTTACTTGAAAATAGTTTATGAGTTCAAGAAAATGTGCAGGTGACAACATCTTTGTTGAAATTCGTGGCTGAATTAGTGCTGAATAAATCCCAGAGAGTTACCTTTGATTCATCTTCCCCAAATGGAATACTGCTTTTTCGAGAAGTTAGCAAATTTATTGTTACCTACGGCTCAAGAATGTTGCCTCTTGCCAGTTCAGCAGATGTGTACACTTGCAAATACAAGGGAATTTGGCTTTCTTTAACAATTCTCACTAGAGGTATGATTGAACCAGTCTAATCTTATATAAGGCTCTCTCCTACACCGTCACATTCGATCGCTAGAAAAATCCTTGTGAACATCGTTCCTATAGTTTTGCGAATCTCGAATTTAAAAAGACCCGGTATTTAATTTTTGTGAGTCAGACTGCATAACTCTCGTAACAATATGCACTAGGAATTTTCCAAACTAATCAAACATGACGGCTGAAATATAGCAAACAGTGCCCGATAACTCTGTTAGTAAATTCTCGATGTAAATAACAAGATTAAACATAGTAACATTCAACATTGACTATTACAGCTCTCTCCGGGAACTACGTCAACTTCGGTGTTTTTGAGCTTTATGGGGATCGAGCACTTGCCGATGCTTTTGATATCACTCTCAGCATGATTTTGTCAGTTCCCTTGGCTGACATATTAGCGTATCCAAAGGTATAAATCTTATTTCTTCATCTGCAATGTTGAGTCTAAACTTCCTATTAATTTGATACCCATATATACAAAGAATAAATAATCGAGCTAATCAAATAATGTTTTGATATTTTCTGCCAGCTGGCAGCCGCCTACTTTGCACTGATGGAGAAACTTTTCAAGAGTCATTTGGCATTCATTACCAGCTTAGAGACTAGAACCTTCATGTACATTGTTGGATCACTTGATTCTGGACTTAAGAGCTTGAATGCGGGTATTTCGTCACAGGTTTGTATTCTTTTTTCAAATACTCCCCGAGTTAAAATTCCTTATCCTGAAAATATCCAGTCACAATTCTCGCACCCCTTGGGATATGAAATAATCTCGGTGTGAACTGTCTAATTTTTTAACATAACTAATTTCACTACTTTCGTCAGTCTGCATCTGCTGTCGATAGTTTGGCGACTTTTTATTTTTCAAACATCACGATGGGGGAGTCACCTTCTTTGCCCGCCGCTATCAATCTCTCTCGCCATATTTCTGATTGCCCTGCTTTATTTCCACAAGTAAGTTGACTATTTGAACCTCTGAAGCCACATGCATTTATAGGGAGATAAATATTTACGCTGATATGTAGCAGAGTGTTTTTTGTTAGCAATTATATGCAATAGCTGGTGTAATTGTAGCTAATTCGATAGCCTCTGAACTTTTCTTTGTGCTAGGATTTTTAATTAGCCATTTAGTTGGCCAATTATTATAAGTGCTGACAGGTGGTTTAATTTGTTAATATCATTTTTCCAATGTGTATATATATACAAACTTTGATAATAAGGAAATTAGCTCAACGAAGTAAATTTTGATGTGAAATACTTTATATTTATTTTTGTGCATAATTTTCTTGTTTTCTCCAGATATTGAAGACCCTTTTTGAACTTATTATATTTGACGAATGTAATAATCAGTGGAGTCTAACCAGGCCAATGCTGAGCTTGATACTAATCAACGAAGAGGTAATAGTTGGTCACTTTTAATTTTGTTAATTAATTTTGTGTTTAAATCCTTGTTTAATAATATTTATTATTCAATAAACTTCAAGGAGAATTTCTTACTTGCTACTAAGAGTTGACACTGAAAATCGAATTTGTATACTAAGCTTTATGTTATATACCTAAGATCTAAATCGAATTTGTATACTTTGCATGTTATATACAGGGAAAACCCTACGCTGAATTTGATTATTTTCTGAATTTATCCTTGATAACCAAGTTTTCAGTAGTTTTTATTTATGGCATGTTTGCGACGAAAATCCCTGTAAGTTATAAAGTGAGGGCATTCTTTTTCCCAATGTTGTCAAGTGGTAAATCATAAGTACCCAATGAGTGTATTTTTGGTACCTCGGATTTTCACTTTATGACAACATTAGCTGCGATAAAATAGAAGCAGACTATGTCACCAGTTTCACCTTCCTTTCAAGTATTTTTTCTGCAAATGCCCCCTTTTATTTATTGATACGAAATTTATAACTCATTCATCGTGCATAATTTAAATAATTTCAAGAAAATGTAGAGAAGTAATATCAATTGGAACTCGATCGATAAATAAGCAAGTTCTAGACTGAATGGAAGCAAGAATGGCTTGTGGAGATTTATTCGAATTTAGTCTTAATTGATTTTTTTTTTTATTTTGTGCAGATGTTTACGACTATAAAGAGTCAAATTTTAGCCTCACATGTAAGTCCGATTCTTCTGGTTACTACTTACATTATTGCTAAACCGTTTAGGGTATTGGTTTAAAAACTGGTATTTTTTTTAGTAGAACTAGTGACCAGACTTCCAGGTCCCAGTTTTCGTAAACCGGGAGTGGAATATCTTGGTCCCGTTTTTTTTAATTATTATTTCTATTACAAATTTAGTCATTCGTATTATACTAGTATGTTGTATGTAAAAAACCGGTAAATCCAGGTTTAAATTGGTATTTCCGGATTAAGCCAGCATCTAGCGGTTATAAACTAGCATGTTGATTTTTTACATGTCTTGGTCCCTTAAAAACTAGCACCTTGACACGGAGGAAAATTCCTTATATTCCTAGTCCCCCGTCCTGCTTTCACCCTAAACTTTTCGGTATTAGTGTTCAAGCGCAAGACAACTAATATCAATGCATAAATTTGTGTAAGACACGCCAATAAATAATAAATAAAGTTAAGGAAATGCATATTCGGATTCTTTTTTCTTTCATTTTTTGCTTGAAGAAAGTCCACGATGTCTCGTACCAGACAAAAATCTCATTTGCTTATTCATATGTAATGTTTACTGTAATACTAATATATATATATATATATATATCTTATTTTGGTATCATTGTGCAGTCAGCGGATCAACAACGTCGTATATCCGTTTTCTTTAGCAAAGTGATGGAGGATGTGAACCGAAGCTTGGAAGGAAACAACAGAGACAAGTTCACTCAGAATGTAAACAGAGTCAAGAATGAACTCAAGGTAATCTAGGGACTTAACTGCAAATCCCCTGTTCATTTAGGGACTTAACTGCAAACCCCTCATGATGTTTGGTTTGGTGGTGTAGCTGATAATAGAAATGCTTGACAAAAAAGTCCTTACCATTTTCCTAGGTAGGAAATTTCTCTCCCTTTTGTTTAGAGGAGAAAAGAAAAATAGAAAGAGTGTTGAGATTGGTGTACAGACATAGGAAAACAAGAAAGAAAGAAACAAAATTGAGTACTATATTGTAAGTTTTTATTATATGTTGGAAACCGTAGAAAAAAGTGTTTCGTTTTCGCTTAGTTTTAACTCGATTGTCCAGCAGTAATTACTAGTTCAGGGTCATTGTTATTTTTTATTTTGTGGTTCTGTCCCGATTTCAAAAAAAGCAAATTGACTGGACCAGAAGATTATCGTTTAAGCTTAACATAAGTTAAAACTATCGTAAATTAATGTAATATACTTATAAGTATAAAAAATACTTTAACTGGGCTGTTTTTTTTTCTTTTTTCTTCTGAAGTTTTGGTTCCGACCCGGTTTCTAACTTTTCTTAATTAAAAGGAAGATTCACTAGTATGTGGATTTAGACAAGAAATCTAAAAGAAATTTCATTTTTGGCGTTAAGCCGTTAATAATAAAATAAATAAAAATATATAACAAATTACAGTTCATCTGCACTATTTAGCTTTTTTGCTAAAAGCATGAAATGTGTGTTTTTTTAGGTTTGATGGAAACTCATATGCATTACCATTAAGTACAATTAATCTTGATTAAGCAATTATAATATTTCCTAATTGTTATATTTCATTTTTCCGACCAAAAGGAAAATGGGTTTAAAACCACTTTTTAAGAAACCAGAAACGGATTTTGGTTTTTGTAAAATAGAATTAGAATATAAATCCAACTGTTTTAAGAGAAAAATTGGAAAGACGAGTTAAATGAATCGCAAGTAAATGGATCGTGTTATATTTGAAGTTAATTTATTAAAATGAACTTAATAGACTATTAAATTGAAATAAATATGAGAATATTTTATAGATTAAGTATTGATTCTAAAATACAACAACAGAATAATTTTTTAAAATCCTAGAAAAACAATAAGTTTTGGAGACCCTAAATTCTTCCTAAAATCTCGGAGATTTGAGGAAAGTATCAACAGATTCTTGGTGGCCTAATCTTAGGTAGAAATAAACAAGAAAAATGTATTTCTTCAGCGCAAACACCAAAATCCGGTTCGGGTTTAACTGGTTTCTAAAAAAACGGGTTCTATAATTTTGTTTTATTTTTTGTTTCTGATTTTTAGCCTTAAATTGTGTTTTAATTTTACCCCTCACTAATACAATCCATTCAAAAGAACACTTTATTTCACCTTTCTTCATTTACACGTTTTTGATCTAAAACATAAACATATAATTCTTTCTTTGAGCTTCACCGGTTAAGATCGAGCTTTTGCCTTCCTCGTCGGATTCACGTAGAGCTCTCCAACATCGGGATGACCCAATCTCCGTCTCCTTCGACACCTTCCTTCACTTCACAACCTCCATTGTCGTTCTTCGCCGCAACTTCACCGGAAGTTCTCAAAGCCCTCTCATGGCGTCGACCCATCGTCACAAGATCCAACATCTTCCTCCTCGCCTCGTAAATTGGGTTAGGTTCGATCAGTCTCCCCCGGGAGTAGGCCTCTCTGAGAAATACTCTATGCGAGCCTCCTCTTATCGACACATAGAAGATCCCGGGGTGCTTAAGGACGAGCTCTCGCACGTTGACTTCCATGGCCAAGTCTCTCCGGAAATGGACCAATCTTTCGAGATTTACCATATTCTCCACCGTCAGGCTTAGCAGCTCGTGAAGAACGCCGACGGCGCGCTTCTCGTACCGCTCAGTGCCACCGCAAGAGCGAACTCTGACAACTTCGCTCTGCTCGTAAGGCTTCAGATAAGGAAGTCTTTGCCAGTTCTTAAGCTTCTCACGAAACCCGGGCACGATTACAAACCCGGTCGGAAAGCTAATGGGAAACGCGTACCTACGAGTAAACAGAAAAGACTGAAAACCCGTTGAATTTCGCGCTATCAATTATACTAACTACTGATTCTAAACTCGAATTTTATAATAATAATTACTGCACCGGTTTTACTCCAGCAGACAGTAAAAAACGATAATACTCGATCTTTTATAATAATAAAATACCGCCCCGGCTTTATCGGTTTTCCCCCGTACCTCGTCTCGAATTCGCTCAGCCATTTCTCTCTATATTCTCTTTCCCGCCATTTCTCGACCTCCGCGGGCCCCTCTCCGGCGCTGCCATCGCCGACCAGCTCGACGACCTCGGCCCCAACGAGCCTGAAAACGTCGGAATTCTTCCCCAAAATGGAGTCCCTGAAATCCTCAGGTAGGCCCAGCTCTCTCCTCACCAGCCGCAGCGCGTGCACGTGCACGCTCCGGCCCACCGACATCGCCACGAGCCGCCTCACCCTCGCCACGGCGTCGGGCTCCGACTCCCGCAGAGCCCTCTCCTCCTCTCTCTCCAGACCCGCCATGGCGTCGCTGAACCTGAAGCAGAGCTTGCGCGTCGGCGGGCGGGGGAACACGTCGAACACGTGCGGGTGGCGGCGTATGAACTCGCCGGCGCCGGCGCCGGCGCCGGCGCGAGAAAGGGTGAGCCAGCGCGAGGCGAGCTGGAGGGAGGCGACGCGGCGGCGAGTGCGGCGAGCCATGAGGGAGCGGAGGTTGAGGACGACGGCGAGCTTGCCGAGCTTCTTGGCGAGGTCGTCGAGGTGGGAATCTCTGGTTCGGTCTTCGAGGCGGGATCGAGCCGAGAGGGACGGCCGTTTGCTCCACCGCGATTGGATGGAGGAGGTGAAGGGGCCGAAAATGGCGGATTCGGAGCTTCGCGAGAGGACTCTCATGGCGGATTTACAGTGAAGAGAAATATCGACTTTAGTCTTACATTCTTTCAAGTTCAACCTCCGTTTTTTAAATACTTATTATTATTATTATTAACAATAAATTACAAATTACTAGTATAACTAGTATTTGAGTAATTGAATCTAAGGTATAAATACTATTTTAACTTTTGTGGTGGCATTGTCATAAACCTATTTTATTTAGAGTTAATGACGGTGAAAATATCAAAAATTTAGTCAAATAATATCTCGTGTACTTAAAATCTAAAAGTGATGATAAAAGTACTCAACTCGCGTTTGTTCACGTGGCCAGAGTTAACGGGTAAGTTAATTACATTACGAGAATGTAGTGGTCAACGCTTCAAAATGTGACTTTAAGTACTTTTGCTACTACTTTCAAATTTTGAGTACACGAGGGGTTCATTGACCAAATTTTGAAAATTTTAGTCGTCATCAACCCTTTTATTCACGTCGGTAGTTATTAATATTATTATTTTTCTTCTTTTTAAAATTTTGTCAATTTTTCTAATTAATTTAACACAATTAAGATGTGACGTTGAATTCGTAATAAAAATTGCAAATAACATAAGGGAATAAAAAATTATTATTGCTAAAATGCATTACTAATTAATCCTAATAAATAGCATATAAATATTTTGGATAAGGGTTAATGACGTTTAAAATACTTAAAGTTTGGTCAAAGAATCCCTTGTGTATTCAAAGTTAAAAGCGGCGGTAAAAGTATCCAAAGTCACGTTTAGAGTATTGACCATTTCATTCTCGTAACGTAGTTAACTTGCCCATTAATTTTGACCACGTGGACAAACGTGTGTTTATTAACATATTTTTTTTTGTCACGTAGAGCCCACATCAGTCTCGTTTACGACAAAGTAACGAATTAAACTTCTAATTAGGCTTATGAGTCTTGGGATTCAAACATTTTAAGTTTTTCCAATTTTTGTTTTCTCTTCTTCTAATGCTTTGATAACAATGGAGTTTCCCATTAAAAAAAACAATGGAGTTTCAATAAGTCTTTATATTTATTCATAGACCCTTCCATTTCTAATTTTTTTTGCATTGGCGCCCTTTATTTTCTCCCTTGTTAACATTAGGCATTCTATTTTTGAAAACAACAAAATAAATACCCCAATGTATTTTGAAAACGACACAAAGACAATTCTGTGGGATTTGCCATGAATTTATTGAGCGTAAACGACACAATAAACCATGTCGTATGACCTCTCTCTCTCTCTCTCTCTCGTTAAGCAGTACAACTACAACGTATTTTCGCAGTGTCACGTTTTGGCGCAGAGACTACTCTCTCTCTCTCTCTCGCTCGCCATTTTCGGTCACTCTCAGGTCAGCTCGTTTGCCCTAATTTCTCTCGCCTCCGACGATGGCGAAGACCGTGGTCTCCGACGAGGAAGGTCAGCCGCTGATTCCTCTCTTCGGGCTTAAACCCTAGTTTTCGCTCTTTCTCTGACGGAATTGTTGCCTGGTTCTGGTTTTCATTCGCGAGCAGATGAGGTCGAGCTCGACGAGGAAGAGAGAGAAGTCGACGGCGACCAGGTCGGCGAGCGCGAGGTCGACGACGAGGAGGAGGATGAAGACGACGGTACGAGATGGCTCTTGATTTGGGTTTTCTTCTTCGTTTTCTGCTGGCTTTGGGCTTCGTATTAGGGCGTGCGGGAGAAATGCTGGGGTTCTTCTTTGGATCGTCGCTTGCTTGCCATTGTTACATGCAATCGTGTGTTTCCATGAGCTTATCTTTAACACTGTGATTCATCTTTTTTATTTTTGGCAGAAGAGGGACAAGATGAATATGAGAAGGATGGCTTCATAGTCGATGACGTCGACGAGGAAGAAGCAGAGGAAGAGGAGGAGAGGGCTGACAGCGATGAGGAGAGGCAGAAGAAGAAGAAGAGGAAGAAAAAGTTTGTTCCCTTACCATTGTTGTCCTTTTTCTTCTAAGAAAAAAATTGCGGGTTTCACTAATTTCGCTTTAAAGAGCTCTGTCGTTGGTCCTGAACGTTTTTATCGCGAATCTTCAGAGAGGAGTATGTTCTTGACGAGGACGACTACGAGCTCCTCGAGTTGAACAATGTCATCCCTCGCAGAAAGGTTGGTGGAATATATCCTTAGTACCATTTTGCTAGATGATACACAGACCACTATTGTGTCTTAATGCATTTTTATTTTTCAGGATAAGAAGTTTAAACGGCTAATAAAGGCGAGGAATAACGCAGGAGAGTCTTCTGGTTTCTCCGATGAAGAGGAGTTTGTTGGAAGTGGGAAAGGTGGACGAACCGCTGAGGAAAAGCTCAAACATAGTTTATTTGGTGACGATGAAGGCACGCATTGACTTCTTTCTGATGAGAGATATAACTGTACTTTTAGGATAATCATAACGATTAATTACTGTGTAGGAGCGTATGATGACCTTCCTGAAGAAGAAGAACAGCCTGAAGAGGAAGACGACGGAGAAATGGGCGAAGAGGATGAAATGGCTGACTTCATCGTGGATGAAGAATTTGACGAAACTGGAGCTCCAATGAGGTATATCTCAGGCTGTGTTTTCAATCAGCAGTAATTGCCTAATTATTAAGGCTCCATGTTTTATATGACAAGGAGCCGTTTGCCCCCTGCACTATAGTTTGTGGCAGTAATTCTTGTTTCAAAAAGTATATACCCACAATCATGTATATATATTGCTCTTGTTCAATGTCCAGTACAAATTTGATGAAAATATCCTCGAGTAAGTCTTGTACAACACAAGTAATTTTTGTCATCTTTTAATGTCTGGAGGGAAATATATGCTAGTTTTGAAAAACAGGTAGTATTGCTGATACAGATGAAAGTTCAGGGGGTATATACTCTTCAACAATTGACTACTTTTCAATTTATTTTGATCTTGCAACTCTCTTGGCTTTTTGTTCAGACAGAGGAAGCCGAAGAGGAAAAAATCTAGGCAGGCGCCGGGGGTTTCTTCATCTGCTTTGCAAGAAGCGCATGAAATATTTGGTGACGTTGACGAATTATTACAGCTTCGGAAGCAGGGTTTGGATTCTAGCGATATGGGAGAGAAGAGACTCGAAGATGAATTTGAACCCATTATTCTGTCTGAGAAGTATATGACCGAGAAGGATGACCACATTCGAGAGCTTGATGTTCCCGAGAGAATGCAGGTTCTGATGACGACTCTTTAGTAATCATGTTGTATAGTATTATTAATTATATGAATTAAGGTGTAAATTAGCTAGATAGGGCCGATATCTAATTAGTAATTTAATTTGGCTAGCTTAGTTATTTTCTATACTATAGACAGACCAGGCTACGTTATATTTTAGTTAATTAGTATTGAATTAAATTCTCAGAAATATTCCTGCATGTTTTGTTCATGTATGCTTATCATTATTGTGATCTTTTTCTTCTTCTTCTTCTTCTTCTTCTTCTTCTTCAAGATACATGAAGAAAGCACAGGCCCTCCACCGTTAGATGAAATAAGTATAGAGGAAGAGAGTAGCTGGATATGTAATCAACTCACGTCCGGTAACTTAAGGGATTTGTCTGTAAACCGGGATGATGTCATCAGATTCTTGGATCTTCATCATGTGCAGAAGCTAGATGTCAGTACCTGATCCATGTTATTATACCCACTTTTAATTGGATAGATGCTAACCACATTTTTCTTCTTTTTAGATACCCTTTATTGCCATGTATCGGAAAGAGGAGTGTATGAGCTTATTGAAGGATCCTGAAGATGACAATCAGGATAGGTCTGAAAAAACACCTACTCTCAAGTGGCACAAGGTGAGTATACTTGTAGATAAGTAGAAATTTAGGGTTAAGAATTACACTATGTCTTATATTTTAGCAGCTATATTTTGTTAATCCCTATACAAAAAATAGCAAATTACTATGATTATGCAAACTAATTATGCAGAATTAGTATTTATAAAGGAGTCCCTAGCTTCCTAACTTTCATTAGAGTAAAAGCGTAGACTAAACATGTTTTTAGAGAACTCTGGAACTGGAACTGAATTTCCGGGTTCTATAAATAGATCTTTGATCCAGATTTTAAAGTGGAATTTGTTTCCTTTTAGTATAGCGGGTTAGAAAAGACCCGAGAATTCAGAACTCCATATATAATTGAAACATATATATATATATATATATATATATATATTGGTTTTTTGAAGACTTTGGATTCATGAAATTGATTTTCATATTTTAGTACTAAAATGATGGTTTCTATCGAAATAAAAAACTAGAACACCATGAACCATAAAATATATAGAAAAACTGAAAATATAAGAATCCTAGATTTGATGGTTTCTACCTGGGTTTGAAGAATCTTAATACGGAGCCCAGGCTCTCACATCCCAAAATTGTTACCACTTCACCTTGTTTACTGGTTCCACCTGGAATCTGGTTAGCATGTAAACATTAAGCCCAAAAAATGTTTTAGAAGCGGATCCGGTCCCGATTTCAATCCCATTTTCTTGGGTTTTGTTTCATTTATCAATTTCCAGTATGGAATATTTTTTATTGTAAATGATAGCCCCTTATTAAGATCTGGTCTTTGTGTGCTTGTATTATAGATTCTCTGGGCCATTCAGGATTTGGACAGAAAGTGGCTGATGCTTCAAAAACGAAAGAGCGCTCTCCAGCAATATTACAACAAGAGATTCGAGGAAGAATCTCGCCGTATTTATGACGAGACGAGGCTTGCGTTAAATCAGCAAATATTTGAGTCAATTATAAAGTCTCTTAAAGCTGCAGAATCTGAAAGAGAACTTGATGACGTTGACTCCAAGTTTAACTTGCATTTCCCACCCGGTGAGGTTGGTGCCGATGAAGGACAATATAAGCGGCCAAAGAGGAGATCACATTACAGCGTTTGTAGTAAGGCTGGCTTGTGGGAAGTTGCAAGCAAGTTCGGTTACAGCTCTGAGCAATTCGGTTTGCAGTTATCTCTGGAGAAGATGGTAGCTTGCGATATATTCTTTTACGTGAAATTAAAATTAAACTCTATTGTATTATGAACTTAAAATAATTGTTTATTTATTGTGTATTTAGAGGATCGATGAGTTGGAGGACCCTAAGGCGACGCCTGAAGAGATTGCTTCTAACTTCACATGTGCTATGTTCGAGACACCTCAAGAAGTTCTGAAAGCAGCCAGACATATGGTACTGAAAGTAGTTCTGGGAAAATATAATTAATACACGCTGAACTTATCACTTGTTGCGTATCAGATTACTCCTTGAACTTTAATTTTTAATAGTTTTCCAGTTAAACATTTTTTTAATGAATTTTCCCCCCCTGAACTTTTGATATGTATCAACTGCTCCCTCTTCGGGAACTCTTTAATGGTTTTCTGTCAAGATCTTACGAAAGATCATCATTTTCTTGAATATGACAAAAATGATGAGCTTCTAGGTTTTGTAGCTTTAGCTTTAAATTTACAATAACTAGCCCTATATAATTACTATTTACAATACTATGTTCCCACATCTTATCTGCTATGGAATTTCTATTTAGCTCGATGCTATCAGAATGCGTAAATCATCTTAGCCTTTTGTATGAATTGTTTCAGGCCACTGTTGAGATAAGCTGTGAGCCATGTGTCAAGAAATATGTTCGAAGCAACTATTTGGATAACGCAGTTGTATCAACTTGCCCAACTTCTGATGGAAATTTGGCTATAGATACTTTTCATCAGTTTTCTGGTGTGAAGTGGTTGCGTGAAAAGCCGTTGAATAGGTTTGAAGATGCTCAGTGGCTCCTAATACAGAAGGCCGAAGAAGAAAAGCTTCTTCAAGTTACTATTAAGCTTCCAGAAGAAAAGCTAAATAAGCTGACCGGCGACTTCAACGAGTATTATCTCAGTGACGGTGTGAGTAAATCCGCTCAGCTATGGAACGAGCAAAGGAAGCTGATATTGCAGGACGCTCTTTCCAGTTTCCTCCTTCCATCAATGGAGAAAGAAGCGAGATCGTTGCTGAATAGCCGGGCAAAAAGCTGGTTAGTTCTGGAATACGGGAAAGGACTGTGGAATAAAGTATCGGTTGGACCGTATCAACGGAAAGAAAATGAGATCAATTCCGATGACGATTCTGCCCCTAGGGTTATGGCTTGCTGTTGGGGCCCGGGAAAGCCTGCAACAACATTTGTGATGCTAGATTCAGCCGGTGAGGTTCTAGACGTTCTCTATACTGGGTCGCTCACGGTGAGATCACAAAATGTTGCTGACCAACAACGTAAGAAGAACGATCAAGAGCGAGTTTTGAAGTTCATGACAGATCACCAACCGCATGTTGTAGTTTTGGGTGCCGTTAATTTGTCTTGTACTCGCCTGAAGGAGGATATTTATGAGGTGCGTTAAGTGTAAACTTATAAAGCTGATGAGTATATATAGCAATTGTATTTAATTAGTTTATTATAATTATTGCTAATTAGGTAGTTTATTATAGTGTAAAAAAAGAAAAAAAAAACAATTTTATTTGCTTTAATAATAATAGCTTAATTATTGATTATTAGATAGTTTATAGTAATTTATTGGCTATTGCCAACAGTATTTGTTAATATGTTGTCCTCCGTTACCAGATTATTTTTAAGATGGTTGAAGAAAACCCTAGAGATGTTGGGCATGATATGGATGGCCTGAGCATTGTGTATGGAGATGAATCTCTACCGCGTCTTTATGAAAATTCAAAGATTTCATCTGATCAGCTACCGGGGCAATCAGGTTAGTTTTTTTCCATGTCAATAGCTCTTGTCAGGTCTTGTTTGATTGGATAATTCCCGTCACTAGTTCAATTTTTTATGTCTAAATTTTAGAATTAGCTGTACATTTCTGAATACTGTTAAATAGCATAGGATAAAATTATTAGTCAGCTTAGTCAAGGTTTGAGCTGATGTAGTTTATAAATAAGGATTTTATGCTGCTGTAAATGTTATCTCTGTAGTTAATCTAATTTCCAATCCTACTTTCTAAATTTTGTTAGGTATCGTCAAAAGGGCAGTGGCCGTTGGACGGTTTCTTCAAAATCCTTTAGCAATGATCTCCACGCTCTGTGGACCCGGAAAGGAAATTTTATCATGGAAGCTAAATCCCTTGGAAAATTTTCTAACCCCCGATGAGAAGTACGTAATGGTTGAACAAATCATGGTAGATGTTACAAACCAAGTGGGCCTCGACATAAACCTAGCTACAAACCACGAATGGCTATTCGCTGCCTTGCAATTTGTGTCTGGTCTTGGGCCCAGAAAAGCGGCTTTTCTTCAGCGGTCTTTGGTAAGAGCTGGCGCCATATTCACTAGAAAAGACTTCGTGACAGCTCACGGGCTGGGCAAAAAGGTCTTTGTCAACGCCGTCGGTTTTCTCCGTGTGAGACGAAGCGGTTTGGCCACAACTAGTAGTCAATTCATTGACTTATTGGACGATACGAGAATCCACCCAGAATCTTATGCTCTTGCTCAAGAATTGGCCAAAGACGTTTACGATGAAGACGGTGCGAACGACGACGATGACGCGCTGGAGATGGCGATAGAGCACGTCAGAGACCGACCTAGTATATTAAAATCTTTGGATGTTGAAGAATATGCCAAAAGTAAGAACCGAGAGAATAAGATCATGACATTTTGGGACATCAAGAGGGAATTAATGCAAGGGTTTTTGGATTGGCGTAAAAAATATGAAGAGCCAAGTCAAGATGTCGAATTCTATATGATTTCTGGTGAGTCTGAAGACACCCTTTGTGAAGGGAGAATCATTCAAGCCACGGTTCGAAGGGTTCTAGACAATAAGGCCATATGTGTTCTGGATTCTGGATTGACCGGAATACTTATGAAAGAAGATTATTCTGATGATTGGAGGGACAGCTCTGAGTTGACCGACAGGTTGCACGAAGGTGACATCATCACTTGCAAGATCAAATCTATCCAAAAGAACAGGTACCAGGTTTTTTTGGTTTGTCGAGATAACGAGATGAGAAACAATCGGTACCAGAGTGGCAGAGATGTTGATCCGTATTACCAAGAAGATCGAAGCAGTCTGCAAAGCGAGCAAGAAAAATCTCGCAAGGAGAAGGAACTAGCAAAGAAACATTTCAAGCCCAGAATGATCGTTCATCCTCGGTTTCAGAACATAACAGCAGATGCAGCAATGCAGGTTGTTTGCCTATTAATTTATTAGATATTAATTCTCATTCTTTCCTTCCTAATTTTATTTATGGTATTATAATCCGCTATAACATTTATTGCTGGTGTGATAACATAGTGTCCATGTTTTGTATCTATAAATTATCTTTTCATGAAGCTTTTTTTGTTTTACTGAATGAAAAAAATTGCTACAATTTTTATATAAGCTAGATAATATTTCTATAATCTTTTACATGGTATTATGCATTTAGGTTGTTCATAAAAGAGGCTGAATATAATCATAGTATAGTTTCAATTAGGTATATGGACAATTCCCAACGTGTTTATAGCAATAGAAATTTATTATGTACCCTTGAAGGGTTTGAATTTAATCTTGATGTTTTTTCTGTTGATATATTGGAAAATTAAATGGATAAAAGTTAAATGTTTCTTTTTTTCTTCTAAATCACAACAGTTGGTCATGAATTGGTTAAGAGCACCTTATGCTTGGTTCAAAACTCGGATGATGTTTCAAGATTTCATATATTGTATGATATTTTCATTATTTAATACAGAAATACTATTAATTGGAAAATTTAGTGGACGCTTGTTAATGTGGTTTTTTCCTTGAAGGAGTGACACTTTACAATTCTTTACCATTAGTGCTTAAGTGCACTACATATCTGAGCTCAAATGATGTTCTAAGATTTCGTATATTGTTTATTTATCATAATTTAAGTTAGTACAGAAAAATTACTGACTGATGAAATTGCACGGGCTTTTTTTGTTTCAGCTCTTGTCGGATAAGGATCCTGGTGAAAGTGTGATCCGTCCTAGTTCCCGTGGACCTTCGTTTTTAACGTTGACCCTTAAAGTTTATGAGGGGGTTTATGCACACAAAGACATTGTTGAAGGTGGAAAGGAACACAAGGACATCACCAGCTTACTTCGTTTGGGAAAAACCCTTAAAATCGGGGATGACACTTTTGAAGATCTTGATGAGGTCAGTTTTGTCTATTGCCTCAGACTTTTATGACACAGATGAATGATATAATGAAGTTGGTCTGTAGAACTGGTACTTAATTTTGTTAGTATTTTTCTCTTCTGTATTTTAATATGCGTACCGGAATTTTAGGTGATAATCTTTGTTTTTAGTTACACGGGATTTGACTCGCTTTTGGCATCAAAATTGTTTATGGATCGTTACGGTGATTTCTTGGTTGCCCATTTGAAGACATTGCTGAATTATGAACATCATTAATCAATAGTGAAGTTACATCTTATAAACTCGCCGCTAATAACAGATAATAATGATGAGTTAATCCACTCTTGACTAATCCCAGTGCATGAGGATACTACCTAGTTAGCTATAAATACACTAATTTTCTAGACATCATTAATACTTGCACATGAATATTATTACCTAACTATATTTCTACAAAACAGGTCATGGATCGCTACGTTGATCCGTTGGTGGCTCATCTGAAGACGATGTTGAATTACCGCAAGTTTAGAAAGGGCACAAAAGCAGAAGTCGACGAGCTCTTGAAAGTTGAGAAAATGGGATATCCAATGAGGATAGTGTATTGCTTTGGCATATCTCATGAACATCCCGGGACTTTCATTCTGACGTATATAAGGAGCTCAAATCCGCACCATGAGTATATCGGTTTATACCCAAAAGGGTTCAAGTTCAGGAAAAGAATGTTCGAGGACATTGATCGGCTCGTGGCGTATTTTCAGCGCCATATCGACGATGCTCCGAATGATTCGGCTCAATCAATTAGATCGGTTGCTGCGATGGTGCCGATGAGAAGCCCGGCGGCTAGTGATGGCGGCTGGAGAGGCCAGTCTTCTGACAGGGATAGGTCCTCCACGCCCGGGGGAAGAATAGGTAAAATGTCTTTGGCATCCCGATAGGCTTAATTCCTCATCTTTTAGTAGAGATCAGCAAGTTAATTAATGAGAGTTATCTATCTCCACTTTATGTTGTGCTTAAATTTTATTGAAGACATTTATAGAATTACAGTAGATGGTTTCCTTATGTACCTGTGATTTTGCTATAAATCTATCCGGGCCCGGGATATCTTTTTGAGCATACTCATAAATGAAGAAACTACAAAATGTTCTTTAAAAAAGAACATTAAAAAATTAAAAAATATCAGGTGCTAAACTGGAAAAATTGCTCTCAAGGCATCATATTCATTGTATTTGTTATAAACATTATTTTATTTGTTTTCAGGGCGAAATGATTTCAGAAATGGCGGTGGTCGGGGTGGACACCCCAGCGGGCTCCCGAGGCCCCACGGCGGCGGCCGTGGCCGAGGCCGAGGTCGTGGAAATAATGACCGAGATTCAAGCAACGACGCTCCCAGGTGGGATTCTGGGAACAAGGACGGCGAGGATGGAGGCGGCTGGGGCGGTGGCTGGAGTGGCGGGAGTGGCGGCGGAGGCGGAAATAGCTGGAGCGGCGGCGGTGGAGGTGGGAGTGGTGGCGGCGGAGGAAATAGTTGGAGTGGCACCGGCGGAGGAAATAGTTGGACTGGTGGCTCTGGCTCTGGCGCTGGTGGTGGAAATAGTTGGAGTGGTGGGGCAGGTGGAAACGACGGAGATGGGTGGAGCAGTGGAAGCGGTGATGCGGGAAAATGGGGTGGCTCCGATGGAAAGGGGAGCTCCGGCGGTCCTTCTGGCTGGGGCGAGCCAATAAAGAGTTCGACACATTCTGAGGGTGGCAGTGGTGGCTGGGGAAGCTAGTCATTAACCGCTGTGGCTTATATTGTTGGATGGAAAATGATCGGTTCAAGAAAAAAAGGATTGCTCGGCCTTGTTGTTTTCTCTACTACGCAGATTACACTTCCGTTGCGATCCCGTTTCTACTTTTGTATAGTTGACATATTCTCACAGACACGCCAATGGGAGTTATGTTTTCCGCATGAAAAGGCGTCTGTCCGAAAATCTTTTAGCTGATTTTGGATTCTTCAGAAGGAAAAACCTGTGCGTTTAACATCAATTTGGCTGTCGGGGAAAACTATAATTTAGCTTTTAGTTATTTATGTCCGTCTTTATCTCACTGATATTATATCATGTCTGTAATGCAAACACGGCCAACGCCGATAAAGTAACATTTGACCTCTACAATATGCGAAAGGGTCGTTTTACGCGAGGATTTGAAATTCTATTCGAGGTGAAATCGGTACCATATATGAGCATTCGACCTTTCAAAATCGAGTCTGGTCCGGATATGTAGACTACAATTGATTCTTTGGAAGTGGAGAATTGCTCATGATGTTAGCGTATATTTGGTTCTTAAGCCTTACTATCATTATAATGCTATACTATGTTAGCAATTGCATGATGGATTATAAATTTCGCAGGCTGAGTGATGGTAGCGTTGGATGCGGTATAATATGTGCGGTTTTTTTTTTTTTTTTTTTTTCATAATAAAAGATTGAATATCGCATTTAAAATATTTTGTAAATAAAAGTTAGACCGATTCATATTCAATTTTTAAATGCAAAGTTTGCACTTTCAGAAAAATTAGCGTGACTTATTAAATGTATTTTTCGCCTCGAATAATATGATTGAAATAAAGTAGATCCATTGATTAATAAATATTGTAAAATTTATTTTATATAATCAACCGACGATAATACAATATTACTTTAAATAGAGTAGAGATTAGTAGCCGATATAACTATATATTAGTAGAAATTAATATATTGTATAATATAAAGTTAAAATAAATATTAACTCTAGCTCTAGTTATACGTACTATGTAGGTCATTTGTTTATTATTCGTATACTGGATTTTTATCATTTAAATTAATATTCGGTATGATAAGTTTAAATTTAAATTTACTTTTTGTTTATTCACCCATTCTTATAAGTCCACTTCGGTATAAAATATGTTATTAAATAGTCACCTCTTCAACTAAGCTATTTTACAAAAAAAAAGACAAAATTAGCTAATTGGCTAATCAAACGTTTCAATTAAACTATTAAAAGTCATTTCTCTTCTTTCTTATAATAGTAATAGTAACAGGCACTACTAATCTTATGAGCTAATAATGGAAGTTTTGGACAAGAGGGTCAAAGATTATGAGGTTCTTCATTGGAAATAAATAACAGCCCACTGTTTTTTTTTAGTAAAATTTTATATATTAATAAATTCAAGTAACTTTATTATATTTAATACTCATAAGATAATACAATTCTTTCGTCCGATAATAAAAGGATTTATGGAGATTTTACATGCTCTTCTTTATATATTATTTATGATTATTCAATTAAAGTATTCATCAGAAATTAAGGGTTATAAACTGATTTTAAGGACATAATTTTAATGAACGACATTAGTCTTCTGATAGCTATTTAGTTTTCATAATAAAGTATTGGATTAAATAATAAATAAAATTAATTAAATTGACCCAAATAATTGAAAATAGTGGAAAGCGAAAGCATTAGAAAGTCGACTTTTATTCACTTCACTGAAAAAAAGAACGACGCATTTATAAACGTACACAAAAAAGGAAAGATCCTTTCAAACACAAACACCGAACTCCCACACCCATTACTCTCCACTCTACAACCGCGATCCGAAAGCGGGCGTTTTTTTCATTTTTTTTGTATGTCGTGTGACGTCCCAAGTATATCGGTTCAGACGTTCAACCAACTGAACTAGTCTTATCGACACACGAGCCGCGTTCTCAAAGAACTAACCATCGTTGAAAGGCCATCCCGTGTATCCCATCTGATGCGACTGGTGATGTTGATGCACGTCTTCATGCACGGCTGGAGAACTACTCTCGGTTGCCCGAGAGGCACTGCCTGATCTTGAACCCGACGAGCGAAACGGCCAAAGATACGATAAAGGGTGGCGTCTTCTGGTTTGGTGTGCGTTGGAGTTGGTGGGATTTCCGCTTCCTCTGCTCCGGTGATCACTCGAGCTCCGGCGACTGCTGCCGAGCCCTTCCGCCGGCAGTTCCTGCCGGCAAACGGGGCAAGTGTTGTGCTGACTCAGCCACGGCAAGATACAATCCGAATGGTACACGTGGCTGCACGGCATTTGCCTAGCCTCGGAGCCAACATCAAACTTGTCTTTGCAGACGGCGCAGTGAGAATCAGATCGGAGGTGTTTGTTCGTGATCCTGATCGTTGGCATTGCTTCGATGGATGATCTCGAAGCTGGAGGAGGACCCCGGTGCTCGTTTGTCGAGATCTGATCGAACAGTTCTTCAAGCCCAGGACCGATGAAGTAATCCCCGACGTTACCCCTCATCAGACCAATCCCGGGATTCCCATTAAAAAGTGCTTCGATCCCACTGCTTCCTGATAATCTCACGGGAATCTGACCACCAAAGATCAAGAGAGGACCGATTCCCGGATTATGATCAGGAGCTGAATCTGATCTTCCCCGGATATCAAGACTTCGGCGACTATCCACCATTCTTTGCCTCATGAATGCGGAGATCGAATCCAAGAGACGGAACCGCCTCTCGTGATCTTCATCAGTGACCATGTTGAAGAGCTCGAACGGGCTTGACTGAACCATATCGCATAGTTCCTCGACGAATCCCGCATCGCAGTCGGGGCAAACCGCGTCTTCTCTTCCGCGCAGTCTGATCGACTGATTGCACACGTGGCACCAATGGGTTCTTCGGCTACTCATCTTCTTCCCCCGTCTCGCGGAGTCTTAGACCGCTTTCTAGTCCGCCGGACCCATTTGTGGTAGAATTTAGCTGCATGAAGAACAGGAAAGAAATGAAACAACTTCCCATTTGCGAAACTCGCAGCTCCAAGAAGCCAAATTACCAGTCAATTCATGAAATAAGTTGTGAAATCGACAGAAACAGCCTCAAGTTCAAGAAATCGTACAACAAAGAGCGATTTCTTCAAAGCGAGTTTCTACCCAAAAAAAAAAACTTAGAACAAAGTCTCATACCCAACCGCTTCACGAGATCGACTTGTTCTGCTTACGCAAAACAGCGATTACGATCTCCATTTTCTTCGATAATCAGAAAGCAATCCAAACAGTAATTCGGACCAATTACGATCAAACAGAGACAGTCCTCCCAAAGCTCCCAATCAACACCAAATCAAAGGAAAAACCCCAAAAATTGGAAGGGTGGCACAAAAATTCAACAAATTACACCGAAACAGGAAGTGAAACCAGCGAATCAAGACAACGATCTCGAATTAGAGCAATGTATACGTACCGAGCACGAGGATCGATCAGATCTGAGGAGCAGAAAGAGAGGATTCGAGGAAGAATTTGGGGGAAAATTGTGCCTGAAATTCTCTCTGTGTCTGGAGATTATTATTGCTTATTTGCATTCAAAGAGAGAGAGAGAGAGAGAGAATTTGCTGTCGTTTTGTCGTTTTGGAGAAATAATACCACGTTGTGTGTGTCTGGAAATGATAGGGTTTTAGACAACTGTCTCTCGTCTCATCTTCTCTTTTGGATAATAATAATTCTCTCTTATTATTATCACATCGATAATTTTTTTATTATGGACAAAAATACTTTGATATTCAAGGGTTTTGTTTGCATTGCAGTACTACATACATTCTTTGTGTTGTGGCATTTTGATGGCTTAAATATATTTTAAGTAATTTATTAGTATTTAGGCCATAACCCTCTCTTTTACGAGATGTCCGGATTCGGTTTTTTCGTTTCAAAATGTAGAGGTAATAGCATACATTATGATTTTCTAAGGGTTTTGCCGCCATTGCACTACTAGATTCTTGCGTTGTGTTTGTGTTTTGGCATTTTGATAGACTCGATGTATATAAATACCTGCGTATTTGGGATTAGTATTTCGTACCGCGGTTCAATAAATCGTTATTGATTAAAACTTGATGGTTAAATTTTACGATTTATCGACGAGTAATAAATTTATCGATAATTTATATATATAAACTATGATTTTACAGAAAAAAATATTTATTCATAAGATTTTTTGAGCTCACCAATAACC
Source organism: Parietaria judaica (assembly GCA_954871525.1). NCBI lineage: Eukaryota > Viridiplantae > Streptophyta > Magnoliopsida > Rosales > Urticaceae > Parietaria > Parietaria judaica. The sequence continues at coordinate 23,465,157 of OX940865.1, read as the reverse complement.
TATAATAATAATATTTATAATTTCACTTCAATTTTATTTATAAAATTATATAATATAAAATAATTTTATTGATATAACAATTATGTTAAGTACAATATTTAATGCGATATATAATAATGGTGATTTTTTATTTATTTGAAGTTTTTCTTTTGGTAAAAAAATTTCATAAAATAACCCTCAATGCACCACAAATTCTATTACTAACCCTCAAATTTTTATAATTCTCAAAACAACATTTTCAAAATTTTCATGCCAAAATAACCGAAACTTGTCCATTTTTCAGGATGCGATATGTCTATTTTTTAGGACGCGGTATGTCCATTTTGCAGGGTTTTTTGGTACATGAAATTTTAAAAGGTTGTTTTGAGAATTATGAAAATTTAAGGGTAAGTAATAGAATTTGCGGTGTATTGAAGATTATTTAATGAAGTTTCCCTTTTTGGTATTATAATTTTTTTGTTTTATCATAAACCGTCGACTTTTTTTTTCATTAATAACTTTAACGGTGTGAAAATTTATAATTTAGAAATTCAAAACATTTCTATGAATGACATTTTATAAGGTTTTTAGGACGCGGTATGTCCATTTTGCAGGGGTATTTTGGTACATGAAATTTGAAAAAGTTGTTTTGAGAATTATGAAAATTTAAGTGTAAGTAATAGAGTTTGTGGTGTATTGAAGATTATTTAATGAAATTTCCCTTTTTGGTATTATCATTTTTTTGTTTTATCATAAACTGTCGACTTTTTTTTTTTCACTAATAACTTTAACGGTGTGAAAATTTATAATTTGACATATTTCTATACATTAACGAGGACAATGCCGTCAACACTAGATATTATGTTTGCGCTTCTTTCTCTCCCCGTCAATGCCGCTGGCCACCGCTCCAAATTCGTCTTCTCCAAACCTCCCGACCACTTTTGCTCACCCCCCACCAATCCTTAGACATAACAAGGATTTAGACTTTACGAGATTGGTTTAATTTTTTTAGTTGTAAATAGAGGAGGTTAATTTATAATTTTCTAAAAAATTTAGTGTTAAAAAAATATCAAAAGATATTTATTTTGGCGGAGTTCAACCTCACCACCGCAAAGGGTAGGTCCTCCACTGCACCGACCCCTGCCGAACGCTCGTTAAGTGAGCGGAAACTCTAAAAAAACTAAAGAAACTTGCGGAAAATTGAAACTAAAAGGAAAGGAAGACTTCTACCAAACAGCTACGGTAATGAATTAAGGAAATGCAATATTAAAGAAATATCAAAATGAAAATGGAAAATGAATTCTTTTAAATTGCTATCCCTAGCTTATGACTGCCATAGAATGTGGCCTGGGCATATTAGGCATTTCCCTTTGTTGTTGGGCCTCTCCATAAATGGGCCAGCACGAACCACTCTCCGTCGTCGCCGCCGCCCCGAAATAAAGTTGGGCACCTGTCCTCCAAACTCAAAATTAGTTTTACTAACAGTTTTTTTTTCCGCCAAACTAAAACTTTATATTTAGAGTTATATTTTTGAATTATTTAAATAATAATTTAATTTATCAAATCATATGCTGATGATATATTTTAGATGTTTTTGAAACATGTGGGTGTATTTTCGCTAAATATAAGAGTTGAAGGTATAAAAAAATAAATTTCTTATATTATATATAGTAGGGACGATACTAGCAAAAGTATCTTGAAGTACCTCAAAGTTCACGGCATATTCTAAACCTTATTTTTTAGAGGCAAAAATATTAAAATATTAAAACTTTTATACTAAAAACCGTTAACTTCCAAAATATATAAATATATAACAGGGCATAAGTTTTTAAGTTACTATTGACGACGCAAATACTTAAGTTATTATCATTTATTAGTGACATAAATAATTAAGTTCTTATTTGATAGATAAAATATATAGAATTAGTGGTTAAAATTACATAAATATCTTAAACTCTTAACTTATTATTGACGATATAAATACTTAAGTTATTATCATTTGTGTTTCTTTTATAATTTTATCCATTAATTCTATATATTTTATGTCTATAATAATAACTTAAATACTTATGTCGTTAATAAATGATAATAATTTAACTACTTACGTCATTACTATTACTAATAACTTATGGGAAACTTCACTCAATAGACTCTAAAAAACCATTAATTCCCTCAATAAATTCCAAGTATTTCATAATTGTCAAACAATAGGCTTTTTAAAATTTTAGGTCAAATTTACCCACTCTTAACCCATCATTTTAATTTCTCAGGATTAGTGTCCAAATTTCAGGACATTAAGCTTCATATTTAGCACATTAGTTGTCCAAATTTCAGGACATTAATTTTCATATTTAGCACATTAGTTGTCCAAATTTCAGGACATTAACTGTCAAGATGATATGATATTAGTTTCTAAATTTCATGACGATAATGATCCAAATTTTAGGACATAAACTGTCGAAATGAAGTGACTAAATTTTTAGGGGTTGACTTAATTATTTTTCAAAAGTCTATTTTATGAATTATGAAAATTTGGAGTCTATTGAGGAAATTAATGGTGTTTTGGAATCTATGAGTGTAGTTTTCCTAACTTATTTACTTATGCCGCAAAAGAATGATATTTTATGAAAGTTAACGGTTTAATAATGACGGTATAAGTAATTTTTTAACATTTTGATATTTTTGTTTCTAAAAAATAATATTTAGAATATCCCATGAACTTGAGATACTTCGAGATACTTTTCTTGTTTTTTATTTATATAATATCCTTGTGAAACTAATATATATTAAACATTGTAACTTTTATAATGTACGTGATTTTATTGTTGAATAAAGTATTGAAGTAAGAGCCTTTCAAAGTAAAATGTTTATTAAACATACATTGCAAATATATGTTAATGATCAATCCCATTATTTTGTAATTACTTTTAATGATGCTGATTTAGTGCTAAAGATTCATATGGTTTCGGAACTCATTTTTAGTGGAACTCAAGTAGACGACTGAAACACAATAATAATATTTCTCACTATTCACCAAGGTTTAAAATGTCGCTTGCCGATGTTGTTTCGCATTTTCCGTTTTATAGATATATCGCTTGCCGATGAGTATGTCGATGGGCAAATTGTAAAAAAAAAAAGGCATGCCGCATGCCACATATACCGCATTTTTCGCATGGGCATACCGCATGCCGATGGGGTTTTCGACGGATATTTTGTAAAAAATATTTGAGTATTTTAGCAAAATATTTATATAGGTTCAAAACTACATATTTAATAAATACAAGACATAATTATATACAACAAAACACATTTGTAACTTAAATATGTAGGTGAAATGTATAATATTAAGTCACTTTATTACTTGAAGTGTATAATATTAAGTCAATTATTATGTGAAGTAAATATATGCATGTTAATTAAGTGTGTAATATTAAGTGAGTATGCATGTTAATTGTATATATGTATGTTAACAAATTTAATATTAGTTGAAGTGTATAATATTAAATGAATATGTATATTAAGTGTATATGTATGTTAGATAAATTTAATATGTATGTCAAGTGTATAATATTAAGTTAATTGTTTTTGCCGAAAGTTTAATTGGTATTTTTGTCAAAATTTATCAAAAATATGATTTTTTGCGAAATTCCAACCATTTTTCGCAATTTTTACTCACAAAAACAAAAAACGATATTCTATCCACCTGCCCATGCGAATTTCGCGAAAAATGATAAAAAATCAGCGAAACGAAAAGGTTTTCCTTTCGCATATCCTCAAAAAACGAAAATCGGTCGATATTTTCATAAAAAATCGCGAAATTTAACAACTTGCTATTCACTATAATTGAATGATTGCGTTAAAAAAATCTTCAAGATCAACATCGAATCTCTTTCCCTGACACCATGTCCACTTTTGTCGTCCACTTTCTTTAACTATTCGTATACTTTGTCGTACTATTTGTAATGTAATGCCTGATTTAAAACGTTTCTACTATGGAAGTAATGGAACTACTTTAAAGATTTTTTTTTTTTTTTTAAAGGAACTACTTTAAAGATTTAAAGTGTTAAATTTTGGGATTTTTTTAATGAAAATGTCGACCGTTTTTTATATTTTTTGGATATGCGAAAGAAAAACGTTTACGTTTCGTTGGTTTTTTACTATTTTATTTGCGAAATTCGCATGGACATGTGGGTGGAATATCGGTTTTGTGAGTAAAAATTGCAAAAAAAATAGTTGAAATTTCGCTAAAAATCAATTTTTTAGTAGATTTTGGCAAAAATAATTATACACTTAACATACATATTAACTTCACCTAACACACATATACACTTAATATACATATTCATTTAATATTATACATTTCAACTAATATTAAATATGTTAACATACATATACAATTAACATGCATATTCACTTAATTAACATACATATTCACTTCACATAATAATTTGACTTAATATTATACCCTTTAACTAATAAAGTAACTTAATATTATACATTTCACCTACATATTTAAGTTACAAATGTGCTTTGTTGTATACAATAATGTCTTGTATTTATTAAATATGTAGTTTTGAACCTATATACTTATCTTGCTTGAATACTCAAAATATGAACACATAAATAAGATATTGAAAGTTAGATGCCGTTTAAATTAGGTCGGCAACATCTATAATGGTTATGCAGTGCTTCGTCTGAACCGGAAGGTTGGCCCCGCCATTGCCAAAGAGTAATACGTTGTTGCAAGTGAGTGCCTATGGCAGACTGCATATGTGTATGATACACTATATTTGTGGGCGCGTGGGGCTTGTCGGAGCTGAAGCCGCTTCCCGATAAGCCCGAAATAAGGCGAAACCAGAAGGTGTTGACCCTACCCTAAATGACTAATTTGCTAAGCTGAGGCCTTATATCTATATTCCCTAAGTTTTGAATAATGTTCATTTTACACTAATAATAGTACAATGTTTAAGACGTACATAAGAAATTTCCAACCCACAATAACGTTATTACGGATTTCGTAATAACCTTTTGAGTTGGTTGTCCAAATTCACTTACTACATTCCACGATTTCGAGTTTCGACCCGTAATTAGGTGATACTATTTTCCTTGTTATTATTATTATTTATATATATATATATATATTAGGGTTTTCTTTTTTTTTTTTAGTCTATTATAGCCACATTTATCACCACTAGAAATGAAATATAGCTTCTGAGATTTTTTATTTTATTTCATAATTTGTGTAGTAGAGAACTGCCGTATATTCACGTAAAATATTTCCAAGTACGTACCGGTCGGAAAAATTCATGTAATATAGAGTCACCTCATAATGGTGTCTTTTTATTATTCATTTAAATTGCTTGTCATATTCATATATATGATATGATCATATCTTGATCAGCTCTTCTCCAAAATATATGACAATCCTTTATTGAAAGTTGAAACCCTAACGAGATATCTCTCAAGGATAAACCTCGATGAGAGACTTCATTCCGAGGCCGGCAGTGATCTTGTAGCCGCTGAAACCGGCATCGGAGAAGAGCTTCGCCCATTCTTTCTCGCTCCTCTCTCTTCCGTTGAACAGAACCATCATCTGCAAATCATAGAAGAACTGAGTCTCGACGGCTTCATGGTCGTCAAAGTCACTCTGAACAACCATGTCGATCAAAATCACTTTGCCATTCTTGGCACTGCCTGGCCTTGTGATTGCCTTTTTGCACTGCTTCAGTATCTTCACGCTCTCTTCGTCGCTCCAGTCGTGTAATATGGCACTGTAAATTATTATTCTTATCAGTTTTAAACAAGTGTTAAAATTGAGATGATCACAATAAAAGTATCTACACTTTGATCAATTGAAACAATATGGGTCTTTATGAAAAAAAAAATAGTGACAAAAGTAATTAAAATGAACAAAAGTGCAGCTAAATATATTTTTTCGCCGGAATTTTAAAGGAGAGAAGATATTAGAGAGCTGGACGAACATATTTATATAAATGTAGCATTATGTTAAAAAATTGACCAAAATTATAAGAAAAAATCTGTCACTTCTACATTTGTTGCTTTCAAGAACTTTTGTCGCTAATCTTTGGGTTTGAGCCCTGCGTGTTGCTCATGTTAGTTAAAATTTAAGTATATCTATCGCGATTTTTCCTTTAAAATCCAAGTCTCAACGAAATGCTTTATAATAAACAAGGACGGAAAGTGGAAACATTAAACGTACTTTCAACAAAACAACATCTCCAGCAGGAACTGCTTCAAACATATCTCCTCCGACAAACTCCAGGTTATGGCTTCCTTCCAGACCCGCCACCACGTGAGGCAAGTCGTAAACGACGCATTTCATCGCTGGAAACTCCGCCGCCACAACCCTCGATAGAGTTCCGATGCCGCCGCCGACGTCCATGAGCGACCCCGCTCCCTCGAACACTCGCCTCAGCTCCGGCGTCCCCACCAACGCTCTCGCCACCATCTGGCTGTCACTAGCCATTCGGGCGGCGAACGCACGAGAGTACGCGCTGTCGGCGCGTCCGTAGTCCCAGAAATTGGCGCCGTGTGCGGCGGCAAAAGCCGTGGCAGAGTCGTCGCTCTGGAACCAAGCGCTCAGGTGCTGCCACGACTCCATCATTGCCTTGCTCGCCGCCTGTTAAAATCAAGGAAGAGAGTAGATGAATAATGGGAGAAGAACAAAAGCAAAAGAGGTTCATTTAGTGAAAGTTTCTCCGATTTCCGATTCCGTGGAGTTCAAATACCGATGCCACGGGCGGAGACACGCCGGGAGAGCCGTACATCAGGAGGAGCCTCGACTCGGCGGTGAGCGCGTAGGTACACTCGCTGCCTGTCGGTGTTGTTCCGGTGCTGAAGAGACCGGAGTGGGCCAAGAGGCGCATGAGGCGCGCCACGTTTTGGGCTTTGGACGGGTGGATAGGCAGAGCGGCAGCGATCTGAGCTGCGGTGACGGGCTGGCCATGGCTGTGGATGACGTCAGCGACACCAAGCTGGACTGCCCACTTCAACGCCATGGAGTTTATGAAGCTGAAGCTCAGGTTCTGAAGCTTGGCCTGTGCTTTGAGCTCGAGCTGTTCCATCGAGAGTGCTTTCTCCATTGCTCTGTCTTTGTTAATTATGAGATGAAAAATGATGAGATGAGAAGTTCATTACTTACGTACTTATTATATACGGCTTTATAATTGCCGACAGAAAATGACTTACTACAAAACTATTTAATTATATATATATATATATATATATATATTATAGTCAAGTAATATAGTACGTATGTAATAAATTAAACATTAAATCAGAACAAATCAATTAAAATGTTTTAACAGTTTCAAAACCTTGTTCTTCTCGTCCTCCACGACGGAGAGAGAGCATGCAAGTTCGAATGGATTCTGTTTTTGAAAAATGAGTTTTGATTTTAATAACTTGTTTTAATTGTTTGATACGAAAAGTGTTTTAATTTGTTAGTTTAATTGTGTGAGATGATGAGGGCTTTTTTTTTAATTTTTTTTTATTATGTTAGGTACTCTGATACAAGGTTCAACTTACCGATGTTACCGATAAACCGATTACCGTTTTCGACGGATTAATCGATAGCTTATCGATTAACCGACGGAAAACCTATAACACTGTAGCTTACTGATTACTAATACTTTTCGATGATTATCGACGGATTATCGATACTTTTCGACAGAAAACTTATAAAATATTTTGATAATATCATACCTCTAATACAAAACATAGATAATGTCATACACACACATAGATAATGTCATACACACATAATCTAACTCTAACAAGTCTCAACTATCAAATATAAAGTCTAATACAAAGTCTAACAAGTCTCCAACCTCAAAAGTACGACGATGGCAAATAAGGCCTCCACTTGACATTCATTTTCTATGCGTTATACAAAAATATGAGAAGTTTTTTATTTTTATTTTTATTTTCATTTTTTAAGAGTATACCTTAATTCTATTTATAAAAACAGTCTAAATATATTTTCTTAGTGTAATTTGACATAGCTACTCTGAATTCTTTCTCTGTTTTTACTCTTTCATTATATATAATTTTTTTTTATAAAATACCTTAAATTAATGATGATTGGTAATATTTCCCAGACATAAGTTATATTTTGGACAAAAATAAAACAAGAAGGTATTTTTACTCTTTCATTACAAAAAAAATTAAATTATAAAATACCTTAAATTAATGATTAATAATATTTCCCAAACATATGTTATATTTTTGACAAAAATAAAACAAGAAGGTATAGAAAATAAATTTTAAAATTATGAATGAAGGGCATTTTTAAAATTTTCGAAAAATTAAAATGTTTATAGAGTATAAAAAAATTTAAAGTACATATTGAGGGAACATTTTAACTGTTGTCTAAGATAAAGAATATATTTTTATAAAATATAAAAATAAAAGTATATAAAAACAAAATTATCTAAAATTATAAATGACTCTTAACAAAATCTGATCTATAAATTTGGATTATTTCCAAATGCAGGTATTGGTAACCCGCAAAATTTAAACTTTGATTTTACAACAAAGATGTGTAGCATGTTCTTCGCGGTGTAGAATTGTTTTGATAGACTTGTGGACCAATCATTGGGTTGATGAGTTAAGTAATTTGATTTGAGAGGACCGATCAAATCACTGTCTTTTCTAGATTTTTTTATTTTTATTTTTATTTTTTATGTTTGTGGTTATGACGCGGATATATGAGGATACAAGGGGATATCCTCACATTGACCCAATTATGTAGGGCTGAAAATTTTGTCACCGTTTCCCGATTTCGTCCCGGTTTCGGTACCGGTCCCGTAACGGTTTAAAAAAAATAGGGAAATTGTGTTTTAAACAGGGAACTGGTACTTCTCGGTTCCCAATTTTCGGAACCAGAACCGGAACTAGGAATCAGGACCGTTTGTCCCAATTTTTGGTACCGGTTACGGTTTTAAACAACATGTTTTTTTTTGGTATTTTTAATGTCGTTTTATGGTACATGTCGTTTTCAACTAGGGTTGTTTTCTAACTTTTTCGTTATTCCCTCCAGCCTCCTCTTGCGATTCATTCCCTCTCTCTCTAACTTTGCAATTCATTCTCTTCTTCGATTCCTCTTACGGCCAAATCTCTCCTGCGATCCATTTTCACTTCTCTGCGACAGTGCGTCGACACCGAGCCTTCTACTCTTACGGCCAAATCTGCACCGTCAAGGTATTCCTATCTCTCTCTCTCTCTCAAGACATTTCGATTTCCATTTGTGGATTGGGGATTTAGGGTATAGATTTCGATTGTCAACAATTTGCAGGCTTCGATTTCGGTTTCCTTTTCCTGACAGAGTGCTTCGAAGCTTTAAAGCGCATCCAAAACTTCCAAATTCGTTCACAGTAAGCAACTGTGCCTTGAATCCCTCAACTTCGTTCGTTTGTTGTCGCTGTTTTATCATATAGTTAATAAATTTTGCCCTCAGTCAATACATATCATATAGTCATATAGTCTTATGTATTAAACAAGTTATGGATACTAATGTTGCTGGGTCTATGAGTTATGATTCAAGCATTAGTTAAAATGAGTCAGAGAAAGCGTCCGAAGAAGAGACAGTGGGTAAACCAGATGGCCAGAAATCCCACCGCTTCCTCCGCTCCCACCGTTCCCACCGTGGATAAGCAAAAGAAGAAAAAAGAGAATTCAAAGAAAAGGAAATGACTTGTTTTTATAATTTTGGATGTTTTGATTTATTAGACATGGTAATTTTACATTTAGAACATGGTGTGTTTCGGATTTTGTACCGGATTTGGTTACAGATTTTGTCCCGGTTTTACTCCCGGTTTATTTCACAAAATTTTCACGAATATTATCACGATTTTTTCCCGATTCTTTAACATTTTTTTCCCAGTTCTGGTTTAAAAAAAAAACAGTAAATATGCCAAAAAAAAACGGGAACCGTTACTATAGAAAAATTTCCCGAATATTCGGGATAGGTACAAAAATTATTAAATTTCCCGGTTCCTTCAGCCCTACAATTATGACCCCGCATTGATTTCTTTTATTTGCATTTAATCATTTAATTAATTAGTTTTAATTTAGTTAGAGAGATTTAAGAAATTAGTTTCCTATTTTCATGTGTATTGTTTAAGCCCTAGCTCGCTTTTATAAGGGTTGGTTCTCGTACTGCATTTGTTAGATTTGTTTGAATATAAAATTAAAGCTTTTGCTTTGAGAACCTAGTTTTATCTTCTTGAGACGCATTCTTGTGTATTTCTTCCGTAGTTCGCTCTACATCAGTTGGTATCAGAGCCACTCGTTCTGTGTAGAGGCACCGAAGATTCGAGTTGTTAACGAAGCTGGACAAAGGATATGGTGAGACAAGAAGAGGTCGACGGATTGCGCGCTCAGATGGACTTGCTGACCCGACAGATGGCTGCGCTGCTGCAGATCAATCGGAGCGACGACGTCGAGGCAACTCCGACACCGTGGACAACCATGCCAACCTGGTCGAGCAGAATCTAGGACGTGCGGAGGTCCAGAAAGATGAGGGATGGGTAGCGGCGTTCAAGGTGGCTATCCCGGAATACGACGACCGACGTACGATGAGGCGGAACACGGTGCGTCCGTGTACGACGAGTCGATCTACGGCAAGACGGAGTATATCGAACCAGTGTACGATGAGTACAACGATTCCACTGACGACGAGGCGGAGCACGCCGAGACCGTGTATGGGAATGTTGTTCGCATGAACACATTCACCGAAGAGGAATTTACAGAGGGCGACACCCTCGACAAAACCCTTTTGACAAACCCGCCTCGAGGAACCTTCCTCGACACATTCATGGATAACAAGTTTTTCTCCGAAGGATAGAATTTTGTCTCGCAAGAGACCACCGAAGTTGCATCACCAAGAGAGTCCTTTGTCGCGACGGACATGACGATCGCAATCAAGGCTTCGAATTACAAGCCAAGCACGATCATGGATGCCTTTTTACGGAGACGACTATGGCGCTGTCACACGCGCACCGATGGCGAGGAACCAAACAATACCGACGACATGGTAGAGTTAGCCGGCGACGTCGGGCACATCCTTGTCCTTCGCCACACCATCCTCGCCGACCTTCCCTGCGACGTCGGCAATCATTTACTGTTTAGAAAGTTTAATTCTAATGACTTAAGTTTGTTGGCCTAGTGTTAAGTCTACTACATACCTATTCAAGAGATTATGGGTTCAAACCCTATGACACTCAAAAGAGTGATCCCTTTAGATATGTAATCTTGGTCAATAATAAGACACTAAATATCTAATAATGAGAGAGTGGATTGTAACATTGGCCGATAGTGTCACCCCTATTAAAAAAAATCCGCACTTTTTTTGTTCGTGATACACCATGTATGGATCCTATATGAGCATAATTAGACTAAATACTTTTTAGTTTTATATATTTTTTTAAATATAAAAAATCTTTTTAATCCTTTTTAACCATTTTTTAAAATTCCATCTTGATATTTAATGAAGGGCAAACTACGACTAAAGTACTCAATATTTCTAAATTTTTGAATTATATATCCAAGGTTTTTTTAGTGGCTATAATGCCTAAAGTTACTTCTGTTAGCGGCTAATGTTTTCTCTGTTAATTTTTAATTTTTAACCGATAAATTTTGCCACATTGGTTGTCACGTCACCCAGCCAAGTGGCATTTGACCTCCACGTGACAATTTTAATTTTTTTAATTTTTAATTTTCTTTATTTTTTTCTGAAACATTTTTTTTCTTAAGCATTATTTTTTATATCATTCTTTGGTTGCCTTTTTTTTTTATATATCGGGCTCTGGTTGACTTCTTTAGATCAATTTTTAGGTTGACTAGCCAACACGAGCTCGGTGTAATAAGCCAACCCCAAAATCAATCGAAAGAAGTCACTTCGAGCCCAGTGTAAAAAAGGTAACCCAAAAAAGACAGCACCACGAGCCCATTGTAAAAAAGGCAACCCAAAAAAATGCAGCCGTCTGGCGGATCAACAATTTCACATGAGCACGGAATCTGTCGACCTCTTCTCGTCTCACCAAATCCTCTACGAAAGCGTCACGAATGGTTCATTTCTTCGGTGCCCTGCACATAAACGGGTGACTTTGATATCAACTGGTGTAGAGAGAGATACGACATACGAGCGAACAGAAGAACGCTTGATTTTAGGAATGCTTAATGGCTAAATACATTTGTTATAGTCAACACATAGTTTGTATATGTAATAAAATTATACGTTTAAGGGGTTGTCTGTTTCACTGAAAAGAATTATTGAGAATAATTCTGAGAATCCTATCATATCTACAAAAAAATAGATTGTACGAGTCACATCAGTTAAAGACCGTCTTCCAAAGCTTGTAGGACTTTTTTTTTTTTCGTCGTGCAATCCCTCATGATGCAAGATGGTTTGACTGTTTTACAACTAACGTGCAACATGGGCCATGGCCATGTATATATAACGGCTAAAAGCTATTGCCAATGAACCTGTGATTTAAAATTAAAACTACCCATCTGAATTTTGAAATTTTGTGCATGAAAATTCCTTTTATTTTTTCTTCTTTCATACTGCTATTCAAGAAAGAAAGAAAAAATCCACAGGAAAAATTAAATTATGAAGTTCTTATGCGGGAAATTTGAAATTCTCATAATAAAACAATGTTAAATGTGTTGGAAAATTTCAAATTATGAGAATTTCAAATTCCCAATTTTTTCTGCGTTCATTATTACATATACGCCGGTAACAGGCAGCAATTTAAACCTTGATTTCACTACAAATGTGTATAGCACGTTAGATAAATATTAAATGCATAATAAATGGACATACAATAAATGGACATACAATAATTTATTTATTTTTGTCATGACATACAATAAATTGATTTGAGAGGAATGATCAATCATTCAAATCTCTTGGGCTAAAAAAACTTAATATATATATATATATATATATATATCTTTTCAACTTTGTTAGTGTATGCATGGGCTTACAAACCCACGATATACCCAGAGAGTAATACCGCGGTAACACTCTTTTTAGCATGAGTGTGGGTAAGGATTGGTATATATAGTGTAAATAAATTGTTCATTGTATCTGCGAAAATCACGAATATCACGAGAATAAAATAACCTCAAGAACACGAATGAGAGAAAAGTTTCTCTGATTAATTCGAAGGAAAATACAAAGAGATAACTCGAAACTCTAATGGACTCTGTACAACTCGACTACTCTCGGCTCGTTACAATGTATACAATGCTAGGTTTATATACATAGGCAAAACCCTAGCTAACAGAATCGCACAATATAAGGAAACTACCCTATATAACCTCGCCAAATCTTTGACTTGATTTGCTTGCTCCTCAAGCTACGCGTTTTCCTTTCTGGGTAGAGTTTCCCTTTCCTGCCCGGACAGTCTCTCTGTCCCCGAGCTGATCTGCTCGTATGCTCCGGGCTGAGCTTCCCTTTTATACGGACTCTCTGCTCGTGTTCACCCGAGCTGGGCTGAACGGCTGTCCGTCTTCTGTTCTGGTCGGTACCCGGGCTGACTCCTCGCAAGTGTTTCTGCCCGTCCTGAGTTCTGGTCGTCACCCGGACTAAGTCAAGCTTTAGCTCACATTGTCTTCTTATTTTATTTTTTTATTTTTGATATTATTTAAAATCCCATATCACCAAACTATTTTTACAAATCATAGATCCCACAAAAAATTGACTACCAGTCAGAATTGGCCTTGAGAGGGAATTTTTTATTATTAGTTTCTCTGTAAAACTCCTATCAAACATTGTGTAACTTGTATCGTGTGCATGATTTACTATTGAGCAAATAATTTGGATAAGAGGTTTTTTATTTTTATTTTTAAAATGACATTATTGGCCAAGATTACACGTACTTGTTGTGGGTTTAAACCTGACTAGGCTAAATAACCCCTAACAGAAATGGAGTCTAGCAAAAAAGGAGACGAGCATAAATGCTCCTTAACAGAAATGAAGCCTAGCAGCTCCCAATGGAAAAGCAGAGGAGAAGGATTGCTCAAGTTGCATCCTAGCAGCTCTGTAAGGATATAAACCATAGCACCTCTGTTCGGATTTAAACCCTAGCAACTTAGTTAGGCACACACGAGAAGTCAACTAAAGCTATTCTTGAAAGGTACTAAACTTAATGAACATGTTTGGAGATTTGATTTGGCTTCCCAATTTGTTAGGATACGTGAGTAATTGTAGAGATTTGATTAATTGTATTTTAGAAAGTTTTAGCTAGGATTTAGTTGTTCCATGTTTTCTTTATAATACTAGTGTTAGTGATATATTTTGTAACTCCTTTTGTAATTTCTTCGACATTTAATCAAAGAGAACTTTTCTTCCAATTCTGCTCTCTTGCTTTCTCTTGTCTACAATCATTATCATCACCACATCATATATTTATAAAGTGAGTGTGAGTGTGATTATTATTTCTTGTGGGTGTTTGCTGTTGACGTGTTTTTGGCAATCTCTATTTCTACTAGGAACCAACACTCGTATTACGAGATATGTTTTCACGGTAAGAACAACCGGCATTATTGGCCGTAGGCACTATGAGACAATGTTACATATGTACACAATTCATGTATCTCAGGGGATTGAACCTAGCGCCTGTTAAAGAGTATTATAGTGAATTTACCGCTAAGCCGGGCTGCAAACTTGATTTTGGATAAGAGCTTTTTAAGTAAGATATTATCAAGAGTATCACAGACTACATTAACAAATATCGCGTACTCTTTATTTCTTGACAAATAATGTAAATGCAGTGTAAGAGAACAGCAGAATCTTGTAAAAATTAATGTTGATGATAATTGATATAGTGTTAAGGATTCATATGATTTCGGAACTCAATTTATTATTTATAAGTGTTATACTGGAGTAGATAATTGAAACACAACAATATTTCTCACTGTTCACGATAATGTTGAATGATTGTGTTTAAGAGATCTTCAAGATTAACATCATTCTAGTCTTTCCACTTTATCGACGACTTCCTTTAATTATTCGTAAACTTTGTCTTACTCTGTGTGTAATGCCTGATTTAATAAAATGTTTCTACTAGGGAAGAACTTTTAAATGATCAAGTTTTTTTTATATTCGTTTAATGCTGAATTTAAAATTTTCAGAATCATATGTTCAATGAGTTTGGAGATATTGAACTACGACATGAGCGGAATTCTAGGCGTGCCTACGAAGGACTGCATGTGTATGATGCACTGCATGATTTCTGGGAGCAGGGTCGGCAGCTGAAATCGCTTTCCTGATAAGCCCAAAATACGGCGAAACCAGAAGGTGGCCGTGTTTACCCAAGTGTGCACGACTGACTTGCCAAACTGAGGCTTGATATATTCCCTAGGTCTTGAATAATGCTCATTTTACGTTAATAGTACATAGAAATGTTTGACATTTATAAGAAATTTTCAACCTGATTTCGTAGTAATGTTTTGATTATGATATATTGTAATGTATAAACTACCCTTCAAAGTTAGGACATGACTTTATATCGGCTCTAGCTTTTAAAAAAATTTAAGTCATGCCTTTATGGTTACTATAATATTATATAAGTAAAAAAAAAGGTCGTTACGAGGCTCAATCCATGTCCGAGCAGGCGTTAACGGTTTTAGAGCGTTTTAGAGCCCAACTTTGATCTGGCGTATTTTTGACTTGGTTGACATTCTAAGACCTCGACTTGTTTTGAAGTGAGTTGCAAGTATTGTTAAGTATTAAACCACATTTATCACCAATAGTAACAAGTTTTAAGTTTTTCTTATAATTCGTGTACTAGAGAGCGACCGTATATCACGGAAAATATTTATAAGTACCGGTACGAAAAATTCATGTAATATGGAGCCACCTCATAATAGTGTCCTTTTATTGTTCATTAGAACTTATCAAATATATGATATATTTTAGATCGGTGAAGTACATATCTTTCTTCAAAATATGACAATCCTTTATTGGAAGTTGAAACCCTAACAAAATATTATCTCAAGGATAAACCTCGATGGGAGACTTCATTCCGAGGCCGGGAGTAATCTTATAGCCGCTGAAACCGGCGTCGGAGAAGAGCTTCGCCCATTCTTTCTCGCTCCTCTCTCTTCCGTTCAACAGAACCATCATCTGCAAATCATAGAAGAATTGAGTTTCGACGGCTTCGTGATCGTCGCAGTCACTCTGAACAACCATGTCGATCACAATCACTTTGCCATTCTTGGCACTGCTTGAGCTTGTGATTGCCTTTCTGCACTGCTCCAGTATCTTCACGCTCTCTTTGTCGCTCCAATCGTGTAATATCCACTGCAAATTGTCATTCGTGTAAGTTTATATATATATATATATATATATATAATATTAATTCATCCATACACGATATGCTGGTGGGTCCTAAACTCGTTAATGACATATGTGATAGAATTGGTTAGAGTTTGAGCATAAGAACTTTAATCATATGATAGAGAGATGTTGCGACATTTGGCTAAACTATTTGACCCACCGTTTTTTTTTTCTTTTTTATTTATCAAAGTATCCTTCTATTTTTCATTTTCTATCAGTTTATTCCATGAAATTTTTCTTTGTATCACCTCACTGGCTCACCTTTTGAACTCATCAATCTGTATCATTTTATAACCACCTAGTTATATGTATCAATTTTTACTATAATACCCTCTAATTTAGTGATAGTTTTACTGATTCGTAATTTTGTCATTCCGCTAATCCGCCATCTAATACTAAATATTTTAACCTTTTTTTTCTTCTTCTTCATTGAATCTCATGTTTCTCGGTAGTCTCTCTCGAGTTTTTTGTTTTCTTTTTACTTTCTGTTAAATTAGAAAGACGATTTTGTTCTATAATTCATCTTTAACTGTCATTGCTTTAAAACACAATGTTTTTTTTCTTCTACTTCTTCTAAATCTCTCTCGGCATTCTCTCTTGATTCGTATTTTTTTTTTCCGGTAATGTTTAAAATCTTGATTTTTTTTAATTGAATGGATAATCATTATTATCCTACAAAAAAAAAAAAAAAAACAAAAAACAAAAAATCATTACTTGATACATTAGGGCAGTGGTGGAACCAGGAATTAGCTACCGGGGGGTTAGATATAATTTTTTTGTCAAAAACTTAACTTGAAGAGGTTATAGTTAAATTATAGTGAAAGTTAGAGGGAGTTT
Source organism: Parietaria judaica (assembly GCA_954871525.1). Classification (NCBI taxonomy): domain Eukaryota; kingdom Viridiplantae; phylum Streptophyta; class Magnoliopsida; order Rosales; family Urticaceae; genus Parietaria; species Parietaria judaica. The sequence goes on along the minus strand of OX940865.1, from coordinate 23,447,972 downwards.
AATTAAAAATTTATATGAATTTACACTACAAAATTAAAAATAAGGTATTACTATACCAATTTTTTTTTGGAGGGGGTGGTTTGAACCACACCACGTCCATGAGTCCTCCCGCCCCTGCATTACTGGTTAAAAATTACGATAGAGAAATACTAAAAAAAAAAAGTAAGGGGAAAAATGATTTAAAACTCTAAATTTAGGGGGTAATATTATTGAAAATGATAATTTCACATGGAAAATTGATACAAAATGAAATTCGAGATTAATGTGATGTAAAATGATAAATTTTATGGGACAAATTGATACAATATAAAATTAAAAATCAATTTGATAAATTGAGGGGCTATTAAGTGATGCTTACTCTATTTCTATTATATTTTTGGTGTGTTAAATTTTTTCTGTTAATTTTCGACGCGGCTTGCTTTGATGATTGACTTCACGCTTTATTAATTAGGGGTGGCAAATTCGGGTTGCGTGTCGTGTTCGTGCCGGGTCTTAATCGTTTTTTACTTATTTTATCTAGACCCAGCCCCATTTATTAATCGTGTTAGAAGACGAGACCCAGACCCGCCCCATTTAAATAACGTGCTTATCGTGTCTACCCGTTTAACCCAATTAATAGAGACATTTATTTATAAATGATAAATTAATTCAATTTATACTCATTTAACTTAATTTATTTAACTATATTGTCGAAGATTTTAAAATTTTACTAGCAAATTTTTATGTTCATCAATTGTAAGACGGAATTAATTAAATAAAAACATAAATTTCATATATAATAAGTATTAAAACACTTAATAACATATATAAAATGTAGAAAATGTAACTTTTTACTCTTTAATCGTGTCTAATTGGGTCCCATCGTGTTATCGTGTTCGTGTCGTGTTTACCCGTTATTTAATCGTGTTAATCGTGTTCGACTCGGTTGGACCCAGATCCATTTATGGTAGACCCTGACCCGTTTAAATCGTGTCGTAACCGTTTCGTGTTTCGTGTCCGGCCCCAAATTACCACCCCTATTATCAATGATAATGGTCCTAAAATCATTAACGATATGTTATAATAATGTCAAACGCGGGAGTCAATTCGTTTAAAATCAGGGTAATCGCAATAAAACTACTTTAACTTTGAGTAATTATGGAACATGGGAGAGAACCTATTATTTCGTTCACTTTTTTATAAGATTGACCAACGTCCTGAAAAAATAAAATAAAAATGTTTCACATTTATTGAGTTTTAGTATTTTTGTTTGCACTCATGTGTCAAAATTTGAGTAATTTTGTCCCAGATTTTTCCTTAAAAATCAAGTCTTGTACGATATGCTTTAAACAGTGACCAAGAGTGGAAACATTAAACGTACCTTCAACAAAACAACATCTCCAACCGGAACTGCTTCGAACATATCTCCTCCTACAAACTCCAGGTTGTGGCTTCCTTCCAAACCCGCCACCACATGAGGCATGTCGAAAACGACGCACTTCATCGCCGGAAACTCCGCCGCCACAACCCTAGACAGAGTTCCGATGCCACCGCCGACGTCCACGAGTGACCTCGCTCCCTCGACCACCTGCCTCAGCTCCGGCGTCCCCACCAACGCTCTCGCCACCATCTGGCTGTCACGAGCCATCCGGCCGGCGAACGCACGAGAGTACGCGCCGTCGGCGCGTCCGTAGTCCCAGAAATTGGCGCCGTGCGCGGCGGTGAAAGCCGTGACAGAGTCATCGCTCTGGAACCAAGCGCTTAGGTGCTGCCACGACTCCATCATTGCCGTGCTCACAGCCTGCGAAAGTGATCAAGGAAGAGAGAGTATACATCAATTATGGGAGACGAACAAATGCTAGCATTGCATTCTATATGGAGCAATGGATCAGAGTGACGATGGCTAATACACAAGACGTTTTTCAATATATTATGTTGTGGAGTTTAAGTATTACGGTATACCGTTCAAAATACCGGAACCGATTTTTTTTATCGGGAGCCGAAAGTTATCTGGATCAAAATACCCGGGACCGGTTAGTACTGGGATTTGAGTACAAAATACCCGAACCGGTTTGAAATCCGATTTCAATTCGTAGTCCATCTTTTTAAGATCCGGTTTATATATATTATATAATGTACTAAAATTATATAAGAAAAATATAATATATCACAAATGTGAAGATGAATAGTACTTAAAATCTTAATCTATTTTTATTACGAAAAAATATACTCTCTTTATTTTTTTATTAACTTTATTTCTATACTTTTTCTTTTCAAAACCGGTTCCGGTTTTGAATCCGGGTACAAAGCCTCAAATACCCCAAAAACTGGGTACTCGGAATCCGGTTTTCCGGTTCTGGTGTCCAAAAATCCTAATACCCAGAATCCAGTTCGAGTTTCGGGTAATGGACCTGATTGCAACCTCTAGTATATACACGGATTTCCGGTTTCTAAAATTTCAACGAAAAAAATATATGTCGAGTACCCGGATTTTCGGTTACGGTTCCCAAAATTTTAATACCCGGAATCTAGTTACAGAATTCCCGGGTATTGAAAAAAAAGTCAGGGTCTTGGACACGTTTCCACTCTTAATTATACCGATGCCACGGGCAGGGACGTGCCAGCAGAGCCATTCTTGAGGAGGAGCCTCGACTCGGCGGTGAGTGCGTAGGTACACTCGTCGCCTGTTCGTGTTATTTCGGTGGTGAAGAGACCGGAGTGGGCCAGCAGGCGCATGAGGCGCACCACGTTTTGGGCTTTGGACTGGTGAATCGGCAGAGCGGCGGCGATCTGAGCAGCGGTGATGGGCTGGCCGTGGGCGTGGATGACGTCAGCTACGCCTAGCTGGACTGCCCACTTCAACGCCATGGAGTTTATGAAGCTGAAGCTCAGGTTCTGAAGCTTGGCCTGTGCTTTGAGCTCGAGTTGTTCATTCGAGAGTTTCTCCATTGCTCTTAATTGTTAATTTTGGGATGAGAATAGTCTAATATCTCTACCCACGCATTTATAAGGAAACGGCTCATTTATTTCGTGGCAACTACAAAGAAAAAGAAGTTATAATTAACTAAAATATAGTATATTCGTAGATCTTCTGAGTAAGATTTTGTATATTTTAAGCGAGTGATTGGTTGGGATTTCCGGAAATCCTCTACTATGTTCATAGTGAAGTGAAGCTACAAATCATATTATAAACTTCCTTCAATTAGACTAGCTTCGTAGTGAAGTGTCAACTTAAATTTTTAATTTTTCCGCTTCCTTGTTTTTATTCTTATTGTTTTTGTCAAACCTCTTCCCACTTTTTGCTTCATCTATCTTCTCATTTTCTCTTTCTTCTCTCCAGATCGAAGTGCCTTCTTCCTTAGCGCGGATTTTTGGTGGAAACGACATTTTGATTAAGACCCATTGTGTTGTCAGGGGTATTTGTAATTTCTAGCTAACTTCTAATGTTAAGGCCTCCAAAATGCGACTTTTCATTAATATTTTCATTTAACGTAAAACAAAATATACTTTTCTTCATTTTTTTTTATGTTTATGTGTGTTATATGTATATAATTATAATTTGTATGTGTCAAAGTTCTTTGTTATATATATATATATATATCCAAAACGAGTATTGATCAGTCTATATTTGTACAGACATTTCGGGAAATTTTTTCATATTTAAAAAAGCTACTCGATTGAATTATCATTCTTTAATGTTTGTGTTTACTGTTTAATTATAGCATATATCATATCAATAAAAATTTAAAGTCTGCGTCAATAGATTCCCAATAATTCTTATATATATATATATATATATATATATATATATATATATATGCGTATTCTGTAATGTTTGTGTTTACTGTTTAAATTTTGGGGTATTTTTGTTTAATTATTGTAAACCCTATTGATCGTTTGTCACCACGGTTTTCCTCCCCCACCCGTGAGGGTTACATTTATAAACTTGAGACGGAATCACAATGCACGTGATTTCCGGCTATTGGAAAAAGAAAAAAAAAATTAGCCAAAAAGGTTCGATATTGTTGGATGTTCATATTTTTATATATATATCTACACACACAGACGTGTATGTTTGATTCGTGTTCATTGATTTGGTTGGTATTTGATCTTCATTCATTTTTGGGTCGTTTGAATATAAAAGTTTAAAATTCTTAGACGACGAATTTTTTTAGAGTTCTTGATTTTTTTTTTTCATTTTTCTTTTCAGTGAGTTTGGAATTCGTCGCGGCAAACTTTTATTTCATGTAAGTTTGCACTAGTGATTAACAGAAGACTGAAGAGCAATCCCACTATTGCACTTAGTGCTCGTATGAGCACTAAGCTGAGCAATACCTTTCCTATGTCCATTAAACCACGGTGGACATTGGCATCGCGTTGCGTTGCGTCATCGGGTCGTTGAGTTGCATTGTCGTCATCGGAGGCTTCACGTTGATCGTCTTGAAACATTAGGTTGAAAAATGGATCGTTGTTTCTCGCCGCCCTTGATTGATATACCGTGTCGACCAATTGTCGGGGCACAAGATCGGGATTGGCATCGTGCATGCCCACCGCCCGGGTTAAACTAGGTCTTAGAGACCGTTGGGTATCACAATTCTTTCTTGGGGTAGCATAACGGGAATGTAGTCGTCGGGCGTAGGTTGCGATTGTCCCCCGATTTGAATTTGGGGTTGCAAATTCTTAGCCGGCCGTCCTTCGACCCCCGGAACTACTGCCGCTTCTTCGACTCATAATGAATAAAAAATATAACTTTAGAACTTGAGAACTGTAGAACTTGAGAGAATTAGAGAGAAGAGTAGAAGATTGGTGTGAGGAAATGAGGGTGGAAGATGTGGTACTATTTATAGTGTTTGTTGATGTCAGATTTCGTCAAATCCATCCTTAACATAAGGCGTGCCATTACGGCCCAAAAACGACGTCGAATAGAGGCAAGAAATATGTTGACCGTAGTCAACATAAAAGCCCAGTTTGTGAGGAAAGGCTTAACTCATGAAGAAAGGCCCAATTCGCAGAAAAGCCCAAAGTGAAAAGGCTCAATCAACCCTAACCCTATAAATAATAAAAGAAACCTCATTAAGAGGGGATCCAAGAAAATCAGCCGAGAGACATTCAGCCAAGAAGAGAAGAAAGAAAGAGAGGAGAAAGAAGAGAAGAGAAAAAGAGAAGAAAACCAACGAAACAGAGAAGAAGAAGAAGGAGCTCATCAAGCCAAAACCCATTGAACTACGTGATGACCTGATCCTGGTTCGCCGGGTACGTAGGCAGCCTCGTCGAGAACGGCGTGGTGCGGCATCAAATCATATCCTTATCATTATTCTTCGATTGTCCAAGCTAATAAACGGGAAAAACCGAGTCCTATCGGGATAAATAAATCAGGGAATAATCGTGTATATATTTTATTGCGTTCTTTACGGTTTTCCTTGTGACTGCAAGGTGGTGAAAATCGCCCTCTACAGTTTGGCGCCCACCGAGGGGGCTTAGTTTTTCTCTAACTCACAGCCAGGAACTCGAAGAGAAGACGACTGATGACGATAACGACAGCACCGAGCGCTGATCTCGTCCTTACCTTTGATAAATAAAATTGTGTTTTGTTTTTAGCGTTTTCTTACAGGCCTTGCCTTGATCGTCGATTCGCCGGGTCATTCGCCTCTATCGGATGCTCGAGGCATAAGTTATGAACATCGGAAGATTGGTCACCGAGGACGACGGCTTCGTAAAACGCCTGATCGTCGCCCGTCACTCTTTGGACCATATCCCCGTCGTTACTTATCATATAAACATGATTTCTAATTTTTCTCAAAGATTATGTCTTTAGCTTCGATTTGACGGGTCGTTCGCCCCTATCAGACGCTCGAGGAAAAAGTTATGGACGCCGGAAGATTGGTCGCCGAGAGCGATGGCTTCGTCAGACGCCTGCTCGTCGCCCGTCGCTCCTCAGACCATATTCTCGTTTATATTTATCAACTAAACATGATTTCTAGTTTTTCTCAAAGATTATGTCTTTAGCTTCGATTTGATAGGTCATTTGCTTAAAACGAACGCTCGAGGAGAAAGTTACAGATGTTTAAAGAGCGCATCTCGAAGAGCTCATCACGAAGAGCTTGTCACGAAGAGGGAAGCTCGAAGAGCTTATCAAGGAGGGAGGAGCTCGAAGAGCTCATCACGAAGAGGAAAGCTCGAGGAGCTCATCTCGAAGAGCTCATCACGAAGAGCTTATCTCGAAGAGCTCAGCTCGAGGAGCTCATCTCGAAGAGCTCATCACGAAGAGCTCATCACGAAGAGGGAAGCTCGAAGAGCTCATCACGAAGAGCTTGTCACAAGGAGAGAGGAAAGCTCGAAGAGCTCATCACGAAGAGCTCATCATGAAGAGCTTGTCACAAGGAGGGAGGAGCTCGAAGAGCTCATCACGAAGAGGAAAGCTCGAGGAGCTCATCTCGAAGAGCTCATCTCGAAGAGCCTATCTCGAAGAGCTCAGCTCGAGGAGCTCATCTCGAAGAGCTCATCACGAAGAGCTTGTCACGAAGAGGAAAGCTCGAAGAGCTTATCAAGGAGGGAGGAGCTCGAAGAGCTCATCACGAAGAGGAAAGCTCGAGGAGCTCATCTCGAAGAGCTCATCACGAAGAGCTTATCTCGAAGAGCTCAGCTCGAGGAGCTCATCACGAAGAGCTCATCACGAAGAGGGAGGCTCGAAGAGCTCATCACGAAGAGCTTGTCACAAGGAGGGAGGAGCTCGAAGAGCTCATCACGAAGAGGAAAGCTCGAGGAGCTCATCTCGAAGAGCTCATCTCGAAGAGCCTATCTCGAAGAGCTCAGCTCGAGGAGCTCATCTCGAAGAGCTCATCCCGAAGAGCTCATCACGAAGGAGAAGAGCTCGAGGAGCTCATCACAGAGAAGACCTCGAGGACCTCATCACAGAGAAGACCTCGAGGAGCTCATCAAGGGGGAGCTGGAGGAGCTCATCACCAATAGAAGATCGTCACCAAAAAGAGCTCGTCACCAGACAGCTCGTCATCAAAGAAAGCTCGCCTCCACCGGGAAATCATCAACGAAGACGCCATTACCAACATTTCGAGGAGATCTGATTGAGACGCGCTCGACGATGACGACCCTCATAAAACCGAAGTTTGATGCGGACACGACGAGGTTTATCCTAACCAAGGCGCAAAATCGGCGACGAAGTTGGCTGACCTCATCGCAAAAAAGGTAACAATATACATATATCTACAAATTTATAAAGAAACCGGCGAGAGTGCCGAGAAAACATATGTATACATTTAGGGTACCGACCAAGCCCAAAACGGCGAAAATGCTTGATATACCAAACAAAGCCGCTCCGGCGCACAGCTGGGTACATAAGCCGCTCCGGCGCGAATTCCGATCGATACATCGCGACAGAGCCCGGTGCATACCGACAAGCTCATCGCCGACAAATCAGTGCCAAGCACTTCATCGCGACAGAGCCCGGTGCATACCGACAAGCTCATCGCCGACAAATCAGTGCCAAGCACTTCATCGCGACAGAGCCCGGTGCATACCGACAAGCTCATCGCCGACAAATCAAAGAAAATACAAAGCCGCTCCGGCGCAAATTCTGATCGATACATCGCGACAGAGCCCGGTGCATACCGACAAGCTCATCACCGACAAATCAGTGCCAAGCACTTCATCGCGACAGAGCCCGGTGCATACCGACAAGCTCATCGCCGACAAATCAGTGCCAAGCACTTCATCGCGACAGAGCCCGGTGCATACCGACAAGCTCATCGCCGACAAATCAAAGAAAATACAAAGCCGCTCCGGCGCAAATTCCGATCGATACATCGCGACAGAGCCCGGTGCATACCGACAAGCTCATCGCCGACAAATCAGTGCCAAGCACTTCATCGCGACAGAGCCCGGTGCATACCGACAAGCTCATCGCCGACAAATCAAAGAAAATACAAAGCCGCTCCGGCGCAAATTCCGATCGATACATCGCGACAGAGCCCGGTGCATACCGACAAGCTCATCGCCGACAAATCAGTGCCAAGCACTTCATCGCGACAGAGCCCGGTGCATACCGACAAGCTCATCGCCGACAAATCAAAGAAAATACAAAGCCGCTCCGGCGCAAATTCCGATCGATACATCGCGACAGAGCCCGGTGCATACCGACAAGCTCATCGCCGACAAATCAGTGCCAAGCACTTCATCGCGACAGAGCCCGGTGCATACCGACAAGCTCATCGCCGACAAATCAAAGAAAATACAAAGCCGCTCCGGCGCAAATTCTGATCGATACATCGCGACAGAGCCCGGTGCATACCGACAAGCTCATCGCCGACAAATCAGTGCCAAGCACTTCATCGCCGACAAATCAAAGAAAATACAAAGCCGCTCCGGCGCAAATTCCGATCGATACATCGCGACAGAGCCCGGTGCATACCGACAAGCTCATCGCCGACAAATCAGTGCCAAGCACTTCATCGCGACAGAGCCCGGTGCATACCGACAAGCTCATCGCCGACAAATCAAAGAAAATAACAAGCCGCTCCGGCGCACAAAGCCCGGTACGTAAGACGCTATAGCGCATACCCCGGCAAACTACAAAGCCGCCCTGGCGCACAAAGCCCGGTACGTAAGACGCTACAGCGCATACCCAGGCGAACTACAAAGCCGCTCCGGCGCACAAAGCCCGGTACGTAACACGCTACGGCGCATACCCCGGCAAACTACAAAGCCGCTCCGGCGCAAATCCTGATTGATACATTGCAGCCACAGAATAATTTACAAAAGGAAATAGAGGAAGGTCAATCATCCCGAACAACTTTGTCGGCAACTTGCTCTATGACGAAATCCACGCTCTCAACCAGGACATCCATAAGAAGCCTCTCCACCGCGGCATAATGCTCGGGGTCTCGTCTCATTAACTCGAGCAGAATGCCCGAAGAAGCTGGGAGAGCCTCATCGTCCGAATCCTCGGAGAGCGCGGCGACGGTACGCCTTATCAGATTTTTCAAGAAATCTTCGATGATGACAAAGTGCCCATCGCTCTCATTAAGAAACGAGGCTAGCACGCCCTCAGGGTATCTCAACAGACAAGAATCGTGACAAGTCTCATCAACCTGCGAGGAGGAATTTGAAAATAAATGGATAGTAATGAAAGAAAGAATGACGAAATCTACGACGTGGCGACGACAAGGAGCTGTTCCGACGAACGACGAGAAGAGCTCGCACCAAGAGAAGTACGCTTCCTCTGATGACACAGGGATCGAGGAGTCAAATACCGCATCGATAAGCGCAACAGTCTCTGCCCCTAGAAGTCATTTACCACACCAACTCTTTTTCACACTCCCAAGTCGAGTTCACACTATTGGAGCGTTCACGCTGCTCCCTTAAAACCATCATCTCCATTGAAGTCGACAGGCTCATCGCATATCACGAGGGCCGAGTTCATAGCAAGGATCTACGGAGAAAGTGGCATCGGTCCAAGTAGTAATCCCATTCCCTTCGTTCAAGGAATCCGTAGAAGCCTACCTCGTTGAGCTCGTGAGAAGTCAAACACCGCTAAACATTGGCGAGACCATCGGCTACCCGAGAGAGTTGTCAACCCTCTCATCGCCGATATCGTAAAGTCAAAGCTCCTACCCGACGACTCCTAGCCACGTTATCACATACTATGGGTATTATTACCGGAGAGCACCACCGGGCGACAACATGATCGAGGATTCCTATCATTAGGAGCGTCGATTCAGATCGGAAGTAATGAAGTTTTTCTCTACATTTTACCAAGTGTTTCACACTTGATAAAATGGGGGACTAACTGTTGATGTCAGATTTCGTCAAATCCATCCTTAACATAAGGCGTGCCATTACGGCCCAAAAACGACGTCGAATAGAGGCAAGAAATATGTTGACCGTAGTCAACATAAAAGCCCAGTTTGTGAGGAAAGGCTTAACTCATGAAGAAAGGCCCAATTCGCAGAAAAGCCCAAAGTGAAAAGGCTCAATCAACCCTAACCCTATAAATAATAAAAGAAACCTCATTAAGAGGGGATCCAAGAAAATCAGCCGAGAGACATTCAGCCAAGAAGAGAAGAAAGAAAGAGATGAGAAAGAAGAGAAGAGAAAAAGAGAAGAAAACCAACGAAACAGAGAAGAAGAAGAAGGAGCTCATCAAGCCAAAACCCATTGAACTACGTGATGACCTGATCCTGGTTCGCCGGGTACGTAGGCAGCCTCGTCGAGAACGGCGTGGTGCGGCATCAAATCATATCCTTATCATTATTCTTCGATTGTCCAAGCTAATAAACGGGAAAAACCGAGTCCTATCGGGATAAATAAATCAGGGAATAATCGTGTATATATTTTATTGCGTTCTTTACGGTTTTCCTTGTGACTGCAAGGTGGTGAAAATCGCCCTCTACAGTGTTTGAGGAGAGAGTGGGGTGGTTGAATAATTATTATGGTGGGTGAAGTGTAGAGCTGGGGCTCGCGATGCTTTGCCACAAGTCGCGACTCCTCGCGACTTTTTCTGGGAATCGCGATGCGTCGCGATTTTGCGGTAAAAGTCGCGATTTGTCGCGACTTGTGGCAAAAGTCGCGATCCTCGGATTGGGGATTCCCGTGATTTTGTTTTTTTGTGGCATAAATAACACATTTTTTCACCCGAAATTTATTACATGTTAATTAAATTTGTTAAAATTATTAATATGTTACAAACTAATATTTATTAACATATGTTACAAATTAAAAATTAATAATAAAAATTAAGATTATTAATATCTTACAAAGAAATAAATTATAACATACTTAAATAATAATTTTGAAAAAAATAAATTATAGATAATAATTTTAAATAATTAACATACTTAAATATAATTTTGAAATAATTAATAAACTCTTGTAATTAAATTCGGGTAAAAAGTACTAAAATAAACATTTCAAGAAAACAGGTACATATGCCGCAAACATCGCCCAACGAGTCGCGACAAAATCGCGACCCATCGCGACTGCACGAGTCGCGACGCGTCGCGACGTGAACAGTCGCGATTTTTCACGATTAGGTCGCGATGCGTCGCGACGTCGTGAGTTGCGGCTCTAGTGAAGTGGGTGAATAATTGTGAGGGGATAGTGCATAGTGGGTGAAAAAGTTTTGAAATTTAAAATTTTAGGGTTGAAATTCGAGTAAAGTGTGTAGTAATTGTTGTTGAGTAATAAATTTCGGGTGAAAATGGTTATTATTGCCACAAACAAACACAAAAAGTTCACCACCCTCGGAGCGTGACGTGTCGTCATGCCATTGGGCGAGAGCAATTCACGCGCATCACGCCTCCCACGTCGCGATTTCCACCACGTGTCGCGATTCCCACCATGACGTCGCGATTAATCGCGAAACACCCCATACACGTCGCGATTCGTCGCGAGAGCCTCCCACGCGTCGTGACTTGCACCTCTATAATAACCACCAACGATTTTTGTATTAAAATAAAAAATAAAAAAATTTGTGATTAAATTATAAGATTTTTAGATTTATTTCATATATATATATTCCTAGATATGAGGGAAATGGATATATGTGATTTTCAATGAGTGATCGGCATGGTGCCCATATATATATATATATATATATATGTGATTTTCAATGAGTGATCGGCATGGTGCCCATATATATATATATATATATATATATTCCTAGAGAAATGGATATATGTGATTTTCAATGAGTGATCGGCATGGTGCCCATATTATCTATCAATTCAATGCGAGATAAGTTTTATAATCGTCAATATTATTGTATATTAAATATAGTAGTCATATATAAGGCTTTACACTGAGATCTACAATCGGGAGCTGAAATTATTTTTTTCTCAAATTACATTCAAGGGGGTTTATATTTGAAATTTAGTATATATTAAAAGAGATTGAGTTAAATTTTAGAAAAAATAAAAACTTCACTAAAAATAAAATTACAAGATAATAATACGAAGATTTTTTTTTCTTTTTTTTTTTTGGTTTTGAACCCACCCTAGAGGTGATTCTAGTCCCGCGAATGTAGGAAATGCCGGAGCTCTGACACCTACAATTTTTTTATTATTTAACCGGAGCAAGAGTGTTATGGCGGGTGGCGCTGCCAAATGGTAGATGCGGATTAATCCGGCTCCGGGTCTTTTTTTTTTTGAACAATTTTGTTTATTGCGTTTTAGTCATTTTTAAAAAAAGTAAATTGAATACTATTACGGTTTTAACGAGTTTAAATTCAAAGTATACTTTTTTGCCTACGGTTTTAACAAGTTTAAATTTCAAATTTCAAATAATATAAGTGTAAAAATTATGTGAGAAATAATGTGAGAAATAATAGGTCTCATTAAAACCTCTCTGAGCCCCCCCAAAATGCAATCTCATTTGCACGTGGCTATTACAACTACAAGAAATTAGGTTTTTGCCGGTGTTTTTCTTAAAATTGCCGGCAAATCTTACGCTTTTGCAGGCGTTATTGTGATATGAGCCGGCAAAACCCATGCTCTTTATCGGCATTACATTTGCGCTGGTGAAAGAGTATTTTAGCGGCCTTTTTCGTAAAAATGCCGGTGATCAATGTAGTAAAAAATAGATATAGTCCAAAAACTCGACTTTACATATTTATTAGTACTTATGTATCTAAAAAAGCCAAGGTAGGTACAAAAGTATTACTTTTGTATACATATTTTATTACTTTTGCAATTTGACTAGGAGCCCAAAATTACTCTATCTCTTGGGGCTCTAAAATATTATTTAACCTTTTTTTGTTTTGTGTTTTTTGGGGGTATCTTTTCAACTTGATAGGTTAATTAACCGTCGACCAACAATATGAATCGTGAATCGAAAAGTACAATATCAAGCACGTCTAAATAATACATATAGCACAAACATCGCCAGATTAAATCTCATCAAGCTTTGACTTTGACTATCTTATTTTGACTCTTTTGGACAAGGCAATTTGTCATTGCGACATCTTCATAGGCACAAAACGATCTTAACAAGTAAAAACTCCACATATTTTATTATGCAAGTTATAATATGTGAACATGAAAACAAAAAGTTAAGGATAAACTTCAATAATAGACCTTATTCTCAAGCCACGAGTGATGTTATAGCTGCTAAAGCCTGCATCAAAAAACAACTTCGACCATTCCTTCTCACTCCTCTCTCTTCCATCCACCAAAACCATCATTTGCATGTCAAAGAAGAGTTGAGTTTCAAGCGATTCATAATCATCGTCATTGTTCCCTGCAATAACCATGTCTATGATTTTCACCTTCCCGTTCTTGCTTGTGATGGTCTTTTTGCACTGCTCGAGAATCTTCACGCTTTCCTCGTCTGCCCAGTCGTGCAATACCCACTGTAATTACTCAACATCTTGCAATATGTTAGTATAATAATAAGTATTTATAATGTATATATATATATATACAGTATTTTATGTATATTTATTGCTCTATAACGTAATTGCAATGAATCATCATCGGGAATCCAACAAGTCACGAGCCCAAGTGTTAAGGATGTAGAAGCAAGGTTACGGAAAATGTACTATACTCGGCGGATCACACGTCCAAGCACAAGCAGAGCAAAAATGTTGTGATTTTTTTAGTTCGTTTCCTATTGTCGCTTTACGTTCGAGTGTTGTAACTGTGAAAAGTTTTCTAATGTCAAGGCTTTAAAGAAATTTTTGTAAAATATAATCATAACTAAAATTTCAATTACTCAATGTAAATTTATACATAAATATGTAATTGTAAATACATTTAGTAAATATATATTCATATTAATCCGAACCCCGATTCTTACTTTGTGTTCCTTGGGTGCCAACCTATTTGGGATTCGAGTTAACTTAACGAGATTTCGGGCCTCCATCTTTAACTAAAAAAAAAACACGTCTAGATTATACATATAACACGAACATTGCCACAAACCATCTAGTTTTGACTATCTTTTTATACTCTTGGACATGGCAATTTGTTACAACTTCCCATATCACATAAAACATAAAACATAACCATCTTAATATGAAAAAATTTAAGAATAAACTTCAATAATAGACCTTATTCCCAAGCCATGAGTGATGTTATAGCTGCTAAAGCCTGCATCAGAAAACAGCTTCGACCATTCCTTCTCAGTCCTCTCTCTTCCGTCCACCAAAACCATCATTTGCATGTCAAAGAAGAGTTGAGTTTCAAGCGATTCGTGATCATCGTTGTTGTTCTCTGCAATAACCATGTCTATGATTATCACCTTCCCGTTCTTGCTTGTGATGGCCTTTTTGCACTGCTCGAGAATCTTCACGCTTTCCTCGTCTGCCCAGTCGTGCAATACCCACTGTAATTACTCAACATCTTGCAATATGTTAGTTTTCAAAAGGGTACTTGTGTGTTTGTTCAATTTTTTGTTGCAATGAATGATATTTGAATTTTAAATTCAGTCTCGATCGTTTGGTCAAAATGTCAAACAACTTCTTTTTTTTATTAAAGTTAAAAATCTAAAAAAATTGCAGGTTGACGGGGATATATGGAAAATAACTCTGTATAAGTTAGACTGAATTCTTGACCACTCGACCTTTAACTAGCACAGAGTCCTAACTATTAAGAATTTTGCCTGGTGAAAAAGCTACATCTAGTATCGGAAAAATTAATTGAGCAATACGCCCTTGATTTTTTTTTTTTGTCGAACACGGGACCCCGGGGCTAGAACTAGTAGGATTTATTCTCATAAAAGATTATGTAAAAAAATATTATGGAAAAATTATTGAAATAAAAAATGTTCGATAAGAAAGCAAAATAAGTTGAGTGTATTCGTCGTTCGATCATATAAGAGTATGAATATAAATAATTATAAACAAACAGAAAAGTAGAGTTTTGATTGTAGTCGAATAAAATATTTCGTTCTATCTCTTTGTTTGTCTATTTAATATTTATATATTCACGGAAAATTTGCTGAAAAAATGTTGATATAATACAAAAAGTATTGTTTATATTTCTAATTATTTAATGGCATATATATCAAATAATATAAAAACTTTTGACGTAAGTAATTAAAAAAAAATTATTAACTCCCAACCGTGATTTTTCTAGTAGCTAGATACGTATAATTTGTCCACATACATGATGTTTCAGTAGGTTATCAGTATTTAATTCTATTTTTACTATTTATTATTACCAACAATTTAATTTTTTTAAATAATACAAATTGCAACAAAAAAAATAAAATAAATAAACATGGTCAAAATAAAAAACGTAGACAAATCATACGTCAGTAAATGAAAATTCACCGAGAGAATTAGAAAGAAAAAAAAAATTACTAACGTCAAAAAAATTACATCATCATTAAAAACTTATGCCAAAAAACTAATAAGAATATTTTGGCGCGAAATATCTCTGAATTATTTTATCACTGCATGCTGAACTAATAGATATTAAATGTTGAAATTCTGCGTACCTTCAAGAGCACAGCCTCGCAAGGCGGGATAGCCTCAAACATGCTGCCCCCAACAAACTTCAGGTTGTGGCTTCCTTCCAAACCCGCCACCACGTGTGGCAGATCGAAAACGACACACTCAGTTTCCGGAAACTCCGCTGCCACCACCTTCGCCACTGTACCGAACCCGCCCCCGACATCGACCAGCGACCCCAGTCCCTCGAAAACCTTCCTGAACTCCGGCTTCCCCACCAGCGCTCTTGCTACGAGCTCGCTGTCGCGAGCCATTGCGTCACCGAAAATGCCAAGAAGCTTGTTGTCAGCGCGTGCGTACTCCCAGAAGTCTACCCCGTGCTCGGTGATAAAAGGCGTTGCAGCCTCGCCCTGGAACCACACACCCAGGGAACGCCACGGCCCCACCAGCCCCGGCATGGCGATGGCCCTCACGGAAGGTGACACGCTGAGAGGATTGTCGGCCAGGAGGAGCCTCGACACGTCGTTCAGGGCGTAGGCGCACTCGCCTGATCCATTTGCCGCTCTCTCGACGGTAAAGAGGCCAGAGTGGGCCAGGAGGCGCATGAAGCGCGCCACATGGCGGGATTTCGACTGGTGGATCGGGAGAGCCGCAGCAAGCTGAGCGGCGGTCATCGGCCCGCCGTGGAGGTGGATGACGTCAGCTACACCAAGCTCCACTGCCCATGTCAACGACACGGAATTTATGAAGCTGTAGCCTAGATTCATGACTTTGGTTTGTGCCATCAGAAGATCAGAACGTTGTTCCATTTTTTATATATATATTTTTTTTATGTTCGGGGAAATGGAAGTAATTGTATGATCTCCCTCGACTCCATTTTCTTCGTATTTATAAGCAAATAAAATGTATAAATTAACTCACGAATAAATATTAATTTTGACCAAAAAAAGACTGATTTATTTAGTACTCTTTTTGATAAGTTGTAATTTTTTTATTTTTATTTTTTTATGGAGATAAGTTGTAATTTCGTCAAATTGTTTGTTGCGAAATTGAAATTGAAGATTTTTGTTCTTGATAGGACCCGACTAGGGCAGATACGAGCTATTAATTACATGTTAATATCTAGTGGTGGGACCAGGTCAATTTGTTGACTATTTGAATCCCATCCTAAATTCCTAATGTATATACGAAAAAATATATAACATAAAGGGTAAATGGTGACCCTTTAAGATATTTGCGGTATAAATTTTTAAAGTTAATCAAAGTGAGACGGTATATTCTCTAACTTTCTTTTCAACAATGAAAATTCTCAAAACTTAAAACGGTTAAGTTCATGTCATTTGTCTTATTTCATTCGTTTTTGGTCCACGTTGTCGGCACCAACTAGTGGTGTCAAGTGGCCCGAGGCAGGCCGGGCCGGCCCACAACCCGTTAAGCCCGCATGTAAAACGGAGCGGGCTTGACCCGACCTTTTCAATATGCGGGGCGGGGCGAATTTTGGAAAGCCATCAAGGCCCACCCAGGCCCATGTACCCGAACCCACAATGTCACGGGGCGGGGCGGGCTTTTACGAGTCAAATTTAGTAGGCTTTTGCGAGTCGGATTTAGTGGGCTTTTACGAGTCGAATTTAGTGGGCTTTTCAAAAACCAAAACGGATTGGGTTTCTCGGAGAGCGATACGTTTTAATAAAACCATTTTATTAAGAATTTTACAAGATATCATGGGCCTTTAATGAACAGTAATACCTCTATTTTTATTTTTTGTGTTTGCTCGATATTCGAATATTTACTTTGAAATTCGAGTAATGTAATGTAAATAAACTAGAACAATGATTTATGAAAGTGGACATTAAATATAAATTGTAAACTTTGAACTAATTAAGAAATTAAATTTTATACATGAAATTACTCAATGTTGTAATTGATTAATTAATTTTCAAACTAAATTTAAAAACAGAGAATGTTCAAATCGATTAGCGAATTTTCAAATTGATTAATAAAGTTAATATTATTTAATTGAAAAATTAAACAGCTACATAGCATATACATAAAAAATAAATTAATAAATTATGTAATATAAAGATAATTTTTAATTTCTATAACAATAAAATATTTAGAGTAATTTTTTTAATATTTTAATTAATATTAGTATTACAACTTAATATTTCTTTATATAAAAATATAGTTTATGTGGGCTCTTAAACGGGGCGGGGCGGGTTGGCCACGGAGCGGGTTTGTGTGGGCTAAGGGGCGGGGCGGGTGGGCTTATGAATGGGGCGGGGCGGGTTTGGGGCGGGCCTAGGAAAGAGTAACCCAACTTGACCCTTTTGCTAGGGGCGGGCTTAGCCCGACCCACAAAAAAACGGGGCGGGGCAGACCCGCTTTTTTTATGAGTCGAGGCGGGTGGGTCTGGGCCGGGCCGGCCCACTTGACACCTCTAGCACCAACTCTCATCTGAAGAGAAATGAAATATGGTCTCAAAAAAAAAAAAAAAAAAAGATGGTCCGAGACATATATATATGTCTATTTTGAAAGAAATTATTATTCATTATATAAAAATAAAACCAATTAACTAACGTAGAGCATTGTGTTTGGAGAAAGCGCAGCACAACGGAATATCAATCTCTCCCAATAGCCGTTGAAATGTGAATGCAATAATAATCGAAACACAACCACGAACACGAGACAATTGTCGCGTGGAAAAATCCCCAAAACGGAGTAAAAAAACCACGGGACCCGTAGGCCGCTTAAAATCCATTATAATCAAGAGTGAGGTACAAACGAAGTCTTCCATAGATAGAACTAGAGTCATACATTATCATCATCATCATCATCACCATCACCATCACCATCACCATCACCATCACCATCACCATCACATCATCAAGATCGAGCACAAATCTCGGATTACAACAACAAGCAAGAGAAGAATTTGAGAAAAATGTTCTCACAAATCAGCCACTGGTTTCCACTCCGCAGACCAACCTAGGAAGTTCCAAACCACATCTCCACCGTTCAACACGTACCTCTATATCTTAGAAACGTTATGTCTAAAATTCACGAAGATTGAATAGTGAACGAATGCGCAGTGACGATTTCCCTGTGGGTCAACGAAATTGGGCGGAATCGCGAATTCGCTTTCTTTCTATTCATCTTGTTTTACTCTCACTTGTTCACTCTTACTTTTCTACATTTCATCTAAATCATTTATGACCTAGGCTTCATGGATGATCATGGATCAATAAATAAAAAATAACCCACTTTGTGAGGCCTCCAAATAGGAGGATACCCAACACATTGATCAATAATTACCTTTAATAAAATATAAAAAAAGACGCACCTTTTTTTCGGAGGAAAAAAAAGAAAAGAAAAGACGCACCTTATTGTGAACGCCTTTGATTATGAACATTTAGTTATAGGTTCTCTGTCCTTTATAATAGTTATAAACCGAAACTCACACTTTATATAAGTGATTCAATTTTAGTCCATCACCAAATAAATTGAATTTTCACTATTATACCGAATTACTATTTTATTTAATTCGGCCATTTTAGTATAATTCATTAGCCGATTTTTTAGGGGTTTTTTTTTCACCCTTACAATAAATTATGCATTAGGCTTCTAAAAATAGTTTATAGCAGGGTTAGAATAAACTTGCAAATAATACCAATTAACACACTACAAAATGATATTTTAATATTTTACAAATCACTAAGAACAATATTTACTTTCCCAATAAATATCATAGCTTATGTTAGTTGTGCGCATCACATTTTCGTTTAAACCAGATAAAAGGTTTTATAGTTAGTCATTAAAAAATATAAGTTGAAAAAATATATACATTTAGCTTTCTAAGAATATCTTTTACTCCTTGCCGTCAGACAATTCTTGTAATGTGAAAAATTATTCAGCATCCACACTTTAGTGCTTTATGAGTTCATTTGGATGTATACTTGGATTTATACGCAAGTAATAGCCAAGTATAAACATGAAAAAAAAAACTGTCCTTATAATACAGCTAAAATAAATAGCACGTTCTAAATATATACAGTAATATGTAGCTCTTAAGTGATTTTTACAGTAAAAATACCCCAGAGATAAAGTGAAAGTTGCGACATATTTCACATCTTTCTCTACAGGGCCGTGCCTGAGATTTTCAGGGCCATAGGCGAGGAAATTTTTGGGGCTCTCTACCGCAATAGTAAATTTTATTTTTGATGATAAATTATATACAATATTTATATATAAATAAATTCTCATTAAGTTTACAATTATAGAACACGTTTAGCAATTTTAGAAGTAAAAGTAATAATCAACTGCATATTGAGTTTCTCGACCATGTGTTTTTCGACAGACAATATAGCTAAACCACTCAACCTATGGTTGACCGAAGATAAGACTTGACAATTTTAACTCGAGAAGCTTTTTCGTGCATATGCAACTGTAATTGATATAATTAATATAATTCGGTGCAATCCTAGCATTTAGATAACTACAATCTAATACTTGTATGTAATTCAAAATATCAATCACTATTTTTCTGTCGGTTCGCAAGTTCACACTTAATATATAGAGAAAATAATTTTTGAGATTATAGGAAAAAATGACGTAAGAAAATTATATTGTAAAGTGGGGGCCCTGATTAATTTGGAAATTGGGGGTCGAAATATAATACTTAAGTGATTTTAAAATAAAATAAAAATTAGGGGCCTTAAATAATTTAAAAATTGGGGGCTCGAATATTATAGTTAATTGATTTAATTTTTGAAAAAATAGGGGCTCTAAATCATTTGGGAATTAGGGGTCCAACCTCCAAATATTAAAGTTAAGCGGTTTTGTTATATTTATTTATGGCCTTTAAATTTAATTTAAGTGATTTTAATATATAAAAAATTAATTTAAGTGATTTTGGGGCCCTTACATTTGAATTTGGGGGCCCCTAAATTTAATATATATATATATATATATATATATATATATTTATATAGTTCTGACAAGAAAAAAGAATATGTCGTCACTTTCACTTAAATTATTTTGCTATAGATATTGTTTATTTTAATTATTTATATCTCATTTCGACATAAAAATATATTGCAAAATGTCAAGTCAATACGAAGAAAAGTATTTCCGCTATATATGTTTCATTTTTTTAAAGGTCATACTTTTTAAAAATTAAGAATATATATATATATATATTAGTTTTTTAGTCTTACTTTTGTTTCTCCTTTTTTCAAGTGATTCATATTGTACATATAGAAAATACTTTACATTTACGAAGCAAAATAAATGTAAAGAATTTACCTTCGAAAGTACCTTATATTTTGGAACCGCTCTCGGGAGAAAGAAATCACTCATAAAAGCAATTGACATCTCAGTGGCAAAGCTACATATGTACGAGCGTATGCACGTGCTTACGCTCAAATATTGAGGAAAAAAATTAATGAAGTGATACTGTATTTGTGCTACTTAAATTGGCAAACTTTATAATTGAGCACATAGAATTTTCTTATTAGTTTTATGTATGAGATATTGGGATTTAACTCTTTTTATTTTGCTTGGTCAAATATACTCCTACTATTTATATGTTAGCCTTTATTTTCTTATTTTTTTTAGAGTTATTATAGAAAGCTTAATTAGAATTTTGTTCCTCTGTTTTTCTTGATATATTGCAGAGCACGATACGACTCGTACCCTTTTGATATTTACTGAGATCATCGTAAAATACCGATGGATGTATTCGCTTTGCTAACACCTAGAACCACGTAAAATTCTCTGTGTGTCTCTTTACAATTTCAACAATTCTGCATTTTTCTTCACGCTAGCTCTTGAGTGTGAAAACACGTTAAAACAAGAAGAAATGTCAAAACAAAGAGCAAATTGCTTATTATGTTTGGTTACGACTCTCATTAATATACAACTGCAAAGTAAACGACAAACATCTCTGATTGGATCCGTATGCGATCAATGAATTTAGCCAAGTCAAAAAGGAAAATCAATAGATTGTTTGACGGTCAAACTTTGACCTGTATTTGTACTAGCGTGTTCTAAATGGTCAACAATCCAAAGATGAGTTTATTTCCAATTAAAATAAGAGATGGTTACAGTAAAAGTATATAAATTTTGACCAATTGAATAGCAAAGGTATATGTAAAGTAAATAAAATGACTGCAAAAGTACTTAAAGTCAACAAATTTGTGACTATACCATTTTTATGACCATTTTTCGTTCTAATTCAAATGAGGAAAATGTTAGATTATTGGATGAACACATAAATGTGGATCTTAAGTAAAAGTTAACAGCACCATGCTAAAAAATTGGACGAAAAAATGTGTCGATCGCCTCACATTTTGTTGACTTTGAGTACTTTTAACGTTATTTTTAACTTTGAACCCTTATCGCCTTAGTTAATCAAAGTTTAGGTATTTTTATCGAGGCGATCCCTTAAAAATAAAAATATAGATAATCAATGTTTTCTAATGTCGATGATAACTCAAACGAAGTTTCAAAATATTATAGCCTACTACTCAATTGTTGAAAAATGATTTAAATTGTGTTAGTTATCTATATTTATCAACAAAATATTACTATAAGAATATGTAGTAACTTCTAATAATGTAATTGAGCATATTATAACATTCGAGGGTTAATTTTATACTCACTTAGGTACATTAATTGAGCATATTATAATATTCGAGGGTTAATTTTATTCTCATTCTATACTCACTTGGGTGCATTAATTTTACTCAATTCTCACTGAGGTGCGTTTGGGTTCAAGCTAAATATAGGGAAGAAAACAGAAATCAAGACGCTAAGCATGATCTTATTAGGCTCAACAACGTATCTTTAGATCATTGTTGTAGTTTTGGGAAAGAAAATTGACTTATTCACTAGTCTAAATAAGACAAACATTGCCCTAACTACTAGGGCTTATTCAATTCAAACTTTTCTTCTAATACACAATTTGTCACGTGACAAACACGTTTAAGGATAAACTTCAATGAGAGACCTTATTCCCAAGCCATGAGTGATGCTATAGCTGCTAAAACCCGCATCAGAAAATAATTTCGACCATTCTTTCTCATTTCTCTCTCTTCCATCCACCAAAGCCATCATTTGCATATCAAAGTAGAGTTGGGTTTCAAGTGATTCATGATCATCGTTGTTCCCTGCAATAACCATGTCTATGATTATCACCTTCCCTTTCTTGCTTGTTATTGCCTTTTTGCACTGCTCCAGAATCTTCACGCTTTCCTCGTCTGCCCAGTCGTGCAATACCCACTGTAATTACTCAACATCTTAATATATTATTTTACGAAAATGCTATTTTTCCCTATTTGGATCTAAATACTTACATGAAAATATTATTATTTCAATTTACAAATTAGAAAGGAAAACTTGTAAATATCATAATTCAACTTTTAAACTCAAATTATAAAAGGTTAATGATGCAAATGCCCATTTGTGACTTAAGGTTTTAAAAAAATGCATATTTCTAATTATGGTAATCATAATCACCAACAAATTAAAATATGGGCTAATATGCCCTTGTAATTTTTAATCAAGTTTAACTTAAAATCACATTTAATTGTAATTCGTTTTTTTAACTAAAATAAAAAAAAATCTTAAATTTTAGCAAACGAAGTAAATTAAAAACAAATTTGTATTTTAGAATTAATATTTTCCCTATTTACAAGGATTATAACGTTTTTTATATGTTAATAAAATTTCAAAAATCAATCCAATTATTTCAACCTTTTTTTTGTAGGTAACTATATTTACGAATTTTTAATTATATTTACGTAACTATACATACGATTATGTATTTTTGTGTAACTATATTTACTATTTTATATTTTTAGGTAGCTATATTTACTATTTTTATATAACTATATTTATCACGAAACTGTAATTATATTTACAGAAATTCAACCACAATATTACGTGCAGTAAACTGTAAAAATATTTACGGAATTAAATAATAAAAATAGTTATGAAATTATAAGAAAGATGTAGTTATAAGACTATAAATATATGAATAAACTTGAAAATTATAAATATATTTACGAAAGTATAAGAAAGTTGTAGTTATAAAACTGTAAATATATGAACAACTTTAAAATATAAGACTGCAAAATAGAACTCCGGCGACCGACAGTGGTGGTTAACGGTAGCGACGGCGAGAAACACCTCCAACAAGCACTAGCAAGTCTCTCGAGCACGAATCTAGTGTTAGTTTTTCCAAAATCAATCTCTTTTTAAACAAATCTATAATCTTGTAACCCAAGTTTACCACGATTATTCCGAGTAAAATATGAAACTTCCGGTCATCTTCCACTTATCAATAGCTTCGTCTTCTCGAGAGCTTTCCAACGGTAGCAACTACGCGTTAATCGGATTTGCAGAGACGAAGATATGACGGTTTGAGTCTTTAGAAGAGGAGAGAGAGAGAGAGAGAGAGAGAGAGAGAGAGAGGGGGGGGCGGGGGGGGGGGGGAGAGAGATATTTAAATTTTGGGTCAAAGTAATAAAATTAAATGATAACCTAATTATTAGGGGAAGTTTTCAACCAAAATTTTAGGATAATTAATTTAATTTCGAAAATAAAATATAAAATAAATAATTAAATACGAAAATAAATAAATATAATTAAAATCAGGGTTAATATGGTCCAAAATATTTTTAAAATGGGTATAAATAAATTGTTTGAAACAATGAGCAATTCCCTTAAACCTTAAGTTGTTTTTGGGCATTTCATGGGTTTTTCTTTAAAAAAAATAATACATAATTCTAAACTTTGTCAAATTTAAGACATTTTTATCTCTGATTAACATTGAAGATGTTGTATAATTAGCATTCTTGGGAAAGTTTCTTATGATCCTTAGGGACAGTAATTTGAATTTAGGAGACAATTTTTGGTAATTAAGGGACATTTTTCTGGGCAATTTTGTGGGAGATTGTATGAGTAACATTCTTGGGACAATTTCTTCAGATTTTGGGGACAGTAATTTGAATTTTGGGGACAGTTTAGGAGTTAATTAATCAGGGGTAAAAATGTCTTAAATTGAACAAAGTATAAAATATGTATTTTTTAATGTGAGTTTAAAGGTTGAATTATGGTGTTTTTTTAGTCATTTTTGCAAGTTTTCAATTGGAAATGATAATGGTCCAATTTTGCGTGCATATATATTGCTAGGTTATGGGTATACTGATGAAGTTTCATTAAGGTTTTAAAACTAACAATTTGAAAGAACCAAATTCAATTAAATAGTATTTTTTTTTAAGTAGAAATCGAGTATATATTCATTGCACAACCGAAACCGAAGTACCTATATAAAGTGTGATTTGAGTTATTATTTCTATAAGGAACCGAGAACCGATGACCGCAATTGCGAAAAAAAATAAATGTACAATTAATAATAATTTAATAGAGCTCGTGGAGTTTCATATAAGGCGGCATATTATATACATACATATTACTTATTAGGTTGTGATAATGATATGATCACTAATCTACAATCAGTGGTCAATATTGAATATTTATTAGGGTTAAGGGTAAATTGCGGCAAAAGTAGTCAACGTCTTGCCATTTGGCCAATAATATGGCCAATGCCCAAAAATTGCGGCAATAGTACCCAATGTACACTAATCACGCGCGATTATAAAAATCGTCTAATCAGCGACTGCCCCGTTAACTGAGGTGCCAAGTGGCTTATGCTGACTGTATATTGCTTCCCACGTGTCATCCATGTGGCATTGGAATAAAATATCACGACTTATTATTTTAAATGTATTGCATTTAAAAGTTAGGATTTGGGTTAAATACTTTTTTAAATGCTGTGCTTCCTTCTTCGAGCTTTCTTCGAGCTTTCTCTTCTTCGATCTTTTCTTAGGGTTTTTCTTCCCCTTGTGCTTCCTTCTTCATCCTCGACGATATTCATACTCGGGTCGTGGTTATGGCGAGCGACGGGGCAAGTTCGGGTCATGGTTCAAGGCGCGCTGACCGGCCAAGGAATCCGTCTCACCCGCACGACGGTGTTAATTGTGACTGCGGGGTTCCTTCCAACCTCCTCACATCTGGCACTCCCTCTAATCCGGGGAGACATTTTCGGAGATGCTACAGACAGCTGGTGAGAAATCGTACTCCAAGCCCTAATTTCCATTCTGGGGAGACGATTTGGGTGTGAGTTCTTGAAATTGATTTTGAAAATTTATTATGAAACCCTAATCAGGAAGATGGAGGTTGTACCTTTTTCCGTTGGATTGATCCACCGGTGCTAGGAGATGGCCCGGGGGGGAGGGGGGTTCCGGCGATTGGAGTTAGAGGCGAGCTTCCAGGCGAAGGATATTCCCGAGTTCCCGTGTTGTGCCGCTGCCACCATTCATCTGGAATTGTTGTTTTTATTAGTTGGTTTCAAGTCATTTTCATTGTGTTTGTCATGATCCTGCTTTGGCTTCTTAGATGATTAGGTTTAGTATTGTACTTGTTGTTTGAACGCAGATGAATCTTGAATCTTGTCTTGTAATGGATCATGTTGAATCTTGTCTTGTGTTTGCAGTTGAATCTTGTCTTGTTACGGATCATGTTATTTGCAGTTTAATCTTGTCTTGTGTTTGCACTTTAATATTGTCTTGTACTTGCTGTAGTGTTTCTTATCTTGTACTTGTATTTTCTGCTCTTGAGATTGTAAACGACATGTGTTCAGTGAGTAAAAACGACATTATTTATGTTAAAAAACGACGTGTTTGAAACTCTAAAAACAGCATATCTTATGTTAAAAAAATGACATGTTTTTAAACTGTAAATACGACATGTTTTATGTTTAAAAACCTAGTTCTGGCTAATAATAATAATATAGCATAATATTGGAAACACCGGGAATAACTACGGGATAATAATAATAACTGGAAACAACGCCTGAGCGGATTAACATAGTATAATATTGTTCTTCTACGACCGACCAAACACATACGTAATTAGTAGGGTCATTGTTCCAAAATAGGGCCAAAACACCGACCAAACACTAAGGCCTTAGCAAATAACAATGCCTTAACCATGAATAGATAGATATAATTGTTCCAAAATGATCTACCTTGACCTTAATAAGTACATAGTAAAGAGTTTTAATTCATAGCCCATTCGGATACTTGGGGGGGTGGTGGGGGTGGTGGTGGTGGTGGTGGTGGTGTTGCCTGACTCGGTGGTGGTGGTGCTGCCTGACTCGGTGCTGCCTGACTCGGTGTTGCCTGACTTGGTGCTGCCTGACTCGGTGTTGCCTGACTGGATGATGCCCCGGATGCTGCCCTTGCCAGTTGCAGTGCCCGCCTTGCACGCCTCTTGAGTGTCGCCGGAGTGGCATTAATTTTCAATGGTCTTCCCATTTTCTTGGGTTGTCTGGGCTGAAAATAACAATTACACAAACAAAAGTCTTGATAATGATGCTTTTGGTGGACCAATATAAGTGATGTAATTCTCAAGCGAGGTTTAATAGTACCTGTTGTGGGGGGTTCGTACAAGTTTTACGAGTATGGCCTCGCATTCCACATTTCCTGCAGCATTGGACCTGACCAACCCGGGAGTGTCTGGTGGCTCCAGGAGCTGGTTCACCGGGTGACCTTCTTCTCTTCTTCTTGGGACGGCCGGGCATTGCAGTGAAATCCGGTGGACAGATGACACTAAGGCCGGCATTTGGCCATTTGTCAGGGCTTGGCATTGGTGCAATAACACCCGAGTACTGGTTCACAAATGAACCGATCTTGTACGCGTCCACCACATAATCATATATGTTTAGGTTCGCTGCCTGGTAATATATTGCATGTATTAGAATAAGTTTACGTAATGATATATTATTTTTCATAAGTATATAAAACCTGACGGACTTACCCAAATAGCAGAAATGACGTGTCCACATGGAATCCCGGTTAACTGCAGCCCTCTGCACGTGCATGTGTGTTCCACCAAATTGACCACAAAAGATTCTCCGTGACCCTTGTTCACTTGAAACAACAGCTGGTCGGCCTGAACCGCTAAACAGTTCCTAGCCTCGCTTTTGTTTTTCTCGATTATGCTCAAAACCCTGCGACCGACTGGTGCTATCCACGTAGGCACACTCTCTCTTTTCTTGAAGAATCTCCTCATAAACCACACTCTAATAAACTCTAACATGGTGATAATGGGCTTATCCCTACCCTCATTATCCCTACCCTCAAGTATGGCAGCATTGAACGATTCACACAAGTTATTGACAAGCATATCACACTTGTTATGAGTTTGAAAATGGGACTTACTCTATTCTGTAGGTCTCTTGCTCATTAACCAATTGAATGCCGGTTCACTTACGTTTTTCACGTCGGCCATCCTCTTCTTGAAATCTTCCGGAGTAGTGGCCCTTGCTGCACCCCATAGCTTCTGCTTTAGTATTAGCCCCGGGAAAATGAGTGCAAAGTTACTGTGGAGATGTCTAACACAGAAACGTATCTCAGCTCCCTCGAATACTTCACCCTCTGCGTTTCCCAGACCCTTCTGTCTGTCGCTTATGAAGGTCAGATTCCTCGGGTTGTCTACGGCGATATCATCTTTCAGCAGCCGCAAAAACCATGTCCATGACCCCGTCCACTCCTTCTCGCACACAGCATATGCTATGGGGAACATAGAGTTATCCACATCAATTCCAATGGCAGCCAACAATATACCAGAGCTCTTGCTCTTCAAGAAACACCCGTCCAGGCCAATCACTTTGCGGCAATGTCTGAAACCAGTTTTGCAGGCTTGCAGGCATATGTAGACCCGTTCAAAAACGCGTTGGCCCTCCACCATATCACTCTTCACAATGGCTGTTGAGCCTGGCATAACTTGGCGTAGCTGTAGACAGTAATCCTCAAGCTTTGCATATTGCTCAGCTGAACTCCCATCCAAAAGCTCTAAGGCTCTCTTCTTGACCGAGTAGAACATGGCACGTGAACAGTGAGAGAACTTGGTATTGGCCACGAGTTGATGGAAGTGTTGAAACTTCATATTCACGTTCATTCTGAACTGGTCCAGGAAGTTCTTGGCAAGCCACTCCGCATTGACAAGCTTTGAGTTGAACACAATTCCACAATTGTGCTTTGGTTGCAATGTGTTAACACGGAAAGTTGAGTTGTCACGCTTCTGAACACGGGCATACATTACCCACGAGCATCCAGGTGATTTGCACTGAGCACGTAGCTTCTGCCGATTATTCTCTAGCATTCTGAAAGACCGGTTGATGTGAATAAAGTGCTCCTTCAACGCCTCCCTCAACTGCTCCACGGAAGCAAACTCCAATCCCATGGTGAACTTGAATTCACTCCAGGGGCGTCCTGGAGTAAAAGTACGTGTACTCCTGTTGACTCGGGGCTCGCCGTCAGAATCTTCATGCACACTCTCCAGGTCTGAGTCGTCTAATGGAATCTCTGCATCAGACTCGTTTCTAACTGCTGGTCCCTCTTGTGCACCATTGTCATTCCACCAGATGGGTGGTTCGGGGTTGATCCTAAACCCTTGGGCCTCCTCTTCGTCAAGCGCGTATTCAGGCTCCTCAATATGGGCCTGGATTTCCATGGTTGCCTGCGCACGGGCCTTGCAAAACCATATAGTAATACGTCAAAACCAATTAATTAAAAATACATAATTTCTAATAATCAATTCATAATAAAAATATGCTTATTACCTCATGGGCCCGCATCCGGGCCTCACTTTCTTCTGCACGAAGTAAGTCATGGGCCTCTGCATGCTCTTCAGCCCAACCATACCATTCATCAGACTCACCCTCACTGTCAGGTGGGGCAAGGTATTCCGGGTCGGACTCTGAGCCCTCATCATCTCCGAACAGGTCTCCGAACATGCTGTCTTCATCTTCTTCGGTCTTGCTCTCAAAGGACTCGTTGACTTCAGATTCCTCATAATCAGGATCATCTTCACTCTCACTGTCAAGGTCTTCATTGTTCCACTGCAATGCAGGAAATGGCATCTCCTCAAGGCCCAATTTTCGTATAGCTGCACCAGGTAAACATGGCAATCACGATAA
The DNA here is from genome assembly GCA_954871525.1 of Parietaria judaica. NCBI lineage: Eukaryota > Viridiplantae > Streptophyta > Magnoliopsida > Rosales > Urticaceae > Parietaria > Parietaria judaica. The sequence goes on along the minus strand of OX940865.1, from coordinate 23,418,546 downwards.
CCGAATGACATCATATCATCAAACATGAGCAAGCAGTCAGCGTCCGTCCTCAGCTCAGAACCCTCATTAATAGTGCACAGATGAGGAGTCCACCAGTATCCAGCGTGGTTCTGCCGATCAATGAGGACCACCAGACGATTCAGATCAAGCGTGCTAAAATAATCCCAATCGCAGTAATCGAAGCAAGAGACAATTCCATCTCTGTAATCTCTTCTCCCGCTTTCAGTGATGATCCAGCTTCCACCGTGGTGAATACTCACGGTGAATAGGCTTGACCCAACCACTGAAAAAAGAAAAAGAAGCAAAAAGAATCTTAGTTTCACGTGCACTATGTAAACATGCAATCCGTATTAAATATGAGCCCACCATCAGATCCAAAACACATAAAGCACTAAGTGACAAAAAACCCTTTCTTTTGTGGTCTCAGTTACGCTTCTTTATGAGGTTCTAAGACAAAACCCTGAAACTCACCAACCAGATCTAGAAACAAATGCAATCTAATAAAGTATTATTCACCACCAACAAGTATAAATACAGAAACCCAACTCTTCGTCCGAGAAAACTGAAACGTGAAACCCACAGCAAAGACAAAACCCTAAAATGAAAGACTTTTTGTGCAGATCTAACAAAAAATATAAACTTTCTTCTAAAAACAACATTTTTTGAGACAAACATTCATATTAAAACTAAGCTCAACACTCAAAGAACATAAAGGCAACGTTTTTTTCCCGATTTTTGTTCATGCAAGATGAACACTTGAAACAAAACCCTGAAAACAGTAAAATATTTCCTTACTGTAATCGGGGGGAGGCTTCAAGAGTGGGTCTCGCCAGAGTTGATCAGGGTCAGGCGCCTCGCCGTCGGCCATATCGTGGCTCCCGTGGCAAGGCTTCGTCGGAGGGTTTCTTCAGCTTCCAGAGAGAGAGAGCGAGTTAGAGTGAGAGGGAGAGTGTAATGACTGATAGAGTGACAGAGAGGAAGAGTGTGGAGGAGTTGATGGGTTTGATTTCGAAAAAGAAAATCATCGAGTGTTTTTGGGGAATAACATTTAATAGAGTGTTTTTGAAATAACATTTAATTGGTTTGACATGTGGAGCGTGGGTCCCATTAACCATGCCACGACGCCACTCCGTTAAGTCCACGTGTCTCCGTCAGTCGCTGATTAGACGATTTTTATAATCGCGCGTGATTAGTGTACATTGGGTACTATTGCCGCAGTTTTTGGGCATTGGCCATATAATTGGCCAAATGGCAAGACGTTGACTACTTTTGCCGCAATTTACCCTTAGGGTTAATTGCGGCAAAAATACCCAATCTTTGGTCAAATTCTCTGTTGTGTATACAACTTCCGTAAATGGCGGCAAAAGTATCTAAACTTAACATTTGGGAGTTGACCGATAATATCTATCTATGTGGCAATCAGCCTTTGCCACGTGGCACGCCACATGGCACTTGGCCGCCACGTGGCATGCCACGTAATTATTATTTTATTAAAAAAATTAAAAAAATAATTATTTTTTAATTATTTTTTTAAAAAAAAAGGTTTTTTTTTTAAATAAAATTATTTTTTCCATAAAAACCAATAATGAATATTATAAATATAATTATTCATTTTAGAAAAGTGGATCAAACGAAATAAATAAAGAAAAAAATCTCCGTACGCGGTTCACTCAAGCTCCGCCTCCGATCCGGTTTACGGTTGAAACGATATCGCTTAATATGTTTAATAATAATAATAACCAATAATAATCATATGATTATTTAACAATAAATATTTTTTAAAAAGAATAATATATAAATAAAAAAACATATTAAACAATTATTATTATTCTAAAATGCAAACACAAAAAAATATCATGCAAACAAATAAAAATAATTTTTCATTAGATATAAATATGAGTACTACTATTTTTTGTTTTTGAATAAGTGGTGTGTATATAATTATGTCTTGACTTTTTAAACATTATGTATGTGTTTATTAGTTATTATTATTAAAAATATTAAAAAAAATTATTCGACGTGTGAACCGGATCGGAAACGGAGTTCAAGTGAACCGTGAGCGGTGAAAATTAATTCGTTCTACCCACTTTTTTAAAAATAAAATTATAACCAATAATGAATATTAAATTTAAATATTCTTTATTTGTTATTATTAACAAAAATAAATAAAAAAAATTGTTTAAAAAAAATATTTAAAAAATATATTTTTTAAAAAATATTTTTAAATAAAATAATAATTACGTGGCAAAGACTGATTGCCAAATAGATAGATATTCTCGGTCAACTCCCAAATGCTAAGTTTGGCTATTTTTGCCGTCATTTACGGAGGTTGTATACACAGTAGAGAATTTGACCAAAGATTGGGTATTTTTGCCGCAATTAACCCTATTTATTATCAACGGACGCTACAACACTAATCTACAACTGGACGCGCCACGTGGCAAGTTGACTAATAGACGTGAGAATTTGAATGAAAATTTTGATCTAAGTTTTGTCACTTTTGCCACTATTCTCCGTTTTAAGAAATAGAGTGGAAAAATTCGTAGTTCCTACCTTCAAGAGCAAAGCCTCGCAAGGCGGGATTGCCTCAAACATGCTCCCCCCAACAAACTTCAGGTTGTGGCTTCCTTCCAAACCCGCCACCACGTGCGGCAGATCGAAAACGACACACTCGGTTTCCGGAAACTCCGCTGCCACGGCCTTCGCCACCGTCCCGAACCCGCCACCGACATCGACCAGCGACCCCACTCCCTCGAAAACCTTCCTCAACTCCGGCTTCCCCACCAGCGCTCTCGCCATGAGCTCGCTGTCGCGAGCCATGACGTCACCAAACATGCCATGAGCCTCGGAGTCAGCGCGCACGTACTCCCAGAAGTCGACCCCGTGCGCAGTGAGAAACGGCGTTGCGGCCTCGCCTTGGAACCATGCGTCGAGGCACTGCCACGTCCCCGACACCACCGGCTGGGCCATCAGCCTAACGGAGGACGACACGCTGAGAGGATTGCTGACTAAGAGGAGCCTTGACACATCGTTCAGGGCGTAAGAACATTCATCCCCGTTTGCCGCTCTCTCGGCAGCAAAGACGCCGGAGTGGGCAAGGAGGCGCATGAAGCGCGAGACATGGCGGGATTTCGATTGGTGGATCGGGAGAGCGGCAGCAAGCTGAGCGGCGGTCATCGGCTCGCCGTGGAGGTGGATGACGTCAGCTACACCGAGCTCTGCTGCCCATATCAACGACGTGGTTTTCATGAAGCTGTGGCCTAGGTTCATGATTTTGGCTTGTGCTTTCAGCTGATTAGCTTCTTCCATTGTTGTTTATATTTCGGAAAATGGAAGTGATTCTATGGTCTCCCTAGACTCACTTTCCTATGTCTTTATAAGAAGAAGAAAAAAAAAGATGTATAAATTAATTTAAAACACTGTTTTACTTGATTTTTCATATTTAATTAAAGAAATTTTTTTATACTTCAACTTTTGCTTTTAGTAGAAATATAGGCTCAAGCTTAGAAATGGCTAAAATTTACCCTCAAAATCTATTATGATTTATTACACCTTTTAATTTATTAAATTTAATTTAAGAAATCTAAAATTATCCCTTACAAAAAAAAAAAAAATCCAATTTTGTTACTATATAATATACCCTGTTGTTTCATTTGATGATTTGGGCGCACTAGTACAACACAACGTGAATCATTAGAGCACGATTATTCGGTGTGGTGTATGGACGAGTGGTCTGATATTACCCTGGTGACCACAAGCCTGATTGCCTGAAACGTTGTCGCAATTACACCCGCCACGGCGACATGTACTCACGCCGCGGCGCCATAACGCAGACAAGCCTATGAAATGTTGTCGATTGCCGTATATGTCAAGTTTACGCCGTAGCTTAGTGAAATGAAGCTGCAATGATTCTGAACCCACGCCTCCGAAACGTGGTCGATGAATGTAATAAATCAGATATAAACTGGAGCGACACATATATATGTCGTGGCAAAATCAAGAAATTAATTTTTTATATATATTTTTTTAAACACTGCGGCTATTTTATAGAACAGCCGCATCTATTTTACAAAACAGCCGCGGCGTGTTATGAGAAACCACAGCGTTTGATTCCACATTATCTTCATCTCGAATATTTTTTATTTTACTGGCCGCGGTTGAAGATAACAAATACGATATCAGAGATAAATCATGATAAAAAAAATTATTTTGTGAGACCTTGAAAAAAAATTGAAGAAGAGTGGCAGGTATACTATATGAGTTCTTGAAGTTTCCCAATGTGTTTTATATAAGGATCAACTATCAAGTTTTATTGTATTAATACACTTTTCCTACACACACATATATATATAGAGTATTAATTTAGCTACGTAGACGCCTGTTGAGACCACCTATCACTAATATAAATTAAATGAATTGAATTGATTACTTAATGAAGGTGACGGATATAAAACAAGTAAATTAGGTATAACAATTCAGTATCAAAATTTAAACAAAATATCTTCGACAATAAAAATTGTTTATTGCCATACTGATGATATAATATTATAATTAGACACCTAAGACAAAAGTATTAAAGATTGGTTCAACCTCGGTGGCTCAATAATTTAAGGAAATTCAGGGCTAAAATCTTCATAATTAAATCGATTGGAGCGATATACTCCTAATCTCAAAACATATAAGCGTAAATTTTCAAAGTTGTATAGTCAGGATCGCCCAGAATTTATGTCATTTGATCACTTCTAAACCGTGTCACGGCGAAACACGTAGCAGGCCACTAGTCTTCCTTCCATTTATCACCCCTAAATTTTGCTGTTTTTATTCATAAATTATTTTTTATTAATAATTTCTATTTGTATTAATTTTTATTAGTATGATAACTCTTTCGTTACCATTTTTTCTAATTAGTATGTTTTTTAGTTTCAGACGGAGGTCCAAAATCTCGTTAAATGAATGCACAAAGAGAACCGGGAGTCGAATAAATATATGTAATAAGAAGCCAAAAATTACACACTAAATAAAAAAGAAAAGAGAATTAACTAAACATAAAATTCTCTTATAAAAAGAAATGTTCAACATACATTATCAAAATAAGCAAATGAGTTCATACTCGCCTAAAATAATGCTTAATTAACAATTTAATATGTGAATGAGATCTTGAATAATCTGTACATAATCTTGACTCAGTTAAATTAGAAAAAGAAGAAAAAAAGAAAAAAATGTATTTGTATATTTATTATATATCATCAGTACGTGAATTTTTGAGAATTTAGAATGTGAAAGTATAAATATTCAGTTGATGCTCAAATTATACATAATAGTTGTTGCTTGTCCGCCCCTCACGATCAATCCCACGAGTCTCTTATCCATCCTCATTCGATCACGATAGGGTCTCTAAAATTTGTCTGAATTGATGAGCTGTATATAAATTCAAAGGGTTAATGACGGTGAAAATACTTAAATTTTGGTCAAAGAATCCTTCGTGTACTCAAAGCCTAAAAATGGTGATAAAAGTATCTAAACTTACATTTAGGGCATTAACCACTCTATTAATTAACCACTCCAGTAATCTCATGAAACTCAAATGAGTGCCCTTTTACATATTTGTAAACTTGGCCAATAGTACCACAACTTATTACATTGAATATATCTAGTCATGCGATAGTGCATTGTAACCTTGGCCGGTAGCGCCACCCCATTAAAAAAAAGTTGCAATCAACTATTTTTTATAAATAAAAAAAATAATGTATTAATTATTCTACAATGGGAATCATGATGAGAAAATATAAAAGCATTACGAACTTTAAAAATAAATAAATACCGAACCAAACTTGTTTGGCCTAGTGGTAAACCCACTACAATACGACTCTTCCAAGAGGTCTTGGGTTCGATCCCTTGAGACGCAGAAATTGCGTAATATATGTAATCTTGGTCGATAGTGCATGCGGCCGATAGTGCCGGTTGTTCTTACCGTGACAAATATCTTGTAATGTGAGTACATGTAATCCTGGTCAATAGTGTCACTTAATTCAAAAAAATAAATAAATAAATATGTGAAAGAAACTAAAATTTATGGCTTATTCCTAAAAAAAATAAAAAAATTCTCGCATATATTGTCTCTTCAATTAGACGTTGTAGTTCGTCTTGATCTCATTCATATCTATTAGATACATGTGTTTAAAAAGTAAAACGAGAAAGAAAGAAAAAAAAAAGAGTTGACACATGACGGAATCTTAACAGAAAAAATGTCACTAAATTTGGAGAGTGAAAAGAGAAAATTCAGAGAAGGGAAGAGTATGGGACTTGGGCTCTTGATAGATTTTATATAATTGAAGTAGTATTAGTGCACTTTAAAAAATGTATAGAAATGGTAAGAAATACTTATTTTGTGTAAAGGTTTAAGGAAAATACCCATTGTGTGTATTTTTGACATATAATTGACATTTTTTAAAATAACCCAAAAATGTAAAGGGTTGCTTCAATTCCACTCTATTATGAGGTGCATCCGCCCATGAAAATAAGGTATTCATTTTTTTATATATATAAAAAATAATAAAAATATAATATTCGATCTATTATATGTAATATACCGCGACGTAGACCCGGGTATTCGCCCTTATGAAACGACATGTAAGACAAAGTACACTATCAAGCATGTATAAATAATAGGGTTAATATCGACATATGTACCTTTTTTGCTAACATCCAATTTATGCTCGCATTCTTTGAGGCATATGTTTCAAAAGTCTTAAAAAGTTCTCAAAGGTCAACCTCCGTTAACAATTCCCTATTTCTATAAAAACAAGGGTTAGTACTTGTACCGGCATATGTACCAGTTCTTTTGCTAACATCTGATTTATATTCCCTTTTTTTTGGTAAAAACTTATGTCCATGGAGGGAATTGTACTTAACGGAGGTTGACTTTAAGTAAGTTTTAAAAAAATTAGAACATATGCCGCGAAAAATAAATAAGAAGATAAATCAAATGTTAGCAAAAGAACTTGGTACATATACCAATAATAACCCTAAATAATACATATAAGATATAACACAAACATTGTCACAACTCACAAGGCTTAAAGTTTTTATTATCCTTTTGGACATGCCGATTTGTCGTTGTGACAAGACAGACACAAAACCAACTTAACAAGTAAAAAGTTTCATATGACAATTTTTGAAAAAGAAAAGAAATCTGTTTAAGGATAAACCTCAATGATAGACCTTATTCCCAAGCCATGAGTGATCTTATAGCTGTTAAACCCTGCATCAGAAAATAGCTTCGACCATTCCTTCTCACTTCTCTCTCTTCCATCCACCAAGACCATCATCTGCATATCCAAGAAGAGTTGAGTTTCAAGTGATTCATGATCGTCGTCGTTTCCAATAACCATGTCTATAATAATCACTTTCCCTTTCTTGCTATGTTTTTCCCTTTCTGACATGTTATTAAACATATTAAGCGATTTCGTTTCACCCTTAAACCGGATCGGAGGCGGAGCTTGAGTGAACCGTGAACGGAGATTTTTTTTCTTTATTTATTTCGTTTGATCACCTTTTCTAAAATCAATAATTATATTTAAATATTCATTATTGGTTTTTATGGAAAAATAAAGTTTTTTTTTTTTAAAAATAATTAAAAAAATATTTAATTTATTTAAAAAATTATTTAATAAAATAATAATAACGTGGCATGCCACGTGGCGGCCAAGTGCCATGTGGTGTGCCACGTGGCAAAGGCTTATTGCCACATAGATAGATATTCTCGGTCAACTCCCAAATGCTAAGTTTGGATACTTTTGCCGCCATTTATGGAGGTTGTATACACAGCAGAGAATTTAACCAAAGGTTGGGTATTTTTGCCGCAATTAACCCTATTTTATAATTAGTTTCAAACAATTAAGTATATATATATAGAGGACATATCTAAGATTGTGCATGGAAAATGAAGTAGGCAATAAATAAGTTAGTAAAAAGTTAATTTAAATTACATAAAATGCGTACCGCTTTAATTTACTTGTTTCCTAGTGATCTTTCATTTTTATTTTCTGCTGCTGCATCATATTGATAAAAAAAAAAAAAGGAACAAGGAGAGGTTTCTATTTTTTAGAGGAAGTGGTGGCGAAAGTAGTCATGTTATTAGTTTCGGCACATTATGTTAAAAAAGTATGGTAAAAGTATTGATTTTATTAGATTAGATGCCATTAAGTACTAGTATATGTTAAAAAATCTACTCGCGTAAATTTGGTACAATCAATTTTAAGTTAAAATTTGGTGGTGAAAGTGCTTAATTAAGTAGCACTTCTGTTGGCGGGTGAAAAGTATTTAAATTAAAACTATAATTAGAAAAATGTGTATAAATGTGTACACTCGAGTAAAATTGTGTAAATTTGTGACTATTGTTGTTTCACGACATTATTATATTGTTTTGTAGAATCTATGATTACTCAAGTACAACTTAAGTACTCTTATTTCGGAAAATTAAATATTAAATATTTAATTACATCAAAATTAATAACATGAGTACTTTCATAAAAAATAGATAAACTGCTATAATATACTATTTTGAAACTGTAGCTCTAATGGAGATATAGTAGAAATATGTTTAGTATTACCAAGAGCTATCGGTAAATTAATAAACCTTGTTAAGCTCTGATTAATGTAATATAACCGGAAAATTTACTTGTTTCTCTTGAAAAAAAGGAAACTACAGTGTCTATTCATGATGATGATTCTCTTTAAACTCACATATTTGCGGCAAGTCATAATATTTTGGATGGGTGATCGTTTGAGTTGTATGAACTATGAAATGTAATATATTTCATCTCAAATCTGATTGTGAAATATTAAGTATTTGGAAAACTACTTACCTTCAAGAGAATAGCCTCTCCTGGCGGAATGGCCTCCAACATACTTCCTCCAACAAACTTCAAGTTACGGCTTCCTTCCAAACCCGCCACCACATGCGGCAGATCAAACACGACGCATTCCATTGCCGGAAACTCCGCCGCCACTGCCTTCGCCATCGTTCCCGTGCCACCACCGACATCGACGAGCGATCCCACTCCCTCGAAAACCTCCCTGAACTCCGCCTTCTCCACCAGCATTCTCGCCACCAGCCGGCTATCTCTAGCCATGGCGTCCCCAAACACACGAAAGATCTCGGTGTTGGTCCGCCCAAAGTCCCAAAACTCGACATCGTGCCCGGTTACAAAAGTCGTGGCATCCTCGCTTTGGAACCACTGGGCCAGGTGAAGCCACGGCTTCATAATGTCCGGACTGAGGACGAAGCCTAGAAAGCTCGAGACGCCGTGAGGATTGTCACTAAGAAGGAGCCTCGACGCGTCGGTCAGAGCGTAAGCGCCTTCGTCGCGAGCGAAGAGGCCGGAGTGGATGAGAAGGCGCATGAGGCGCGGCACGTAGTGGGCTTTGGACGGGTGGATAGGCAGAGCTGCAGCGAGCTGAGCAGCGCTCATCGCCCCTCCGTGACGGTGAATCGCGTCCGCTACGCCCAACTGTACCGCGCAGCTCAACGACATTGAGTTGATGAAGGTGAACATCATGTTCCATGCTTTTGCTTGTGCTTTGAGCTCCAATAATCTAGCCGAATCACTGTTTGTCGAAGAATATGGACGGACTAGAAGCTGATGCGAGATGGGAATTACGCCATGAAATTTCGGTGAAGAGATGTTGTGAGCGAGATGACTGACTACGCCTTTGAGTTTATGCATCGTCGCTTTGCTAATTGCAATGAATTCTACGGAGACAATTCATAAATAATTAAGGAATGAGCGCACTCCTCGCCCACATGAAGTCATGATATCAAAATAATTATGAGGATGTGCATCTGGACTATATTGGCGACACCCTTTTTATTTTATTAAAACGGATAATTTTGACAAAAATACTTTAGTTTTGGCCGACTCAAGTAGTCCCCAAAATGTAGGGGTTTTTACCATCCGGTCGGAATTTTTTTTTTTTTTAGTAAAACCCGGAACCGGATATATCCGGGTCCGGGAAAAAAAAAACCCGGATATATCCGGTTCCGGGTTTTGTATCTTTTTTTTTTTAATTTTTAATTGTGTTATTTATTGTTTAGTCCTCGTTTCGTTTACTTGGTTAAATCTAAACATTTGGTAATTAAGTTCGGTTTTGAAAAAATAAAATTTTAAAATTATTTTAAGTGTTTGAAATATTTAAAAAATAATTATGAGATAAATAAAACAATAAAACATACAACAACAAAACAAAAGAAAATAAATATGTTTCTTTATTCAACAAACTCAAAGGTACGGGAAAGTACAACTACAACGGCAAACGAAGTTACAAATTCAAAGTACAATAAGAAAACGAACAATTGAAAACGAATTACATTTGAATCTGTGAAAAGTAATTCGCCAATTCTCGGTCGTACATATCGTTTTCTTGTTGTCGTTTCTTGGCCATAATCCAATCTCTCGAAAGCATAAGGATCTCGACCATCAATGATTTTGTAGACTTGCGGCGAGGCTCTAACATCCTTCCGGCCATTGAGAATGCCGCCTCCGATGATACCGTTGAGACCGGGATGGTGAGAATGTCACGAGCCAACAAGGATAAGACCGGATACTCCGATCGATTTGCTTGCCACCATTGAAGAATGTCGAGGCCTTCATTTGGGCACGGTGTCGGAGGAAGGTTGCAGAAACGGGCGTACTCGTCGATGTTGTGTCGTCGTTGACGTCGACCAAGAACTCGATATCCCGAACCGCCACTTCCTTGTGAAGACGGTGAAGAAGTCGATGCATTGCCGCGCCCAATAGCCGTAAGGTTGTAGAATAAACGGTGATTGTACACGTATGGTGATTGTGAACCACCGCCCCCGCGTTCGCCCTATATTGAACCAAAAATATTAAAGTTTAGAGTAATGTTAGGAAATAAAAATAATTAATCTTAAGAAATAAAGTTAAAAAATTACTTGAGTTTGTCGTTGTTGTTGATTCGTTTCCTCCCACTGATCTTCGATGTCGTTATATTTTTGCTCGTACTCTTGGTAAAGAGCCTTCATCTTCTTATCCGCATCGAAGTAATTGTGCGTCATGTAGGCCTCCCCCGTGATTTCTTGCATGCAATTTAAGACCTCCTGCAGCCTGGAAAGCTTAAGTGTTGGATCCACGATCACAGCGGCACAGTATAGAAATGGGAGGTTTTCAGGACTCCAATAACTCTGAAACTTTGCAATCATGGGGGTTAGTACATCGGTAAATAAAGCATTACGTTTAGCGGTTTCAAAATGACAAAGTATATCAAAAATAGCGGGCAAAGCTCTCTGCGACGTGGGTGAGTAAACATGAGATAAATCAATAGTAATTTGATTAAAAAGTTGTAGAAAAGCCTGGAATTGGATGGCGGTGAGCCAATCGTCCGGAGTGATGTCTTCGCGGTCTTCTTGTTCCAGGCTGTTGATCCAGTTTGTAAGAAGCTCCTTGTAGGGTAGGACAGCATCCAACATCATGTAGGTCGAGTTCCAACGGATCGGCATATCCGGTTGAAACGTTCTTACCGGGTAACCGTGAGCCCTGCAATAATCTTCCCAAGAAACTGTACGCATAGTAGATGATCGTATATACAAAATCGTGTTCCTAATTTTGGCGATACTATCGGAAATAACTTTTAAGCCGGATTGAACTATCAAGTTTATAATATGACACGCACACCTTTGATGAAAACAATCGTCCCTAAAATTGGTCAAACTTTCCTTCATTATTTCTACGGCATTGGCGTGGGCACTTGCGTTATCTAACGTAATAGAAACTACCCTATCCTTAAGGTTCCAATCCGACAAAACTTCTAGTATCGCCTCGGCTAGGTTTACTGATGTGTGCCTAACCCTCAAAGGCCTAAAACCCATGATACGCTTTTCCATTTTCCAATTATCGTTGATAAAGTGAGCTACGACCGTAATATAATCATCATTGGCATGGCCTTTCCAACAATCCGACGTTAAAGACACTTTGTAAGCAGATTGTTGGAACATTTCTTGTAAATCGGCCCTTTGCTCGTTATAAAATTTGATAATTGTCTCGTGGTTTATATAATACGAGATTTCCCTATAGTTTATCGGCGCCACCTTCATCATCAATTCGTTAAAACCTTCTCCCTCGGGCGCCGATATAGGCAAACCATCGCGTATAACCCACTGAGCAACATACATTCTATAAAGATCATCGGGTAAGCGACTTACCTCCTCCGCCCGCTTTTTCTTCAAGCAGGTCTTGACGTGGGCTTCTAGGCGGCTGTTACCGTCGTGCTTCGGGTGAGCACTAAACTCCGCATTGCAGTGTTTGCAAATCCCCCACCTATCTTCCAAGCCGGTTTCGTAGTTGTATCTGTAGTCGGGTACGAAGTCGTTCTGCCAAACCGCTCCCGTTAATTTCTTTCGCTTCCTCGCCGGCGGATGGGGGGGGCGACCGTCCTCACCCTGAACCAAGGGTTGTTGTTGGGCCCGTCCACGTCCACGTCCACGTCCACGTCTAGCTGGCGGTGGCGGCGTTGGTAGAACTTCGTCAACTTCCTCCTCCTCGCCTTGAACGTAGTTCGGGTCCTCTGCATCATCATCATCATCGTACTGGGCATCGGGGTCGTTGGGTAGGTTCCTCGACCTCGTTTCCTAAAAAAACATATTAAGAATTAAGAAATATTACAATTACATTTATTAAATTTTCAAGAAAATGAAGAAATATTACAATTAAATTAATATTAATCATATTAATTTAATTAAATTTGATATAGTTAAATAAAAAAGTTAACAAAATTAAAAATGGTATTTCTTATGTGTGGAAATAATTATCAAGCTCTTGTAGACGGAACTCCCCGAGGTTCCACGGCCAGATCGACTGGAAAGGATACTATGATCTCGCTTTAGGCCCAAGCTTTTCTAGACAGAACTCCCCGAGGTTCCCAGGCTAGCTTGGAGGAGATTGCAAAGCAAACCTTATTTAAAAACCAATCTTTCTAAGACACCATAATCCAATAAGAACTTTATAACTATTACTACACATACAAATTACCTTTTTTAATTTTTTTAACTTATTAAGTAACCATATAAAGTTAAATTAAATTAATATGATTAAATTATTATTAAATCTCAAGAAATTCGTTTCTGATGTGGAAGATCAGTCGGAACCGCAACCACAGAGCATACTAAGACTTTCAAGAGACGTGGCAAATTAATTAATTAAAATAAATGAATTAAATTAAATTTGAAGGTTTTTAACTTATTAAGTAACCATATAAAGTTTAATTAAATTAATAAGATTAAATGATTATTAAATCTCAAGAAATTCGTTTCTGATGTGGAAGATCGGTCGGAACCGCAACCACAGAGCATACTAAGACTTTCAAGAGACGTGACAAATTATTTAATTAAACTAAAATAATTAAACTAAAATAATTAAATTAATTAATTAAACTAAAATAATTAAATTAATTAAACTAAATTAATTAGTTAAACTAAAATAATTATAATAATTAAACTAAAATAATTAAACTAAAATAATTAAAGTATGTGTAAACAAAATAATTAAACTAAACGTACCTCGGCGTCGTGGTTAACATATTGTTGTTGTTGTTGTTGCTCGTTGCTAAGGCTCCATTCCGGAATAGTTGTACCTTGAAAATTGAGTAAGTTAGTAAACATACCGCCTTGACCTTGAGAAATTAGTAATTGTTGGTTCGGCCCGACGCCACCGGTACCATATTGACCATGAACCGGTAACGGTTGGCTAGAGGAACCGGGAACATTGTGTTGATTCATAACTCCGACATTATAATTATGTTGACTAAAACCCGTCCCGCTATTAACCGATCGCGGCGACGGAATAGTGGACCGTCCTTTTCCTCGGACATCGGGACGTCCTCGAGAACGGTTGTTGCCACTCGACATATTAACGACAATATATTAAACTAACAATATAGAGTATTTATATAATTATAAAGTAGCTAAACTATAGAGTAAATTCGGAAATATGAGAGCTTGAGAGAGTTTGGGAGAATTGGAGATGAAGAGAAGGAGTTGTGTGAAAAAAATGAGGTTGAAGTGGGATATTTATAGGGAAAAATGTGAAAGAATTCGAGTAAAGTGGTGTTTTTCGAGGTCCAACGGCTATTTTCAGGGGCCAGTCTGCAATTTTGACCGTTGCCTCCAACGGCTCTATTTTTGCGCCACGTGTACCGTGACTTTTGCCGCCCCCCAACGGCTCTTTAATCTGAGCCGTTGGATCTACGATCCAACGGCTCAGATTAAAGAGCCGTTGGGCTTTTTATTTTTTTTATTAAAAAACCCGGATATTTGTATATCCGGGTTTTAATTATCCCGGATACCGAAATATCCGGTTCCGGAAAAAGTCGGACCTGGATATTTCGGTATCCGGGTTTTTTATTTTTTTTTTTGTCGAATCCGGGTTTAACCCGGTTCAACATTTTGGGCATTAGACTCAAGTAATAATAATAATAATAAAAGTACTCAAAGTGAACACTAAGTGTGTAATTTAGGTATGATTTAATAGTTGATGTCAAAAAAATTAGCAACGTTCGTAAAAAAATGAAGGGAAAAATGTGTCGCCTCGTATTTATTAAGTACTTTTAATACTTTTACGATTATGATTTTATATTTTTACTTCAAACCTTTGTCGCTTTAGCGACTCAAAACTTAGATAAATTTGCCACCGTTATCGAATTTCTAAATATATTTTAAATTTATCCTCCCACCCTTCAATACATAATCAAAATTAAAAGAAGGATTTCGAAGTGTAAATTTTGTGACGAAGTGTAAAATCATTTATAATAATAAAAACAAACACTAATGACCAATTGAATATATATATATATATATATTATTCCATATTTTACATGCTATACTATTTTAAATAATCGACTAATTGAGCTAGTTTTACTTATATTGACGAAGATAACTTTTTCAGAGGCGACCGCAATCGTAGCGAGTGTGACGTGCCACGCCCCGGAAGAGTACGGTTATGAGGACGATTAGCAAGAGCTTCACCCCCGGCGAGGACGAGCTGAGAAGCAAGCCGGTCAGGTATGTCTGAGCGGACAACCCCGCCAATCTCATCCTCCTCTCCCTCAAATACCCATCCAAAGCCTCTTCCACCCTGCGCCAACCACCACCACCGAGACGGCGCTGGCAATGGACGGCTGGAGCCAGGCACCTCGCAAGGACGACAGCATCTTCCAGCGCAGCCGAGCCACCTTGCCCGAGGAACGGGCCCATCAGGTGCATTGCGTCTCCAGCCACCGTCGCTGTCCCCTTCCGGAATGTCCCGAGCAGCGCGTGCCAGGCTGGCTTGTACGTTAAGCGCGTGAGAGATATCGAGGCTGTGTCGCAGTGTTCGATCATTTCATTGACCTCTTTCGGGAAGTTTGAGGTTCTGATTTTCTGTTGAGCGACACGCTTGATCGACTCGGGCTCTTTGAAGATCTCGGAGTCTGTATTTGAATCAATTGCAAAATTTAGTATTACAAATTTATGATTTTTTTTATTTATATATATATATGAGGATCTTTGGATTTCACTCCTACTCTCTCATAGTAACTCGAACTCAAGACCTCTAATGTTTTAAGTGATGTACTTGTTACCACTAGACCAAGCACATCTTGTCATATTACAAATTTATGATTTAAATTAAGCATTGTGATCATTTACTTATACAGATAATTCATGTGAAATAATTAATATTTGAATATTTTTAAGAGATATTTGGTATAAAAATGTCTTATAAAATAGGTTACCGTCTAATTTTCTTACAACATGTTAAATACACCGCGACAAAATTTTATATTTTGATAACATTATCAGCAATATACACACACAAAAAAAAGATATGTCGTCATTTTCACCCAGCTTATAGTAAGTATTTTTTTTTTTTTTTTTTTTTGCATATATTCCTTTTTTTTAAAGGAAACTACAAATACTCAAGTAAACATTATTTCATTACCATTTAATTTAAAATGAATAAAACAATTTTGTAAAATTATATAAAACAGACGCGTAAATATTTTTACATGTGAATTTTATACCAAGATTTTTAGTATTTTGCTAGTTTTGATGGAGTACCTTGAGGGCTAAAACCCGGCAAAAGCACGAACCAAAAGACGAGATTTTCAGCAATGGTAGATCTTCCGCAAACGACGTTGTTTCCATGCATTCGGACAAACTCGGGGGCGAAGCCATGTGAAGTCGGATAATAAGTTAGACCTCTTATCGCGCATGCGGGGAAGATCTTTCTCGGCTTCAGCTTCAAATATTGTGCCACCACTGAGCTCGCTCCATCGCATCCGATCAAAATCTGAACGCGGGGATTGGGAATTCGGGCATATAGTAAGATCAAAATGAACTTCGGACACAAGATAATATATAGTGCAATGAAGGATCATTAATATTACTCACCTTTGCTTTTAAGCTACTTCCATTGTGTAATTGGAGAATGTGGAAATTGGTGAAATGGTCTTCTTGGATGGAGAGAATTTGGGATCCAAAGCGTATTGTTGTTGGAGGCAAATCTTGAGCAAGAGTGTTGATGAGATCACTCCTTTTCACACACCGAGCCTCTCCTTTCCTATATATTGAAAATGTCAAAAAGTTTTAGATCATTGCATTTTTATATATATAGATAATGCTTGTTTTAAGGGAAGTTGCGAAAATTTTCATCTTTTGGTTCCCATTTTGGAAGAAAAAAAAAAACTCCTTGGTTTCGATTCGGTTTGCTGGCTCTAAGAAAATGGTTTTTTTTTTTTTTACTCAATATGGGGAACATGCCCTGTTTTGAAAGGCCCGAATAAACGGGGATCGAGTGAAAAGTCTAAATACTATGTTCTTGGTCCCGGTTTCGCCCCCAAGTATATTAACTACAAATAAAGGTGAACTACAAATGGTTTTCATGATAATTACATAAATTACATTTTTTAGTCTTTTCACTTCTAAACCGAGCTATTGATATTAAAATATTGTTTAGTTATGTATTCTGTTTCAAAACTTTTTAAATAGTGAATGTGAATGTACTGAATTAATAAAATAATAATCCATGTATAATAATTTAAATAATTATATATGTATATAATTTATTTAAATAAAATCTAGGAATATTGAGTTGAGGAAAATGCGTATATAAATGACTTACGACAGTGCTCCTGCTCTCTGCTTGTTGCTATCCACCCATATGTCTCTCACTCTAATTCCACAAAATCAATAAATAAATTTAACACATTAATTTAGTGACATAAGATTCGTATCTAAGAATATGATATTTTTGTTTATGTATCTCGAGTAATTAAAATTAGAACGTTGGACCGGTAAAAGACAGAAATACCCTTGAAGCGGGAGCGACGCTTGCCGGAGCTTGGAGCCAACTCCGAGACTGTCGAGCGCAACCCAGCCGTTAGTCAGAAGTCCTATTGCCCCACCGTAGGCTCTCAACGACTCCGATCTCTCCAGCACAACGCTTTCGATGCCCTTCCTGACTTACACAACACGAAATACTATAAGAATACAACTCTACTAGCTTAATGCGGGGAATCGAAATACCGCTTCCGTTTCGATACTTGTAGAAGAAAAAAAAATGTGATCTACAAAACTGGAATTCCCCTATTCCGCACGTTTATCATCTATATCTAGAAAAAATGATTACGTAAAATAGAAAATTCCGAAAAGCGAAATCTGTTTTTGTTATCGTTTTTCGGTCCGAATACTTGCCTATGAATAGCCAAAGCTGTGGCGAGCCCGCAGATTCCGGCGCCGACTATCACGACTTCCAAGTCTTCCATTATTTTGTTTGAGAAAATTGATCCTTTGGGTTCGGGATTCTTGATTTGATTGATGATATGCAATGGTCATATTTCTATTTATACAGGAATAAAGCCATTGATAAAAAGTATTGGAATTTATTTGAGGGTTTGACTTTGACCTCGAGTGACCATGGTGATGTGGTTGTGGATATGCTTGTGGCTTACGCTATTAAAGGCTTGTCCGGTCCCACACGAGCCAGACACTAGCACTTTTGGTCAACGCTTACTTGATGGATTCAAGGCTGGTGGCTTGATGAGTTTAAGAATGAGTAGAAAAAGTAGGTTGATGTTAAACCCTACATCTCATTGATATTTAATGCCAACAAGGTGACCTCTGCAATTTCGAGTCGGGTCGATAGCGGTAGAAGTATTCAATATTTTGATTTTTAAAAAAACGGTAATTTTTTAAATCAAATTTCGAAAAAGATTATCGACTGCAAAACATGATTATTTTCGGGCTCCGTGAATCCCAATTTAAGGCTCTTATATTGGTAACACGAATTTTGAGCCGGCACGCCTCCTTAGCTCAAAGCTGGCTCGTGTTCGGAAAAGTAACGGTTTCAGTTGCTTCGGAGAGCGAGGACAATTGCCTCATTCAATACGGAATAGCCTTACTCAAGCTCTGAGGCTTCATGGTGACATAGAAACGACAAGAAAAACAACGACAGAGAAATAGGGAAATAAAAAGAAGAAGAAAAACGACAGAGTAAGAAGAAACGACATGAACACGTTTTAGTTAAAAATTGTAGAACAACATAAAATATCGAAAACACCAAGTTTCAAAAGACGCATGAAAAACTTTAAGCTATAAGATTAAATTAAAAAAATGTGGATAGTTAATGGCAGTCCAAAATATGTTGAAAATTCAAGAAAAATAAATAAAATTGACATTAGAAGATGAACGAGATGTCGTTTTGAGCTCCAATGTAATCTATTTGGTTCTGTTTTGTAGTCGTTTATATATGTATATATAGGTACGGTTGATTGCCATCTTCGTTGTTGTTCTAGAGATTCATATTAGTTTCATGGGGATCAATATCTATCTACTGATATATTGCTGTAATGCAAGTATGTCATATTCTTTCATATATAAATATATATATATATATATATATATATATTTCTTTGGGTCTTTCATTTCACCTTATCTAGAGTGTAATTTATTTTACTCGTTTTACACTCGCTACATCATGTTTGCGCGAATGTATTCGATCTCTGCGAGATGTTAAAAGTGCCACTTTGATTTGATTTCACTTGTCGCAGTCCGCAGCAAACTTGAAGGCGGCATGTGCTTAGGCGCGGAAAATGGAAAGCTTTGAACCGAAAACGAGCGAAGGATGTCTACGAATTCACTGAATGTCCAAATTGTTATGGTATTTTCAATGCTTTTTGACCTCTGAATTCAGTTTCTTATTTCTTACTGAATGTCCAAATTGTAATGGTATTTTTTTATTTATTTCATGCGAGAGCGTCTAAAATTTACGTTTCAAATTCAAAAGCGTTGGACAATGAACTTGGAAGAAATACACCGAAATGCTGTACATCGCGGTATCTGAGCAAGAATCTAAATATCAAACCATGAAATTGTGGCATCTTTCAACCACATTGTTTGTGGAATCTACGTGAATTGAATTCATTGTCGAATATTACTCTTGTGGACTTGTTTGTCCTGTTTGTTTAGGCACCGGTGTGCCGAACAAGAAGGGACTTCTCAGAAGACCCGACGCCAAGAAATTACTACCGAATTCTTAATCGTCTTCTTTCTTGTCGTATATCATGTTCAGATAATTTAAGGATCTATATAGATAGCAAAAGTTTATTCTGCTATTGTTTTGTAAAGATAGGCCAACACTGAAAAAAGGAGAGATTCGAAAGAAACGGGATCTTATTTCAAGTATTTTCTACTTCTCAAAGCACAGGGAACTCTTTTAAAATAATCTCGTGCTTTTTTTTTTAACTCGTCCCGTTGTCGTCGCAGTAATATAATTTCATCTTTTTTAATCTTAGAAGTGTTCCAAATCCTTTTTTTCGTGATAAAAAAAGTCTTCGGCGCGGATTATAGTGAAATTTGATAGAAGAGTTTGGTTCACTTTCACGATCATAAAGTGAATTTTCCCGGTTATAAAGTACATCAACTGACAAAGTTTGCTAAATTTTGCCACTTTTAAGCACATGTACAAGGATACGTTTGACTGATGAAAGTTTATCTTTTAACTTTGAATGTAACAAAGAAAACCATAACAAAATCAACTAACCAATTGAGAATGAGCAAATTAGCAAAACTAATACGGATTTACAACAGCAAAACCCGATATGGCTGTTGAAATTTGGGGCGGTTTTAAACATCTGAATGGTCACTCTCGGTTAAGGCTGAGAATGAGGCAATGTCAAGACAACAGAATGCTCGGGCTTGTGCTGACATTCGAAATCGAGGTGAACGAAAGCCCGCTCCACTTCCGGGAGCTTCTCGAGCTTGATCTGTAAGGACTCCCCGATCATATGCGCTTCTTTCAACGGCAAATCCTCAGGGAGCTCCGCATCGACCTGATTATAGACACAATTATCTTATTATAAACACATAAAGGGTTAATTCCGGCAAGAGTTTCAATACTTTTAAAAAATGGATTAGTAAGTTCTAATTCTTTTGTTTTGTATCCCTATTGATACCTCTCTAAAAAAATTCGTCATCCGTTGTCATTCATGCCACCGTTACAAATTTCTATCCTCATTTCCAGAAAAAAATTATCTATAAAATTGGAGGATCAAAGATAATAGTGAGATATGTACTTAAAACAGGAGCACAATTGCTTTTCAAGCCCCAAAGACGACATATCTATGATTCGCAAATATTCACGCAAGTGAAATGAAAAGACAAAATCAAAGAATTGGAACTTTATGCGAGTAAAAATGAATTGGAATACATAACAAAAATATTGAGGTGGCGTAAATAACGATGGAGGACAAAGATTTATATGGAAGTACCAAAAGGATACAAACTGAAAAATAAAAACTTTATACAGGCAAAAAAAATTAAAATTTACTGACCTACTTTTAGAAGTAGTAAAACTTTACCAGATTAACCCATCCATAAGCATAAAGTGTCTGTTAAGAAGCAGCACAAAAGCTACTGTATACACACGCACACGCACACGCACACGCACACGGAGGGGCGGACTCAGTAAGAGCCCAAATGAAAATTACAGTATGATTCTGGCCCATCTCAAGCAAAACTTGACTAGCCCCCTCAGCCCTAAGCCCGGCCCATTTCGATTTTCGATTTTGTATTATCAAAAAGGCCTATAGTCTGTTTAGTGTTTTAGTTAGGGATTAGAAATTCTTATTCAGAGTGGTAAGACTTGAGGGAGGGCCTGTTGTCAAGAGAAAGACATATGTATGTGACCTTAAACCTTAAGAATCTAGCAATCGTGGACGCAGTGCCAAATGATAAAGGTGAAGTCATTCTGTTTAGTCTTGTTTTGCTGAAATTAACTGGTAATTGAAGGCTTTTTTTTACAAATTATGTTCAATCAGTTTATTTGAGAAAATGTCTGGACTGAGTGAAAATTTAGGAAAGGTAGTTAGGTGTGTATGTATTAGTCCTGTAAATTCAGAAACTCAGAAACCGGATTTCCGGGTATTTTTTTAAAAAAATCAGAAATCAGAAAATCCGGATCCGTATATTTCCGGATCCGGAATTTCTGATTCCGGTAGAAACCGGAACCAGAACATTCTGGTTCCGATTTTTCTGGTTTTGCCGGATCCGGTTTCTGCCATTTAAAAAAAAATTCAAATGCTGCTAGCTACACGCGAGTCGCTACACGTTTTACGTTTATTTCCTTATTCTACTTCTATTAGTATGCATATATTATCAATCAGCCTTAAATTAGTTTTCCTTGTTTATGAATAATCAATACCAAGTCTTAAGGGATTTAATTTGGAAACAGCTGTGTAATAGTTATCAAATAGCTAGCGTATAATCTTATGTATTTATTGCTCATAAATCATAATAATGAAAAAATGTTTCTATAGCATTTCATTAACATACGTCCCTCTCTCTTGCATGTGTACGTGAGTCGGTGAGTGTGGGTTTGTATTTTTTTATTATCTCTCTATGTGTGTGCAGTGCACAATGTTTATTTTCTTTCATTAGTTTTGCAACAACATACTTTTGTAGCTTGCAGGTGGACGTTGGAGGCTTGGAGAGTTGGAGCTTGATGAAGTTGCATGGTTCATGCAACACTAAAAAAATGAACACAATAAATACACATTCTACCTCTCAAACCATCACAAATTCTACATTTAAATTTATAAACGAGGTATTTTTCAATTACCATCTCAATTTTTAACCAGTTTTTTTTCTCGGCATTTCCGTTACCGACACAAAACTTTGACGTTGTTGTTTTTGTTTTTGTTTTTCTGGTTCAAAATTCAAATATTTACATTTTTTTTTAAATCCAGTTAAAAAACCGGAACCGGATTTCGGTTTCCGGAAAAAAACCGGAACCAGAAAATCCGGATCCGGTTTAAACCGGAACCAGTAATTACTGGTTCCGGATTTTTCCGGAAAATTGAAATCCAGAACCGGAAACTGGATTATGTTCAGGATTTACAGGTTTAGTATGTATGTTTTGTTTCAGGAAAATTTAGGAGTGAAAATTTTGCTCCTACCGGTCTTGGCCCGTTTCCGGCTCAAAACGGTAGTTTTTTTGTTTAAAATAATAAGCCGGCTTGTTCCGAACTAGTCCCCAAAATGTAGGGTAAAAACTCATTCGACCGGAATTTTTTTTATTTATTTACCAAAACCCGGATACGGATATATCCGGGTCCGGAAAAAAATCCCGGATATATCCGGATCCGGGATTTGTTTTACTTTTTTTTTCCAACGGCACTTTAATCTGGGCCGTTGGATTAAACACATTTTTAAAAACCCGGATAATACTTTATCCGGGTTGTGTGTTTCCCGGATACCGAAATATCCGGTTCGGGAAAAACCCGGATCCGGATAATTCGATATCCGGGTTTTTTTATTATTAATGAATCCGGGTTTAACCCGATTCATAATTTGGGGGTTATTCCGAACTTTCCCTTAAAATATTTTTAGCCCCTCCTACAATCATTTCTGGATCCGCCACGTGTGTATATATAGCAGATCAGTCAAACAATGGTGATGGCAGAGCCAGAGTTGTTATGGTGTTGAAAGGACTCATCATCGCCATGAATGCCAGAAGAGTGGTGTTCTGAATGGCTATGATTCTTATTCTTCTCTTCCATCACTGAACGAGGAGACAAATCCAGGAAGAAGACGAAGAAGAAGCTTGAGCGGCGAATTCATTTCGAAAGAGTAGAGGAACAAGTGAGTTCAGAGACCAGACAACAATGGAAGAAGAGAGAGAGCACACGGTTAGGGTTTCGGCGTTCGACGAGTCGGCGGAGAACCACTTCAGGGCCATGGACGGAATCGCCGAGCTCTGTGGGGAGCCCACCGGGGACGACGACGACGACGGCGAGATTCGGCGCTTCTCTTCCTCCGTCACGTTCTTGAGGCAAGCGACTTCGTTTTATCCCCTTTCGCTCTGTGACGATTTCGAAGTTTTCCAATGAGATCGTACCTTCGCAGAGAGTGGAGGTTTTTCAAGTACGAAGCTAGGGAGATCAGGTTCGTTTGCGAGAAAGAGAAGCTCGTCAATGGAATCAATCTGCAGCAATTTTCTTCAGCCACAGTTCCGAATGTCAGTGTATCTATATATGTAATGATCTGCATTCAGTGCTAATTTATGTATCTTAACCAGTCTGAATGCTGTAATTCCTTTAGGCGGAAGCGGCGAACGAGGGAAAATCTCCAAAACCAAGGTAGTACGCGTCGAAATTCGGGTTTTGCTTCGAGGTTTTGAATGGCTTTGCTTTGGCTGTTGAAACCTGCATTGTATTTTTTTTAAGCTCTAGTTTTGAATCACAAAATGCTCATCTTATTCTTGCAGGGATTTTGTTATGTATACCGGAGGGCCGGTTTGGGGATTGGATTGGTGTCCACGAGTCTCCGACAGTTCCGATTCTCATGGAAAATGCGAGGTACTTGTCTATCCTTATGTTTGTGTGAACAGCTTTCATGATTTTTATTAAGGATGAGATTGGTTTTTTTTTTTTTTCGGTCTCGGTTTTAAATCGATATATACTGGTTTTAAACCAGTGCTGTAGAAAAGTGACACCCCTAATTTTCATGGTGTGTTAATAAGTGATTTGTTTTGTTTTTTTGCATCGATTTTACAGTTTATTGCTATTTCCGCTCACCCTCCTGGGTCGTCTTATCACAAGATGGGCACACCACTTTCTGGTCGTGGACTTGTTCAGATATGGTGTGTTCTCAATGTTACCGGGAATGACGAGGACACTCCTCCGGTTAAAATTCCAAAACGAGGTCGTCCTAGTAATCCGACGAAGAAGGAAGTACCGATGCAAGTAAAGCGTCCCAGAGGAAGACCTAGGAAGAATCCGAAGCAAGTTCACGTTACTGAGTTGAATAGTGATCGTCAGATCATTCTTCATGAGAGTCAACTACCAGAAAATACATCCAATTTTCCTGTAGAAAATTATGATAATGCCCTTGCTTTAAATTTAGAAGCAAGCTCGGCTGGTTCTTCCATGGCGAATGCTGTTCAAAATAGTCAACTACATGAAAGCCAAGTTCAAGAGGATCGTCACAAGCAAGCAGATTTGGCGTGTAATGCAATGCTTGCATATACGGCGCGGAGCAATAATATCGAGGGATTAGGGAATGAAAATAATGGTATAGATCAACTTTCACTTACACAGAAAGAGCATAATGAATCTGGAAAGGATCTCGGAGAAAGTCAAGAAAACGCCCTTCATGGAAGTTTAGGAATAAGCTCAGATGGTTCTTCGATCACGAACGATGTGGCTCTGCCACGTGTCGTTTTATGCTTAGCTCACAACGGGAAAGTTGCCTGGGATGTGAAATGGAGACCTTCGAATGCTTCAAGTAAACATAGGATGGGCTATCTTGCTGTTCTGTTAGGTGACGGATCATTAGAAGTGTAAGACTTCCTGCCTCAATTTTCATAAATGCTGTGTTATTATTATTTTATTTGCAATAAATGATTGTTTGTTCAGCCAAATTCTGTGGTTATATGTTGACATTCGCAATATTAAATTTGACGAAATACTTGTTTACTGTTTATCTAATTTATACTCGTGTGACCTTTTCGGTACACAATTGTTTTCGCTCTGATATTTAATGTCTAGTTTGTAGGGGATTTTCATATACTGCTTGTTAGAAAGTAGTTTACTATGAATTTTTTTTTCTTGTAAATAATGAGTTGTATTCTTAGAATGAAGAATTTCTTGTCTTCTTTATCATGTATTTATGTAACAGTTTATATCTATATATATATATATATATCAATTAATTTTATTTTTCTTTTTATTCTGTTTGGAACATTAAAGCTACAGCGGATGATTTTACCCCAATATTATTACTGATAATTCTTAATTGTGACTTTAGGTGGGAAATTCCTCTTCCTCGGACCATTAAAGCCCTTTATTCTTCTTCGCGAGGAGAAGGCACCGATCCTCGCTTTGTCAAGTTAAACCTTGTGTTCAAAAGCTCTATAGTGAAGTCCGGTGGCGTTCAAAGGTATTTGGTTCTTTATTTATCTTACAATTATGTATTTATGTAGTAGAGATTACATACGGAATTAGGGTTTTTTATCTTATATGTAGGCTTGTGATTAAGGTTTAGCCGTCACATTTGAATAGTGGAATTTCGTATTGAACATTATTGAGAGGGCTTTCCATGTCTAACTGAGACCGGAGTTACGATTATCAATGAAGATTTCTTGTTTCTCTTTGACTATCTATCCAGGTCCAATTATAGTTTGTGAACAATGGAAAACCCAATAATTGTTGCATAAACCTACTTAGCTAGTAGCCTTCTGAATCTTTACTTTGGCATTTTTGTCTCCGCTAATCTTTTTCATAGGATCTTATGTTTTGTCTTATTTATGTCCTAGTGAAACCGGTAACTGGTTGTGGTTTCTTTTGCTTTTTCAGAACTGGAATCGTATTTGCCAGCATTTTAAAATTAAAAGCCGGAATCATTTTTCCCAGTTCGGGGGTAAGACTGGCACAGCAACCATTTCTAAAAAATAATGAAAAAACACTAGAAAGGCCTTAAAACCCTAAGAGAAACCTGAAAAACTCTAAAGAAAAATCGAATTAATAAAAAGTATTAAAACGGGTAGCTGATTTCTGTTTTTGATAATAGACGTAATATGAAGAAAAGGTTTGACGAGGATGTTGCTAGAGTTAGTGCTTATTTATCGTCCCTTCATGTGGTGATTAATTAACAGTGAAATAAATGGTAGATGAATAGTATGATTAATTGATTAGCTTCACTATAGCTCTGTTCCTTTTCTCTAGTTTTCATAACCTCTTAGGTTTAAACACTAATTAAAAGTAAATATTTATTTTTAACAGTATTCCACTTACAGTGGAATGGTCCCCTTCAGCTCCTCATGAACTCCTAATTGCCGGTTGCCACGATGGGACGGTAATTATGCAATTATCTCATTTTCTTTTCCCTGCTTATTTGCATCTTAATTGAAATTAATTAATAAATATGTCCTTCCTCTCTAGTATTTCATGAGTTCCAACTTTCCTACTAGCTTATTGTTCATTTTTGGGGTTTTCTTATATCTTCATATGAAGAAGAAAATATTAAAAAGACGAGCGTTTTTTAATTATTTATTTTTTGTTTATGGAACTGAAGAAATGTTCTTCACACATACAGGTAGCTCTATGGAAGTTTTCAGCTAGTGATCCATGCAAAGGTTGTAATGTCTATTACATATTGCTACCATTCAAATGTGTTTTTTTTTTTTTTTTAATCTTGGAACGGTAATAACTGTTTTCTCCTTCTACAGAGACAAGGCATTTGCGCTGTTTCAGTGCAGACACGGTTCCTATAAGAGCAATTGCTTGGGCTCCAGTTGAAAGGTTAATGTAGTCGAAAGTTTTATGCATTTTATATTGCTTTTTATAGTTTTGGAGCCATATGATAATTTTTCTTTTAGCCTAAAGGCCTAATAATTTTTACCCCCTGATAAAGTTGTTTAATTTTCTGGAAATTTTTTTAATCAAATCATGCAATTTTCAGTGATTCGGAGGGTCGAAATGTTATTCTTACTGCTGGACATGGTGGCTTAAAATTCTGGGATATACGGTAAGTCCATCTAATTTCTTTGTTTTTCTCCTCCCTAGAAATATAAATACATGTTACATACATAACATTTTAATCAAATCATATTTTTTTCCTGCTCACTTGGTACGAGATTAGGTACTTATACTCCAAAAACATCCCAAATATAATTTAAACCTATCCCTCTAAAATTAGGAAAATAACTATTATCATTAATTAGAATAATTATTTCTAGCTAACTTCATATATTTTTCACCTTCGATCTTTCCAGTGATCATTACTGTCCTTTGTGGGATCTTCAGCCTGTATTGGGGGGGATCATATATAGCCTGGATTGGCTTTCAGATCCTAGGTATCGTTATAATTGCTCGGTTTTTTCTACTGAATCCGAACGGTTTCTCATTTGCTCACCCAATTACTGAAGTGAAAATTATTTTCCAGATGCGTCATTTTTACGTTTGATGACGGGACAATGAGAATGCTTAGTGTGACAAGAGCTCTGAGTGATTCACCTGCCACTGGAAAACCGTTTTCCGGGACGAAACTACAAGGCTTGCACAGTATCTGTTGTTCGTCCTACGCTATTTGGAGTGTTCAGGTTTCAAGACTTACAGGTATCTCTCTTATCCGTTTTTTTCCAGGAGTAATTGGTACAAATATCCCTTTACTTTGATCATTGTGTACAAATTGCCTATTTATCTTATTTATCAATGATGTTCCAGGATCTCATCACCCCGTTTGATTATTTGTTCACTTCCATTTACTGAAAAACATAGTGCCAGTATTGCATCTTCTAGCTTCCGTCCATACATTATTTATCTAGCAAGATTAAGGCATATAAGAAACTCTAGTTATTTAAAAATTTATTTTTCTTGCCCCGGCTTTTATAGAATATGACATTCCTCGTAATTAATTTTGCTCTTGCCTGCAAAACTCTATTGAATTGATTAGCTTCTCAAAATCTTTATCACTCGTCCTTATTTTTTTAATCTCAGGTCTCGTTGCGTATTGTGGAGCCGATGGAAATGTTCTTCGCTTCCAGGTAATTTCAGTTTTATATTACAACTAAATAACATAATTAGGCGAAAGATATAGGATATGCCGATATAAACATCTATTCATAACAGTGGTTACCGATTCAGCTTTGATCGTGTTTTATTGATCAGCTCACATCGAAAGTAGTGGAGAAAGAGCCTTCTAGGCATCGAGCCCCTCATTTTCTGTGTGGCTCGTTGACGACCGAGGACCAATCTGTCGTTACGGTGAACAGTCCGGAAGCAAACAGGCCATTGCCGATGAAGAAGGGGCTCAACAAACACGGAGACACCCCAATCCCGCTCTCTCTAAAGGACATCTTATCCGAGGCAAATCGGGCGAAAATAACCGATTCTAAAAAGGGAAAGTCTATTCCCTCTAATGATCAGCCTTTAGGTATGTACTGTCGAATAGAGTAATCGCCAATCGGCACCAATACCTCTCAAAGTTACTCATGGGTGCATTTGTCCTCTCAACTTTCATTCCAAGTTCCGAACGAAGTCTTTAACTCACATCTAATTATCACTTTACTGCAGCCATTTGCTACGATGAGAATCCAGAAGCCGAAGCTGAATCCGAAGTCGACATGACAATAGCATCATTGACGGGAAAAAAGCCGCAACAACACGGCTCTAGTAGTAACAAAAAGCCGCAAAATAGCCAGGCTGTCTTACCGTTAAACGACGAACCCAGAAGTGATATGGAAGGAAAGGAGAAGGAGAAAGGTGGAGCGCCGGAAGTTCTTCCGTGGAAGAGCATAGCTATGCACAGAGTGAGATGGAATATGAACAAAGGCAGCGAGAGATGGCTGTGTTCCGGTGGGGCTGCCGGGATTGTGCGGTGCCAAGAGATTGTTTTGTCGGAAATTGAAAGAACTTGGGCCGTCAAGAAGTAATGGATAAGAATCGGATAAAGCTCAGTCGATGCTAGTGTATTCTTATGAATTACTGGTTTTAACAGTTCATCTATTAGCGGTCAATGTACAAAATTAGCTGGTTTCGTCCCTTTATTATTATTTTGGTGCAAGGTTTTAGTCTCCTTATAAAGATTTGGGTGTGAATAAAAATGACCAGATTTATTCCCTTAGTTACAACCTTTGTTTGGAAATAGTATTACAATTCCAACACATATATTAGTTAATGACCATTAAAAGAGGATGAAAAACAGGTTTAAAAATCAAATTGATTTTTTCTTGTGTTTGGAAGGTAAATTTGTCATTATTGTTTATTAGTTTAACTAGTATTTTATGTTTAATCAATTATCCATTGAAAAAGATGACTCCTACAACTCTTATGTAGTATTTTGGTTAGTTTAAATTGTATTTGTCATTATTGTTTACTTTGTTTAAGTAGTATTTTATGTTTGATCACAAGTGAACTTCAATAAAAGCAAAAAATTAAACCACAATTTAATTTAATATTAGACCATTCAACTGAAGATGTGATCACATATTTCTACGACAAAAATATAGGTAAGCAAATAACCAATTAAGATGCCTTGACCTATTTGATTACATATAACAAGTACAGATAATTAATCAGCATCGCCAAGTCCATCACTGCCATCTCCTCTCTTGGAAATTGGCGTGTAATTAGAGTTCGGTTTCTTTGTTTGAGAAGCGACTTCAGCGTTTTTCCGCAAAACGGCGCCTGGTGACGGATAAGGACGTTGCTGGAATAACGGACCCTGAAATTCATAAAAATCCATTTTTTACAGGTTAATTTTAATAAGGATAACAAGCTACCACCCCGACCCTAAAATCATTACTACAAAAAAAATATTAACAACACCGTAAATAACTCCCCAAAAAATATTATATTTTTTCTGTAATCAATTTATTAATGATAACTGGTAATGTTGGTATGAGCTTCATTAGTGAAAAATTAGTCAGGTAAGGCGAACAAAGTCAAAACTACAAGTAATAACTATCATTGCTACACCAAATACTATTGCATAAAAATTAAAATAAAATAAAAGTAAAATAAAAAGCTAGGTAAACAAGATAGTTCAGTGATTCGCATACCGTGGCAGTAGTATCTGCTGCTCGTGGCTGCACACCCTTCAGGCCGACAACCCTGCAAAACATAAAGCCAAAGAAAGACATAAATAACTGCCAAATTGTAGGACCCATTACTACCTACATGAGAACGAAGGGCGAAATTGTAACTTAGCTTAGCCATTTAAGTCCTTTGTCTCTAGGATTTCTCAAGGGTATGTTAAAGGTTTTGAACTTATGATGGGATGAGGGTTCCAACCCAAATCCCTTATGATGAAACCACTCTTAGTATTTCGCGTTTGTTTAGGAATGACCGTTTTGGCAAATTTCCATTGGCACCCATTATTCCGTGTTTGGTTTTGTTCTGGTTCTATTATACAAACATGGGCATATTTGGAAGAGTCTAAGGGATATATATACCAGCCGCCTCTTGGGGCATCAGAATAAGCACTCGGGTCCATTGGATCCAATTCTTCATCCTCGGAGAATGCACGTTTCTTGCTCTCTCTTCTACCTCCTCTTCCTATCGGCGGCTTCCCATGAGACCTATGACACGAGTCAGAAAAAACATCTCCCTGAAATAGGATTATGCACTATACTAATTCCAGCATAATCAACTAAAATCCACATACATATATGAACTACTAATGGAATAACCAGGCTATAACCGACCATATACTACTAATGCAAGGATGTCTTTCAACTTATCATTTTTTTATCGAATAGACCCCTTTAAGACGAGTCTTCAAAGAACCAAGCTTCAAATTATATCTGGTAATGTTCGAAACCATCAGCAATATATATCATGCTCTATATATTCACATCAGGATTATATAAAATGATTTTAATCTCAGGTTTAATGGACAGAATAGAAGGGGGAGGGGGAAGCTTTATAAAGTTTTGGTACCTCTGTGTGGGGGTATCTACGTCATTATCACCTTTCGACTCTGCAGCAAAACCACTATGAAGGTTATTCGCATTGGTACTCAAATATTGGCGCTCTGGAAGATTTAAGACTCTGCATCAAATCAAATTTAATAATGTCATTTAAAAAGTATTTAGAAACTATTTAGCAATAGAAACCCTATATCTAATGTACGAACATGTCGAACTTCTAGAATAATTTCTGTTTTTCTACTTCATAATAATAATAATAATAATAATAATAATAATAATAATACAAAAATATAATGAAAACTAATCATGGGCCCTAATATTGACTAGAGAAACCATTATTACTAGACTCTAGTTATAGTTAAGAATAAAGCATAACTTATGTATATGTATAAACATATATACATATCTTGAAGAAATAACCATACACATCATATTTCAACAGAACATTATTTACAGAAATACACCGTATATTGCATAATTAACTACCTGACCTTGTGCAATGACCGCAATACCCCCACATATGCACGAGCCCTAACCCCCATCCACCACATCCCATGCACCTCTTTATTTCAGATGATTCATTGACTACTGTAAAAATATAGGAAGTTAGGCATTACAGAGTACACAGCTAGTATTTTATGGTTTAAAGCTAGTATTTTATGGTTTAAAATTGGTATATCCTGGCTTGCCAAGATTTCTTAATTACCGGCTTTAACAGGATTTTTACCGGGACTCTGACAATTCATAAAAAACCAGGACCTGAGGGGTAATCAACAAATTCCTGATTCCCCATCCAGTTTCACCCCTACTTATTTTTAATAATATAAGTTGTAATCCATCATTAATCAACAAAATTTCGAATTAGTCATTCCAAAACAACACCTTCTCCGCCATGAAGCCTAGACTGTTGAGCAAACACATTGAAATTTGACGGAGTGAAGTTCTGGGTAGCAACATTCCGGGATGAACCAGGACGTTCCCATTGTGAAACTTGTGTTCTTGTATTGTAATAATACTTATGCCCTGCAAATGCCACACAAATTAAGTTTAAAAGGGTAATAGTATACTACACGTGAAAGAAACAAACTGCTATAATGTCTGCACACAAACTGTAATGTACCTGTTGTTTCGTCAAGTGTCTCAATCCAATCGTCTACATTACGTGGTGTTAAAGGTTGCGTAATGGTAGTTGTCGTTTTTACAGGTCTCTCCCATTGAGTTTTTCCAGTGGATTCATTGTAATAATATGAAGCCCCACTAACAGGATCTTTTGCTTCTGCCTATCGAAAATAACGCAGGACAATATTAGAAAAATCAGAATGATTGAAAACAGAAAATTTAGCAAACTTAACTACACTGTAAAGACAGAACTAACTCTAATTCCACAGGGAAAAAAAGAAAGAAAATTTTATTAGTTTAAAGCAGAAATGCACAATAAGTCCAAAAAATGTTAGCAATTTCTGCAAATGAATCGGGAAATTGGAAATGACAAAATTATCCTCCATTTCCCTCATGACTTTTCTTTTCTCAATACAATTCGTCGCGTCACTAATTTACGGACATCAATGGAGGTCAAACGCTCTTATCAAAGCTTACTTTCTTTCCCCTTTTTCTTTTTCAGAAATAAAGGAAAAGCAGAATTTAGGCGAGACAATAATTGAGCATTACCCATCCAGGAGACAAGTTTGTCTTGTTGGCGACTTGAGCCGCCACAGTCACCGCATTCTGAAATTTAAAGCTTAAAGTCACCGTAGCACACAAAAGGAAAAAAAGTAAAAAAGCTCCATAACACCATAATTACCAGATCGCTCTTTTCTGGCTCGTCCTTAAGAACACCTCTTGCTCGTAACCTTTGCTTAAGATACTCAGGCAGTTCTTTGGCTGCAGG